>OZ014476.1:42518488-43118488 GCA_963965965.1 Trididemnum nubilum
ATGAATGAGGAGCTTCTGAAGGTCGATGACTGGATAAAAGCCAACAAGCTATCTCTAAATTATAATTTGGTTGTTAACAAGTTAAAATCACAAAGCAGTAGACTAAACATAAAAATAGGAGATAATACTATTACACAAGTAAAACAAACAAAATGTTTGGGAGTAATAATAGACGAAGACTTAACTTCGGCCCCTCATATTCAAAACCAATGCACAAAAATTGCGAGGGGAAATTGGGCCTTGGCTAATATAAGCAAGTATGTTAATTTATCAACTTTAAAATGTGCTTACTATGGTTTGGTGTTTCCCCAGTTCCCCATCTTCAATACTGTGCCTCTGTATGGGGTCAAGCTTCCAAACCTACCTTAAAGCCAATTCAAATCCTTCAAAATAGAGCAGTAAAAATCATCTCCAAAACTTACCATCGCCAATCTCTTACCCCTATACTTTCGTCTAAAATTTCTGAGGTTTGATGATATTGTCCAACTTCGAATTGCAAAGCTTATGTACTCTATCCATTACAAAATTTTGCCATAATTTTATTTTAATTTTACCAAAGTGGAGAGTACCCATCAGCATAGCACTAGATTTGCAACAAGCTCTGATTACAACCAAATTAAATGCAGAACTGAAAAAAGAAAAAGAACTCTCGCCTGTATTGGACCAAGGGTATGGCCTGAGATTCCGAGTGATGTGAAATCAATTTCAGCAGGTGGCTTCAAAACCAAGTACAAAAATAGCTTTCTTCAAAAATATAATTAGCTAAATTTAAATTCGAATGTTCTCGAGTGGGGTAAAGCTCTGATCACTTTGCAAATAATTCTAAAAATTTCGCTTTTAATTTTTTGGTTTGAACTTAGAAAAGATCCAGGGACTGCATGCTTGATGGCAAAACGGTGCCTTGTAATAACATCACGTTTGTAATCTTCTTTCTCCCTCTTTCTCTTTTTTGTTTTTCTCTTGAGTATGTTTATTTATTGCTTTGTTATTGTGTATGGGTGATTATTTTGCTTCTTTTTTTTTCAACACATTCAGTTTAATTACATTGTATGTACATATATAGGGCTATAGTGCAATTGTATGCGATGTAGTGGTGGCGATTGCCTTAGATGACCGCATGGTCGTTTGCATCGTCTCCAGCTAAATGTAATTTTAACCTGTGATATTTTTGTGATTTGCAAATAAAACAACTGAACTGAACTTGTTAACGGTAACTTGTGACAGGCAGAGTGGCAGAATATACTTGATCTGCTGTTGTACCGCAGTCACAGAAATGCTAACTGCAAGTCATTTATTTTTCTCAAAAATCCTTGGTCATTTCCAGTTATGGGCCCAGGCACTAAAAGCTGTCGACTCTTGCAGTTTCCCTGTTTGATGAACTTGTGAAACCAATAGGATTGTTTTGCATTGGCGTAACCAGGAATAAAGCACACCTGATTTGTACAATTGGCAAATGAACAATAACGACAATCAATAAAGAATTTTGCTAGATTTTAGGCCTAGTCTTTGTTACTGTTTGTAGATGAATTAAACATAAAAATCGTTGTAAAAACCATTTAGGTCAACGGACTCGAAGTCACTTGCGCGAAGTGCTGCTTACGTCAGATCAATGGGGATTCGCACATTCGCTGTCGGAGTTGGTCAAGCAAGGGAATCGGAGTTGAAGGTTGGCGCAAATACAGTAAAGTAATTGAAAACTAAATGGCAGTAAATATTTGCTGAACATAGTTTTCATTTTGTTGTAATTGTAATTACATTTTATTCATCAAGTTGGCCTGTTTGGTTGAAGTATAAGGCAACACCAAGAGGCGAGGAGTGAGTGAGCTCCAATTTCACAAACAAATCCACTCAATTACGCTACGTTCCAATTTAATGTAAAGCAAACTTTACAAACAGCGTACGGATTATGGAGTTAAATGGTAAATTTTATTAGCATAACCACGATTTACCCTGAGTATCGGTTTTTGGGAGGTGTGTTCGGCAGGTCTCTGCTACTGCAGCTGACTAACTGTTATGCCTTAGTGAGTACTAAACTTGAAATGACTTCTTTAATATCAACGACACTAGGATGCAATAATTGTTAAATGGGGAATCGAGCCAGGGGCCAGCAATCTCTTGACTTGGCTCTCTGCCAGATCTGAGCTATTTATTACCTGCCGATTTAGACAGAAAGCTGTTATTGTTTTGGCGCTTTGAATTTCTTTACCTGCAAAATTTATTCGATTAAGCAAGGTGCTGGTCTAGCAAGGTGTTTTACCTTTTAATAGAGAACTTATGTTTGTAGACCATTGCAACGGGAACAAACTCGAGCAAAAGAGTTTATTACGTCACCAATTTTGACGGACTTGACGCAATCACCAACGAACTGAAATCTGCCGTCATTTCTTACGTTCTTGAAGGTAAGTGTTCAAGTGTTGTGCGTGAGTTAACTTTTGTTTGGATGGCGCATGCAATGTGTTAGAGCCTAAGACTACCCCTATTTTGGCCAAATCAAAGTTTTAACCTTGGTACCGGTCAATGGTTTCTTACTTGACGTTTAGCAGCGTGATCTTTTACCGGTTAAAATAGAAAAAACAAAAAAGGCAGATCCATAAAATCAAAGGATACGCTTATTTTTTGCGATCGGTAAAACGGCACCAAAATGGCTGAATGCAGAACCTCCACCGGGATTGGAAGGAAGATGAAGCTTGACCAAGTTAGTAGGTCTCTACTATGTTTCGGTCAAGGATGCTTGGTAAATATATGCAAGAGATCTTAACCTCTATCTTCTGAAAACTTTGCTACTTAAGGTTTTATTTTTTGATCAAATTTTTAATGTTATGAAGTTCCATTAGCATATTCAATATTCTGTTTTTGGCTACATGGTGCATGTTGCTTCGAACACTATTTTCAACATATTTGCACAAACTTTGTATTCAAACTCTTCGTATTGTATTTACACAGGCGTGCTGTAATTTAGGTTCTCAAAGAAACAAATCAGTTACTGCCTATGGCATGGAGCTTGGTGAAGTTGGATTCTCAATTCAATCAAATAATGTGAGTTTTAAACTTTTGAGCTTTTATTTAGTTGCTCGCCACCGTTTTTCCTCGGTTGAATACCAGTATATTGTTGCGGCGAGCTTTGCAGTAATCAGTAATGGTGATAGATAATTACTTTAATTAGGACTGTATCTTTGGCCCATATAACTTCGTTTCTTGCTGATTGATTTGATGGCTACCGGTGATACGTGTTTTTGTACGATTGCATTTAGTGCAAAAATTTTGCAGTTGCACAAAATTATGCTACTGAAGAAATGCGAATGAGGCATAATAAAACGCGGACAATGTGATGTTAATGTTTAATATTAGTACAAAAAGTACAGTGCAGAGTTTGTGTAATGAAAACTATTTTTACGTTGTAATTTACACCATCTGTGTGAAGCTAACACTTAACAGTCATACGTCTTTGTCACTGAAGAGTTCGGTCTCTTTATTTTTTGCAAACAAAGCATTTTTTTGTTATTTCTTTTTTCGTTGGTTGCATTTACTAACATAAATCTGACTACTATGTAGCCGTAGAGTTCTACAGTAATTTGAAAAATGAGAAGCAAACAATTTTTTCCCCTCACGCATTACCGCAGTCGTCGGGCGTCATCGATCCCGGACGATTTCTCTGGTCAAGGGTTCCTATTCCTACGCGGTTATTGTAGATCCTGTAAATCTGTGTCTAAGGCAGCTGAGCAGTGGTGCATGAAGTTGCTTTAAGATTTAATTTGATTTTAATTTTTGCATGGTTTTGTGTGCCACTACCGCTGTGTTGTCGAAACAGAAAATAGAGGTACGGATGAGGAAAGCAAAAAGAAAGATTAGAAGTTGAATATGTAGTAGGCTTATAGCTCACAAAGCTGGAGGTTCCTAGACTAATAATACTGGGATGCAAAGTGATATCTTTAGGCTGTACGCTTTCGCTCTCGATCTTGCTCCTATTTTTGCTCCCATCAAAAAAAAAAAACAGTTGGAAACGCTTGTTTTATAAAAAACAGAAATAAAAATACATCGTCCTTATGTTATTGCATTTTTTGCGATGATTTACTGTTCGCTCAATCGTAGTAGTTGAATAAACGAGAAAACGGTTATCGTATTTCCACGAGAGTGCAGGATAAAGGTGAATTTACACAGTATGCGTTTTTCGTACGTTTTCGTCCGTTTTTTTACGTTTTTGCTTCTTCTTGAAAAAGTATGCGCTTTTTCATCCGCATTTTTAAAAGTCCATATCCGCACTAACCAAACAGTCACATACTGAACAAAAATTTTCCGAAAAAATTTTTTTGTTAAGGGGTACAGCTCTATTTTGAAATATCGCTCTTATCCTTCATACACAAAATATTTGAACAAAATTTTTACGTACATACAACAGTCTACTTAGTGCGGATATGGACTTATAAAAATGCAGATGAAAAAGCGCATACTTTTTCAAGAAGAAGCAAAAACGTAAAAAAACTGACGAAAACGTACGAAAAACGGATACTGTGTAAATTCACCTTAAGGTTTTTGCAATTTAAAAATTGGTCCATTTGACGAAAGCGCATTTGTGCCAGCACACACTCGAAGACGATGATACAAGCTGCAACGAATTGCAAAAGCAAGTGAGTTTTGTGCGGAGTTTGATACCGGTATGATTTTGTTTTTATGCAGTTTAAGTATAGCAAAAATCTGTACAGTATTTGCTATCAATTTCCTAAAATTATCGTAGCATTAACAATAATATTAAAAAGCGATTGATTTAAACTTTAAAAAAATGTTTTTTTTTGCTTGATCGGTATGCACTGCTAATGATTATTTTTCATTGAAAGTATTTTTTTAAAAAGTACTCATGCATTGCTTGTTTACTGTGTTTTGCAGTAGTTTCCATCATTAGGTGACAGTAAAACTTTATAGCGCAAACTTGCTTCCAATATTCAGTAGGCCTTTCCAGCAATCACATTTAGCGTCATTAATGAAACTAGCACACAAAACTACACTTGCAACAATCTGACCATTCCGCAAACTCAATGTACTGTATTCACTTCCCTTCATTTCCTCTGGTGCTGTTCCATTGATAATTTCATATTTTTTAGCTTGTAATACAAATTTTTTGTTTTTTGCCTTTAAAGTTAGGATGGTGGTAATGGATCTAGAGGTCGGAAATTACGAAGAATTTGGCGTTTCAGCAGCACAAGACAACTTGATTGGATGGCCAATAGAACGTCCCGATGCACAATGTGAGTGGCATAATCTAATATTTTACTATTAGTCGCTAGATAGCAGTAAGAGATTAAGTAGTGGGAAAGGAGTTAATATGTCATAGTGCAGTCGGCAGCATGACCGAGAGGGTAAAGGCGTCGTTTTTACGACGACCCTGATCGCGTGATCATGGATTCAACCGCACCCTGGTCTCGTTGTTGCGTCCTTGGATAAGACGCTTTACTGTGATTATCTCTACTTGGTGGCTTCGAACAAGCAGCAAATTTAAGTGGGAAGAAGTCAAACGCCAACCGGAAAACTTGGAAAATGGCCAACTTCTAAGCGGGTGCGGATTCGTCCAAAAAATAGCGCTACTGTCGCTTCCTCGAGATATGAGGATAAAGATGCATCAATCAATTAATTTAAAAAAATATTATAGAGCATGTACTGTAGCTGAAGATGCCCCATTCGGGTGAAATTGATTGTAGTCTATAGGTAAGACAATGGTCTTTAAATTACGACTGATAACCTACATGCCCACCACGTGTAAACGAGCTGACTTGGTCAGGCCCTAACCCGGCCCGAGCCCGAAAAATGATTAAAAAGCCCAAACCATGCCCGAAAAATTCCGTAAGTTAAGTTAAGCCATAACATCGTAATGCGGTTAATTGCTCCTTTCTTTTGATTGACTTTGCTGTAACTAAATAAAACTAATTGATTATTGATAAATTGTGATGCAGTAATTGTTTACTAATAATCGTCTTAATGCTTAAATGTTGCAAGTTACTTTGATTATGGTTTTTAGCACCCAAAGCACAGGGCACGTATCGACTTAGCGTTCATACGCTCGTAAGCTAAGAATACGCTCGCACGCTTTCAGTTTTATACACTAATACGAGGCCTTAAATGTGTTTTTGTTCTGACTACTTAGCCATACTTAAAAACTGCGCCTCTCACAATGGTTAGCGTGGAAATCTTACCTGAATGTACGGATGAGTTTCTAAGGATTTTATGTCTTTCTTAATGCGTTTTCACATAGCGGTTATCGCAATCAGAAACAAAATTTCAGCCATGTGCAAACGAGTTTTCACATATTGAAACCACATTTGCCACCTCCATTTTTCCAGTGGTTTTCACTCCTGATTTCGCCACCTGAATTGTCAAACTTCATTGTGTAAACGTTTTGACGTGAAAACTTCGACTGCATGATGTATATTGTGTGGGAATAAGGTAAGTCATGAAAAACAGATGCGGCCTCGAATTGGGCAAGAACTTGTTTGTTTTGCCTGCACTTTGTTCTTTTAATGCGTTTCAGGTTTAGAGACCTAAAAAATTGCAGGTTTCAAAACCTAGTTTGAAAATTAGTTTTCGCTACTTCTGACCGTTCATAAATGCCTTAAGGTTTCCTTCCTCGTGGTCAAAATCGCTATTTTCAAACGACTTCTTGTGTCTTGTGTAAACGCAAAAGGTTTGATCACCTGGTGCGAAACCAAGTTGTTCAACCTATATGTAAACGCGGCTTAAGAAACTGAGAAATCAAGAAATTGAAATGCATTTATGCATTAAAATTCAATACTTTTTAAATGTAGTCTGGACAAAAATACTAACCCGTTGTTGGACCAATGCAGTGAAAGTAATGGTTTGTAACAATCAACTCGCGTCCTCTTGCTTTCTTCGTTTCCACCACAATACAAAGTTATGGTCAGATAATTACACGATTCATGCACTTATAAAAAACAATATTATCTAGCAAAAGCAGCATGCAGTAAAAGAAAGCACATTCATCTCACCGTCACTTCTCTGCTTCGGTTTTGGCAATTGTCGCGTTTAAGACGTGGCATAACTCGAATACTCTAGTTCTCCCCCATTTACTCCTACCAATGAATTTTCAGACTTGAAAAACCTGATCTGCACTGCGTAAAATCGTGAGCGCACCGGCAATCAACGTATCCTTAGTTTATTTTAGCCAACTGGTAGCGTGTACGGCGGTAAGACGATACGTTGGGCGTACCTAATTTTTGGTAAAATAAACTCTGCATGCGCTCGAACGCGCTCAAAATTTCACACAGTGTAGATCGGGACTCGGACCCAATATACGTTAAACATAATTACGTGAGCGTAGGGAGCTTATCTTTCGTTTATTTCAACCAAATACTTGCTCCATCTCGCGTCCCAACAAACCAGCGAACAAACTGCAATTGACTAAAATAGATAATACACTCACGATTGTAAGCCCGTTCTAAAGTGCACGCAAGACCTAAATTACCAACTTAAATTGGCAAAACGTTTTGTATGAACGAACTAAAATTTGTGGAACTTACCGTTCTTAAATCACAATGTCGCTAGCAATCTAGCATTCATTATCAAAATAGTTTATTACACCATTTTGACTCTTGCAATAATAAATCTGACGAATTTCGCTAACGGCAGTGAACAGCGTTACTGCTTTCGTAACTTTTCTGTCAGTTTCACTTTTTCAATTCGCGCGACACGTTTGGTACAAACGGCAGTATTTCAAAACAATAAACATGACACCGTCAGTATTTACCTCAGTTACTTATCAGGAAATAGACCATGTCACCCACATTTACACACGCACACACACACATAAACCATACGCCATGTTACACATATCTTACTGAATTTTTACTCGGATGTATCGAAAATCCATATTGTCCGTACTCGAAACTGTACTCGGTACTGTTAGAACTAGATGATGAACCTGAATAAATCAGTAGCAGTTCATAAGTGTTACATTTAAATCTAACTTTTCGTCTTTTAAGTTTATATCTTTGGGTTCTCTGCAGGCACCTGCAATTTTTTAGCAATGTTGTTCAACCAAATCCACTTCTATTAAACTGCGTATTTTCTCAAAAAAGGGTTGTTTTTGATCAACTATACCAAGTTGTAATTACGTATGGTAGCAGCTCTTTTGGTGCAGAAACCAGCTGCTAAGTGGATGGTTTGAGCTGGGTAGACACTTTTTCGAAGTATTATCTTATTACTTATAAAAACTGCACGAAGTTCAGCTGTCAGAGTCAGAAAGTCGATTTATTGTCCCAAACCCTTCAAAATCCGAATTGCTTATGGTGGTCACAAAGAAGATGCTGCGTACTTCGTTGATATGGTTTGAATACAGTTAGAAGTTATCCTATCGTAGTAGAAAGTAGTTGCTTCGCTACGAAAATAAGTTTTCACCTTCCAAAGCTGCTGTGATCCGAATGTCGTCGCCCAGCCTTTCCACAATTCCACTCAGCAAGTCAAAGTCTGCGAGGCTGAAAACTCGTTCGTCCGAGTCGGTTCCCGTCGCAATCGTCTATTGAAAGCACATTATAGGTGGCTGGTATCGCAGAGGGTATTACAGAGACATCGGCTGATATCACAGAGACAACGAAAAATTTCAATTCCGCCAAAACGTATGAGTCCATGTAGCGTTTTTGCAATTTACATTTCCGCTTTTGTGACTGGTTTTTTGCTTCGATGCCTGCTCATTGCGGAATCAAAATCAGAGATCAAAGATCAAAGAAAAATCAAAGATCCAGAGCAATTAAAGAGTTCATCAGTTGGCAATGTGCTTTCGGTGGCATCTGCAATTCAATTAGTCGCTGTTCTTACGTATTTTGGCAATTTTTTTTGACATGATTTAGCAATGAGCAGGCACCGAAACAAAAAACCGGTCATTAACGTGGTCATGTAAAAATGCTCTATACCATGCTGCCGTGGAGGGAGGTCACGACCCACCAAGTTTTAGCCGGGGTGGCTCTCAACTGTTTTGCCTCGCTGTTGTCGCAACTTGTTAATAATTCTCGTTGGTCTTTATATCTTAGATTACCGTAAAAATGCAGCGAAATTTTGGCGAAGACTTAATTCTCTTTTTTTGGTCTTCACCTAAAATTGTCAGAAAATTGCTGCGAAATTTTGGAAAATACCATTTCAATTTGGACGCCAAAAAATCACTTTTGTCGATACTGTTGGAAAAAGCCTACTTACTTATAGTATTTGCTTAGGACGGCGGTACTGGCCTGTAAATGGCAAGACTGAAAACCTTATATGTGATCGGTATATAGTAGTGCTTTTCTTCCGTAATATGCTTTATGTTTTAATAATCATAGCATAACACACTACAAGTCAAAAATTTAAAACCCTACAGTCTGTTCCACCCGTAGTCGGGGATCATCAGGAGTGTCTTATTCAAATACTCAAGCACTTTTTTGAATCGGTTGAATTCAACCGACAGTCATCATCTTTTTTAATAATATTAATTACGGCTCAAATGCTTGCAATTTTAATTACTTCACAAATCAAACGTGCGATGAAGTGCATGCCAAATTCGAATGTTTGTATTTATATAAAGTTTTTTTCACATGCTCTTCTAATTAATATCTAAAGAGTTGCATGTGTATTTAGAAATCATTAGCATATATATTTTGAATAGCGGCTACTCGTTTTAATTACACGCGATGCGGAATTGCGTTGTTGTAGGTTTGCCACTTAAGTTGTATCAATTTTTAGCGTTGATTTTCTATTTGTGATTTCAAATTATAATTTAGTTGGGCTTTGAATGTAATGTTATTAATTGAAAACATTTTTCAAGGCTTAATAGGTGCACTAATGTACAGTAAGACCGGCTTTGCTTAATCAAAGGCTAATTGGAATATGTAATCAACTGGAAATCTGCTTTATTAAAACCAGCTCCGTCGCAATCATTTTTTAATGTTTCTGTATTTTTCCCATATCGTCGTCAGTCATCAGTGATGTGTGTGTATAGTCGATTCTTCCGGTGTAAAAATTGATCTTTGCCACACCTATTTCCACTTTAACATCTGGAAATGTTCTAGACATTTTGTTCCATAAGCTCCGTACTATGAGTGATGGACTTGGTGCGACTTCCCTCGAAGACCGCAAGGTTCCTCAGCTTACGCAGGTACACGACAACTGACCGCCTGTAGCCTTAATGCTGGTGTCCAGTTGACTTATTTCCACTTCATTGTGTTATGGCAAATACGGGTGTTGATAATGTAAATTAATGTAATCAATTACTATTTTGATGATAAACTTATTTCCTCTTCATTGTGTTATGGCCATACGCTTATTGATAATGCAAATTAATGTGATCAATTACTATTGCAATACGAGGATATTTTCTTTTGTTAATCATTAAAAGCAGGTTTCGACGGGCAAGCTAGCAAAATACAGCGTATTAAACAACATCAAACAAGATTATTTAGAGATGCAATTTAGGTCCGCTTTTGTTGCAATAAAGTAAAATGTTAGTACAGAAAGCTGTTTGCTTGGTTTATTTTAGCACTTAGCAATCATCGCAATGAACACATTGTTTAATCGTGATCGCTATTGACACTGCTTAATCGCTCGCAAACTTTACGATACTAAGACGCGCATTGCGTCTTATTGGCACAAAGTGCTACGTTTTTTTTTCTGTGAAAACGTTTCCCACGCTTGCCGCGTTAACCACTGTTTTGTTGCAAATATCACAAGTACAAATATACCTTGCGTTGCATGAAGACAACGTCAAAAATTTTGCAATTTTTTTGTTATGATTATTTTGAAGATCTTTTAGCTTCTGTAACTTTTGCAAATAATTCTGAAATATTTGCGATTGAAAATGCATTACAATCAAAAAATCAATTTTTGTGTGATGCATTTGGAAAAAGTTATTTACTACGTCACCTTATCATAACAATCGCGCACAAATACTTGATTCTCGAAATAGGATGCGCGTATTATGCACATTCAGTGTTTTTACCAAAAAGTACATTTTACAATTTTTTTCCAAAGAAGCGGCGAAAGACCAACGAAAAATGTGCCGAATCGAGAATTCAAAATCACTAGCACCCCCGTCCCCCAGTGTGTACTGTGATTCTGTAATCGGACAGCATTTACAAGAGAATGAAGAATGTGGCAAACATTATAACGATGCACAATTTTCCATGTTGGCTACAGCAAGAGCCTTGTTTCATTTAATAGGTCTGGAAACAACCCACATCAACTCCTTACAGCCTATTCTTTGCCGTTAAAAAATAAATTTGTTTATTCTCTCCAAATTTCACAATAATTTCTTGTGCACATTTCGGACAAAAACCAAACAACATTTTTCGACCAATCAAATAGTCAAAAGGAAAAATTTTGAGTAATCAAAATACTACGAGAAATTTTCTATATTTTTGCATCAGCTTATTACTATTGTAGGTGGGTTTTCCAGCATCTTACGTCAAAATACAACTCGTTGTCTATTTCAATGTAAGGAACCTTTATAAGCCTTTTTCAAGGCTACCCATTTTTCAAAGAGTGGCCAAATGATAGCTCCGACGCTATCAAAAGTTGATTTGACATTTTTTCCAAAGGTAAAGAGCCTCAAAACTTTGTGTGCCAATTTTTTTCGGGCAAGCTGAAATTTCCTTGGGCAAGAAGACATTTGATATCACTTGTCAGACAGCCAAATTGTTAAAAAAATTAATTTCGACCACTGAAAAGAGACTGTGTAAAGCCTAAACCTGCGCTACGTTCAAATCATATTAGTCAGCAGCGTGCCCGAGAGAGCAAAAGGCATTGTTTTTGAGACAACCCTGATCGCATGATCTGGGTTTAATCCCCTCCCTGCTCACGTAGCTATGTCCTTGGATAATATACGCATTACCTTGATTATATTGCTTGGTGGCTTTGAACAAGCAACAAATTCAGTAGACAATATAATTCAAAGAAATCCACATGAACATGGGGTTACTGGAAACTGCTAAACAGATGCGGATTCGTCCAAACACAAAGAACTTATCGCAATGAAACGTGTGCGGATCAAGCAATAATTAGCGTCTGATGCTTTCCGATAACAGGAGGATAAATAATTCTGCAACACGCAACAAGATATTTTAGCAATGAAACTGTCTGACGTGTAGACTAGTAGAGAGGCTGCAGCTGGACTTCAATTGATTACTTGGTTGTCTTTTAGTTAAAGCAACACAACTTGACAAGCAAACAAAAAAACCTACACGTGTTACGTATAGCCTATAATTAAAACGACAAACTTACTCTCAGCTCTTCAACAACGGCCTCCCCTACCCCCACAGCAAAGGTCGTAATGTTGAGGGATCGGATATAATTTGAACTATCTGCCAAACTCTCGTGATCCGTAGACCTGCAATAATGTCACATTAGAAAGTTTGCTAGCAGAAGTATGAACTTTGTAGGCTACAGCTAGCCGCAACTCACTCTACAAAAAACGAGTATTTTCTTGGTTTACACCGTCTACGCAGCGCGATCCTGGGTCATATGCATAAACCTAGAAATTTGGGGCTCCATTTGGTATGTGAAAGCTGAAGGAAACGTGCTGGTTGTTAAAGATCGAAGTTTGTCTTAGCCACTTGACAAGGAGGTGGAAAGTTTGAACAGTCACGCTACAGGTGCTTCAGTTTACTTCCCCAGCAAGTTGCATGTAGTGCCTTGAGTGTGTCCAGAAAGTAGTACGGTAATTTTAAACCAATATTATAAAAAATAACTCAAAGCTCGTCGTGCGTTTAGGACCCCCGTCACTAGAGCTGGAGGCCAGCAGCAGGGCCTCAAAAAGAAATAAATTTTGTCTGGGGATACGAAGACTGAAAATTACAATTGTGTTCTGTTGGAAATTAGGTGATGACCAGGAAAAAAATCTTCATGATTTGGTCTAAAATCTAATTAGATGTATCTGTACTAGTTGCGTGCTAAGGGTATTATTACTACTATTTGAGTGCGTGAGCTTATAAGTTTTTTCCGGGCCTCCTGAGCTTGGGCCCTGATACGATGTATCCCCTAAAACCCTCTATAGTAGGCCCTGATTAGCAGTTCTCAGTATGCTCAAACCAAGCACAGTGCTTCCAATCGCTCGTTGCAGCTGCAACATTTCTTTAAGGAACTGTCTTAAACAGACAGAAAGCGCAAAAATGGCCCTGTTGTTGCAGTGAAACATTTCAACCTGGCTCAGCGCGAGTACAGCAATGGTTTTGGTTGATTTGTTGTGGACATTTGGGCCACCTGGTTATTTTTACATAAATTAACCTGATCTACTGAATACTGATGTTTTTCTGATGTAATAAACAATTTAAGTTTTGTGAGAGGACAGCTTTTCGTTAAGCTCAGGTTAAGTATGGTTGCCGTTCGGCTGCTCTCCAGCCGTTAAATCATGGTACGTGTAATTGCGTCTTTATCCACCAAGCTTGCTTGGCCAGGAGCCAGCGAAGGGACCTTTCGGTCTTCAATTCAAGCAGCCACCTGCCCACTTGTCTACCACATACGGTGGAGGCCTCGCGCTGTCCCTTTATTGCTGAACGTCAAGCAGAGACACTGAGAATAACGATTTTCATAGTTTTAAGTTTGACCCGACTGGGAATGGAAACCGAGTTCAACGTTTCAGTATCAAACGCTCTATCCGTTCGACCACTAATCGGTTCTAACATGGAAGAAATAGAAGTACCTTCCGTCTGTTAAAAGAATCAGAACTTTGGCTGTGTTTGGCTGATTAAAACCGTCTGACGTCATAAAATCATAGACAGATTTGTTCAAAGCATGAGCAGTATAGGTTTGGAAGTTGGTGGATTTTATTTTGTCAATTCGCTCCTGCAATATAGAGTTTGATTTTTAAAGACTTAATTAGAAGAATGAACTTTTGAAATTAATCTATGCAGTTACCACCACGGAGAGTTCGCAGTTGTTCATCTCCGCTTACTTTAACACTTGCGAATATTCCGTATCTAGGATTTCTCATTAAATGTAACAATAATTTTATATGCGTTCACGTGTGTTGGACGGGAGAGGCGTTTTGCGATTTTTGAGTCAAGCCAAGCAAGGATCAGTCTCATGTGTAAACTTATCAAGATGTTTTGTTAAGGTTTTTTTGTCATAAATTCAGTGCACCACGATAAAATTGTCTACGCATGATGATTCTTAATTACTTTGCTTGCCTTCTACTCCCAGTAAATGGAATGCAAAGTGGCCTGTGGGCTGCAGTTGAATAATCAATTTTATTCTGCAGTACTTGGTTATAGTCGCAACAATAAAAAAAAAGGGATAGCCACAAACATAAAAGGTTAGCTGCATCAAGAAGGTGGCCCGACGGACAGGGCCGCAACTAGGGTGGGGCAAAAAGGAGCGGCGCCCCCCTAAACAAAAATTTCGCCCCCCTAAAATGCCTTGCATGCCCAGCCAAACTCCTCTTTCCCGTGCAGCAGTTTTAAGATGAGGGCTTTTTTTTTGAAAACCAACATAAAACTAGGAGATAAGTAGAATAAATTGGCAAGATGACTTTTTTTTTTTTTTTTGAGATCAAGGAGGGACTTGAGAAAAGTAGACCAACCCAAAAATTTTAGCACCCGCAGAAACAAATTTTCCCCCCTAAAGCCGCATTTACACGGGCGACTTTTTTGCGTGCGATTTTTTGATACAAATAGATGTGGCAAAGTTGCATATATTCAATAATGGTTCTCATTGTGATAAAAGTTACCTTACTGCTAAAAATGACTGTCTCAAGTTGTTTCGATTCCGATAGTGACATTCTAAACCTTTTTAAAGCAAAATCGGAGCAGATCTCACCGCGATTTTTTATCGCAACACCGATTCTCTTCTAAAGTTTTCAATTATAATAATATTGGTATGAAACCAACTTAAGACAATTATTTCCATCAGTAAGGTTCCAATTATCACGATCAAAGCCGTCGTTGAGTAAATGCAACTTTGCCAGATCCATTTCTATCAAAAAATCGCTCGCAAAAAAATCGCCCGTGTAAATGCGGCTTAAAGCCGCATTTACACGGGCGACTTTTTTGCGTGCGATTTTTTGATAAAAATGGATCTGGCAAAGTTGCATTTACTCAACGGCGGTTTTGATCATGATAATTGGGACCTTACTGATGGAAGTAATTGTCTTAAGTTGGTTTCATACCAATATTGTTATAATTGAAAACTTTAGAAGAGAATCGGTGCTGCGATAAAAAATCGCAGTGAGATCAGTTCCGATTTTGTTTTAAAAAGGTTTAGAATATCACTATCGGAATGGAAACAACTTGAGACAGTCATTTTCAGCAGTAAGATAACTTTCATCACAATGAGAACCATTATTGAATAGATGCAACTTTGCTACATCCATTTTTATCAAAAAATCGCACGCAAAAAAGTCGCCCGTGTAAATGCGGCTTAAGAACGACGTTCTAGTTGCGGCACTGCCGACGGAACGGTTGAAGTCTTTGTCCTTGTGAATGAAGGAGGTGATTGAAGACCATGACGTGTATGGCGGCTCATTCTCAATCCGCTGCCCCCCAATCCCTTGCAAAAGAGCAGACAAACAATGTGGTGATGATATATTTGCAGTAAAATAGCTTACGTTGAATTCGGTTCTATTTCTTATTGATCCAAGCGCTATTTCCGTATTGATGTGAAGCTGTTCGTTCAATGGACTGAAACAAAATCGTAATTGGTTTGAAAACGTTTATTTAGAAAACACGAGACAAGCAAAAAATTCTTTATGATTGCAAGGCTGTTGTTTTTATTAGCATAATGTGTGTTTGCGCTTGCTTGACTTTGATACTTGCAAAATTAGCGATGGCAGAGAAGTTGAATTCATCAGCCTTGTTGAGATTTCTAACCAAATATAACTGCTTTTATGTTTTTGATAACTCGTCTTTATCCGAAAGCATTTTGACTAGATATCTTGAGGGTTTTTCGATGCTTCCTGATTTAAGTTATACTATTGTTTTGTTTCCCATAAGTCTTTGTCTACGTAAACTATTGTTTTTACCATTTAGCGAATGAATCCTTGTGTAAGTCAAAATCCGATATCTTACCGATGCATTATCCACTATTATTATAATATTAAACAAAAACATCACAATGAATTTTTTCAAGCTTACATGGGTTCAGAAATAAATAGCAAAACACTTCACATCTATTTCATTGTGTATAGAAACATATTTCACACTATTTTCGTTATTGTTCCTGTGTCAAATTTAAACAATACTACGAAAGGTAAATTTTAAACAAATACAACTCAGCGATTCGATGTAATATCGTATTATAACCTGCAGTGTAACATTTTTCGTTTTTTTTTTCTGTACTGCTTAAACACAGACGAAAAATGCGCCAATGCGCTTGTAATGTTGCTCCAAGTGATTGAACAGACTTAAGTTTGAATTGAATTATTATTTGAGAGTGATTATTTCACTGGAAAATTTAAATTAAAAGCAAAAAGAGAGAAACACGCTAATATGCATCACCAAGACATCAGTTTCTGCGTTTTATTTTTTGTTTTGGGGGGGAGAGGTATAAGCTATTTAGAGTTTAGTAAAAAGCTGATTTAATTTTCTGGTACAGTATGATTTGGTAATGAAATGCCGCAGTGGCGGTGTAAAGATATTCAGAGTAAATTGATAATTTTTGTTTCCTTATTTCACTATCAAATATAGCATATTTCAAAGTAGTTTTTAAAAATTTATTTCAACACTCCAAGTGAGCCATCCGTAGCACTTGTAGTGATTTCATCGACGTTATTTGACACTTTTATTGTCTGTTCACACTTACACAAGACAAATGCAGTACGTTGTCCATTTCTGCATGCTTTATTCAATGCTTGGGATGCATTCTTATTACGTATAAGTTGTTTTACTTATTGCTCATTTTATCTTCGATTAGATATTTTCGTTTGTTTATTCGATTGTACCCCTGAAACTTCAAGTAATGTTGCGCTTTGGTATTGTTGACTTTATGATCAACTGCTGGTGTTTCGCTGATTCCTACCTACGCATATGTTAAGGCGTTCGGTGAAATAAACTTGAACTTCTACATCCATAGCCCTTGCGTCTGTGAGTGTGATAGCATTGGCAAATGGTTGGTTAAGATATTCAAATTCATCTCAAAATAAGAGTTATTTCAATGAAAAAGGTCTTGAAGAAATTCGGCCTTAATGAAACCTAACGGCAGAGTGCTCGGTAACAGTCAAGTTCCAAAAACATCCTGAGATGTAAAAAAAAAAGAAAAAAGGCTACGCTAGGAGATCCTAATTTACCGGCTTGGGTTGTAGTGCGAGTAGCGAATTACACCAATTCGCGTTGAGCCGTCACTGATGCGGAAGTTGTTGGAGACTTCTTTGGTCCAGTTCTGCACGAGGTTAAAATCCGAGTCGGTAATCGATCCCGAAGCATCAAGAAGGAAAATCAAGTCGAGAAAGCGCAGCCTGCACTCTAAACAAACAAACAAACAAATTGACTTGATCTCTACAATCAAACCAACCAACCATTGTTTGAACAAATTAAATCTTTTATTATACTCGCTGTATTCCGCCGAAGGGTGAATCGAGTTGGCCGGGCCCATCTCTGCGTTATTGCTCCCGGGCAACACAACTTCTTTCGAAGAAATGTTGCAGCCTTGGCAAGTCGTTGGCACCATTGTGTATCATTTAATCGGTCCAAGATTTGAACTTCAGACCTCCCACTCCAGAAACGAACGCGTTACCGCTAGACTAACTGCGCAACATTTCAATATTATTAGCTCATCCTTTGACAGCCAAGAATCAAAAGTTTGAAATGAAACATGGTATTTTCTATAGTGCGTGATGAAGTATTGCCTCGTTGATGACTTAAGCAAATCAACCATTCAATAGAATCGAAAGAAGCAAAAAACAACTCATAACAACTAACAAATCAGCATATTAAGTTAAACAGGCAAGCATACAAACATTATATTTTACCGTTGAATAAATAAAAACCTTTTTAAGATTACTGCTGTGAAAGTTACTATGTTGTATATATGTAGCCAGAGCCGAATTTATCTTGCGCGGAGCTCTGGGCACTTTTGGTAATTTCGCTAATACTTTCCTACGAAATTAAAAAAAAAGTCTTTTTGCCAGATATTCGCTACATTTTCCTGCCACACAACGATGAAGATTAAAAAAACCATCCAAGTGCAGTGTCCCTGCATTGCGCCATATGGTAAATCCGCCCTGTATACGACATAACGTCGTTCGAGTGTAATCATCCTAGATCGAGTTGCTAACTACCACGGCTTCGATGAAGATTGCTTGACCTCAGAACTTGTCAAAAATACCAAGTCAAGAAATTAGACTATCACATCTTTTCCTTCATCCACGTACATAATGTTTTAGTGTTCAATGCAATAATAGCATTTGCTCCACATCATCTAGCAAACGTTACACTGAAACCCGTTCATACACCACATGTATTGTGTCTTGGAATGTAAAGGCTATATGTTTTTTCGATAGATTTTTACATCGCGAAGTGTCGAGCAAATTTTTGTATTGGGAACATTCGTAATTTTAAGTAAAACTGGCCAGTTGGTCGAGCGGTAACGCATTCGTCTTAGGAACGAAGGTCTGAGGTTTAAATCTCGAGCCGATTGAATTGGACACAGTGTTGCTAACGGCTCGCCACCGCTGCGACCTTCGTTCTCAAGAAACTGTGTTACCAGCAGGTGCAAAAACGCGAAGATGGGCCCTGCCAACTCGTTTCAAGGTTCGGCGTAATATCAGCAAGTATAAGGAAATGTTTGATGAAATTCGTTATTCTAAGTAAGAAATAAATAATAATTGTAAGTTGCAACAACCGAATTGCTGTGGCATCACGAACTCTGGTATTTTGAGTTGATTTCAGATTACCTGGTCACACATGGTTTGTTAGGTTAAACTAAGTTGAACGGAAATGTCACTAAACGTGCCAGCAAACAATTTAATGTTACTCTAAGTTCTTGATTTTATTAATAGCCCAGGAATTGTGTATTGTAATATCACGGTAATATGAGCAGAACTTTGACATTTTGATTTCGCCCTAAAAATTCAGCATCTTGTATGCCTATGAAAGTAATTTAATCCCTAACAAAAGTGGTTTGCGAATAACAACACATGTGCACTCGGACAGATACCTTTTAATTTTGGAGTTAAACAACAAGCAAGTGTCTATAACAACTCATTGTGCTAGCGTAATAGCTTAATATTAACCGACTCCATACTCTAGACGTTTGCATGGGACTTTTAAACTCTTGCTAATCGCGACACCGCAATACCCGCTGCTACAAGGGCCGGTCTGCACTGTGCGTAAAATCTTGAGAGTGTGAGCGTAATTTTGGTCGAAGCAGAAATTCAGTGCTCCCGGCGTACCCCCGCACCAGCGTACAAGCTGCCAGTTTGTTAAAAAATAAACTAAGGATAGGCTCGTACGTTCACGATTTTACGCTGAGTGTAGACTGGGCCTAATTGCCGGTTCCACTGCATGTGCATCATGCAGCAGAGTGCAGCAAAATTTTGGGCTAAATAGGAAGAAAATGTTTGTGATGTTAATGGCTGAAGACAACTTAAAAAGTGTGCATTTAAATGCTCAATTGCACCGAATATTACAGTCCAATGGCATAAAAAAGTGAATCTTTTGCTCACATGCCTTACAAGTTTCAGTTTTGGTCCAAAACTTCAAGATGAAGAATTACAAAAAATATTAAAAAACGGAAGGGTCATAAGAACTCTCACGCAGGGCCTCCGAGAGGGGGGGCTGGGGGGGACAATGACCCCGGGGCCCATGAGAGGGCCCTATGAAGCCCATCGAAATCAAACACCGAAGACCTTTTTTTTTTTTTTGAGATCACCTGAATTTGGACTGATAAACCGCGTTTCAATTTCGGTGAAGACCTTTTTTTGGGGGGGGATCACTTGGAAATTGGGAGAAAAGTGTGCCATTTTCCTTGCCTGTTTTGGACTGCACAAAACAAGAGATGCGTAATGTTTGAGCTGTCCCCGGGCCCATTCTCGGCGCCCCTGCACTCACGTTCGTTGCTAGTTCTCGCATCCGTCTGCCATTTTTGGGCATTGTTGTTGTAGCAGAATCCTGGGCTATGGTTGGTTCCACGACATCTTTGGACTCGAGTTGGGGAGCAAGCCTAGAGACACACAAATCAACATTGTGACACCAAACTTCTGTCATCATCAACGTTACCATTGCGCGAGGTGATGCATAAAATTTATGCCCAGTAGGTTAGTTAGGTCCTGGACTATATGGTTATATGCGGTGCAACGCTTTTGGTTTAACGTTTAGGCCAGCCATGTTGAAAGCCCGGCTGCCGGCCGCGACAAAATTTTAAACGACCCTCGACTAGTCTTTGTTTTTTGTCCAAACTTACTGTACTCTGCAGATGCACGAATAAGCCAGCTTAAATATCTTAACGTCTTCATCTACTTTTACGTCCCCAAATTTGGGCGAAGACCTTTTTGTTAGTCTTCATCTTTTTTTAGTCTCAGACTTGGCCTGCAGGAACCTTCGCGAAGTTGAATTTGGCTCCACTTCAAAAAAATTTGACCACTCCTGCAATAGTATAACTTCAAGAGGTAGATTGCTTGAAGTATTTTGGATTGGGTGTTGCATGCTGCAGTGTAAAAATCTGTGCCTAGTCTTGATATTTTCTATGGTAAACCTGTTGCTTTTGTATCATAGAATTTATTTATTGAATTAATCCTGTTTTATAAGAAAGCCAAAAACGCTTTGTTATTTCTTCATAAAGTTGTTTTATTACTGCTGCATTTTACAACTAAAAAACTAAAGGAGGGCTTCTTAATACTGTGTTTGGCAAACGGCAAATACCTGCGGTAATACGGCATAGCTGTCTAAAGACAACAGCAACTTGAATGACGCGGTGTCTAATCTAACACGCTGTAGAACGGACGTATTTTTATATTTTTTTATCTCAATGTGTCAATGCAAAGCTATCAGTTATGATTGATTAACTATGGATGCATTATTTCAAAACAAATCTTTATTATACACGCTGTATTACGGCCGAAACGTTTAACGAGATTGTGGGCCTATCTCAGCGTCATTGCACTCGGGCAACACAACTCTTTTTGAAGAAATATCGCAGCGGTGGCGAGCCGTTGGCAGCACTGAGTCTGATTTGACCGCCCGAGATTTGAATCTCAGACCTCCTACTTAAGAAACAAACGCGTTACCGCTCGACCAACTGGCCGGTATAGATGCATTATAAAATAATAACAATAATGAAAACGATTGCATGGCGCTTATTAATTGATTGACTAAACATGTAGTAAAAGAAATCAATTTGCTTACAATAAATTTTCGGAAAACAAGTACTTTATGAGATGGCATATTTGTCATTGTGCAAACTAATTGTGTAAAAACCAAAAATTAATGCAGAATATTATTTTTCGGTTTGTAAAGTCAATAGAGTGTAATAATTAGCCTCAAAAACTTGAAGTGTTTTGAAATTATAACATCAGTTACTTGAAGTTATCTTACTACACTACCATCAATCAACGCAATTCAGGTTTAAAAAAATGTCGAATCTAACGACAATAAAACAATGTGCCTTTCTTTGAAAATTAAAATTAATTATTGGCTATATAAGTGAAACTGTATCCTTCTAACTCATTGTAGATTAACGTAATCATCAAAAGTCTAAAGATTGGAAGAGATCGTGTTCCAGTAATTGAAATTAATATAACCGGCCAGTTGGTCAAGCGGTAACGTGTTCGTCATTGGAGCGGGAGGTCTAAGGTTCAAATCTCGGGTCGGTTTAATCGGATGCAGTAATGCCAACGGCTCGCCACCGCTGTGACATTTCGTTGAAAAGAGCTGTGTTGCCCGGGCGCAGTGACGCAGAGATGAGCCCCGCTTACTCGTTACGCGCTTCGGCGTAATACAGCAAGTATAATGAAAGCTTTGATTTGATTTGAAATTAATCTTGCTTTCTGTTCTTAGGCCCGGTCTGCACTGAGTGCACGAGCGTATTTTTAGCTAATTTTAAATTGAAATTTGGAACGCATGGTGTACCGCTCCACCGGCTAGCAAGCTGCCAGTTCGTTAAAATAAAATAAGGATGGATTCGTACACTCACGATTTTACGCCTAGTGTAGACCGAGACTAAAGGCTAGCAGCGCGTCAGTTGTGGGAAGTGAAAATGTATTCCAAAGGTTGTGGTCTTGCTGATGATGCTAAAGTTTTGGGAAGTACCGTAGGAATACATTCCTAAAACATAAATCAACATACAACTCGAAAGAAGCCGCGTTGGTCGATTAAACCAGTGTATTTTTTACTTGTTTTTTCCTGGCAGACACTCTTTGACTAGTTCTCTCACCCTTAGGGGCCGAAAAATAAGTGAAGGCCAAACATGGTGCTCGACGATTTGCGGCCTATTTTTGTGTGAAAAGTTTTCACAGACCACGTGTGAACAGTTCGCGAGGTTTGCTACCCAGATGCTTGGATTCGCATTTCCTCAAAACAGATTTGGCTCTCCTGGTTAAGGACCGCTGTGTTAAACAAACATTGTGCGGTTAAATTACTACTACCACGCAAACGCCTGAAATCATATGTCATAATTGTGCTATGTATTGCACAATAAAAAGGATTTGTCAATTCCTCTATTGAAGAGGTTGCCCAGTCATAATCAAAAATCGCGTTTTTATCGCTAGTGTTGTATCAGAAGTAGGTAAAAATATATATAAATGGTCGCTTTATGTTTAGGTCTTGTGTGATCAATGCACGAAATTTTTGCATCCGGTTTATCTTGCCTTTTTTCTATTTATCCCAAGCCAATTTTTTTTATTGCTTTTGTTGTTAATTCCCTAAATAGCGCTATGTAATAATCCATCACGAATGTATTTAGCATATCTAGCAGTATAGAAAAGTTGTGAAATTCCTGATGTCTGGTATAATATTGCAATTGATAATGCATTTGAGATGCTTGTACATATATTGTGCGCTTGTACAATATATTCAATCGACTATATTTTAATATACCACCATGCTACTTTTGTAAAAGGATACCATTGTGTTATTTAAGAGTTTGAGATAAGTTTCCTGTTAGTAACAGGGTTAGCAAACTGATAACACTAACAAACCTCAAAGGAAAAAAATTCACAAATGACAAAACACAGCAAGAATTATTCTAATTACTATAACCTAGTGCTGAACAAACGCATCGTTGTTAATAAACCGCTTTAAACGTGCTGCATTTTTAATTTGAGGTGCTGGTAACGAATTGTTATATTAGCTAAGTTCACCTACGAGCTTTTTATTGCTTTTTTGAGCTTATTTCAAAAACTAACGATATTTTTGCATCACAAAACTCATCATTCTATTCAGGCGCTAGGTTTCAGTTTCAATAATTTCCTGAAAGATGCAACGAATGTTGTATAATCATTTAAGATTATTTTCAAAAAGCCACTATTTTACTGCACTGGAAATATTTGATTTACTTACGATGGTTCGATTCTCAGGCGTGAAGCTCATGCTCAGTCCAAACGAATCTCCGATGTTCGCCGTGGGCAGAAAATCGGATTTGCATGAAGGATGTGATGTTGACGTGAAAGACACCGAACAGGACAAGATATTTCCTGCCGCTGCAAATGATATGGTAAGCTTTGTCTGTTGATGCTGTGGCTTATGAGTTATTTCGCTCCTTCAAAGAGAGTGAAGTTGTTTTATGTAAATTGATCAGCAATTTCGCTGAAAGCAGATGATATATGTGGTTGTTCATTACAGCTACGTGTTCGCTTTATCTTCAAAATGTTCAAGAAACTTTTGCTCACAGCAGACGACTAACTGGTCGTGAAACGTCAATTGCCAACATTTGAAGCATGTAGCGACACAGGTTTTAATGTTTAAAGGTGTCTTTGCCCTGCAGTTTAAGTATTGTTAGGAAAAATTGACTGTATACCATTCCAGAAAGTTAACTAATTATTGACCATCACAATTTATCACGCCGAAACAGGACAGCAGGATGTTTCGCCAATATGGGCTTTTCTGGGAGCTCAAATTTAATACAATTTTATTCAAATAGAATCTTATTCAAGTAGAAATCTTTATCAAGTAGAATCTTGTTCAACCAGAAGTCTTATTCAAAAATTGTTTTTATTCAAATAAACAGAAAACTATCGTATGAATACGCCAGTATATTGTTTTTTTTTCTTTTAACCTTAACCTTGAAACCCAAAATTGAAAACCTGCCAATAAACATTTCCTTGTTTGAATGTAGTGCTGGAAAAATAAAGTACTGTACCTACTCAAATAACCATGTACTATGCAACAACAGTTACTTATTTATTTTGTGATAATGACTCAAATATATTGACTGTTCGATATTTGCAGTCCAGTTTTAAAGCCAACCGACAGTTAAAACTTACCAGAAGGATAAGTAGGTGCAGATTGTTCAAAAGGATTGAAAGGACTGACTGTTTTTGGAGCACTGATTTTCAGTCTAAAAATAAAAAGTTTACTTTCGTCTGGGTGATATACAGTACGAGTGCATCTTGTGGAACGTGTATACAGTATAAGCAAAACATTGTGCATCTTTTGGAGTTCATTTTTGCATTTGCGTTATTTGATCACTTTCCAATTGCAATGCTATATTACAATGAGTATTAAGAGAATTTTAACTAATCCAGTCTCTTAAATAATATAATCTACAGGTCCCTGTTGCGATTGTTAATCATTGTGCTGCTGCACGTCTAAAACTGTTGAAGAAACAAGTGTTTATATCTTGCGACAATTTTTTGAAAATTGATATCCAGCAAATCGTAAAAGGTTTGGTAAAACAGCATACGCGTAAGTTATATTAAAAAACTGAATTACCACTTTAAGTAACCAGTAATGAAACTTGGGACAAATAGACAATAATTTTTTTTTAATTTTGAAAATTTTAACGTTTGTTATTGCTTGTCTGATAGTTTTTAGTAATCAAATTGTTATTACATTCTTTTAATAATGGATTTGTTGATTAATTTTGCATTAGTTTTATTGTCGTATTACTCCGAAGGAGGAGGATTTTTCACTTCCGACGAGATCCAGAATGGTACATTACGCATTCCAACTGCTAAATAGTGTTGTTTTTTTGTTGTTTCTTGTAAAATTTTGTCATTTTAACATAACTGTGTTTGCTTGAGAAAACCGGCTTGAAAAGGGATAATATGATTATGATACAAACTAATCTGATAAGAAGCAAAATCCACATTATTAGAATCGGAAATTGCGTCTTAGAAGCTCCTAAGACTGGAGTCTTCAAATGTATTCTATTGTGTGTTCTAAATAAAGTGTAGGATTGGAAAAACTACCCGTTTCCTGAATTTATTTGCCACGCTTTTATGATTTACCTTTTATCGTTTTCCATTTGAAGATTATATCCAAAATATGATGAGGGGGGATTGGGTGCTCTCTCTAATTCATAAATATCAACAATCGGCGAGCGTATTGTACTGGGACTTGTTGATAAATCGATGTTAAAGGCGTGGTTGAACAGCCATAATGAAAAAATTACAACCGTTAAAAACGTATTCCTATACATAGCGTTATGTTTTGATTAAGCTCTGAAATACTAAAAGTTTATCATTATGTAGTGACAATGCCCGTCATGCAATGTGCAAAGAGATAAAGTATTTTTGATGGAATTTTAGGTCCCGCTGAGCGAAAAAAGTAACAATGCATTATGCTTTTTTACGTATTGTCATATCATTAAACTTATTAACATGTCACAATTTACACATGCTTGTAATCTGCATTTTAATATTTTCATCGTGAACTTTTCTACCATCAGAAATATCCAGTCTATTGAAGTTCCAGCTTGGAACAGAATCAGCTATTGAAGCAAATTCCACGAAGCTTTTTATTATTAAAAGTGCATTCTATAACTTGATTCCTGTTGCTGTAAGACCATACCCAGCATAGCTTGATTCAATCTGCAAATGTCATTACTTTTTTATTGTGCGTTCATATTTTTTCTACTATCTGACCATAAGGAATTTTGTGAATTTGGGATATACTTGCGCATATTGATTTTCATTTTATGTAATTCAAAATTTGCTCCTCAATTGTGGAGCTAATTCAGCTCAAAATGTCCGAGCATGTGTTCCACCCTTTTCAACTGGTTGATTGATTGGTTCATGTCTTGTACTATAACAAATGACGACGCGACAAAATCTTCTGTACGAATCCGCTCTCGCCAAAAAGTTTAAAAAATTCACGTTGACCTGAATGTGTTGGTCCGGTTGATAAGACTACGATTTTGGCCTGTTGGTGGGCTTTGACTATTATTTATGTTAATCCACCATACATGGGTTACTGATATCTAAGTTGAATGTTTTAACCACATGATACATCGTGGTACTTGAGTGAGAATCGAACTTGGGAGAGGCGATCAGGATTGAAAACGATAATCTTATCGTTCACTGCCAAGTGGCGATAAATCTGAATTATGATTCCAGTCAATTCGGTTGCAGAGTTTGCTCAAAAAATAAGGAATAAATTATTCTGGAAAATAATGTTTTCAACTGCTTGGTAAGGATAGTGTCTGATGATTACATCTTTTGATCCAGGATAATGTCGTGTCTTATGCTGATAATATTGGCATCGCGTGGTTAATTGTATGTTTATAATGTTGACATTATTTAATCGCTCATTATTGCATGTTGCCTACGTTTTGTATAAAAAGGCATCTTTCCCGCTAACTCAGGAGATTTATTTTCTAGAACTTCGACCAAAGATGCTGCACTTGTAGCACTTAAACTACTGACGAAAAATAAACTGCACTAAAAAGGTCAGAAAAGATATAAACATTTTATGAGTTACACAACATGTCAGTCTAGACAACTATCCTTAAAAATATCAGAATAACACAATAGCCGAAAGCGGGATTCACACAGAAGCCGTCAACGTTTACGTCGCCGCTCCGTCACCGTTCTGCGTTTTACCGTTATTTCGCGGTGACGGTAATCTGTTACGTAAGGAGTTCACCCCGATCCGTCACCGGTACGTGGTATAACCTGTGTAATGCTTGCATAGCAGTTTTGTTTTTAGACCAATAAGCCTATTAAGTTTGGGCTTCGTGATCACCATACCATCAAACCATGCTTAAATTAAGAGCTAGTGATAAATTTACAGGTTACTTACATGTGGTTCATTTTAACCTGTTCTTTTAACTTGCTAGTTTTGAAGTGCTTGCCCAGATCACTATCATTATCAAGTACCGTTATCAGTGATTTATTGAGGAAGTATATGATGAGTTAACTTTAGTTTGTGGAAATAAACGATAAGTTAACTATGAGCCGGCAGCTTATTATTTGCCACAAAAAATAGCTCCTTTCTTCACTTTCTTTTATGAAACTCGTGCTAATGCGCAACAAGTGTTACCAGTGCATACTGGTTTGTACAGGTACGATGAATAAATGGTGCAAGATATTAACGATAAAAACCTTAACGTAAGTTAACAGAACTTATCGTAAGTTAATTTAGTCCGTTAACATGAAAAAACTTTTTAACGGGTTAACGAGTTAATGAAAAAGTTAGCTTCGTTATTAACGGATTAACGATTAACGGACTTGTGCCTACCTATGGTCATAATACTTTAACTTGAACCCTTCCTAACCCTGCTACCTCGCAAAATCGCAAAGAAAATGAAGTAGAGGTCTAATTCAGGGCCATGCGAGCCAAAAATTGGCTAATGCGGTAGACGAATGAGAGAGTACAACAAAGGCATTTAGTGAGAAGTTATTGTAGTATATTGGTACTTGGAACCTTAAAGTTGGCTGTACACTTAATTGCAGTGAACGCTTCTGTTTGAAGGCGAAGCTCGCTGCAATGCGGTGTTTACAGCTACTTTGAAATATCATCAACCAGGTACCGGATGCAACAGAATCAAGACAAAAAAAGCTCAAAACAAGTAGTTTCAGAATAATCATGCGCCTACGGTTTGCGTTCGATTAATTACTCTTGACTGCGAGCTGATTTAATGAAATCGCGTTTGCATGCAAGTTGCTAACAATGCACTCAATTACAATTTTTCCTAGACCACACCTTTCGCAAGGCCGTACCGAGAGGCGAGGGATAAAGAGGAAAACTTGAGCCCTGTCTGGAAAAGTTTCACGTGATGGTGGTGCTTATCTTACTTTGGCCTAGAACTAGCTTTCTTGATCTCTACCTTATGTTTGAAAATTGGCCCAAATTTTTGCCGAGGACGGTTTTATTTTTGTTTTCTTAAATATGTACGAATTATATTAAGCCCTGTTTGATTTTTTCTGAGTCTCGTTTGAACAATTAACGCATCTCGTTACGAACCCTCGGACCTGTCATATGGCCTGTCTAATCCAGACCAAAACTGCAATTATTTTGTAAGTTTGATTTTAGTACATTTAAAAAATAAATGAATGAAATGGCTTGTCAAATTCAGTAACTGTTATCTAGGCATTGTTAGTGTTGAACCAGGTTGAACTGCAAATCTATTACGTTCTTGCTGTGCTAAGTAGACATTTTATCTGAGACCAATTTAGCTGCATTATCCGTAGGCCATCAGCAACATACTAACCTAACGAAACGCAGTAATGGGATTTAGAAATGGTCATATTTCAACGTTTAAAAATTTAAAATACACTCTATGGCTAGGTTACAGTAATTAGCAAAATTAGGCAACTAATTAAACAATTAAACAGTATAGGTGCTTATAGATACGAAGCCCATAGATTCACTTCTTGAATGCTTTCTCTCCATAAACTTAGCCTGTCAGCTGCCATGATCAAAGTCAAACGTAAGCTAGGAAGTCCAAAAAATATTCAGAAATCAGAACATACTTTTATTAAATGATATACAGCAGTATTTTGTGTTCGTGTTGTAATAAAGAAAATGAAAAGCAACAAATCAAAATTGCTGCAATTTTTAAATTTTGAAACTATCAGGAAGTTGGTATAATTATTCATACGAAAAAGAAAACCGGGTTGTTAAGGGCATTTAATCAATGCTTTGATTGCATGTCGGCTGTTCATGATTTTTGCTTCAAATTTTCCTGACATTGGCATATGCTCTGCTCTTTGCAAAAGTTCTGGTGCTAATCTTTATCTTAACACATATTTCTCTTAAATATTTCAGTTTGTACTTGGCAGCTCCGTTACGTTGTACAGTCAAGCTAATCAATTACGGAAAGACTTACAATAATTCTGAAAAAGAAAAAAAAATTTGGCAATTGATTGAAGATAATTTTGCGAAGGTTGCATTATCAGGACCTATATTGCCTAGCGAACACTGTAATCGAGTGCATTGTTAGCAACTTGCATGCTAACGTGACTTTATTAAATCATCTCGCAGTCAAGAGTAATTGATCGAACGCAAACCGTAGGCGCATGATTATTCTGAAACTACTTGTTTTGAGCTTTTGTTGTCTTGATTTCGTTGCATGGTACTTGGTGGGTGATATTTCAAAGTAGCTGTAAACACCGCATTGCAGCGAGCTTCGCCTTCAAACAGAAGCGTTCACTGCAATTAAGTGTACAGCCAACTTTAAGGTTCCAAGTACCAATGTACTCATTGGTGGCACCAGTCTGTTAATCGTTAATCCGTTAATAACGAAGCTAACTTTTTCATTAACTCGTTAATCCGTTAAAAAGTTTTTTCATGTTAACGGACTAAATTAACTTCCGTTAAGTTCTGTTAGCGGACTAAATTACCTTACGTTAAGTTCTGTTAACCTCCGTTAAGGTTTTTATCGTTAATATCTTGCACCATTCATTCATCGTACCGGTACAAACCAGTTTGCACTGACAACACTTGTTGCGCATTAGCACGAGTTTTATAAAAGAAAGCGAAGAAAGGAGCTATTTTTTGTGGCAAACAATAACCTGCAGCCTCATAGGTCAATTAATTATTGCTGTTCGCAATTTCTAAAAATTTTCCGATCGCAGCTTCGTTAATGCATTTGAACTTAGTTTTATCTTGAAATTAGATAAGACTGTAAAATGTAGCTTCCAAAACATTAAAAGACTATCATAGTCAGGGGTGCCGAAACCAGGGGGGGGTATATCCCCCCAATAATTTGACTGTACCCCCACAATAATTTGAGTATGGTCTGCATCTACATCCCCTCCAATAATTTGACTCTGGTGTGCATCTGAGCACCCGTCTCCACCTTAATTCGAGGAAAAAAGTATTCCATTCATTAGCGTAGCCAGGGGGGGGTGCGGGGGGGTACAGCCTTTCCCCCAAAGGCCTGTCAACCAAAATGCAGAATAAGGAAAATACCACGTTTTTATCTTTTCTGAGACTGTTGTTTGTGCTGGAATGGACTAGAAAGTGATTTAAAGCATATTTTGAAACATATATTCGGGGATGGGGGGGGGCTATTTTGTCAAAAATAAAGCTCACAAATCAATAAAAACTTCGAAAAATGCCCAAAAATAAGCAATTAAATTTGATCGCAAATGTAAAAATGCCAAGCATAAGTTTTATCAACAAATCTATTGTAAACTCAGAAATAAGGGGGAAGGGGGGGGGGGCTATTCAGTATTAGTTAATTACCCATCACTTCTCTCGAATATCTTTCCGTTAGCTCACCCTATTATTTTTCTTTACAAAATATAAACGAAATAGATTACTCCGTGTGAGTTTTATTGAATAACAGAATTTTGTGATTTACCAGCATGTATACAAGAAAACTACAATGGTATCATTAGCCACCTCTCACATAGCCCATTAATGCAACCAGTTGAATCATGTTACGCTGCCAATTTCTATGCTACGTTTTAAAAACATTGTTTTTTATTAAAATAGCCTAAAATTAAGCTATTTTTGCAAAATAATGCAAAATTTTCGAGTGCTTGGGGCTTCCCCCATACCCCCGTGCCTCCAGCGGCTGGGGGCTTCGCCCCAGACCCCCAGCCCCCATTGGTCTTCGGCAGCTGGGGGCTCCGCCCCCACACCAAAAAATTAGCCCCCCATTGCGAATTTCTGGCTTCGCGCCTGGTTCCATTTTTGGTGAATACCTTTTTTTTGGTCTTCACTTAATTTGTTCACCAGAAAAAAATGGTGGTCGAGGTTCATCCCTTCCAATGTTGAAAATAGGGCAAAATTGGGGTAAAATTGCAAATTATCCCCCCCAATGCTCAACAAAGATTTGCACCCCTGACCATAGTAATAGATATTTCATTACAGTCAGCTCAACAGCGTCTATACGTGTTCTAGAAGCGAGTGAATAAAAAGAAATGTAAATTACACGCAAAATCTTAACGAATTAACCGACTTTATTAACTTACGTCAATTAAAGCTGAAAATAACGGATTAACGTTAACGGAGGAGTGAAGTTTGTTAAGGGACTAGAGGTTAACGAAGCTGACGTTTTGCATTAACTTGCCCACCTATGCTATTTGGTCATGACCATTGATGATACAGCATCCAAAATGGTCACAAGTGGTCACTTTAGGTAAAAGACTTGAGAAAGATCTCTACTATGGAAATTGATTGCTTCCAGTACTTAACAATTTCAGCTTTCAAGAGTCAAGTCAATTGAAATTCAGAATGAAACTTTAGCCAAGTACCAAAACAGGAGCAAAGAAAGCCAAAATGAATTAGCTTACTCAACTGGCTGCTGGCAACCATCTCAGATCTAGCGTACCTACCCTTTACCAATAACTTTCAATCTCCCATTCTCTCTTTTCCCAAACAGAAAAAATGCATCAAGTCTGAAGTATCGGTAGACTAGGTAACAGTACCACTGTTACTGTTCCCTGCCTATACTACAAAGTACCGGTACATGACTAGGTCTTTAGCGAACTATACTTACAGCTCTAAGCACTTAACATTGTCTGCTGAAAGCTATTTTCAACTAAAAGAAATTATTTTTTAAAATTTCCACTTTTTAGTGGCTCAAAGTTTGTCCTAACCGAGAAAAAAAATATCTCAAAATTGCTTTTGTCAATTACGTTACTGAGAAAAAGTTATAATGATTGTAATTCAATGTGTTGATGTAAGAAATCGAGAAAATTACTTACATCACCGCAAGAATTTTCTGTGTGAACACCTGAAGTTAAACGTAACAGCGACGTAACGGTAACGTTGACGGCTTCTGTGTGAACGCTGGTTCATTTAGGGTCGATGTAATTCATGGAGTTCATTTATTTTCTGACTTTGCTTTACAAAATATTGTTGTTTTTTTTTAGTTTCTAGCACATTTCCGTTTTGAGCAGCATTATATGCATGCTCGCATCGACTACTAAACTATTGCCTCATTATTAAATAAAAAAAAAACTTTTAGCAAATATTGCTCGGGTATGGTATCCACACAAAACTCTTACCCTACTGGCTTATTTTATATTTCGGTTTGTTTCCAAGTTTTGTTCGTAACAATTACCGGTACTGCATTATGCAAAATGTATTGTATTATTTTTCATGTTCTTTACGGTTTTTCCAAGTTTAGTTGTAGATAGTTTAAATACTTTTTTATTGTTGATTGTTTGATTGAGTTTTTGTGCAAAGAATTTTTCTAACGATTTGTTGACTATTTAATTCCGACTGCAAACGAACGTGCTGATGATTTTGGAACTTCAATGATTTTAAGTGTGTATCACAAACGCTTTAGAAAAGCTTTGAGCAATTCTCAAGATTAGGGTTACCATATTTTCATCACCAAACAGGAGGACACCTTTTTAGTGAAATTTATTAACATCTTGTTGTTCTGCATCGCCCATACGGCAAAAGACAAACGAAAGTAACAATTATTTTAGATATAGGTCAAAGTGTTATAACTTTAATTTTTTGAATTAGCCCACGAGTATTTGGCCGTTTCCTTAACTTTCTTAAGTAGTGTAGAATCAGCTTCAACAATGTCGTAAAACTGGTTGACGTAACTTCATTGAAATTGTACACCAACTTCAAGATGCTTGCAACTGAATCAAAAAGAAATTGCTCTCTTTCTTTTGACCATTGTGGCTGCATCAAGGAAAAAATACGTTCAGCATTAGCGCTATGAGCTATATATAATGCTGAAGTAAAACTGTGCGATTTTTAACAGCTCAATAGTACTGCACGTGTCAAAATAGGCCAGTTAAGGTGAATTTACACAGTATCCGTTTTTCGTACGTTTTCGTCCGTTTTTTTACGTTTTTGCTTCTCCTTGAAAAATTATGCGCTTTTTCATCCGCATTTTTATAAGTCCATATACGCACTAAGTAGACTGTTATATATAAATAAAAATTTTGTTCAAAAATTTTGTGTATGAACGATAAGAGCGCTATTTCGAAATAGAGCTGTACCATTTTACAAAAAAATTTTTTCGGAAAACTTTTGTCCAGTATGTGACTGTCAGATTAGTGCGGATATGGACACATAAAAATGCGGATGAAAAAGCGCATACTTTTTCAAGGAGAAGCAAAAACGTAAAAAAACGGACGAAAACGTACGAAAAACGGATACTGTGTAAATTCACCTTTAACACTTATCTGGATCTGGATGTCTTTAACAAAGCAAAAGCTGGAGTATATTACGCGAAATTGGCAGTTTCTGTTTGTACGAATTCCTTTTGAAATACGAATCACATTTTAGTTAGCTTCTGTTTCTGTTTCGATTGCTTTCCCATCTATTTGATATTTTGCTAGACCGTGGTTACAATAATCACCGAATCTTTTTTCTTGGCTTTGGTTCATTTTTCTATGCTGTTACAGGCAGTGGAGCCTTGCATATTTCCGGAGGGTCGCATTAGATTAAGCTGGCTGCTGAGATACTGCATAGGTATTAAGATTTCTTGTACGGATTTTACATTGAGCAAAATTTTAGATCGTTAACGTCCAAAGTCATAGTTTTTTTTTCCGTCGGGTAAATCTCCAAAAGTACAATACCAAACTAATGCACGTAGGTAAATCAAGTGTGTTTTATGTATTTGTCTCTCATATTTCTGATCAGACAAGTAGCTAATATTTTTCTCGTTTTGAAATCGATCAATAGAATACTACCGCTCGTCAATGTTTTGATTGTTTACAGCTTTGTTTTTCCCGGCTTGTATTTAAAAGTTTTTGCACGTACACTCACGCCAAATGTGACATTGTAATAACAATTTTTTACTCAATTTTTGTCATCTCACGATAACGTTTTGTGCGTGCATTATTAAGTAATGAAGGAGAAAGATTCTAGGCTAGGACTAAGACTTTCATGCGTTAATATTTTTTGACATAGCTGATTTAAAGAGCTATTAAATGTCACTTGCTGTCCCATATTTACTGTAATGTTTGCATGGTTGGTTAATGCGTGGTTGGTTAAGTTTAGTTAGGAATGGGGATGTTAAGATGCAACATTTTTGATACTTGATCTTATCCGTTTAATTTTATCACACTGGTTATTTTCGCTTAGTTTTATCGTTTTGTAATTCCATTATTCTTGTTTTAATGATTCTAGTTTTGTATTTTTTGTCAGTACATTTTATCAAAAAGGTCTTACGGGTCGGATGTGAGGTTATTTTGGACAAAAATATCTTATTTCGCACAGAAAATTATAGTATTTAGTGTGATTTTTAATTCTGATATAGTTTCCAGTACACTAATAAAAAGTCTATGGTCAGAGAGTTTAAAATCAGTGTTCACCAATTCACAGCAGTACCTTGACTTTTGTATTATATATTTTTTTTGGACGAACAATTTCATAAGAACACTCACAACATACGAATGTAATGAAAGACAACTTTCAACTAAGCAAAATGTACTTATGTTAGTTTGTTTTCCTGTAAAATTTAAGAACAAATGAGACTAAAAATTCGTGAAAATTTAAGAATAGCTATGCAACCTCGACCCAAAATTTACCGGTTCTTATAAAAAAAAATGTATCAGAACTTTTACGCCTTTGTGATGTGTGTTTTGGTTGGTTTAGTTTTTTTGTAAAATTAATAAATGAAAAGATTGAGCCACAAACTTCAAAAGTCCATAGTCGAAGTCTTTGTGTTAGCGCGGTTGTAGAAGTGTTTTTAATTGCTGTAGTTTTTGGAGTTCCATTTGCTTAGATGGGTATTCTCAGATGTAATTTTTTTAATCATTAACTGTTTTAAGTTTCAGACCACTCGACCAACAAAAGTTTATTAAAACTGAATTCGTCTTGGGATTGTCTCTAATATTCAGATATTTTATGAAGTTTTTTTTTTTGCTGATGTCTTAACGGGCGTGAAGCATCCAGCCAATTCCAGTAGTTTACAACAGCTAATCTCGAAATATAATTTTTGAAATGTTTTCTCATTTTGGGGCTGCGATTGCAAAGGTATTCAATAAATACACAAATATATCTTCCATAAAAAGTTTTTGGAAACCCTGAATCTGTTTTTCAGCTTGAACTTCCTGGAAAAAGAGCGAATAAATAATGTTTACCCTTTTTGTAACATATCACATGGCCTATCCTATTTTGATAAAACCCTCTGTTTTTCTGGAAATTTAGGCATGGAAAACAAACTCAGGGCAAAAACTTTTTGGGGGATATATTTTTGTATTTGTTGAATATCTTTGTTACTGCAGCCCCAAAATGAGAACAAAAAATTTAAAAAAATGTATTTCAATCTTAACTATTGTAAACTACCGGAATTGGCTAGATGTTCACCCCCTTGAATGTTGGGTGATGGAATTTGAATCCAGAGTGGTTCTAAAAATTTCGTAGCCCACAGAAACCTATTTTCTTATATAGACATCCCTAATGATCCCGACAATGATTCTTAACGCTATAAATGTATTGTTCTTTATGATAGTTTTGAATTGAATTGGATTTTCCTAGTTATGCGTCCGCTATTCATGCTGCTGTTCTCTACGCAAGATATGAATGTGGACAAAACTAGAGCGTTTAGAATTAGTGGTATGCTGGCGACTCGAAATAAGTGTGATACTTATGTCAAACCGTTAGGAAACATATCTATGCGAAAACGGGATAAGAAAAATTAATGCCAAAAAACATTTTGATATGTATTAAAACCAGGGATTTAGAAGCAGAAGCGGTGGAACCGTAAGCGAGAACTGGGTAAAATGGTACCGCGTTTCCGCTTCCACTTCAGCCTTTCATATTAAACGTCAAAATCTTGAAAGTGGTGCTATTTTTTTTTTTTTTTTTGCTATATGACGAAATTTTATATTTCAATGAACCAGCATTTGCAAAGAAACCTTTTTAAAGGTTTGTAGTTCAGTAGATCCTGGGCCAGCCCCAATCTCATCAACTCAAAGATGAACCATGCAGCCTACCAACTCAGTTTCAAGTCTAAAAGTGTTTGAAAATTCGCTGATTTAGTCTTGCGGTGTTGAAGATTTTCTCAAAAATTTTGTGCGCTTTGCTCATTTTTTAAAAAAATGTTGGGGCATATAACATAGCGATGATGATATATAACATAGATATAAATCTAACATTCACTGATTAAAAATTTCCAGCTCCAGCATTTAATTTTTCTCACTGCGACAATATATTATCCTTTAAAAAGTAGACGGTGGAGGGAACACCGTAACGTCTCTGAAACAAATTAAAATATGGAAAGGTTGGTTGGTGGTACCGAACTTGAGAATTGCCTTGATTAAAATGTTCATTTCTTTGAAGCTTTTTATCTGACACTTGTCAAAAAGAATCGTCAGAATGGAGAGTGCAGAAAAATGAGCGGCTATTTATCGGAAAAAAAGCCGAGCCGTGATTGACTGGAAAAGGACCAATGAGAAAGCGTCATTAGTGTACAATCTTTAAGCTGTATACGAATTCTTTTCGTCGGCAGAGGGCGGGGTTAGAAGTTTTGATGAAAGTGGCTTCAAGAGCAGATAGATGAAAAGGTGAGCGGCCTTGGGCAAGAATAGAAAATCTGCTGTCATCATAATGTTGAGCGCAGGTAGGATTTTGTAAAAGATGAAGTCCAATGGCTGAATCAGAAGCAAGAGACTGGGTATTAGTTTGGGTGGAAGATTTGCACCGACGAACAGGAAGTAAGCGTTTTTGGGAAGAAGAGCAAGAATGGATAGATTTGGGGACATGTTGTTTGATTCTGTCCTGCAGCCTTTGGGAAATACGGCCTACATACCGACTGTCACAGTGGCATGAGAATTGATAAATCACGTTGCTTTTCTGTAAAGCTGGTAGTACATCCTTGTTGGTAGCGGAGAGAAGCTCGTTGGTAGATCAAACAACACGTGGTTCCTCAGCGGTAAAGCACTGTTTGACAGCAGATTTAACTTGCTTTTTAAGCCGGGTAAAAACAGAACCGAGCCATGGGAGACGTAAATAGACGGGGCATTTTTCGAGTCCAAATTTGGGCAGAGCTTGAAGTTGCTTCATCTTCATAGCCATAAATGACTTGATAACGTGCTCGGGGTATCCATTAGTCAGTAGAATGAACTTGATTTTGTCTAGTTCCGATGGCAATCTTTCAGAACAGATGGCAAGAGCCCGGTGAGTTAATGTCAGGATTAGGTTGGTTTTGCGTTATCGAGGATTGAAGGAATTCCAGCGTAGATATTGACCGGTGAATGTGGGTTTCCGATAGATGGAAGTAATGAACTTGGAAGAGGATTTTTCGACAAGAACATCCAGAAATGGGAGAGCCAGGTTAGATTCTTTTTCGAAAGTAAAACGGAGAGAAGGGTGAAGCGAGTTAAGGCTGTCTAAGAAAAGATCGCATTCATCTTCGTTGCTGAATACTACGAAAGTGACATCCATATAGCGGTATTACATCTCCGGTTTCGAAATGGTCTGAAAAGTTTAATTCGTAGTAGCCAACAAAAATATTGGCAAGGGCTGGTCCAAGAGGTGATCCCATGGGGACTCCGTCGATTTGGCGATGCATGATGTCATTAAAGCTAAACTCAACAGAAGAAGTAGCCATCTCCATAAGTTCGACGAAGATTTGTTTCGAAGCTCTTCCCAAAAACGCTTACTTCCTGTTCGTCGGTGCAAATCTTCCACCCAAACTAATACCCAGTCTCTTGCTTCTGATTCAGCCATTGGACTTCATCTTTTACAAAATCCTACCTGCGCTCAACATTATGATGACAGCAGATTTTCTATTCTTGCCCAAGGCCGCTCACCTTTTCATCTATCTGCTCTTGAAGCCACTTTCATCAAAACTTCTAACCCCGCCCTCTGCCGACGAAAAGAATTCGTACACAGCTTAAAGATTGTACACTAATGACGCTTTCTCATTGGTCCTTTTCCAGTCATTCACGGCTCGGCTTTTCGTATAAATAGCCGCTCATTTTTCTGCGCTCTCCATTCTGACGATTCTTTTTGACAAGTGTCAGACGAAAAGCTTCCAAGATATGAACATTTTAATCAAATATAGTATGGAATTTTTAAACATGATGTTATATAATGCTGATTATACCGTTGCTATGTTTAATATTAAGAAGGATTATATTCTTATATTGTATCTAGAACCACAAAATTTTCGCAGTGTTTGTTGTTTTACAGTCTTAAAAATATACGTAGCTACCCAGAAATTCGAAACAAAGCCATATATAAAAACGAATTATTAAAAAAATCCTGCGATTGTTGGTGCTTCGCCTAGGGCTAACTAATTATAGCCAAATAAAGAATAAGAATAATTTACAGCAGATCTGATTGAGACATAATTACTTGAAGCGCATTGAAATTTGTCCCCATTAAACACCAATCAGGGATATCTTGGATGTTGTCTTAAAATCCCTGACTCCAATTAGCAATGTTGCTCTTTTTTTTACCCTATTACCATAAGGCTTTGTGCCACTACCAATCCAATTTCCTGGCTTTGCCTATGCTCATTTTTTTGCGATGACAAACATTTCACATTTTGGTTTCATATTGTGTTTTTAGGATGGTGGTAGCAAAAACAGTTTAGGTTAGACATATGCGGAAAAAAGTCTATGCCCAGAAAAAATTCAACATAAAAAATTTTGAGCAAAAATCAAAAAAGCATCATCAAATGTAGGAAGCGGAAGCGATTCACAAATTGGCGCTTCCACATCTCTGATTAAAATGCCAATGTGGTGCTTTTTAGCCGTTTTGTACAGTGCGTAATTACAACTTTTTAATGGGTCGAAGGCAAGACGTGCTCAATGTTAAGAAATACGTCATATAGGGGGATAGGTTCGCAGAAAACGTGAAAGGGGCTGCCAGAGCTTGCTGAAAAAAGCGTCATTTGGTATTGAATGTAAGTCTTAAAATTGCCGGCGTTGACATGATGCTCTGTTTTCTGCAGAATCTAATCCACCGGATCCAACTGCAAGCGTCACAGACTTTCACTGCTCACGCGCTTAACAAATGCCTGATGGACTTCCAAGTTTCTAATCGGTTTCGAAACCAGAACACTGCAAAAGTTCTGATTCTCTTGACTGATGGAAAGTAAGTTGACTTCTTTGAGGTAGCAGTTGTCTTCTGTATACCAAATATAGAATCATAAAAACAGAGCGTGGTAAATAACTGAAATATATTTTCTGTGTTTTTAGACCTAGTGTGGCTGGCTGATACGGTTGTTTAAGTTTAGATTTTAATCTTATATTTACTACCGTTATCGCCTGGTTTTATCTATATTTTTGAGCTGATACGTTTTTACTGTCGGAATATCAAATTGAGATGCAGGTATTGAGATCCCATTTAATGGACCACATTCTTAGCGGTAGCTTGTGACTGGCAAAGTAGCTGAATACACTTGAACTACTGTTGCATCGCTGTCACAGAAAAGCTAATTACAAGTTAATTATTTTTTGCAAAAATCCTTGGCTAAATCCAGTTTTGGCCCGGACAAAAAAAGGGTGATTTGCATTGGCGTAATCAGGCATAAAGCATGCTTGATTTGTACAGTTAGCATATGAACAACAACGACAGACTCTGAAATTTTTTTTTTAATTTTGCAAGATTTTAAACCTAATCTTTGTTTACTGTTTTGGATAAATTAATCGTAAAAATCATTGTAAAAACTATTTAGGTCAACTGACTCGTATAGCCACCTGCGCGGAGTGCTGCTTACGTCAGATAGATGGGGATTTGCCATAGGTGGGCAAGTTAATGCAAAACGTTAGCTTCGTTAACCACTAGTCCGTTAACAAATTTCACTCCTCCGTTAACGTTAATCCGTTATTTTCAGCTTTAATTGACGTAAGTTAATAAAGTCGGTTAATTCGTTAATATTTTGCGTGTAATTTACATTTCTTTTTATTTACTCGCTTCTAGATCACGTATTGACGCTGTTGAGCTGATTGTAAGGAAATATCGTTTTGGAAGTTACAGTTTACAGTCTAATTTAATTTCGAAATGAAATTGAGTTCAAATGCACTAACGAAGCGGCGATCGGAAAATCTCTGGAAATTGCGAACAGCGATAATTAATAGACCTATGAGGCTGCAGCTTATTATTTGCCACAAAAAAGAGCTCCTTTCTTCGCTCTCTTTTATAAAACTCGTGCTGATACGCAACAAGAGTGCAGACTGGTTTGTACCAGTACGATGAATAAATGGTGTAAGATATTAACGATGAAAACCTTAACGGAAGTTAACAGAACATAACGGAAGTTAATTTAGTCCGTGAACATGAAAAAACTTTTTAACAGATTAACGAGTTAATGAAAAAGTTAGCTTCGTTATTAACGGATTACCGATTAACAGACTTGTGCCCATCTATGGGATTTGCACGTTTGCTGTCAGAGTTTGTCAAGCAAGGGAATTGGAGTTGAAGGTTGGTGCAAATGAAGTAAAATAATTCAGCACTAAATGGCAGTAAAGTTTCGCTAAATAGATTTGCCGTTTCGTTGGATTGAAGTAAGGCAACACTAATAGGCAGCGATTAAGTGAGCTGCAACATAACAAGCAAATCCGCTCAATGACGCTGCGTTCCGATTTTTGTCAGCCAAGCTTTAAAGAAAACAGATCATGGAGCAAAACGGGAAATTCTATCAGCATGACCACGCACCACTCTTAGTGTCGCTTTTTGGGGGTGTTTGGCAGATCTCTGCTACCGTAGCTGACAAACTGTTATGCTTTAGTGAGTACTAAACGTGAAATGACTTCCTTAATATCAAAGATACTAGGATGCAATAATTGTTCAATGGAAAATCCAAGTTTATGGGGAAATCGAACCAAGAGCCAGCAATCTCTTAACTTGGCGCTCTGACAGATCTGAGCTATAGTATTATCTGACAATAAGCTAATATTGTTTTGGCGCTTTAAATTTCTTAGCCTCCAAAATTTAGTCAATTAAGCAAGGTGCTGGTCTAACAGGGTGTTTTGCTTTCTAATGGAGAACTGTTGTTTGTAGACCGTTGCAACGGGAATAAAGTCTATCAATGGAGCTTATTCCGTCACTAATTTCGATGGACGTGACGCAATCACTAACGAACTGAAATCTGCCGTCATTGTTTAAGTCGTTGAAGGTACGTGTTCAAGTTTTCTGCGTGAACTAACGTTTGTTTGGATGGCGCGTGCAGTGTGTAGAAGTAGAGCCTAAGGCTAATCCTAATTTGGCCAAACCAAGGTTTTAAACATTGGCACCGGTCAGTGTTTTCTAACGTGACATGTAGAAGCTGAATATTTTACCGGTTAAAATAGAAAAAACATAAACGGCAAATCGATAAAATTAAATGACACGCTTACATCGTGCGATCGGTAAAACGGCACTAACATGGCTGAACGCAGAACCTCCACCGGGATTGGAAGAAAGATGAAGATTGACCAAGTTAGTTGGTCTCTACCAGTAGCGTAGCCAGGGGGGTTATAGTCCACCCCATTGGCCTGAAGAGTATGCAAAATACCCCGTTTGTAGCACTTTTGAGGACAATTTTTGCACTACAACAGAAAATAGCCTTCCCCATTGACATTGGCAATGAGAATTGGCTAAGGACCCGATGTGATTTCGACCAGAAAAACTGGGCTTCAGCCTGACTGTAGACCTTTTCTTTTTTTTTTGAGATCACCTAAATTTGGACAAAAAAACGACTCAATCTGAGTGAAGACCGCCTTTTTTTTTGGAGATCACCTAAATTTGGACAAAAAACTGACTCAATCTGAGTGAAGACCGCCTTTTTTTTTTGGAGATCACCTAAATTTGGACAGAAAAACCGACTCAATCTGAATGAAGACCGATCAAACTCTGGGTCAAGATCGTTTGATGTTGCTTCCAGCCTCCAAAACAGCCCCCATTGCAAATTCTTGGCTACGCGCCTGGTCTCTACTATGTTTTGGTCAAGGATGCTTGGTAAATATACGCAGGAGATCTTAACCTATGTCTTCTGAAAACTTTGCTGCTTAAGGTTTTATTTTTTGATCAAATTTTTAATGTTATGAAGTTCCATTAGCATATTCAATATTCTGTTTTTGGCTACATGGTGCATGTTGCTTCGAACACTGTTTTCGACATATTTGCACCAACGTTTGTATTCAAACTCTTCGTATTGTATCTACACAGGCGTGCTGTACTTAAGGTTCTCAAAGAGACAAACTAGTCACTGCCTATGGCATGGAGCTTAGTGAAGTTGGATTCTCAATTCAATCAAATAATGTGAGTTTTGTGCTTTTATTCATTTGCTTGCTACCGTTTTTCCTCGATTGATTGCGTTGGTATATTGATGTGACGAGCTCTGCAGTAACCAGTAATGGTGATAGATAATTAGGACTGTATCTTTGGCCCATATAACTTCGTTTCTTATTGATTGATTAGATGGCTACCGGTGGTACGTATTTTCGTACGATTACAAGAAGTACAAAAATTTTGTAATAACACAGAATTATGCTGCTGAAGAAATGCGAATGAAGCGTAAAAGAACGGGGGCAATGAGATGTTAATGTTTAATATTCGTACAAATATACAGTGCGGAGTGTGTACAATGAAAACTATTTTTACGTTGTAATTACACCATCTGTGTTAAGCTAACGTTTAGCAGTCATACGTCTTTGTCATTGAAGAGTTCGGTATTTTATTTTTTTGAAAACAAAGCATTTTTTTTGTTATTTCTTTTTTTGTTGGTTGCATTTACTAACATAACTCTGACCGCTAGGTAGCTGTAGAGTGCTACAGAAGTTTGAAAAATGTGAAGCAAACAATTTTTCTCCACTAACGCATCACGCAGGAATCGGGCGTCATCGATTCCTGACAATTTCCCAGGTCAAGGTTGCATTCTCTACGCCGTTGTTGATCCTGTAAATCTATATCTAAGGCAGCTGAGCAGTGGTGCATGAAGTTGGGTTAAGATTTAAGTTAATTTTAATTTTTGCATGATTTTGCGTGCCACTGTTGCTGCGTTGTCGAAACACAAAATAGAGGTACGGATGAGGAAAGCAAGAAGAAAGATTAGTGTGCAAGTAGAAGCTGAATATGTGGTAGGCGTAGCTCACGAAGCGGGAGGTTTCTAAACTAATAATAATGGGATGCAAAGTGATGTCCTTAGGCTATAAGCTTTTGTTTACAGTTTTGCATTAAAAAAAAACTGTTGGAAACGCTTATTTCATAGCTAACAGAAAAAATTTTTATCTTCCTTATGTTATTAATTGCATTTTGACGATGTTTTAGTATTTGTACTATCGGAATAATTAAATGAACGATAAAACGGTATAACAAAAACGCGAGTGCAGGATAAGGTATTTGCGACTTAAATAATTGGTCCATTTGTTGAGAGCGCATTTGTGCCAGCACGCTCTTAAAGACAATGATAAAAGCTGCAACGAATTGCAACAGCAAGTGAGTTTTGTACAGAGTTTGATACCAATATGATTTTGTTTTTATGCAGTAAGTATAGCAAAAATCTTTCTTTGCCCTCAATTTCCTAAGATTATGGTAGCATTAGCAATAATATTGAAAAATAATTAATTTAATGTTTAAGAATTAAAGAGAAATAGTTTGCTACTTTATCACTGTGCACTGTTAATGATTAAGTTATTTGATCAGAAGATTTTTTTTTTGAAGTACTTACGGATTGCTTGTTTATTGTGTTTTGCAGTAGTTTTCATCATTAGGTGACAGTAACACTTCACGGCGCATACTTGCTTCCAATATATACAGTAGATCTTTCCAGCAATGTCATTTAGCTTCATTGATGAAACTAGCATACATAATTACACATGCAAATATTTGATCATTCCGCAAACTCACTTTACTGTATTCACTTCCCTACCATTCATTTTCTTGAGTGCTGTTCTATTGATAATTTCATATTTTTTTTGCTTGTAATACAACTTCTTTTTGCCTTTAAAGTTACAGATGGTGGCAATGGATCGTGAGTTCGGATATTACAAAGAATTTGGCGTTTCAGCTGCACAGGACAGCTTGATTGGATGACCAATAAAACACCCCGAGGCATAAAGTGAGTGGTATTATCTAATATTTACAGTTGGTCGCTAGATAGCAGTAAAAAATTAACTTCTAAAGTAGGAAAGTGGTTAATATGTTACGGTGCATGTAGTGTAACTGAAGATGCCCCATTGTGGTGAAACCGATTGTAGTCTATAGGTAAGACAATGGTCCTTAAATTACAACTGATAACGTGTCTGCCCACTACGTGTAAACGAGCTGACTTGGTCAGGCCCAAACCCGGCCCGAGCCCGAAAAATGATTTAAAGCCCAAACCATGCCCGAAAAATTCTTAAAGTTAAGTTAGGTCTTGACATCGTAGTACGGTTAATTGCTCCTTTCTTTTGATTGACTTTGCTGTGACTAAATAAAACTAATTGTTTATTGATAAATTGTGATGCAGTAATTGTTTACTAATAATCGCCTTAATGCTTAAATGTTGCAAGTTACTTTGGTTATAGTTTTTAGCACCCAAAGCACAGGGCACGTATCAGGCCAGAATTCAGCGCAAAATTTAGTCAATCTGAAACGCCTTGCTTGATTTACAACTCTGGCTCGCTGAGCTTATGGTTATGATATTTTTCAAGTAACTTGCTTGAGGTCTAGGATGACGTAGTGGTACGGTATGCAATGCAACAATACCTTGAAATGTCATCGAAAATCTAGAATATTTTGAACATTTAGCGACTTAATGGTAATGGCTTTACATTTCCACAGAAGGTTTAATTATTTTTTGAACCATTGTTTCGTCACCTTAGAAACTGCTGTTCGTGACATAGTCACGTCACGAATTTACCTTCAGTGTTTCATAGGTATACAATTGCGCAGTAAAAGTACCTCAATTTTATGTAGTATTGACAACTTCGCTCAACTGTTAAAGGCCACCATATTGGTAGTTTAGGCTTACCATCTAAACTAGTTTTTTTTTTTCGATTAACACTGTTTTGAGCGATTAGTACTGAACAGTAAGTGATAATACTAGAATAGCAAAAAGTTTATTTATTCTTTCTGAGGTTTTCTAAGGATTCATATTGTCTAAGATTTAAATTTCTGGCCGGTCCAATTGGACATAGTGTTGATAACATCTTGCCACCGCTGCGCAATACCTCCAAAAAGGGCAATCACGCGGAGATTGTCTTGTAAACTCTTCGACGTGAGTCAGCGAGAAATAGGCATTACTGTGATACAACTTTTAAAAAATAGCACCTGTAACACAGTAGTAAAAAAGCATCCATTTCAATTTTTCAGCTGGGATTTGCATGTAGATAAAATTGTGCAGAAGCTGCGAACATTCACACAGCATGACTGAATTTACTTTTAGATGCAGCAATTAAAAATAGATTAAACAGACGTTAAAGTTGAGGAATGTTGTTAAGTGTCGTACTTCGAACGGCAGTGCGTGTTAATGTTTGTAATGTTCGAAGTTTTATAATTATGCTTCTTTTCGTCTTGGTCGTTGGCTCGAGCAGAATGCTTAGAGTCGAGTATTTCCGCAATTCGTTTTCGGATGTTCGTGCACTTTAAAGCGCACAATGCAATCTTTGTTCTATAATCTATTTCACCTAAATAAATTATTCTTGCTCGTATTGGTAACAAATTTCTGTCCTGAATGAAGACATCATGTACCCCATTTTCTTGTATTTATTACGTAACAGATTTCAAACGTAGTTTTATCACATTTGAGTGTAGTCTACGCTTGGCCTATGCAATCGTAAGTGTAGAAGCGTTTCTCTGTTTCTTTCCATAAATTTTAAGCTTGTAAGGAGGTATGTTGGTACGCCAGGCGTAGCGAATTTTCAAATAAATTAAGCCTAGAATACACTTGGACGCTCACGATTTTATACACTAATACGGGCCGTAACTGTGTTTTTGTACTGGCTACTTACCATGCTTTTAGAAACTGCGCATCTCACAATGGTTGGCGTTTTAGAAAATCATACCAGAATTTACGGTTGGTTTCTACGGATTTGGTGTCTTTCCTGATGCAAAGTCGAAACTAAGAATTAAGAAATTGACATACAATAATGCATTAAAATTTAATACTTTCTAAGTGTAATCTGGACAAAAATACTGAACCGTAGTTAGATCAATACAATGAAAATAATGAATGGCGTGTACTTGTAACAATCAATATACATCTTTATGCTTTGCTTCGTTTCCATACAATCAAACTTATGTTCAAATAATCGCACAATTCTTGCAGTTATAAAAAACAATATGATTGTGAAACAAAAGCAGCATGCAGTAAAAGAAAAAACATTCATCTCACCGTCACTTCTCTGCTTCGGTTTTGGCAATCCTCGCGTTTTCGACTTGGCATAACTCGAATACTCTAGTTCTCTCTAATCTACTCCTACCAATGAACTTTCACACTAGAAAAACCCGATCCTTTACTTGTTTATTTTTCATTCGACCATACATTTTTGGAGCAAAATTTCCACGAAGAGCATGCCCTTGCTTACCTCCGACCTCAGTTTTAAGACATGAGTGGTCTCGAGACGTAAGGCTCTCCCACAGTTTTCTAACGTAGTACAAAACTATGCTGACATAGTTTAGCCGACCAGTCGAGGCCGTTACCGTGTGGGTGGGACTAGGACCCATATGTCAGCAATTGGTATTTGCAGCAAGACCAGAATAATTAAGCCTCATGTAATCACTACATGAGCGGCTGCCCAAAGTACAAAGGTACTACTTGTCTGCACATACCTACCACACTGCGAACAATTGTGAGCGTACCAGCAAATAGCATAGTCTTAGTAATTGTTTTTGTGACCAACAGACAGTTCGTACGGTGGTAAGGCAATACCTTGGGCGTACCTAATTTTTGTTTGAAATAAACAATGGATACGCTCGTACGATCGCGATTTTACGCATAGGGTAGACTGGGTCTCGGACCCAATCTACGTTAAACATAAATACATGAGCTTAGGGAGCTTATCTTTCATTAATTTCAACCAAATACTTGGTTCATCCCACGTTCCTTCAAACCAGCGAACAAACTGCAATTGATCAAAATAGATAATACGCTCACGATTGTAAGCCCTTTCTAAAGTACACTTCAGCGCTAAATTACCAACTTCAATCGGCAAAACGTATTGTATAAACGAACTAAAATTTGTGGAACTTATCGTTATTGGATCACAATGTCGCTAGCAATCTAGCATTTATTATCAAAATAGCTTATTACACCATTTTGACTTTTGCACTAATTAATCGGACGAATTTCGCAAATGGTAGCAAACAACGTTACTGCTTTCGTAACTTTTCTGTCACTTTCACTTTTTCAATTTTGGCGACGCGTTCGGTACAAACGGCAGTATTCGAAATAATGAACAATACATCATCAGTACTTACCTCAGTTACCTACCAGGTAATAGACCACGTCACGCACTTTTACACATGCACACACACACACACACACATAAACCATACGCCATGTTACACATATCTTACCGAATTTTTGCTCGGATGTATCGAAAACCCATATTGGCCATACTCCAAATTGTAGTCGGTACCGTTAGAATTAGATGATGAACCTGAATAAATCAAAGTGTAACATTTAAATCTAACTTCAACTCTCCAATGTATATCTTTAAGTTCTTTGCTTGTACTTGCAATTTTTGAACAATGTTGTTCAACCAAATCCGCTTCTACTGAACCGTGTATTTCATAAAAAAAAGGTTGTTTTTGATCAACTATACCAAGTCATAATTACGTGTTGTAGCAGCTCTTCTGCTGCAGAAATCAGCTGTGTATACGGTTACAGTTAAATAGACACTTTTTCGAAGTATTGTTTTCTTGTTAATGAAAAATATACGAAGTTCAGCTGTCAGAGTCAGAAACTCGATTTATTGCCCAAAAACCTTCAAAATCCGAATTGCTCATGGTGGTCACGAAGAAGTTACTGCGTACTTCGTTGATGTGATCAAAATATTGTTAGAAGTTATCCTATCGCAGTAGAAGTTATTTGCTTCGCTACGAAAATATGTTTTCACCTTCCAAAGCTGCTGTGATCCGAATGTCGTCGCCCAGCCTTTCCACGATTCCACTCAGCAAGTTAAAGTCTGCGAGGCTGAAAACTCGTTCGTCCGAGTCGGTTCCCGTCGCAATCGTCTATTGAAAGCAGATTTTGGACTTAGCATTGGCTGGTATTAGAGAGACAACGGAAAATCTCAATTCCACCAAAAGTATGAGTCCATGAATGCGTTTTTGCAATTTACATGTCCGCTTTTATGACCAGTTTTTTGTTTTAGTGTCTGCTTATTGCTAAATCATGTGAAAAAAATTGCCGAAATACGAAAGAATATTACTAATCAAAGAATGCAGGTGTCACCGCACCAACGGGGTATCTTTTTAATTGCCGTGGTTCTTTAGTATGCATAATTTGGCAATTTCTTTCAAAATTCGGCAAGTTTTTGCCATTACTCGGCAATGAGCTGGTACGGGAAAAGAACCGGTCATGAACGTGGTCATGTAAAAGCGCTCTATACCGTATTGCCGTCAAGGGTCGGCACGACCCAACAAGTTTTTTGCCTGGGTGGCTCTCAACTGTTTAGCCTTGCTGTTATCGTAACTTGTTAATAGTTCTCGTTGGTTTTTATGCCTTAGGTTACCGAAAAAATGCAACAAAATTTCGGCGAAGACCATTTTCCTTTGTGGTCTTCACCTAAACTTGTCAGAAAATTGCTGCGAAATTTTGGAAACTACCTTTTCAATTTGGACGCTACAAAACTACTCTTGTCAATACTGTTGGAAAGATCCTACTTACTTATATTATTTGGTTAGGACGGCAGTACTGGCTTTGTATACTGTAGCGAAGTAAATGGCAAGACCGAAAACCTTATATGTGATCTGTATGTGGTAGTGCGTTTCTTCCGTAATCTGCTTTATGTTTTAGTATTCATAGCACAACCCACTACACGTCAAAAATTAAAAATTTAATACCTTACAGTCTGTTCCACCCGTAGTCGGGATCATCAGGAGTGTCTTATTTAAATACTCGAGCACTTTTTTGAATCGGTTGTATTCAAACTCCACTCATCATATGTTTTAATGAAATTAATTATTGCTCAAATGCTTGCAATTTTAATTACTTCACAAATCAAACGCGCGATGAAGTGCGTGCCAAATCCGAATGCTTGTATTTACATAAACTTTTCTTCACGTGCTCCTCTAATTAATATCTTAAGAGTTGTATGTATATTTAGAAATCATTAGCATTTATATTTTGAATAGCGGCTATCTCTGTCAATTTACGAAGATTCGTTGTATGTTTGCCACTTAGTAGTATCATTTTTTAGGGTTGATTTTCTTTTTCGATTTCAAATCATCATTTAGTTGGCTTTCTAATGTTGTTGATTGAAAATATTTTTCAAGACGTAGTAGTAGCACTAATGTACATTAGGACCGGTTTAATGAATTCTTTAATTGGAATTGTGTAATCAACTGGAAATCTGCTTTATTAAAACCAACATCGTCGCAATCATTTTTTTAAAATGTTTCTGTATTTTTCCCATACCATCATCAGTCATCAGTGATGTATGGTCCGGTGTTAAAATTGATGTTTGTCGCAGCTATTTCAATTTCAACATCAGTGAAATAATTCAGACATTGCTCTAAAAGCTCCCAACGGTGACTGATAGACGGGTGTTTCTATTTGTCAAGCAAGTTTTTCGTTAATTGCTTAATTCATCAAATAAAGATCTGCTACGACTTGCCAACCAAAGCCGTTTTGTACTTATGCACAGCAGCAATGCGGAGTTAAATAACCAAGTCAATAAGGTGGAGGAGAGCTTTCCCAAACTCTCCCAATCTCTCCTTGGACTATCTTGCTCGCTTGATTTAAATGATTTTTTAATAAAGTTTAGTATTATAATCAAAGAACAAAAATTCTGAGAAGTAAGTAGTGTCTAAATTCAATATGAAGACCAATTCAGGGCCTTTCTTCAACGTTATATGACTGTTCCCCAAAATATACTCAAATTCAAAGGAAAAAGAATCGCAAAACGCAATTTATCCAACTTTAGCAGCTTTAACACGTTTCACAAAAACTGACATTGTTCACTAAAATGCTGCAGTCACTACGGAGCTCCTAGTCTCCACGCACAATTAAATAGTTACAGAGCAGTGACAGCACGTGGTAGATCGCCTTTGTCTAGCATCCAAAGACCGGAAATTAACAAACAAAAGTTGGTTGCTGGCAATCTAAAGTCGTCTCAAAAAACAAATAACGCCAAAGACCTTACAACACAAGGTAGCAATTCTTCAAAGACGACCTTTCTAGATGAGCTAATTAACAGCTTACTTTTAACGACGGCTAATAATTACGCAGTAATTTGACTTAACGCTGATTAGTCAATGACAAATAATTTTTTCGATTTAAATCACAAGATTGCGAAAAACCAATAATTATTAATCAGACACAAATGCATAAGCAAAGATTTGATTAAAATTTGGTCTTCAGTCACAAGTTGAAATTCAGGGCAAATTATTTTTTTATGATTTTAATAATAGGTACGACTGCACTCGAAGACCGCAAGGTTTTTCTGCACTTCGCAAGTACATGACAATTGACCGCTTCTAGCCTTGGCGTTCAGTTGACTTGTTTCCCCTTCACTGGCGTCTGGCTAATGCGCTTATTGATAATGCAAATAAATGTGATCAATTACTATTGCAATATGAGAATGTATACTTTTGTTTATCATATAAAGGGACCGTGCAAAGCCTAGTCCTTCGTTAGTGTCTAATCATATTAGTCAGCAGCGTGGCAGAGTGTGCAAGGACGTCATTTTTAAGACAGCCCTGATCAAAGAATCTGGTTTCAACCTGCACCCTGGTCACGCTGTTACGTCGTTGAATCAGACGCTTTACGATGGTCATTATTGCTTGGTGGCTTCGAACAAGCAGCAAGTTCAGTGGACAATGTAAAGCAAAGAAATCAACAGGAACATGGGATCACTGGAAACTGCTAAGCAGGTGCGGATTTGTCGAAACGCAAAGAACTTATCGCAATGAAAAGTGTGGATCAACCAATAGTTAGCGTCTGGTGCTTTCCGATGCAACACGCAACGACATATTTTAGGAATAAAAATGTCGAACGTGTAGACACATAGATTGCTTGGTTGTCTTTTAGTTAAAGCAATACAACTTGGCTAGCAAACAAAAAAACCTATACGTATTACGTATAGCCTATAATTAAAACGACAAGCTTACTCTCAGCTCTTCGACAACGGCCTCCCCTACCCCAACAGCAAAGGTCGTAATGTTCAGGGATCGGATATAACTTGAACTATCTGCCAAACTCTCGTGATCCGAAGACCTGCAATAATGTCACATTAGAAAGTTTGCTAGCAGAAGAATGAACTTTGTAGGCTACAGCAAGCCGCAACTCGCTGTACAAAAAACGAGTATTTTCTTGGTTTGCCTCTTGTAGCCGCTCGATCCTGGGTCATATGCACAAACGTAAAAACTTTAAGGCTTCATTTGGGATGAGGAAGCTTGGAGGAAACATACTGGTTGTGGAAGATCGCAGTTGGCCTTAGCACTCGACTGGGTGGTGGAAAGATCGAACTGTCACGCTACAGGTGCTTCATTTCACGTCCCGCAGCAAGTTGCATGTAGATTGTAGAGGTTTGAGTGTGTCCAGCAAGTAATACGTTAATTTTAAGCCAATAATATGAAAAATAACTCGAAGCTCGTCGTCCGGTTGGGGTCCTCGCCAGTAGAGCAGGAGGCCAGCAGTAGGGCCTCAGAGAGAAATAAGAAATTTTATTTGGGGATACGAAGACTGAAAACTGCGATTGTGTTCCATCGGAAATTGGGTGAAGACCAGAAAAAAAAATCTTCACCAGGATTTGGGTCTAAAGTCTAGCTAGGTGTTTCACTACTAGTTGCGTGCTAAGGGTATCATTACTTCTACTTGAGTGCGTGAACTTATAGGTTTTTCCGTGCCCCCTGAGCTTGGGCCCGGGTACGATGTAACCCCTAAAACCCTGTCGTAGGCCCTGGTTAGCAGTTCTCAGTACACTCAAGCCAAGCACAGTGCTTCCAATTACTCGCTACAGTTGTAACGTTTCTTCTGTAAGGAACTGTTTTAAACAGATGGAAAGCGCAAAAATGGCCCTGTCGTTGCAGTGAAACGTTTCAACGTGGCTCAGCTAGTACAACAAATGTTTTATTTCTTTCATTGTTTTGTTTTGCTTTTTTGAACATTTGGGCCACCTGGTTATCTCTATACATAAATTTACCTAACCTACTGAATACTGACTTTTTCTGATCTATTAAAAGACTTAAGTTTTGAGACAAGACAGCTTTTCGTTGTGCTATGTTAAGTATAGTTGCCTTTTGGCAGCTCTCCAACTGTAAAGTCGTTGCACTTGTAATTCCATCTTTATCCACCAAGCTTGCTTGGCCAGGAGCCAGCGAAGGGACCTTTCGGTCTTCAAGTCAAGCAGCCACCTGCCCACTTGTCTACCACACACGGTGGAGGCCTCGCGCTGTCCCTTTATTGCTGAACGTCAAGCAGGGAAGCTGTGAATACCAATTTTCATAGTTTTAAGTTTGACCAGACCGAGAACGGAAACCGAGTTCAACGTTTCAGTATCAAACGCTCTACTCGCTCCACCACTGATCGGTTCTAGCATACAAGAAATAGAATTACCTTCCGTCTGTTAAAAGAACCAGAACTTTGGCTGTGTTTGGCTGATTGAAACCGTCTGACGTCATAAAATCAAACACAGATTTGTTCAAAGCATGAGCAGTATAGGTTTGGAAGTTGGTGGTTCTTATTTGATCGATTCGCTCCTGCAATACAAGTTTGATCTTTGCCGACTTAATTAAGAGAACAAAGCTTTGAAATTAAGCTATGCGGTTACCACCACGGAGAGTTCGCAATTGTTCATCTTGGCTTACTTTTCTTAGACTTGCGAGTATTCTGCAACTAAGATTTTTCATTAAAGGTAACAATAATTTTATATGCATTCGCGTGTGTTGGACGGGAGAAGAGTTTTGCGATCTTTGAGTTAAGCCAAGCAAGGATCAGTCACAAGAGTAAACTTATCAAGATGTTTTGCTAAGATTTCTTTGTCAGAAATTTAATGCTCAATGACAAAATTGTCTACGCATGATGATTCTTATTTACTTGTGCTAGCCCTCCATTTCCGGTATATGGAATGCAAACTGGCCTGAGGGCAGTTGTTGAATAATCGATTCTGCTGCTCGCAACAATAAAAAAAGGGACAGCCACAAACATTATAGGTTAGTTGCATCAAGAAGGTTGGACGGAACGGCTGAAGCCGTTGTCCTAGTGAATGAAAAAGATAATTTAAGACCATGACGTGTATGGCGGCTCAATCTCGATCAGGTGTCCCCCAATCCTTTTCAAAAGAGCAGACAATGAAACAATTTGATGATGATATTTTTACAGTAAAATAGCTTACGTTGAATTCGGTTCTGTTTCTTATTGATCCCAGGGCTATTTCGGTGTTGATGAAAAGCTGTTGGTTCAAAGGACTGAAACAAAATCGTAATTTGTTTGAAAACGCTTATTTAGAAAACACGAGACAAGCAAAACCTTCTTAATGATTTCAAGGCTGTTGTTTTTATTAGCATAATGTGTGTTTACGCTTGCTTTACTTTGATACTTGCAAAATTAGTAATGGAAGAGAAGTTTAAATCATCGGCTTTGTTGAGTTTTCCAACCAAGCATAAACTGCTTTTATGATTTTAATAACTCGTCTTTACCCAGAAGCATTTTGACGAGATATCTTTAGGGTTTTTTGGTGTTTCCTAACTTGTGATAATATTGTGTTGTTTGCAATCGGTCTATGTAAGCTATTATTTTGATCGTTTAGCAAATAAATTCATGTGCAAGTCAAAACCCGACGTCTTACCGGTACATTATCCACCATACTAGACAAAAACAGCGAAATGAATTTTTTCAAGCTTACGTGGACTCAGAAATAAATAGCAAAACATTTCATCACATCTGTTTCATTGTATACAAAGACACATTCCACACTATCTTCGCTATTGTTCTTGTGTCGAATTTAAACGATATTTCAAAAAGTCAGTTTTAAACGAATGCATTTCTTCAATTTTGATGCAATATCGTGTTTTTACCTACAGCGTAACATTTTTTCGTTTCGTTTTGTTTTGTTTTTTCAGTGCTGCTCAAACACAGACGAGAGATGCGCTAATGCCCTTGTAATATTGCACCAAGTAATTGAACAGACCTAAGTTTTGAAATATTATTTGAGAGTGACCATTTCACTGGAAAATTTAAATTAAAAGGAAAACAAGAGAAACACGCTAATATGCATCTGCAGCTCTTCAATTTCTGCGTTTTCTTTGGGGGGGGGGGGGGAGGTACAGTTATTTAGGGTTCAGTAAAAAGCTGATTTAATTTCCTGGTGCAGTACGATTTGGTGTTGTAATACCGCAGTGGCGGTGTAAAGGTATTCAGAGTAAATTGATGATTTTTGTTTCCGTATTTCAATATCAAATGTTGCATATTTCAAAGTAATTTTTAAAAATTTATTTCAACACACCGAAAGAACCATCCGTAGCTCTTGAAGTAATTCAATCGACGTTGTTTGACACTTTTATTGTCTGTTCACACTTGCACCAGACAAATGCAGTACGTTGTCCATTTCTGCATGCTTTATTCAATGCTTGCGATACATTCTTATTACGTATAAGTTGTTTTGCTTAGTGTTCATTTTATCTTCGATTAGATATTTTCGTTTGTTTACTCGATTGTACTCCTGAAACTTCAAGTAATGTTGCGCTTTGGTATAGTTGACTTTCACGTCCAAGGGCTGGTGTTTCGCTGATTCCTATCTACGCATATTTTGAGGCGTTCGGTGAAATAAACTTGAACTTCAACATCCGCAGCCCTTGCGTCTGTGAGTGTGATAGCATTGACAAATGCCTAGTTAAAATTTTCAAATTCATTTCAAAATGAGAGTTATTTCAATGAAAAAGGTCTTGAAGAAATTCGGCCCCAATAAAATCTAACGGCAGAGTGCTCGGTGACGGTAAAGTATCAAAAACATCATGTGATGTAAAAAAATAAGATCGGCTACGTTAGGGAATGCTGATTTACCGTCTTGGGTTGTAATCTGAGTAGCGAATTACACCAATTCGCGTTGAGCCGTCACTGATGCGGAAGTTGTTGGAGACTTCTTTGGTCCAGTTCTGCACGAGGTTAAAATCCGAGTCGGTGATCGATCCCGAAGCATCAAGAAGGAAAATCAAGTCGAGAAAGCGCAGCCTGCACTCTAAACAAACAAACAAATTGACTTGATCTCTACAATCAAACAAACCAACCATTGTTTGAACAAATCAAATCTTTTATTATACTCGCTGTATTCCGCCAAAGCGTGAAACGAGTTGGCCGTGCCCATCTCCGCGTTATTGAGCCCGAGCAGCACAGCTCCTTCCGAAGAAATGTTGCAGCCGTGGCGAGCCGTTGGCAACATTGTGTATGATTTGACCGGCCCGAGATTTGAACTTTAGACCTACTGCTCCAGAAACAAACGCGTTACCGCTAGACCAACAGGGCAACGTTTCAATACTAGCTAACCCTTTGACAGCCAAGAATCGAAAGTTTGAAATGAAATATGGTATTTTCTATAGTGCGTGATGAAGTATTGCCTCATTAGTCATTAATGACTTTGGCAAATCAACCATCAAAAAGAATCGAACCAAAAAAAGCAACACATAACAACCAACATATCAACACAATAACAAACATATTAAGTTAAACAGGCAAGCATACATACAATCAACATGTTCTATCATTGAATGAATAAAAACCTATTTAAGATTACTGCTATGAAAGTTACTGTGTTGCATATATATATAGCCCGGGTCGAATTTACATAGCGCGAAGCCCCTGGCACTTTTGGTGTTTTTGGTGATACTTTCCTGCCAAATTAAGAAAAAAGTTTTCGGCAGATCTTCGTAACATTTTCCTGCCACACAAAAGTGAATACTAAAGAAGGTCTAACTATCCAATCGCGGTGCCCCTGGCATTGTGCGATATGGTAAATCCGCTCTGTATATGAAATACGTCATAAGAGTTCAATTATTACCCTAGATCGAGTTGCTAGCTTTTCAGAGGCGGTGATATACAGTCCAGTTAGAGCGTAATACCACGGCTTGAATAAAGATTGCTTGACGTCATAACTCGTTAAAAACACCAAGTCAAGAAATTAGACTTTTTCATCTTTTTCCTCCATCCACGTACATATTGTTTTAGTGTTCAATTTAAATGTGGAACCATTATAGCATTTGCTCCACATCATCCAGCAAACGTTACACTGAAACCCATTCATACACCACTTGTTTTGTGTCTCAGAATATAAAGGGCAAAGGCTGTATTTATTTTGATAGGTTTTTACTGCGTGAAGTGTCGAGCAGATTTTTGTGTTTGGAACATTCATAATTTTAAATGAAAACGGCCTGTTGGTCGAGCGGTAACGCGTTCGTGTCAGAAACAGAGGTCTGAGGTTTAAATCTCGAGCCGATTAAATTGGACACTGTGTTGCTAACGGCTCGCCACCGCTGCGACCTTTGTTCGAAAGAAACTGTGTTACCAGCAGGTGCAAAGACACGAAGATGGCCCCGCCAGCTCGTTACAAGGTTTGGCGTAATATCAGTAAGCATAAGGAAATGTTTGATTTTAATCGTTATTCTAAGTAAGAAATAAATAATTGCAAGTAGCAACAACTGAATTGCTGTGACATCACGAACTTAGGTATATTTTAAGTTGATTTCAGACTACCCTGGTCACACGTGGCTTGTTAGGTTAAACTAAGTTAAAAGGAAATGCCACTAAATGTGCCAGCAAACAATTTAATGTTGCTCTAAGTTCTTGAATACATTAATAGCCCAGGGATTGTGTATCGTAATATCACGACAATATGAGCAGAACTTTGACGTTTTGATTTCGCCCTAGAAATTCAGCATCTGGTATGCCTATGAAAGTAATTTAATCACAAACGACAGTGGTTTGCGAATAACAACACATGTGCACTCGGACAGATACCATTTAATTTTTAAATCAAACAACAAGCAAGTGTCTACTTTTAAAAAAAACTCATTTGCGCTAGCACAATAGCCTGACAATGACAGACAGACTTTATACTCTTGACGTTTACATCGGACTTTTAAACTCTTGCCAATCGCGACACCGCAATACCCGCTACTACGAGAGCCGGTCTGCACTTTACGTAAAATCGTGAGAGTACGACCGTAATTTTGGTTTAAATAGAAATTCGGTGCTCCCGGCGTACCCCCTTACCAGCGTATAAGTTGCCAGTTGGTCAAAAAAACTAACGATAGGCTCGTATGCTCACGTTCTTACGCTATGTGTAGACTAGGCCTAGTTGCTGATGCCATTGCATCTGCGTCCTGCAGCACAATGCAGCAAAATTTGGAAGCTAAGATTGCAGGGAAATGTCTGTGATGTTAATGGCTGAAGACAATTTAGAAAGTGTGCATTTAAATGCTCAATTGCATCGAATATTTCAGTGCAATGACACAAGAAAGTGAGCCTCACGCTCACATGCCTTACAAGTTTCATTTTAGGTTAAAAACCTCAACATTAAGAGTGGCCCAGCTTTAAAAAATATTTAAAAAATGGAAGATTCATAATAGTAACAGCACTCACGTTCCTTGCTAGTTCTCGCATCCGTTTGCCATGTTTCACTGCCATTTTTATCGTAACAGAATCCTGGACTATGCTCAATTCCACGACACCTTTGGACTCGAGTTGGAGAGCAAGCCTAGAGAAACACAAATCCACATCGTGACACCAAAGTGCAGTCATCATCAACGTTACCATTGCCCGTTATGATGCATAGAAATTATGCGCAGTCGGTTAGGTTCTAGGCTAGACGGTTACATGCAGTGCAACGTTTTTGGTTTAACGTTTAGGCCAGCGATGTCCAATGTTCCGCGTTGGATCGCGAAGAACTTAATTAGCTGATGCGCGGATAAGTCAGCCTAAATAGTGTCTTCATCTACTTTTATGTTCCGAAATTTGGGCGAAGACCTTTTTGTTAGTCTTCATCCTCTTTTAGACTCATTCTTGGCCCGCGAGCACCGTCGCGAAGTTGAATTTGTCACCACTTTAAGAATGTTAGGGCACACCTGCAATAATTTCGCTACAAGAGTTGGATTGCTTGAAGTGTTATGGATTGGCTATTGCTGCAGTGTAAAGATCAGTCTTGATATCTTCTATGGTAAACATATTGTTTTTATATCATAGAATTTATTCATTGTATTATTCCTGTTTCAGAAGAAGGCCAAAAAGGGTTTGTTATTTCGTTTATAAAGTTATTTTATTGCTGCAGCATTTTAAAACTTAAAAACTAAAAGAGGGCATCCTAATATTATAATTGGCAAATGGCAAATACCTGCGATATTCCGGCATAGCTGTCTAAAGAGCCCAACAACTTTAATGACGTGATCCCTAATCTAACACGCTGCAGAAAGGACATTTTTTTATATTTATCACGGTTTGTCGATGAAAAACTATCATTTGTGATTAATCAACAGTGATTAATCAACAGTGAAATCAAATCTTTATTATGCTGTCTGTATTAGGCCGAAACATGTAACGAGATTGCGGGCTCATCTCCCTTCATTGAACCCGGGCAATACAGCTTCTTTCGAAGAAATGTTGCAGCGGCGGCGAGCCGTTGGTAACACAGTGTCCGATTTGACCAGGCTAGGCTTCAACCTCAGACCTCATACTTCAGAAACAAACACGTTACCGCTCGACCAACTGACCGGTATAGATGCATTATAAAATAATAATAATTAACATAACAATTGGATGTCGCTCATCAATTGATTGACTAGAATTTTAGTGAAAGATGGCATGTTTGTCATTGTACAACTTAAATGTGTAAAAACCAGAAATAAATGTAGAATAACGTATTATTCTTCGGTTTGTGCAGTCAATAGACTGTAATAATCAGACTCAAAAATTAGAAGTGTTTTGCAATAATAACATCAGTTACTTGAAGCTATCTTATTACAGTACCATCAATCAATGCGATTCAGCTTAAAAAAAATGTTGAATCTAACGACAATAAAACAATGTGCCATTCTTTGAAAACTAAATTTAATTATTGCTCTATCTAAGTAAAACAGTATTCTTTTAATTCATTGTAAACTAACGTAATAATCAAAAGTCTAAAATTGGAAGAGATTATGTTTCAGTTCATTGAAATTCATTTTACCGGCCAGATAGTCGGGTAGTAACGCGTCTGTCTCTGAAGCGTAAAGTCTGAGGTTCAAATCTCGGGCCGGTCAAATCGGATACTGTGTTGCCAACGGCTCGCCACTACTGTAACATTTCTTTGGAAGGAGTTGTGTTGCCCGGGCACAATGACGCAGAAATGGGCCCAGCTAACTCGTTACACGCTTCGGCGTAATACTGCGAGTATAATAATGAAAGGTTTGATTTGAAATTAATCTTGCTTTCTGTTCTTAGGCCCGGTCTGCACTGAGTGCACGAGCGTATTTTTAGCTAATTTTAAATTGAAATTGGGAACGCCTGATGTATCGATTTACCGGCTTACAAGCTGCCAGCTGGTTAAAATAAACTAAGGATGCACTCTTACTCTCACGATTTTACGTCCAGTGTTGACCGGGACTAAAGGCTAGCAGCGCGTCAGTTGTGGAAAGTGAAAACGTATTCCCAAGGCTGTAGTCTTCATGATGATGCTAAAGTTTTGGGAACTGCGATAGAATTACATTCCTAAAACAGAAATCAAAATACAACTCCGAAGACGACGCGTTGGTAGCTTTTACAAGTGTATTTTTTACTTTTTTTTCCTGGCAGGCACTTTTTGACTAGTTCTGTTGCCCTCAAGGGCCAAAAAATAAGTGAAGGCCAAACAAGGTTCTCAACGATTTGCGGCCTATTTTTGCGTAAAAAGTTTGCGATGCGCGTAGTTGCTACCCAGTGCTTTGATTCGCACTCCCTCAAATCAAAACAGATCTCGCTCTCCTGGTTAAGGACCGCAGCCTTAAACGAACATTGAGCGGTTCAATTACTACTACCACGCAAACGTCTAAAAATCATATTATGTCATAACTGTGATATCTGTTGCGCAATAAATAGGATTTGTCAATTCCTCAATTGATAGGGTTGTCCAGTCATAATCAAAAGTCGCGTTTTTGGCGCTGGTGTTGAATCAGAAGTAGGTAAAAATATTTATTAAAGGTCGCTTTATTTTTGGGTTGTGGGTGATCAATGCACAAAATTTTCACATTCGGTTTATCTTGCTTTTTTCTATTCATCCCAAGCCAATTTTTTTATTGTTATAAATTAATTCACAAATAGCGATATGTAATATATCACGAATATATTTAGCATATCTAGCAGCTGTATAGAAAAATTGCGGAATTCCGGATGTCTGGTATAATATTGCAATTAATAATGCATTTAGGATACTTGTACGTAATTATATTGTGCACTTATGTAGTATATTCAATTGACTATATTTTGTTGAACCTGCCATGTTACTTCTGTAGAGGAATACCATTGTTTTGAGATAAGTTTCCTGTCAGTAAAAGGGCAAGCAAACTTGTAACACTTACACAACTCAAAAGAAAAAAATTCACAAACGACAAAATACAACAAGAATTATTCCAATTACTATAACTTAGTGCTGAATTAACGCATTGTTGCTAATAAACCACTTCAAACGTGCTGCATTTTTAAATTATGGAGCTGGTAACGAATTGTTATATTAGCTAAGTTCACCTACGAAATTTTTGTTTCTTCTTTGTCTTTATTTCAAAGACTAACAATATTTTTGCATCACTATACTCATCATTTTATTCAGGTGCTAGGTTTCAGTTTCAATAAACTCCTGAAAGAGGCAACGAATGTCATATAATCATTTAGATTATCTTTAAATAGCCACTATTTTACTGCATTCAAAATATTTGATTTACTTACGATGGTTCGATTCTCAGGCGTGAAGCTCATGCTCAGTCCAAACGAATCTCCGATGTTTGCCTTGGGCAGAAATTCGGAGTTGCATGTTGGATTTGCTGATGACGTAAAAGACACTGGACAGGACAAGATATTTCCCCTCGCTGCAAATCATTTGGTAAGTTTTGTCTGTTGACGCTGTGGTTTATAAATTATTTCGCTCCTTCCAAAAGAGTGAAGTTGTTTTGTGTAAATTGATCAGCTATTTCGCTGAAAGCAGATGAGATATGTGGTTGTTCATTTCAGCTGCATGTTTGCTTTATCTTCGAAATGTTTATAAAACTTTCGCTCAGATCAGACGACTGACTGGTAGTGAAACGTCAACTGCCAACATTTGAAGCATGTAGCGACGCAGATTTAAAGTTTAAAGGTGCCTTTTGCCCTGCAACTTAAGTATTGCAAGAAAAAATATGTACCGTATACATGTCTAGAAAGTTACCTAATTATTGACTCCCACAATTTATCATGCTCCAACAGGAAAACAGAATGTTTCGCCAGTATGGACTCTTCAGTTGGATAAAATTTTGTACAATTTTATTCAAATAGAATCTTATTCAAGTAGAAATGTTTATCAAATAGAATCTTATTTAAATAGAAGTCTTATTCTAATTCTATTTTTATTTAAATAAGCAGAAAACTATCCTTTGAATAAGCTTGTATATTGCTTTTTTTTTCCTTAACGTTAACCTTGAAACCCAGAATTGAAAACCTGCCAATGAACATTTCTTTGGTTGAATATAGTGCTGGAAAAATAACGTAATGTACTTACTCAATAATGTATACTATCTTGACTGCTCGAAATTTGCAATCGAGGTTTAAAGCCGAACTAGAGTTAAAACTTACCAGAAGGATAAGTACGTGTAGATTGTCCGAAAGGATTGAAAGGACTGACTGTTTTTGGAGCACTGATTTTCAATCTGAAAATAAAAATTTAAGTTCATCTGGGTAATACACAGTACGAGTGCATCTTGTGGAACTTGTATATAGTTGAAGCAAAACATTGTGCATCTTATGGAATTGGTTTTCCATTTCGTTATTTGATCACTTCCCAATTGCAATACGACATTATAATGAGTATTAAAGGATTTTAACTAATCCAGTCTCTTAGATAATCTACAGGCCCTTGTTGCGATTGTTAATCTCCTTGCTGTTGCACGTCTAAAATTGTTGAAGAAACAAGTGTTTAAATCTTGCGACAATTTTTTGACAATTGATAGCTACCAAATCGTAAAAGGTTTGGTGAAACAGCATACGCTTAAATTGTATTAAAAACTAAATTACCACTTAAGGAACCAGTGATGAAGCTAGGAACAAATAGACATTTTTCAGAAATTTTGAGAAATTTCAACGTTTGTTATTGCTTGTCTGATAGTTTTATTGAGTAATCAAGTTTTTATTAGGTTCTTTTATAAATGGATTTGTTGATTAATTTTGCAGTAGTTCGATTGTCGCATTTCTCTGAAGGAGGAAAATCTTTTTCTTCCGACGAGATCCAGAGTTGTACATTATACAAACCAACTGCCAAAGAGTGTTGTTGTTTTGTTTTTTTTAGAGTTTTGTCACTTAAGCATGACTGTGTTTTCTTGAGAAAACCGGCTTGAAAAGGGATAATATGATTATGATAAAAACTAATCTGATAAGAAGCAAGATCATCATTACTTGAATCGAAAATTGCGTCTTAGAAGCTCCAAAGACTGGAGTCTTTAAATGTGTTCTAAATAATGTGTAAAATTGGAAAAATTACCTGTCTTGAATTTACTTGCCACGCTTTTATAACTTACCTTTCCTCATTTTCCATCTGAAAATTATATCCAAAATATGATGAGGGAGGACGTGCATTGGCATTTTCTGCCTCATAAAAATCAACGATCGGCGAACGTATTGTCCTAGAACTTGTTGATATATCGATGTTAAAGGCGTGGCTGGACAGCCATAATGTAAAAATTATAACCGTTAAAAACGTATTCCTATACATAGCTTTATGTTTTGATTGAGCTCTGAAATTAATGCAATAAGTTTATCATTATGTAGTTACAATCCACGTCTTTGTCTACCGTCATACAATGCGCAAAGAGATAAAGTATTTTTGATGCAATTTCAGGTCCAGTTGAGCGAGAAAAAACGTAACAATGCATTATGCCATATTACGTAGTGCTCTCATTAAACCTTTTAATATCGCACAATTTGCACGAGCTTGTAATTTGCATCTTTAAATTTTTTTCTTAAACTTTTTTACCATCAGAAATGCCCAGTTTATTGAAATTCAAGCCGTAGAATCAGCAGCCGCTAGGACAAATTCCAAGAATTTTTTTCGTATAACACGTACGTTTTATAACTTGATTCCTGATGCGGTGACACTTTTGCTCATTGCACGCTTCAAATCTGCTACTGTCGTTTCTTGTTTATTGTGTGTTCATGTTTTCCTATTGTCTGACCATAAGGCATCTCGTGAATTGGAGTCATGGCTGCGTATGTTATCTACATTCATGCAACTCGGAACTTTTCTGTTGTGGTTCTGATTGATTCTGCTCAAAATGTTTAAACAAGTGTTCCACCCTTTTCAACTGGTTGATGGATTGTTTCATGTCTTTGTGCTGTAACAATTGACGACGTGACAATATCCTCTGTATAAATTCGCACTCGGCATAAAGTTAAAATTACACGTTGACCTGAATGTGTTGGTCCAGGTGACAAGACTGCGATTATGGCTTATCGGTGAGCTTTGATTAATGGTTTCATGTTAATCCACTACACATGAGTTACTGGTATCTAAGTGGAGCATTTTAACTAGCTGCCATGGGCGAATTGAGTGAGAATCGATCTTAGGAGAGGCGATCAGGGTTGAAAACGATAATTTTATCGTTCACTGCCAAGTAGCGATAAATCAGAATTGTGATTCCAGTCAAATTCGGTTACCGAGTTTGCTGAAAAAATAAGAAATAAATTATTCTGGCAAATAATGCTTTTTAACTGCCTGGTAAGATTAGTGTCTAACGACGACAACTTTTGATCGTGGATAATGTCGTGTCTTATGTTGATAATATTGGCATCACGTGGTCATTCGTATGTTTATAATATTGACGTTACTTAACTGCTCGTCTATGCGTGTTGCCTACATTTTGGATGAAAAAGCATCTTTCAAGTTAACTCAAGAGATTTATTTTCTAGAACTTAGACCAAAGATGCTGCACTTAAACTACTAACAAAAATTTTTAAAATGCACTAAAAAAGGCAATATATACTGCATATAAACACTTCATAAGTTGCACAACATGTCAGTCTTGACAACTATCCTCAAAATATCAACTTAACACCACAGCCAAAGAGTCGATGTAATTCATTTAGTTCATTTATTTTTTGACTTTCTTTCGCAAAATATTGCCTGTCTTTATTCAGTTTCTAGCACATTCCCGTTTTGAGCTGCATTATTATACAAATGCACGCATCGACTACTAAACTATTGTCTTATAATTAAAAAAAACTTCTAGCAAACATTGCTCGGGTATGGTATCTACAACACAAAAGCTCTATGCCAACTGGCGTATTCTATATTTCGATTTGTTCCCAAGTTATTTTCCCATCAATTACCGGTACTGCATCAAGCAAACTGTATTGTATTCTTTTTTATGCTCTTTACGGTTTTTTAGATTTAGTTGTAGATAGCTTGAATAACGACTTATTCTTGAATGTCTGATTGAGTTTTTGTGCAAAGAATTTTTTAAACGATTTGCTGACTATTTACTTCCGATTTTAAACGAGCGAGTAGATGATTTTAGAGCTTCTATGATTTTAAGTGTTTATTCCGAACGCTTTGGAAAAGCTTTAATCAATTCTTAAGATCAATATAAAAAGCTTGAGTACTGTATATTCCGCAAAATTGACAGTTTCTGCTTTTACGAATTGCTTTCTGAAATACGAATCACATTTAAGTTGGACATCTCATTCATTCATTTAATTTTTATTCTTGACCACCACTACAACAGCAAATTTATACTAACTCTAGTCACTAATGGGTGCTAGCATCTGTTTTTGCTTTGATTGCTTACCCATCTATTTATTCGATATTTTTCTAAACCGTGGTTTCAGTAATCACAAAATAGCTTTTATCTTTTGGTAGGTTCATTGTTCTATGCCTTGACAAGCAGTTTAACCTTGCATTTGAATGATTCCGGAGGATTGCATTAGACTGAGCTGGCTATTGAGATATTGCGTATTAAGATTTCTTGCATAGATTTTACATTGAAAACATTCATTATGCAGTTAACGTCAAAAGTTTTATAATAATTTTTTTGCGTCTAGTAAATCTCCAAAAGTATACTAAACTTATGCTCGTAGCTAATTCAAGTATGGCTTATTTATTTTTGGCTCTAATATTTCTAATCAAACAAGTAGCTAATATTTTTCTCGTTCTATGAATTCGAACAATAACATACTAGTGCACTGCAATGGTTGTTTACAGCTTTGTTTCTACTGACTTTCATTCAAAAGTTTTGCGCGTACACTCACGCCTATTCTGACATTTTAATTGCAATTTTTATTTAATTTTTGTTATCTCGCAATAACGTTTTGTGCATGCATTGTTAAGCAATAAACGAGAAAGATACTAGGCTAGGACTAAGACTTTCATGCGTTAATATTTTTTGACATAACTGATTTGAAGAGCTATTAAATGTCACTTGCTATCTCATATTTACTGCAATGCATGGTTGGTTAAGTTTAGCCAGTGATGAGAATCTTGAGATGCAACATTTTAGATAGGTACTTGGTCATATCCGTTTAATCGTATCACATCGGTTATTTTTGCTTAGTAAAAAGTATTCTAGTCTTGTAATTCCAACATTCTTGTTTTAATGATTCTAGTTTTGTATTTTTTGTCAGTACATTTTATCAAAAAGGTCTTTCGGGTCGAGTGTGAGGTTATTTTGGACAGGAATATCTTATTTCGTCCAGAAAATTGTCGTATTTAGTGTGATTTCTAATTCCGATATACAAGCTTGCAATTTACGTTCGTCTTCCACAATCTGATTTATTTATTTGATCAACAAATATTAATTATTGTGCTTTATAAATAAAAGCTTGTTCTGAATTTTATAACATCATAGATAAAAGATTGTAAAGTTGATTTTACACGTTAAGTTTGAATTCGTACTTCTTGATTTCATTTTCAATACCTTTCTGACATAATAATCAGAAATATAGTATATTGTCTCATTTTGTTCGATTTGTTTAATTCTTACGTCATTTACGTGATATTAGTATTTGTCTTTGTTAGATTACTAGAAATCTACGGTAAACGAATATGTACTAATCCCAGGTTGCAGTACTTTTAGCCCTCTTTCTTCTTATTTGTTGCAAGTAACATGTAATGAGCACTAACATACAGTATCACATGAAAGGGGAACAAGTGCAGCATGAAAATAGTTAAAATGCAAAGTTTACTGGAAATCTTATATGCCACTTTACTATTATGAAATTCTGGGAATACACCACATGTTGAGTCAAATTTTGTTTGCAAAATTAGCGCGATATATTCAGCATACGAGTTATTTGGTTAACTAATTTATCAAGAGAAAAGTTTGTTGTAAGTAACATTGGATATTTTGTGTAGAAGGCAATAATGTTGTGATTTAGAATTAGAGACCTTCTCTGAAAAATATATCTTAGCTGTGTAGCTGTACTGTTGAAATCGGTTAACCACAAAAAATCAATATTTACATTTACTATTGCGTTGAATTTAGGTGTTAACTAACTATTTTGCGATTGCACGCATTTTCTTACCATTTTTTTATCTTCCACAATTTTTTCTATCTTCAACAAAAACACAAGGACTTAAATTGTGGCTCTTCAATTACGCATCTCTCTCATAATTTTGCATGCTTACCTTACAGTTTCGTCAAGCACTACATAAGCTTTAATCTATGATGAGTGGAGTTTGAATTCGACCAATTCAATTAAAATTAAAAATTTCATTAATCAAAATCAAATCAAGATAAAAAATTTTTAATTAACATTTTAAAAAATTGTATTTGGCTATTTAAATTCAAATTTTGAGGCCTGTTTTTTTTCAAAATAATTCTCAAAGTTGTTCCACGAACTATATCAATCATATGTGGTATCTTCTGCCTCTAACAAGATTGACAAACTACATTAACCAATTATAATCTTATGCTACTCTTACAGCAAATGATCCAATTGCGCCTTTCCATCTGATAGGTCGAGGAATCCCATTAATTTTTTTCCAAAGTTTCTAATTTTTAAATTTTTGTCGAAACTTGATAGAAAATAACGTACGCCTGGTTAAACGGCACCATATTACTAATATGTAAATAGGAATTTTTTGCTCTTGGCTGAATCATTCCAGTTAACCATCGGTAATCAAGTTCATGCTTTGCTTCTGATTGATTGCAAATTATTTTTGTTTGTGGTTAGACAATTTTGAACTAGCTTGAATTTTCGCGTCCAAAACCGCTTTGTCAGTTCAGTTTAAATGCCGCCAAGTCGCTTTCATTTCAAAAACACGTGCTTCACACTGTTACGCGATTTCACGCGACTTCCATGATGACTTATAGACGTAACAATCAGTTTTTCTCAGACAACCTTTCTCCTCTCGATTGTTGGATCCAAGCTCGATGCACTGTCCTTGCCATACCAGCTTGGCTAAAACTTTGAGTGTTCTCCTATCAGATTGATTGTCTGAATAAGTGTCCTTTAATCAGGTTGATGCGTAACTTTGTCGAATCGTTGTGAGCATGAAAAAGACATTTTGTCGAGGTTTGAAAAATTAACTCAAACATTGCCAGAATTGTGTTTAGTGTGTTGGAATAGCACTGAAAATGGTTCAGAATAAGTTGAAAGGTTTCTAATTCAAAAATATCGTGCATCATTTTTGAATTTTTAATCCAAGAAAGTTATTTTGTCGTTTTGGTTTAATTTTTCTTTGTTTGATAAAATTTGTTATTGTTTTGTTTCGAAGAAGTTATTAATTGTCTTAATTGCGTATAGCAAGTGCTGCGAAATTTTGATAAACAGTGGTCAAATAAAATAGAGATTGTGTTTTTCTCTGAGGAGCCGTCAAATATCATTACATCGTATTGCTGGGTGATTCTGACTGATAATATGGTTGTCAGTAATGGCATTATGTTTATTAATATTGATTGTCGAGGTTATTTGATTGGTTATCAAAAATTGCCATCACTTCGGCTTCTCGATTTTTAAGGTTACTATTTGATTATTTTCTTCACGATTTTCTTGCTTCATGATCAATATCACACTAAACTACTGGAAATGGAGCTCAGCGACTCTTTAAATCCGCTTATAGGAGTTTATTATAGCCTGCTCACTTAGTGGATTGCTAGTTCATCTTGTTCGCTCAAAATTTTTTATTATAGTTGGTTAGAGGTTTAATATATTTAGATTATCTTGAAAAGCTTCTTCGTTTAAATGGCAACCTATTTCTAGCTCTACTTTCTCTTTTGAAATATAACTGCATTTGTACATAGATGTAATTCCAAAACGTGTTTTATAATAGTGACGTAATTCTGACGCGTAATTCTTTGTAGAACTACCCACATTAAGTGCGTTTGGATAAAGATGGAAGGGCTTCCAAGTACATATTGGGTTTTATAACATAATATTTACGTATTTAATAGTACAATTTCTATCATAATGCTAAATTTGTCGTCGATTTTTTAAGTTAATGTTGCAATAAAGAACAAATTTATGGTTAGTTATTGCTGGATAACTACTTTGTATGCTTTCCATTACGCAAAATTCAGATAACCAAAAACGCAAGATACAACCGGGAACTGCACAAATTTTTAGCAGCCAATAAATGTGCGATTTGCAATGGTCACAAATGAAATGTGAGACCAAAGAGCTGCTGGAAAAAACTTTTTTTTGTTGCTGAAATATCAAATAAATTTGTTCGTTTGTAAATGCCATGATGACTTGGATTTATAAATGTAATACAAAAAATGTTAATAACGATGATCAAAAATCATACAACGCTATCTGATAAAGTAATAGGGGGCCTACTTTGGTAGTAGTAAAACGAAATGGGTTGATACAACCCGTCTTGCGACGATATAAACTTGCGATAGATAAAGTATCTTGCTGTTGCGGTCGGAGGGGGGCTTGAACCCGCTTTGAATTTTTTTGTTCAACTCATTTAAGTGGCGTGCCGAGCAAACCGGTACAAATACGCGTATCACAAATGGGACGTCTGGGGGTAAAGCCCCCAGCCGTTGGGCGATTTTTTTTTGGAAAACTAGCCATTTAACGCCATTTGTTCGTTTTTAGAGCCATTTGAAAGAACTAAATTGCAAAATTTAAAAGTTATTTGCAAGAATTTGAATTGCCAGTCCCTCCAACCGCTTCTTACTTACAGATAAAGTCTAAAACACGTTCAATCCGCTTGTATTTCGGTTAACGTTTCTAGGCAATTGGCAAAGGGGAGCTAAAACCCCTTTAGTCGCCTTCTGGTTGCGCCATTGATCGCAATGAAACTTGATATGGAAACAAAAAAAGACAGAAAGATCTGGATAAGCTTTGGAGCTTGAAGAGCACAAAAATTAAGCAGCCTAAACTACTTCCAAATAGATTTAGGAAGTCTCTTTAACATACTGTATCGTCATCATTAATTTTGTTTTACTGGTACACAATTGAAAAGCAATCGTTATTTGAATCGACCTAGTGGCAGAACAGTCACCTCAATGATGTCATATCCGGTCGTAGGGCAGCTGTTTCAAAATAGTCGTCGTGAAAAGATCTGCGGCACTGCGCCGTGCCCTTTGTCGTGGTCGTTAGATTACCTAGAAGCAGGCACAATTGCTAATGATTTACAGGTATTGTAAACTTACTCTCTCTATTCTTGGCTTTTGTCTATTATTTTTGTCATTGGGTTTTCGCATCATGCCGCTTTTTTCCTTTGAAGTTTTACTGGTTTGTTTGTAGCATGATCTTTCCAGCTGCCGAAATTAAACACGGAGAATGTTAATGGTATACTTAGAATTTGGAGGCATATAGTGGATTTTCCCTATATTTACCTACCAAAAACCTGTAGTAATTGCAATTATGCCTTGATTCACTAAGTTGCCTGGGCCAGGACAGGATATGACTCACACTGCCCCTTTTTACCATCAAGCAGGAAGCTGTGAATACTAATTTTATAATCTTTGGTTTGACGCGACCGGGAATCGAAACCGCGTTTACCGTTTCAGTTGCAGACGCTCTATCCACTCGACCACTGATCAATGTGCATATTTTTTACTGGCAAACTTGTTAGTTTTTTTATTTAAAAACTTGGTACCCTCAAAACTTTCTTCTGATGGTTTTAAATTTTTTCCTTTACTTGAATCAGTTTGTTTTGCTTTTACAAATAAAATTAAAAAATTTGCTATTCTGTTTGTGCCGTGTTGTCATGTCACAAAGTGGTAGAATTTAAATATTCATCATCTTTTTTCTAAACTGTTAATTCGTGACCAGAGCCGTCTTTTCACTTTTTCTTGTGACATTTTGTTAAAGAAAAGGCAACCGATTACGTAAACAACTTTAATTGACCCTTATTTCATTTTTACACTTTGCAGTATGCCGTTAACAGAATGACTCAACGAATATTCTTACCTTGAGCATAAAGCTTTTTCGTGGGAATATGTGATGACAATTAAAAGGGAGCTACACGACTATAACGCTGCAAAATTATGATAAAAAAATCTAAAACAAGTATCTTTCAAATTTGAGCTTTCTTCGAGCTACTTCCGCTAGTTCCTAGAAAATAGAAGCCCAGAAGTATACATCACAATTTTTTAAAGTTTTTGTGTTTTTTGTGTTTTTTTTTTTTCAGCAAAATGCTACAATCACAAAGATTAAATAGCTTTAGGCGCTTTTACGCTGTCGTGAACGATAGGTATCTACAATATCGCTCCATCGAATCTTTACAAAAAATATTTTTTGAGTTAGTTTTTAGAGAAAGAACTTGAAAATTTTCACCTCCTTTGCATTGTGTTCTGATTTTCTCTTAGGTAAAACATAATGGTGCCTACTATGAAATACGAAAAAGTTTTTATTAGAGATCAAAATCTGCTATCCTTCATATGTAAATATTTCCACTAAGTTTTTATAATTGGCAACATTTGTACCGTGATGAAGTTTCTGTGTAATGTAATACAATGTTTAACCTTTGAGTCATGCCATAGGTTTCAACCAGTAAAATGGAATGTAGATACCGATTGAATACGAAAATCGATTTTGTTCTTGGCATGTAACGCTTTTTGACTTGGTCAGTCAGTCCATCGGTAATGGTTGCAAACTTATGACGAAGCAAGAGCAAAACGTCACTTTGACGCAAAATTCGGCGAAAACTTGTTTGATATTTTGGTTTGATTTCCGCCGTGCAATTTATTATTATGATTTTGTACGTCACAATTGCTCCAAGCTAGATTACAGTAATTCATTATAGATGAAAATTATTAGCTCGGAAATGACAAAATTGCGGATAAAAGTTAATTTTTAACGGAAAACCATGTAACAATGACTATCGTAGATTCGCGTCTTGTCTATTTTTTAATTCACTTTATTTCTTAGTGTAATTCATGTTTATTTCTTAGTTTAATTCACTTCCGATTTCCTGATTGATTGTTATTTATGTGTATTGTTGTAGTGTGATTGTGTTTTGAATTCATACTCTGTATTTTTTTGACAAACTAAATCCTTGCCTGACCGATTCGTAACGCTAAACTGGTATTGATTGAAAATCAGATCCTTGCCGAAGTCGGTTCAGAAGTGAATAAAACTTCGATTATCAAATCCGCGATATCAAATCTTGTATTATACTCGCAGTATTACGCTGAAGCGTGTAACGAGTTTGCAGGCCTCATCTCCACGTCATTGCGTCCGAGCTACACAGCTTCTTTCGAAGAAATTTTGCAGCAGTGGCGAGGCCTTGGCAAGACAGATTCCGATTCGACCGGCCGGAGATTTTAACCTCAAGATTACGAACGCGTTCCCCTTCGACGAATGGTTTTTGCAAAATTTCTAAAACTGCACAGTGTGTATATTACAATGCGCAGATGCGATGAAATGAACAGAGCTTTAGTGCCAGTGAAAGTTCAAGAGCGATGTCATCGCATAATGTATGCAAAATTGCGATGAACTTCATTGACTTATTGCATGCATCTCTAGGTCACTCGGTACGTCATCGGTCGGAAACAACACCTGACTAAAACTACCACTTCGAAAAGTGCTTATAACATTTTAAGGACCTTGAGGCATTAGGGACACAATTTGTTAGACTAGTTTGTTATGGGTGTAACAATTCTTTTTGTTACGGTGTACTGTTTTTTGGAAAAAAACGATTAAAAGCTGATCGTTTTCCAAGATTTCTGGTTAAATTTTGACTTGTCTCAACTTAGTTTGCTGCTTGCAAGTTTATAAAATACTAAGCAAAGCCAAATTTGACTACTTAATATTATTGCATGCAGTAAAAGAATAGTTCTCTGGCAAAAGAGCTTTAAATCACCAAGATAAGCGGTTTCAATGCTCTTAGATGCCATCTTGTGATAATATTGTGTGCACTTTCTATTAGTTGCCTCTCGTTCTTAAGACTTGAAAAATTAGGTATTGTGTGCACTTTCTATTAGGTGCCTCTCGTTCTTATGGCTTGATTTTGCTAAAAAGTACCTACTTGTTGTAGTTATTTGTTTTTGTTACGGATATGATGTTATTATCTTGTTTGTGTCGTGTGATGTGTATTGTTTATAATAATAGTAATAAGTACCCAAATGTTTTTCTTGAAGATAGCGCAGTGAAGAATCGGGCACAAACTCGCAAGGTTGACGGTTCGGTTCCCTGCCGTAGCAAATTGCACAAGTGCTTGTAAATATTATGCTGCAAAATTGTCGCCGGATATATCTGAGTTCATGCTCGTTCTGTTTGTTTTTAAGTACCTAATTTTTCAACTACGTATAGTCATTTTGTTCTTCTTTAATCTCTCGAACAGCAAAATGTTTTGTGCTGTTTTTACGCTTGCATTTTCTATCTAAATTGTTTTGTTTTTTGATGCAAGTAGTAAAGCGTTTTGTTAACTGGTCTTTTGCTATCGAATTACCGCTTTGTAACTGGCATTCATGCGTCGAATAGGTTGTATCCGATTCCATCCGTAGTTTTTTTTCCTGGGCCCGGCGGCTGACTCAGTCTGTTACTTTATGTCTTTTGTTTTCTCGTTGATTGCGCTGCAGTTAAATTTTTAATAATTTAGTTAAATTTTTTTTTAATTATACGTGACTGCAAGGTGGCGCTATGAAGTCATCAAGACAGTAAGATTTGCTATCCACCTTAATAATTTTTATTTACTATTTGGCCGTTGACTCGTGACTATGTACTTTGCATCGCCAGGTCAAAGTGCCCTCACTTCCGACGTAACGATTCCGCACCTGCAGCCAACAACGATCATAATGGAGAAATGTTACGTTTGTACTTTGCATCAAATAAGTGATTCTACAAAAGCCAAAAAAATAGAAAGCTTTTTATTTGCTTTGAAACGTAATTGTAGAAATCAATGAAAATTTCAACCACTAAGTCATGAGACGACTGCGAACAACATGGCTTAGATCAATGGTTCTCAGAGTAGGGTCCATGAAGCACTTTCAGAAGGTCGGCGAAGGAAATTTGGTCTAGGCCTTACTTACCTCATAGCTTAATAATTTTGCTTACGACTCCTGTGCGTTCAGGAGATACGCAATCTATGCTTGCAAGATTCATTTTCGCTTTCTATGCCTCGTTGTGGTTATACTACCCGACTTCGTTATTGCGTCACACAGAAAAAAACATCAGTTTATCTGCCGCTACTACTATAGGTAGCTACTCCTGAGGCCTAGCTGAAGCTCAGTCTTTTTGTACCTGTGGTTTTAGCCTTGCATAAAAGGCTGCTAAGCTTTTAAAAAATTGCAAGGAGTCCGTTTGAATATTTTTAAAACAAACTTTGGAAACTACTTGCTTAGATACATCCCGGTTATGGTCTAAAACTAGTAGATGAGGTGAAGTTAGCGGTGAAAGACCTCGATGTGCAGCGGCTCAGTCTTGATATGTCGCCACCGCTCACACCACAAATACTGAAAAAAAAAAATTAGTTGAATTTTGACTTTGAATTTTGGCAATGGCTAAAGATAAGCTCTGTCGGTTTAACTACAGGTCTACAGCTAGCGTAGGTACTGTTTGTTTGGAGATCGCCTTTATCAGTGGGTGTACTTATTGTGCGGCTTAGGGAGAAGACCATCACTAAGCGCGTTACTGCTGACAGTCACCCCTCTGTTAAAGCATCGGCTGTGGTCAGAGGAGCAGACCAGTTCTGGGGACTATTATCAGTCAAGTAATGTTGACTCAAGTTCTGCAAAAGCGCGCGTGTTCGTGTTTGGCTGTTACGCCAAGTCACATTTTTTGGTTACTCTATATAAAAAGGTGACGTGTAAAATGCACTATTTGGTTATATTACTGCTCTTTTTACCTCTTTTCAGTTCCATTTTTTAACCGAAAGACGTAAAGTTACTTTCTAACTTACGCAGCAAGTAAACTTTTTATTGACTTCCAACTTAAAATTCTCAGTTTTTTTTCCTCAGGCACGGTTTATATGCGTCACTCTTGTCATATTAAGTTTTAAACCGGTCCTATAAACGAAAAAGAGCTCAGCTAAAATCCAAGTCTCCGACTGCTAGTCACTGCGGAGTAGAACGGAATGAACACAACTCTTCATGATTTAAAGTTAATCTACATCTTTCATTCAGTAATACACTAAATCATCCTTTTAACTCGTAACCTCTTTTAAACGAATTGTGGATGTATAAAATGAAAGCGTTTAGCTTAGTATAAAACTGCTTCCAAGCTTCAGGAAAAAAAATATCTAAAAAGGTAGTATACATTTTATTTGAAACGTTTCGGCTTGCCTTATTAAGTCATTATCAAACTTAATGTAATACAATTTTAAGTTTACATTTTTTTTCAAGTTAATTTTTATTCTTGGCAACCTTTATTCTTCACAATTTGTACCGATTGGTGGTCGAGTGGAGAGAGCATCTGCTACTGAATCGGTAGACTCGGGTTCGATTCCTGATCGGTATTCACAGGTTACAAAAAAAACCAAAGATTATAAAAATTGGTATTCACAGCTTTCTTGCTTGATGTTCAGCAATTAAAAGGACAGCGTAAAGCCTCATCATGTGTGATAGACAGGTGGGCAGGTGGCCTCATTATGTGTGATAGACAGGTGGGCAGGTGGCGGCTTGACTCAAAAACCGAAAACGGTGAAAGCAAATTGGTAAATAAAAGATAATTACAATTAATTATTCAGAGAAAAAGAGGCAATCAAGAAAAACAGCGACATTTTTTGCACAATTTAGGCTTAGAGTGCTTTTTATTGAGTTTATTTGACCAAGATCAAGAATCATTTAGCAAAGGATCATCGTCAAAGTTACAACTTATTGCACCTCAATGTTTAGAACAAACGCAGCAGTTACGGCATTATTACTCTTGCAAAGCAATGTGTTGCTATACAAATTCCGTGTATTATTCGGTTGATAAATATCGGAATCACGTGATACCTAGTTTATCAAGTCTTTTCAGTTATGATTTAATTTGAATTGAAACATCCGGTCCATAAATCATACATTAAATTAACGGTTAGTTTGTGACCAGTCAGCTAAAACGTATATTGATTAACGGCAACAAATGGCAATGATTTTTCATAATTTATAAAGCACCTAAATTAACACCCAACGTGACCATTAATACTTTTCAGGAATTATTCTCTTTTAAAGTTTAAATTAATTAATGACAGCGACATGCGCTTATGTTTCAACAAAGCAAAATAATTGTAAAAAATGGTCAAATTAAAAGTAAGTTCAATGGCGCAATAAATCAAGAGTAGTCAAAATAACGAGATCGTTGTTTTTAAAAAGTAGTGATGCAATAAGTGGCAGTATTGAAATGCGATTTTGAAAATTTTCGAGTCCTTTTGGCAATCTTTTGATTGGTTCTGTCCCACTGGTTCACTTGCTAGCCCAGTATTGCATCACGCTACATGTTCAGTATCGTAAAATCGTTCAGTCAATGTTGTTAGGAGCCGGGTTGACAGTTCCGCAAGCCTGGAAAGCTCCTGCGGTCCTCGCTTTCAGAAGAGTGTGCAAGTAAATGAAAATGAACCGGCGATCCATCCTATATAAACAAAACACATAGCTTCAGTAATAAATTGATGGCTGTCACGTTATTGCGGTGCCAAATGTGTCATAATGAGAGATATATCAAGCGAATAAATCCACAGCAATGACGGATGAAATCGGCAAACAGGTTATATTTTCAAGTGATATAAAGTATTATCCTGTAATGCTAAGAGTTACTATGTTGTAGCAGTGAATGAAAGTATGCTGTTGTATATCTGTAAAATCTGAATTGGTCGGTAGGTTTTGAATAACAAGACCATTGCTTTGGCCAGAATCTTTTTGCTGTTGGAAACCCACAAAAATTTTTCTCCAAAACAATCAGTACTTTGTCTAACTTTTAGTAACTTACCTGCGATAACGCTCCACCATCCATCAGCAACCTTCGGACAGCATCAAGCTGAATCGGTGGGGAGGCTGCTTGGGTGATACAATTCGCTTGATCGATTTCATGAGGTGAAAGTTTAGATAAATTCAGAATGTAATAATCAAGATAAAAAACTCACCAAAATATTTTGATTTGCCATCGAGCTGTGGAACGAAAAACTTGTATTCATTTCAAGGTTAGATTTACCTTTCTGAATATTTTGTTTTGAATTTCTACGTTATGTTGATTCAGCTAGTATTGGCTTGTTTGTACTTACCTGCAGCAGTGTTGCTTTACCTATTAATAACTTACTTGTGTTTCCAGTTTCAAGACTTTTTGAATTAAACAAAATATGTGGGAGCACTGTTCAGTGTTCACATATCTAATGCATTTATTTATTACTCACAATAATAGCAGCGGTAGCTATAATGTTATATGAACGATTTTTTTTTTCGGCTTTTCAGCAGGCGTCGCGTCTTCTCTGGATTCTCCAAACAGCAGGACAAAGACATGAAGACAAGACAGACATAACATGACATCAACAAAATACATATTTTGACAAGACAAACGAAGCGGTAAAGCGTGTTCTACACGTAATCGAACACTTACTGGTCGTCTACTCGATTGTATTGAGAATCCATATTGTGCGTATTCTAAGTCGAAGTCTGTTTGATTCGAATTAGCTTGGGTTCCTGCGTAAAAGCTCATCTTATATATCTCGGTTGACTTCATACAAAGACACTGTGATCCTTGTGAAGCGCTCTCAAGCCCATGTGAAAAGGTTACACAGTTCATTCTGCGTTACTTTTGAAGTATGTACATGGCTATTTTCATGCAAGAAGTTATTTTTATCCAGGAAACACTATATTTTTAGACGTTACAAGGTTTTCGTCTAGTTTGTTTAATTCTCTATCCCATACCTGGTTTGTTTGTATAAACCAGGTACTCTGTATCTCTCTAACCACACCAATGCAGAGCACTTTTTTGGGTTCTATTTGCAAGTCTTTTGTCAGGCTGGACCACCTCAACTGGTAGAGTGCTTGGCCCCAATGGGAAATAGGCGTAAAGTGTCTTTCCCTAGGACACAACGATGCATTGCTAGTTTGGGAATCGAACCAGGAGGCGGCAATCTTTCGATCACTGATTCGACGCTTTACCAACTTATGAGCTATCGCCGCCGCGCATAGTTGATTTGCACCAAGCAAACTCTACGTTACACTTAGAAACACCTAAATATTTTTTGGAACTTTGCAATGAAAACGATGATTGTGTTAGAAGAAAGACTAATGTAAAAGAAATCATTTCAGTAAATTTTGTAGTCTTGGAGATGGACACTTGTTTTCTGCAGACATTTTTTTTCTACTTCTTATTCTTACCTTCTAAAGCTGAGTTGAGGATGCTTGTTTGAAGTTCATTTGTGACTGTGTCGAGAAAGTTGAAATCGGATACATAATACACACGATCATCCGTGTTTGTTCCCGTAGCCACAATCTATTGTAAACATAAAAGTTATAAAAACGAACACGACTGTCTACTGAACGTTTGAAACTTTTGGTAATATGTAAAAACTTAGATTGTTGAGCTATTGCATTTATTGCTCTGTCACGAAAAAGCGATGGCTGCTGTGTTCTTCACTCGGCGAATCCAAATCTGGAGCCGACCAATGACCATATACTGAGTTGCCGTTGCTTTTAATTTTTTCTTGTTAAATAGAACTTTTGACAATTTAAAGAGTGGGAATCAATGGGTACTTCTTGTATAATAGTTGTTCAGATTAACCTGGCGTTAAACATGCCGTGCTTTATCAATTACGTAGAGAAAAAACATTTGCAAAACAAGATTGACTTCATCTTTCAATATCGCGTTTAACTCACCCTCAATTCGTCCCTCACAGCATCTCCAACCCCCACAGCATAGGTTGTAATCCCTAAGGAACGCACGTACTTGGCGCTTGACATGAGGTATTCGTCGTCTGTCGACCTAAACCATAACTAGTTAGTCAGCTTCTTATAACTTACTGGCAATGTTAGGTAATAGTTTCAAAGCAGTTTTTAGGCCTCCCAGTCACGAGCAATACCTATGTGCATGGTTTGTTTCGGTTCAGAAGTCACAGTTGTAAACTAGAGTGGAGCTGGAGCCGGAACCGGAGTGTCAACTTTAAAAAAAGTAGGAGCCGAAGTCTGACTTTAAAGTAGTCTTTTAAGCGGCAGTGATAGTTGGTGGTAGAATGAGCAATTATTTTTTGCTCTCTAGAAATGAAATATCAAAATATGCGTTTAGCCGGTTAGCCGTCCAGCCGATTGTTAAATATAGTTCTGGATAATGTCACTGCCACTGTTGCGGCAGGCTATGGTTTGATTCCATGCGAAAACAAGTGAGATAAAATGCAGGGGTTGCAGGAACATTTTAGTACCGGTATTTAATACAGTTTGGTTGGCTGGAAGGCGTGTCGCGTGTCAGTAAATTGAATAGACTAATAGGTAGATTACAGCACTTTCAAATTATGCTTCCAAGTTCTGCTGTAGTATACTAGCCATTACATAGCACCATCGTCACTTTAGCCAGATAGCTGCGTAGATGGTTTGTTGGTCAGTGGCATACTGTAGAGGTAGCCAAGATTTTTCATTGGATGGCCGTACCACAAATCACATGCAATGACGTCATCAGAAATTTTCCAAAGTGGAACTTTTTGTGGCATAAAGATATTGTAGAATGGAAAATCAAAAGCCGTGGTCGGGTTTGACATCTAACCAGGATTTTGCTAATGAGAGAGGGGTTAAACCAAAAGCTAAAAAGTAAAAACGTTTAAATTGGGAGATGTGTTGAGTAACGTAGTGCGACTCAAACGAATCACATACGGGAGGTATCGTAGCGCTACGCGATTTTTAATAATTTTTTGGAAAAATCTATTTTAGTGCCATTGGATTACATTATGCTCGTGTTCAGAGCCATTTGAATTAACTAGATGTTAAGCATTTAATAGCCAATTGTAAAAATTATTGTTCAATTCTCTTTTTACCTACAATATAGGTCCTAACCACGTTTAAAATCTTGCATTTTAGGGTTAAATTTTGTTAATGATATGGCCCAGGTAGAGGGAAGTAAAGCACATTGCATCCAGCAATATTTTAGCAGTAAATAATGATCCACTCGAAGATTTTTGTTACCATGTACGCCCCAGGCTTCCTCAATTAAAATTGAATAAATTTTTCACTGAGCATTTCCCCTAGCTAATTAAATTTTCAAAAGTACTTTGCCGCCTAAAAACTGACGAGGTGGAGGTGTATTTCCCTATTGAAAAATGGTACAATCGATGGTTTCGCCTACTAACCATGTTATTATTGGGGACCCCTGGCACTTTATAGATTTTTGCAATCTTCCAGCCACCTGTAGGTGAAGACCAAAAAAAAGTCGAACTAACTCAGCCCGGGGCCCCTGGCACTGTGCCATATGGTAAAGCCGGCCACAGTTATTGCATTACGTTCATAAAAGGCTTAGATAAGGGCTTGAGGTAGCGACCTGTAAAACAAAACCCTCATTTCACGCGGGTCATACATTAAAATTGCTTGGCAAAAATTAAATTGAGGGGACTCGGGCCCCTAGTTGTCAGTATTAATGTTAATTACTGTTGTACGCGAAAAATGCTAAAAGAAACTGAAACTGAAAAAACAAAAAGCATTTCTGTTACATTTTTATCATTGGTAATATTTCGATTGGGGCGGGCGTGCCTCCTGGGCCCCCTTAACTACACCTACGTTCAGTAGTGCTGGTAGGCTGTAGGGTCAGGTATTGATATGCTACGCTAACCTTTGTGCCTATGTTGACGAGGTTATGTACAGAGGAACCGAGGATTTGCTGTGCGGGCAGGTAGGGTTACTGCTTTTTACATTTTCGTAGTAGAAGTAAAACTATTTGGTGAGCTAAGCTTAAGCTAATCTAACTCTTGTTCAATTGATGTGTATTATTATTGCATAAATCTTGTTCAATTGTCGAAGTGTATTTTTGCCTCGTATTATTTCGGAGCGGACTGTTGTTTTAAATATTCGGAGCTGGATTGGAGTCGTAGTCCGTTTATAAAATATCGGAGTGGAACTGGAATGTAAAAATTATCCATTCCGTTCTACTCTAGTGTAAACGCGTTCAGCTCTGTGATAAATTTGACTTTACATTGTTCCATTGCAAAATTATAATTGGATCATTTCGAATTTGAATAGCTATTTGTATGGCCTCCAACTTTGTCAGAAGCGCTGGCTGTCCCCATGATTTACTAGGTTAAATTACCATCACCTTACATCTTAATTGTTGTTATCAGGAATATAAATTGAATCGAGCGTATTAGCTCAACTGGTTGAGCAGAAAACTTTTTTGGCAACATTTTGATACGCTATGCTCATGGCATGTACTATCTATCTTAATCAGGGCTAGAATGCGAAGTTAAAAACAAGCAAACGATAAATGACAAAATCACGCGACAAAATGAATCGTACGTTAACGCAAAACATCATAACTAACTAGAAACGAGAAGTGACAGATTGGCGGAGCGTGAAATATAATTGTATAACGTCATGGGGTTTAAAGTGGAAATAGCCGAATAAATGCTATGAAATTTGTCATTTAGCTTATCATTCATGGTGTTGGGGATTTGGTAAATGAAATGTATTTCGGTAAACTGGCGTTTTGTGAAGTCAAGTTCGAAGTCTAAAATTTTAGCGTTAGTCGAATCAACCATTACCATATTTACTGCTTATCACACGTAATCGCTGCAATGGTTAACAACTCCTGCTTTAGGGCAAATCACAAAACTCTGTAATGGTTTTAATCTGTCTTGGTCATCAACACTCAGGTTTGAGGTAAACGCAAAACACCCATACGCAGCATAGCAAATTGTTAAAGGAATGTAACGTCTGCTATTTATACAGTAGACTCGGGTTCGGTTTTCGGTCGGGTCAAACCAAAGACTAGTAAAACGTTTATTGCAGCTTTCAATCTGGACATTCAGGATTAAAAGGGAAAGTTTAAACCGAAGCCATCATCGTGTGTGGTAGACAAACGGGCAGGTGGCAGCTTGACTCGAAGACCGACACGTCCCTTCGTTGTCTCCCGGCCAAGGTAAATTACATGTAATTTCAATTACAGAATGAAGCAAAAACAGATCAGCTAGTAAAGTTAGAGTATTGCAACATTGCGGAAGTTTCGCTCCACAGCTGCGGTTGCAATGTCTTTGCTAAACGCTGCAGCAAAATAGAAGCTGACATAGTAACCTCGAAAATTGGTAAGAAGCACGAAACCGTCAAATTTATAGTGATCTGCCCATTTGGGGAAATCGAGCACCTGGCTAATCTCATAAAGGTAATCCAACTGGTAAAAAAGTAGCAAATTTTTTTTTGCTTTTCAACAGCATTCAGTCAAACAAAACTCAATTAAAATTGCGTATGATTTGCTTGTTGGGTTTATATTTGCCCATAGTCCCATGGTTGGGGGGCCTGCTGATTGTTTTCGAATGCATGTTTTGAGAAGCTTGATTTCTGCCAACCTTTTTACTTGACAAGGCAGCCTACTAATAATTTAATTGTGATGTTTTGACGTTTGCAGGCCAGAGTTTTAATGTTTAATCGTTTTGCGTGCTTCTGGCCTAAAGGCTACTCTTTGGTATTGCTTGTTTTAAGTGATCGCCGTTCTGGTGGCTCTTTCCTAGGCTTTGCGCTGGTAGCCTTTAGGCCAGAAGCTCGCAAAGCGATTACACGTAGCCTACTGCAGAATCCACATACTCTCCGTCTGTCAAAAGAATGAGGACTTTCGCAGTGTTTGAATCGTTGAAGCCGTCCGAACTCATGAAGTCAAAAACGGTCTTGTTCAAGGCATGTGATGTGTAGGTTTGGAGCCGCGTTGGTTCGATGGCATCTACTGCTCTCTGCATCCAAAATACAGTATCACGCAATGAAACCCTTACGCGCTCATCATTCCTAAGAAAACTTTTATGCCTGTGCAGTGGTGCTACATGAAAACCGAGCATATAAAGAATATTTTCACGACAGATTGCAGCAAAATGCTTGAAAATGGTTGTAAGTTTCAAGTGCAAAGTTCAGGTTTATCATTATAGCACTACACAGGGCATAAAATGACGTTAGCTGTATATTTAAACTGAATAAAAATCAACAAGATAATAATTACAGTATTTACATGAGCACCGATAGAGGAGCTACGTATGGTTCGCGAGATCTTCGAGTCAGAAGCAATATCTGTTCATCTTGAAAACGCTTTATAATGACTCGAAGTTTTGCATTTAACGGATGAAGATTCTCCCATTTTGGAAAATAAACGTGGTACAATGTTGACCCAATTTCTGCTGAGACTTGCGCGTAAAATGTATAAATTCAACTCACATCAAAATCCTGTCTGTTAGTGATATTTCCCAAAGCAATCTCAGTGTTGATGAAATCTTGATCGTTGAGAGGCCTATCAAAAGAGAAATGTTTTTCACAATAGTATCATGATCACTTGCAAAAAAAAGTCACGATATTTCTTTTACCACTTCATTATATAACCAAAGGCCTTTTTGCCTAATTGGATCCACGTATTCAGCTGCCAGATTAAAAACATTTTTACTTGCATTATCTAGAAAATCTAAAAGAACCAGTCCTCCGTCAAAGAAGCATTGTTTATACAATTAACTTCCGGTCTTATCGAAAGTTAAGCAATTTAGTAGGTTCTTTGGTACAGATGCAAGCCCTGTAATCTGCGTGTAACTAGTTTAAGTTTCCTCCATCTATAGTAACGTCCCAAGATGTTGCTGCGCGATTAGGAAGTGCTTAATGCTTACTTGCTTGGGTTGAACCACGAAAAGCGCACGACTCCAATTCTCGTGCTTTGATCCGAGATTCGAAATCGACTCGCGACTGTTTTGGTCCAGTTTTTTACCGTATCGAATTCATTGTTGTCAATTGAACCGGAAGCATCAAGAAGGAAGATCATATCCAGGAACCGCAAGTTACATGCTAAAATATTAAAGGGTTTGCTGAATGTCGCTGTATAAAACAATGACGAAGCATCAAAAAATTTGTTTGGACCCAAGTATTATGAAAGCAGAATGTCTTTTTCATCTTTCATTATACTCGCTGTATTACGCCGAAGCGTGTAACGAGTTGGCGACAGGGGTGCAGAAACCCAGGGGGGATATATCCCCCCAATAATTTGACTATAATCTGCATTTGAGCGCGGATGATGCTTGGACTTGGTGATGACCTTTTTCTTTTTTTTTTGTCTTCAGCTAAATTCTGGGACAAAAACTCTTCAATCTTCCGTGAAGACCTCTTTTTTTTGCTCTTCACTTACTTTGCTGACGTGAAAATAACGTGGTCGAGCTCCATCTCCCCAGTGTTGAAAGTAGGGCAAAACTGCGAATTCCCCCCCAATGCTAAACATAAATCGGCGCCACTGGCTGGTGAGGCCTATCTTCGCGTCATTGCGCCCCGGGCAAGACAGCTTATTTCGAAGAAATGTCGCTGCGGTGGCAAGTCGTTGCCAACACTGTGCCTGATTTGACCCGGCCGAGATTTGAACCTCAGACCTCCGGCTTCAGAGACGAACGTGTTGCCGCTCGACTAACCGGCCGGTAAATAATATAAAATTTGAAAAATATCATGAAATCAAAACTATTCTCTGTTAAAATGGTAGCTAACAGAATACGTTTGGTGTTGGAAAGATCAAACTTTATGTAAAAATATCCCTTTTAAAATGTTTCTTCGTAAGTCACAAAATCAAGGGGTTTCTGAAATACCGGTAGGTGAAAAATTGCTTTAAAATACCGGATGTGAAAAATTACTGTATAAAACAGTACAATGGTTTGTTCGTGTTTTTTTCCTTTTAATTTCCTAAAGCGCACTAGCAGTTAAAATAGCAGACCGAGATTGAGTTGTCACTTTTCCTTATTTTTCATAAGAGGAAAGTGATTGTGAACAACAAACTTTGCTAAACACAAATACTGTTCTTTGTTTAAAGCACGATGCATAAATCATTATTTCACCTTCTGCTGCTGTTTTCGGGTCTGGTGTCCACACATCAGATCCGCCTTTCTTTTGGTAACAATAACCCGGATTGTTGTAAACCAGTCGGCACGTCTGCTGCTTGGTTGGGGAGCAAGCCTGTTAAGATGCTATAATGTCGCAATTTTGCTGTTATTTGTTTATGCAATAAAGTAAAATTTTCCTAGTTTGGATTCTTTTTGTTGCTGAAACCTTATTGTTACGAGCAACACCAAATTTCTTATTTTATGAGCTATCGGTACTGCAACTATTTGAAACTTGGTGGAAAAAACTTTGAACACTTGCTTGCGTTTTTCAGCTATCAAACGCACTTTTTCAAAAAATGGAGATTTTGCTTCCACAAAGTTTTATCAACTTTTAGGAACTCACTTAATATCCTGCAGTATTACTATTGTTGTGATTTTTTTTGTCCTGTCAACTCAAATTTTTGATAAAAGCTTTCAGGGTAACTTGAACAAAGTCAAAAAAATTGCAAAAAGTTTTTGATTTGAGTTTAATTTAACTGTGAAAATTGGATGAAGAAGGATTGTTTTTGTAAGCCAACAAGTAATAGCTATCAACGGTTTCAAAAAATTTAGTTTTGGCCGTGTCACTGATAAGATCGTTACTCAACACTTACAGTGATTGTTTCGTCAGGGGCAACATTAAGACTTAGTCCAAAAGAATCTCCAGGCACCGTTCCAGGAGGCGTAGAGGAATTACAAGGAAGAGGGGGCGAATCATCGAATGACAGGGGGCATGCCAACAAATCTCCTCTAGCTGAAAAAAAAATATCGAGTTGCGTTATTACGTTTTAGTGGCTATTTTAACATCACCATCGATTGAAATTGCACAAACCAGGTTTAGTTTTTAACCATTTGGCTTCACCCAAAACACTTTTAATTTCTGGTAAATCTATTTTAGAAACGAAATATGAGAAATCATGAAGCTAATGAGTTAACTTGAGATGCTTTGATTAAATGCTGTAAATTGCAGCTAGAAAAATAGGAATTGTTAAGTAAAGCAAAAAACGAAAATAAGCGAAATTATGTTTACAAAAGATTTTGTATGTCGAAACGCTGACTGCGTAAGAAGTAAGAACTAGATCACTTTTCGATTCATGTTTGCCTGTTTTCTTCCCTTACTTAGCAACAAAACCTTCTTATATAATAAAAGAAAAAAATGACAGAAATCTAGCTTTTCAATAACTGGCAATCTAACACAACCAGAATTCCCCTTCCAACCAAATGACTACTATAAAAAACCAAGTGGCAAATCTCATTGAAAATATTACCAGAACAAACTGTTTCCACAGCACTGTCCTAGACTTGAGTTTTGCTTAATTCTAAGCTCTAAAATTCCAATTTTGTATGAAATACGTTTGCGAATTTGAAAACAGGTCGAGATGATGAAGAAATTGAATTCAACTGTAATAAACAGTCTTACCTCGGGGGTAGCTGGGCGATGATTGCTCAGCAGGATCATCTGCGTTCACTGTTTTTGGGGCACCAATTTTTAAACTAAAACATATTTTAAACTTTAGCATATTTTTTAGTGATTTCATTTTAAATTGCTATCTGATAGTTTTGTCCTAGATTTAGTTGTGAATTTGTGATGCTACAAGCTACTTACTAAATAAAGTTTTGCGGCTAAGGCATGAAAACGAAGTCAATGATTGAGGTAACTTTTTCATGGCAGTACATTTGGCAATATGTTCTGCAAAACTGTTTTTTGTGTTGTTATGCAATGCAGTAATATGCTAATATATGGCCGGGTAAACGGCAAAAATCAACCAAATGAGCTGCAAAATAAGAGATCTGGTTGCAACTTGACTTTTCTTTTTAATTTTTTAGATATGCTATTTAATTAAGCAACAGTGCTTAATAAATAAATATCTCTCGAAATGTTATTTCAGGAACGGAATCGAAACCTTTGGTTTTGAATTTGAGCTACAACATGACACTAAACATATCACAATACCTTCCATCTGGGGTTACAGTGACATCATAACCAAAAAACGCTGGATTCTCGCTTGGCCCAACTGGAGAGCTTAGAGACGTTATTCCATCGGCGGTGTCATCAATATTGAACGCGTAAGACGTAGAACAAATAACAACAAGCACGCAGATACTAATCAACTTCATTACAGTATTAAGTATTTACTATTATTACGAAAAAAAGCTTAACTAGATAAACAGATCTACAATGTTTTACAAGAAGCTTACTTCAGTTCAAACATAAAATTGCAATTTTGGCAAAAAATTTAGTCTATAACACATTTAAGGCTGTTCCGTTTTTAAGGCTGTTCCGTTTCTACCGTTTAGAAGGAAAATTAATTTTAAGGCTGTTCCGTTTCTACTTAATTTTCTACCTAATGTTCCGTTCCGTTTCTACCTAAAGGTAGAAACGGAACAGCCTTAAAATTAATTTTCCTTCTAAACGTTTTAAACTAACTTATTTCATCATCAGTGAAAATAATCTTATTCAATTATAGAATGGTTTAATCTCAACAAAATGTTTGATAACAATAAAGTCTGAGCAGATTATTTGTTAAAATTATTAAGAGCCACAACAGTGTTTGTTTCACTTAAAACAACTTCTCTGGTGGTCGAATTCTAACTCAAATTAGAAATTCAGTAACTTAAGGATCCGTTTTTGGCAAACGAAGAGATGCCCGTTGAGGTTTTATTTCATTAAGTTTCGGTACATTGTTCACTATATCTCGTATTAACCTTTACAAATTACATTTTTTGCTGCTGTACTGAAGAAATTTATGAAGTTCTTATTTTTAGTCCTTGAAAACATTGTTAGAATCCTTCAATAAACAATCATAATTAATTTAAAATATAGGCCTATGCATTCTGAACCATCAGCAAACAGTACTTCAAAACTTTCATTACAAAACCATTGCTTTATTCTCGGTGAAACTGTTGTATTCTGTCTTTCTGTTGTTACTTTACTGCTTTGACAAATCATTTCTTATTTCAAACTAAAATGCAAATATATAAACGAACTTCGCACGTAAAAACTTGAAGCACATATACCCTGTATTTGATGCGTCAGAAAGGATATTGCGCACGCTTGGTTCAGTTCACATGTTTTATTGTAACTTATTTTGCGGTAATAAAATAGTAAAAAAGCAAAATAGACGCAGTGACGAGGATATGCAAAAGACCAGAGTTGCAACCAATAGGGCTGCTCGGTTGCCGAGTCTGCATCTCCTCTGCCAAAAAAGAGAGAGAAAATGCGAAAACGCATAGCAAATAGAAAAAAGAAAAAAAATTTCTGTGATTACAATTTTCGACTTTGATACTACGAAAGAAAAACAGGATTAATAAATGTTTAAATCATTTCATCTATGATATCACAAACTCGTAAAGCTTGGTCTGAAAAATTTTATTTCAACTGCCGAAACAGCTTTATGTTTTGATTTTAAAGCACAGCTTCAGACATAGTCTGGACTCTAGCTAGCTTCCAATATAATTAATTATTCCAAAAATAAATCATTTGTCATATTTCCTTTCTAATTGTTTTGCCATGCACTTTCAGTCTAAAGTAGCCATGAGCTAAAAAAAAATTCTATACAATGTACATCGCGTAGTATCTATGATATTTGAATGCATTTGTGACATTTAAATGCATTTTAATTACAGCAATGTAAAAGTTAGCTTCACCTATAGCTCAAACAGAGGTAATAGTGTTGTCACATTGAAGCATGATAGATGACAATAAACTGTTTTTGGCAGTTGCAAATGCGAGATTTGAGTGGTTGCTATTTTTACAGGTTATGGACTATGCAGCACAGTATGATGCTAATTGCCTTGCGAGGAATTTCTTTTAAGTATTGAAATACAATATAGGAAAAGCGATTTATTGGATTTTATCCTCAAACCTTGCAATATCCTTGCTAAACATTGTGTCACTTTAGAGATAATTAAATGTAATTGAATTACATTATACTAGGGGAGGTTTCGTGTTGTTTCTATTCTCTTTAATTTTAGCTTATGCTTTTCTCGATTGATTTTGCAATATTGCTGTATATTTATTTGCGAAAAAGCTACGGAGTTCTTTTCGTTTTGAATGCAGCAGCATTTGCGGTAGGAGCCATTGACGTCTTAGGTTTTCCCGTTGATTCTCTGACTTTGCTTTTCAACATTAGGCTTTCTCAAAATTAACTCCAAAAGCTCAATAATTTCTACCTCAAAATATTTAAAAATGTGTTGGCAATATTTGTCGAAATCTAAATTACGTTCTATACTAACGTCGATAGCACTAAATAGCTCGATCTTCGTTAGTGTTTTGTGATGTCACACAGGATGCACTTATTAATTGTGCATAGTTTGCTTACCTAATTGGGCGCAAACTGTCTGATTAATTATCCGCAATAATCTTTGTCTGCAAAAATGAATAAAGCCAATTTATCGCTTTGCTTGCACGTATTTGCCAAAATCATTTCAAAACTTCATTCATAAATTTTCACCGGCTCTACTGGTTTATTTTTTGTTCTTTTGCATAAACTTAACAATTAACATTTGTAGGATAATTTATTGAATAAGAATCTAAGGAATTAAATTAAACTTTTACACGAAAAAATATCCAATCATTACAGCATGTGAAACTTTGCACACAATATTTTTTTTCGCGCGGTCCGATTTTTCAGACTCATAAATCAATGGTCAAAATATCTTGGAAGAGCAGTTTTTTTATAATTTTTGTTGTTTTGCACTTCTTATCATTTCAGCACGACCATCTCACTATAAGAATGTCTGTGCAAACTCACAAGTAATGACTTGATCAACAAAGGAAAAGTCTATGCATTGAAATTTTGGTTTCGTTTTTATGTTGTTTAATGTGCATGCTTTGCTTGACAAGAAAAACGTGAGATATTTTTACCCTGTTTATAGCAGGATTTTTAGCAACAACTTGCTTTTTGAAAGTCTTTTGTGTTTATAACAAGAATCTCTTGACACTTTGTATCAAAAAAGTTTGGTCTTTGTGCTTGAAACTTTTTTTTGCATCATTACATTTCAAACAAAGCTTTACTGTGGTTACCTCTATATTGTTCAATATGCACCGTGTCCATGGATCATAAAATGATCGCCTGTACCGCGAGTTTGCGAATTTAGTATACTGGATCAAAACAAAATGATAAAGCATGATTCAATATCGTGGTAGTATTACGTTCATCCACGGTTGATAAACGCTTTGGAATTTTTATTTTTTTTTATAGTTAATTGTTCACGAGTAGTACATATAGAAAGTTATTTTTAATGTAATTTATATTTGGGCTAGAAAGTTATTTTTAAAAAAGTTAAATCACAAACAAATTTTGGAAAGCCATTTTTTGCAAGAACGTTGTGCAGTAGTTTCATATCATAAGTGAGTCGATTTCCGTTGCTAGTTCTATTTGTGTGCTCTCATGCAACTTGAAAATGCGGCGTCAGTATCATTGTTTTTGCTACATTTTGTTCGATTTAGCTACTTGTTAACTTTTGATCACGTTACTTTTGTACCAATAGCTTCAATCTTGTCATATTGTTAACGGTAAACTGAAGATTTTGGTGCAAGCGACCCAAATCAAGCTAGTATCGGTGACGTAGTCTTAGCAATAAAAAAAAGCTGATTCACCTGTGGAAATTCAATTTTTCCCCCAACACATTACTAGAAACTGTTAATTGTGTGAGTGAAAAGGTACATTATGATATCAGCTCAGATATAAGTTTCATCTTTCAACTCATCGCACATGGTTGTTCATAGAAACAAAACAAAAAGTTTCGGTTTTTGCCACAATCATATTAACAAATGACGTAGATAAACTCAGCATCATTTAAAAAGCGTTTGTAAAAAAAAATTTCTGGCTAACAAAAGTGCAAGGTCCATAAAATTTTCTTTCAATTTTTCAGCGTTACAGGAGCTTTTCTACTTTTAGCGGATTCTTGGTACAAACTCACAACAAACTTTAACACAAAAGCATGCAACATAAAACGCAAAATATCTTTCCGACGGTGCACATGCAGTAAGAAAATGTTAGATTGGTATTTAGTGAATGGTTATGATCAGTTAACCCTATTTTACACGGAGTATTGAACCAACGTATTTTACACTGGGGAAAGGGGTAAAAATGCTCTTCAACCAACAGTCATGTAACACCAAAATTGGTTTGCGGGTTGGTGTTTGCGAAATTGTTTTGGAAAAAACTGCCTTTGGGTTGTTATTATAATGACTTCAGAGTCATATTTTTGAAAAAGTACGTAATTTTTGAGATAACCACACAAGCGGCTTAAATTTTAAAACATACGTTGATTACGTCACAAAAACGTTTAATGACGTCATATTGGCGCAAAAATGCTTAGATTTTTAAAAGTTACTTCGCGAAACCTCAAAATTAGTAAACTTTCCGTCACCTTAGCAACGCAAAATATTCAGGAGTTTTTGACTCAATAAATTTTGAATAAATTTGACTCAAAGTCAAATTAATTTAAAGTAAAATTTTTTCTTCTAAAAAGATTTATCACAAAAAAACCGACAGTTATCATTAAAAGCCCGTGTGAAATAGGGTTAATTGCTTAGTTTTATTGGAAAATATCAGTAAGCTGCCCATCCATTCAACTTAGGCGAATGTTAGGGCGAACTGATCAATATTGAAGAATTGTTACAATTTTGCTTGGTCAAATTGTTGCTAAAGCTAGAGTGAATGAAAAACTGTTACGTCACAGGTTGTATGATATACTTTTATTTATGCTACATGAATAACGTTGTCGTTGAAATGCTGTCGTGCATATCTCTAAATTGAACTTTTAAACTAGTGATAAAAAATTTGAGTTGAGGGCGTACTACCAATCAGCTTTTGATATATGATGCCGTTTAATTCAGTTTGAGTTTGTTGTCATTGCTATTGCCGTTCAAAACCACTTTTTTAACACCTACTGAAGGTTAGCCTCTCGTAAAATTTCTAGATTTTTAGATTCTATTAAACTGGTTTTATGAGCTTGTACGAAAGGCTTACACAAAGGTTCAACCTAATACTGGATGATTTTTATAATACTACTTTGGATCAGGCAAGGTCAATCAGGTGATCTCTTGCATGAGGTTAAGGTAGAAAAAAAGATATTTTTGCAAGACAAAACAAATAAGATGCAACGTTAAGTTAGTACCTCAGAGTTTCCTCTACTGAACTGAATTGAAAATCCATTTTCGGCGTAGAGCAGGTCATTTCCTGAACGGCCTAGCTGGGATGTTGCTCCTGAAAACATCACAATTGCTATGATGAAGTAACAAGGCTAAATTTGCGCGAAAATTAGTTATCGAAAAGAGTCCCATTGTAAGTCTGTCTTGTTGACCGAGGGGTTGTTGAACCAATTAATTTATATCGACTACCAACCAGGTAGTGGATAAAATTTCTCGGAGCAAATTGCAAGCTTTTTAGGTCCTTAACTTCAAACCATTGCTGGAGGTGGACATCGGTATTTGACGCTACAATTCTACGGCTGTTGGTTAGCAAAAAAATTGTAACGGTTAGTTATTCACTTTAAAAACTATATATTAAATAACGCCAGCCGCAGATCAAAACGTCTGTTATATTTTTGTTTGTTATGTTACATTAATGATTGTGAGTAAGGATATATAGTACACAGCAATTACCTTCTATGACAAAGGATCGAACATCAGTTTCGATGAAGTTCACGACCTCACCCAACTTGCTAAAGTCGCTGACGTAATAAACGCGATTGTTGGTGTCGGTACCCGTAGCTATTAGCTGAAACGTCCATAACATGCATTGTAATAATAAACGAATCATTGATATTTGATTAAAAATGCTTGTTAGTTGTATAAGGTACTCACTATAAATTATCGGTGGCGATATCTTATCTATTCATTGCTTGTCATTTGTTCGATTCTGGGAATGTATTACTGCCAAAAGTTTGCCCCACATGAACGTTTCGGTCCACTTAACAACTGGATCAATTAAAACAATGCGCAAAGAAATTTATGTGATGTGTTGTACACAGACAGAGTCTATATGAGCTTCATTTAAACCATAATAAAAAAGCTAAAGAATGTTTCGAAATTGATTTTCGTCTTACACCCTTGATCACACGTCAGCAAGACTACAAACATGAGCGATTTAAAGCAACTTAACTTGATGGATCAATGAAGAGTTAAATTTATCACTGGTTTTTATCATGAAGTTGTTCGGCGGCCATAGCTCAGTTGGTGAAGCGTCGGGTTAGTGATCGAAAGGTTGGTAGGTGCTGGTTCGATTCCTGGCAATACGTGGCTGTGTCCTCTATGGAAAGATAGCCTACTTTCCGCTTATTTTCCCTATTGGGGGCAAGCAATCTACCTGTTGTGCTGACCCAGCCTAACAAAAACTTGCATTCAAAAGGTGGTAAGCCTAAGTGTGGTTCGACGGACGCAGATGCTTGGTTCATATGCTGGATTGATTGAAAAGATGATCTTGCAATAGGTTGAAACAATGGCATGGAGACTTTGAGACAACTGGCCAGTACCTAAATTGTAGGGGGGACGCGTCCCCCATCGAGAGTTGGAGTATTCCCATCGAGAACTAGGCGTCTCCCCATCGAGATTTGAGTACTGGATAATCAGACGAATAATTCCTACAAATTCCGGCCGAATATACTCCCAAATTGCGGTGAAGACCTTTTTTTTGGTCTTCACCTGATTTCGGGAAAAAAACACTTCAATTATCGGCGAAGATCTTTTTTTTTTAGTCTTCATTCAATTTCGGCGACAGAATTACATAATTTCCACTAAAGCACTTTTGCACGCCAAATGCGTTTGGTCAAGGCTGCAAAAGCGTCCCCCCATGCAAAATTTTACAATGGAAGTACTGGACATGGCGTCTGTTTTATTGCATCTCGAGTCAATTTTTCAAAGATAAATGATGCAACCATAATATAAACTTCATCAGTTCATATTCTAATTTGTTTGATACGCCGACAGTAAAATTTTTGTTTGCAGTGTATTATGAAACGTAGAGAGAATTTACGTTTTGACATTATTCCATTCATACGACGTCATTGTTGTGTCTGGTAATTATGAGGTTACGTCGGAAACAAAGTAATTGTCTCGAGTCGAATGACTCAATGTAGCAAAACAGTAGAAGTTTGAATTTTTAGCTACAGCATAATCATAGATTTTTAGTTGATGGTAATTATCCATATGTATTTTACTTGATCAGCATACTACTACATGTAATCATATTGCATGTGCGGTACCATTGAAAAGACTTTAAAAAATTGAACTTTTTCTTTAAAAGAGTCGATCCAAAATTTCACAGAGTGCACATGCTACTTGAGACCCTTTTCTAAATATCTACCGTAAGTCTTTAATTTGATAAAGGAGTTTTATTATGGCGTAAGTCACGAGATTGTCTATTCCTTTTTTTCGATAAGTCGCTTAAAGTACAGCATTTGTTCTCTCAAATGCGATTACCAAAATTATAAAGAAGCAATAGTTCCAAAGTCTGCAGTTGAGTAACTTGAATGAACATCGGGTTCAAGAATCTAGACGAAGTTTATTGATGTAACTGTCGATTTTTTTTAGAATTAATGGACAACTTTTTTTGGAATTAACATGGATACGCGATAATTATAGTAGTCTGATAAGAAAATATAATTTTTAATTTAAATTAAAGATTATTTTGCGGTTTTATAACGTCATTAAATTTTTGAATAACATTTTTGTAACATTCTGAGCAAAAATTGTTAATTTTCAAGTGCATTGATTGGCATGCGATGCATTTATTATTTTTGGAATTATGCCGTCGCAGCGCCGCCACCAATTACGCCATACCACGTCTCGCTGAGGCGAATGCTTGGGGAAATTTTATGAAGCAGATGCACAAAAACAGAAAAGTTTAAAGTATGGTTCAATACATTTTTGATGATTTCAATAAACGATTTCGAGAGTAAGGACAAACACTATTACTATATTCTAAAATGCACATTAAATACTAGTGGAGCAGATACCACGAAAAAAATGAAAAGCATGAAATCATCAAACGCGATGGCAATTTTATAAATTTTTTGGCTCGTAATTTCAACTGAAATCACGAAAAAAATTAAAAGCATATAAAAAGAACCAATGCGAAGGCAATTTTAGGAATTTTTTTAGCACTTTGTAATTACGTGCACTTGCGTAATTTGAAACGACAGGGAATCGAACCTCTACCCATGTGAGGCGCCGTCTCGTTTTCTTTCACTGTGCCAATTGCTCAGGCAGCAAAAAATGGGAAGCATTTATTGATTGATTTTAGAACTAGCAGTACTAGTAATGATAGGTTTGTGTTAGCAATATTGTTTTTGGGTGGAGTTCATGGGTCTCAAAAGAGAATTTTTTCAGGAGGTACGAAGACTGATAATTACGATTGTTTAATCGCTTACGTGCTATCTGGCGTAAAGGCTACCAGCGTGGAAGCCTAGGAAAGAGCCACCGGAACGACGACGACTTAAAAAATGCAATGCGAAAAAGTTGTCTTCCCCCAAGATTCGAATCAGCAGCTTTTGAATTACCAATCCACTGCTCTACCACTTCCAAAGTTGCTGGGTGTAACCCTAAGTTACTCAACCTTTTTTAGGGTATTGACTCCTTAACGCCACTGCTTCTAAAGCCCACCATAATTTTTCGATAATAACTTGAAAACTACACAAGCTGAAAATTTCGCTGCATTGTAGGGCGTTTGTTTATCTTTCAAAATAGCAAAAATAACTTTGGGATTGATTCCTGAAAGTTAATGAAATATGCATTTTGTTTGAGGTGGTCAAGTTTCTGATTTTAAGCGCTTACTTAATAAGCGTTAAAAGGGTTGTAATAGTTGTATGGAATTATTGTTATGCGTGAAATGCGATTATATGATTGTTTCGCGGCGAGAAGCGGTAACGATAGTAATTAAGATAATGATGTAAACAATACGCCTAATGCGGGTTGACGAAATTATACGGGCGTCACAAATATTCCGGACAATTGTAATTATTTGAACTGATACAATGATGTAATATGAGAAGCTGTATTCATGCGTTGTATGAATTGATATAAATTGCAAAATTGTACTAAATTCTTCATGATTTTGTACAAAACTGCACAGTAAATTAATGCTTCAATGTACAGTAAAGTAATTAAATTATATTTTGGGTAAAATACTGCACATACAATTATAACCCGGTAAACTTGAAGGCAACGTATACGTACAATAAAAATGTCGAAAAACCTAACTTAACGAATTTAGAATTAAATCTCAAAATGCAAACGTAGGCCATCATTTTTACTGTTAAAATTACGTTTATCTTCATAAATTCAGACACCAGAAAAGCATTTCAAATGTAGCTTCGAAACGCTGTTCAAAACACTTGTGTTTGAGCTGCTGAAGTAATTTATACCTTATATCACGTATTAACACTGTTTCGATATTGCTAATATTGCTCTTTTAACATTGAATAAGCATCATTGTTGTCAAAGTGTAATCGTTGACCTGGCAGTACAAGAAAATTGTTGTTATACAACTAACTCGGACTCTCAAAATTTCTGCCATCTACCAGAGAGAAGATTCCGAAACAAGTTTAAGAAATCCTACTTGTACATTATATCCGTCTGTCAAATCATAAACTCATCAAAAATGTTGCTGATTTGGTTTCTTGATAGTCCGGTAAATTTGAAGACAACGTGCAGCAGAGTTGTCGCCAAACTACATGCAGGACTTTCTTTTTCATTAATGTAGGCTAAAAGCAATCACGTAGCCAGGATTTCGCAAAGGGGGGGCTTTTTTGGACGTTTGATACAACCGTAAACGAACTTGACCCAAATTTTCATTAGTCTTGAATTGGATTGTGGCGGTTTTTCTGTCAAAATTACGTGATTAACCGGAATTCGAAGAGATTTTCGGGCCGAAATCAGGTGATCTCCCCAAAAAAAGAAAAAAAAAAGGTCTTCACCTAAATTTGAAGGTTTTTTTCCGGCCGAAATCAGGTGATCTCCAAAAGAAAAAAAAAAGGTCTTCACCGACCTTGGGTGAGCTCTAGAACCAAAAAAAACACTATTCTGGTCCAAATAACGGCAAGTACCCTTCACAACTTCTGCTCCCAAATCCCGTTAGGGGGGACTATTTTCATTTTTGAAGCAAAAATTGTTCTCAAAAGCACAAAAAACGTGCTATTTTGCATACTTTTCAAGCCAATGGAAGGGTCTCGAGCCCGCCTTCCCCGCCCCCTGCTACGCTACTGGCTAAAAGCAAGCTTTTCCATTTCAATTTTTTGCGATTTTTGTAAATCTGCTTAAGGGCAATAAAACTAAGGGTAGACTACACTGAGCATTAGTTTGTATTTTGCTTTTAGTGACCAGTTGCTTACGCGATTGCTAATGGAACGGTAGGTTAGAAGTCGATTCCCGGTCTGTTTGAGTCCGACACAGTTTTGTTACGGCTCGCCACCGCTGCTACATTTCTTCAAAGGAACTGTGCTGCCCAGGCGCTATGACGCGGAACTGGGCCGAGCAATCTCGTCACGTGCTTCGACATAATTTTGCTTATATATAGTCCAACGAGAAATTGATTTTCATTTTTTGTATTGGCGTATAGCCAAAATAATCTGTATTTCTATATAAAATCATTATTCGTTTTCTGCTATAATATTGTTTCGTTCGATTATAATTTGCGAAGAATTATGGCATTGCAAACCGAAAAGTTTGACGTCCTGGTCACACAAGGGGAACCCTTGTAGTATGGATAGCCTATGGCTATCCTTACTACAAGGGTTCAGCGATTTTTTCACTTGTTTTTTTTTAAGTACCACAAGTGAAAAATCGTTTATTCCCTACAAAGCCTCTGCCGCTGTGCAAGCCCTTAAGGTTTGTCCAGATAGGCCAGAGTCTTGTCCAAGGCTGTCCACTTAGTATGCTTCTATTTTCAATGGCAACGGATGTTTTGTCTTAGAAAATTAGCTCTTCATCTTCGATCAAAGGCCTTTCCTTAGGCTCTGCATTAATAAAATTATAGCAATATGCTGATGACACCATACTTTTTCTCACTGACCCGTCTGAAGTAAACCCTGCACTGCAACTCATTCAAGATTTCTCTTCTCATGCCAATCTGCGAATCAATAGAAAAAAGACCACAATTCTGTCCAACAACAAGCATCTTTCAGATGAAATTAAAAAGCATTTACCGGAAGCTAAATACCTAAACGAAGCAAAAATACTTGGCATTTGATTCTCTTTGATCTTTTCTACCCTAAAACAAAATTGGTCTCGTTTGACAGGATTATTAAGGGCATAGCTGATAGCCACAAACACCGCAATCTCTCAATGCATGGTAAACTTCTGTTAATCAAGACTCTACTCCTGCCTCATATCACTTTTACGGCAAGAGTTTTTCAGTGTCCAAGAAAAACACAAATATCAATCTCAAAGATTCTTCACAAGTTTCTGTGGTCACCGTTTTATTTTGAGCCAATCAGTCGGATTACTCTATCCGAAATTCCTCAACATGGTGGTATTGGAATGCCATCGTCTTCGGCTTGGACCAATACTGCATTCTTGATAAGATTTAAATCTCTCACTGCCAACCCAACTCCCAACCTCTTTTGGATGTCGTATGCGCTCTACAACCTCAGTTATCGAATCCGTAGTCTTTACCCGGAAATGTTTTCTAACAGCATGCCTCACAAACCGGAGCCTAACTCTGACTGGAAACACATTCTTTTTTTACTTCGTCAGCTGCGTTTTTCTTCGGACCAATGGAACAGCATCACTCACAAACAACTCTACCTCTCTCTTTTGGATTCAAAACAAGCAGAATTACCAAAAATAAACAGCTGCTTAAAACCCTCTTCTTGGTCTGAAGTTCTACTCCTTTCAAAACCTTTCAAAAATCTTTCCAATAAGCAGAAGGAAGTGACATTTAAAGTGGCACATTTTGGATATTTCTTCGGCAAATTCAACTCAAGGCACGGGATCAATCGTCTTACAAATGGAGAAAAACGAATTAACACATGTACTGTAAATTCTGCTCAAGCTTGAATGATTCTATCGAACACGTTTGCTATGATTGCCCGATCTCTCGTTTGATTCTTTTGCGATTACAAGATTTCATCAGGGACAAAATTTCCACGAACGTTCTTTTGAGCAAGCCCTTAATTCTTTTCAACGTTTGCAATCAACCTACCTCTTACAAAACTTTTATTCTGAAAGCTACATCAATCTTTCGCGTTGTTGTTTTAGAGCAAAAGATACTTCTTGACATTTCTAATCAGGTTCTCGCAAAGAAAAATGCTTTTATACATTCTTCCTGTGAACGCATCTTTTCTGAGTTGAACAACTTGATCAAGACGGAATTTCCTTTTCTTCCAGCTCAATGCTCTGGTGTAACTTAAAATCAAGCATCCGCTCTACTGAATGCTTACCATCTGAATTGTCTAAAAATAATTATGTTGCTTGATAATGGATAAAGTTCATATTCATGAGTTTTTCTTACTCTTGTGACATGCTAAAAGCTCAGTACTCTTACAGTTTTTCACAACCTTATCACACTAGTACTCGACATCCCTTATTTTTGCTGAAGCTATGTTTCAAAATGAAGCACCTACTGTCCATTTACCATTGTCCACTTTTTTTTGGTCAATTTTGCGTATTGATGCAGATGTCTCTTAGGATGAAAATTGTCTGGATCATAACATTTGTGGATTTCTTTCCTTCTTGCTTTCAATATCTATCTCTCTTGCACTTTAATGATAAGATTGGTCAAAATTTTGGCAATAAGCTAAAACGAAGCAAAGTATAGGTACTAAATTTTTTTTTTTTTTACTCTGAGGTACTTAAAGTGACGAGACGAAACGTTAAATTTCTGGGCCTGTTTTTTTTTGTTTTTTTTTTCACAAACAAAAATTTTTTCCAAATTTACTGAGAAGTGTTTCCAAAGCCCTGAGCAACAAGTCAAACGCAAAACGCAATTTCCTGTTCAGCAGCATGAAACCAAAAAAAAAAAAAGACAGCAAAAGAAATCCCAGAAATATATTTCTGTTTTCAATAAACCTACACGACAACAACTTCTAACTCCTGCAATCTGCAACTGGATCATTGTAGCACGGAATCGCTTGCATGTGGCTTGAAACCGTAGAGATCAGCTGCGGTCACACTTCTCCAATGCACGGCACTGCGGCTACTCAAGTAACGAATGGCCTATGAAATTTACAACTTTCTGGTCGATTTCTATCATTTTTTTTGAGAAATTCTTATCACCACGAATATTCCCGAATGGACTGGAGTCAGCGACGTTCGAAAGTGTCATTTTTGCTCTTCTTCCTTTTCTGGACTACAACAGCATTCACACTATCTCAATGCAGAACAACATTAAAATCAAGTTGACTTACATCGCGCGTTGACTAGTCCATCGCAAATCGCAGCAACAGCTGCTGTATCCTATTGTATTTTCCCCCTCTTGAACAGCACATTCAAAATAACTTTGATGATGTTAGCCCAATACGTATCAAAGTGCATCCACCACCCCCAAAAAAACACTTTTAAACACCAATCAGTGAACTTCGTGATTGAATTTTTTTTTAGTGATAGAATTGATTGAATTGCAATTTGTGTGTGTGTTTTAAATTTCCAATAAAATCATTTATACATTCAAAAAAAAAAAAGCTAGGGAATAACTTTGTTAGAGAAGCTGAGGGCTGCCGATGAGAGCTAAAAGCTCGAAACAGCGCTGTCCAGCTCTGTGCATTGCCAACCGAAGATAACTCTATTCAATCGAAATTAACGCAAATTCGAGAACAAAGGACCCCAATAAGAATCTTTGTTGCCTCAGGCGTTGTAGCTTTTCGTTCGCAACGCAGTCACGCTAATCATTGTAACTTAATCAATCTAAGATGCACAGAGCTGGACAGCGCTGTTTCGAGCTTTTAGCTCTCATCGGCAGCCCTCAGCTTCTCTAACAAAGTTATTCCCCAGCTGGACAAGACTCTTGGCCGAACTGGACAAACCTTGAGGGCTTGCAGAGCGGCAGAGGCTTTGTAGGGAATAAACGATTTTTCACAAGTGGTACTTAAAAAAAACAAGTGAAAAAATCGCTGAACCCTCGTAGTAAGGACAGCCATAGGCTATCCCTACTACAAGGGTTCCCCTTGTGTGACCACGGAAATCATAACCGACAAGTTTGACGTCCTACGTGGTCGACTCCTGGGAAATCATAACGACTTCCACTGGCAGTTAGGTGGCCAGATCAACCACCAACCCTTCATGCAATCTTATGACTCGAGCTGCTTTGTAGCTGCAGGGTTGGTGGTTGATCTGGCCACCTAACTGCCAGTGGAAGTCGTTATGATTTCCCAGGAGTCGACCACGTAGGACGTCAAACTTGTCGGTTAATCAATCTAATCTTGAACACCAATTTACTCAAATCCTTTTAATCTCTACCAGAAACATTAAGCGTAAAATGTAAATTTTATGCCAAGAACCAGAAATTGGCAAAATTTCAAAAAAATTTTAAAAAATCCCATTTTACTCTTGAACCCCTTAATTTGTATAAATAAAAACAGTCTCATCGTAATTGACGATAACAAACAGAAAAAGTGAGAAAAATTTAAGTTTTCATGCAAACCAGATTTAAGTAATTCCTGGTAGTAACGAGTGTGAACTTTAAAAGCCTTACTGTTGGGTAATAAAGTGTGAATCATTAAAAATCTGGCTCTGCTAACGTCAAGACATCGCAATTAAGATATTAGTAATTACGATTGTGTTTCGCCGGAAATTTGGTGTAGACTTTATCTACTCTCTCTTCATTTTTTGTGACGGTTGTGGGGAGAACAGCTCCAGATAAGGCCGCTATGCTTCATGTCTTCCATCACTTCCATCGTTTCGCTTGGGAGAGTCCCAAACGATTTATCCTCAATATAATTGATCCATCTAGTTCTAGGTCGTCCAACTAATCTTTTCCCATTTACTTTGGCTAGTAAAGTTTGTTTGAAAAGTCTTTCCTGAGGCATTCTGCTTAGATGACCAAACCGTCTAAACTGAGATCTTGCAATTCGAAGCAGTAGCGGCTCGAAGTTAGAGATTTACGATTCTCAGAGCTACGCACATTGTCAAATGGTGTAACTCCTTCATTCTTCGTAAAAACCTAATTTCAAACGTTTGCACTTGTATTTGCCAGTTTGAAAATTTAACAGGTGAGTGCGTAATCTTTTGCTTCCCAACAAGATGATGCTATACAACTGAGCTGCAGTATAGCGTTATCCTATGACACAATGTGGTTTAAATTTTATTGTGTTGTGTTATTTCAGTAAGTAAAGAAAATAAACTAGAAACTTAAATGGAATGCACAAATACCCACTCTTAGCTCGTCCCTGTCAGCCGCACCAACCCCAACTGCGAACGTAGTGATGTTGAATGATCTGACGAACTCAGCGCTGTGAGCGAGGTAAGGCCTGTCTGTTGACCTGAAATAAGACAACCGGTGAAATCTCAAAGACCTTACCGACAAAACCCTTCAATGATAGATTTTGAAGCCGTATCAAAGTAGGTAGTTGATATTATGATCAAATAATGATAAATTGTGAAATGTCATTCGATTCAAAGATGCATAAAACGTTTAGTCAATCCTTTATCAAAAAGTTTCATAGGGTGACATTACTGTGCATCGCATTTCGAGATGCTTGTTGGTGGTCTTTTTTCGCTCAGACAAGTTTTGATATTACTAATTTTTAGAAAAACTTTCTAATTTTATGTCAGTGCTGATATTTTAGTAAGGTTTTGTTATTTAGCGTTTTCTTTTAGTAGAGTATAATGCAGCAGCTTGAATGACAATTGCGTTGATGACCTAATAGAGACCTAGCTTTTCATTGAACATCCAGAATACTATTTGTAGTGAATTTTTAGCGCAGAAAAGTATACTGTAGTTTATGTAGTTTTGTACGTTGTTGTTTTCGTATCTTCAAACAAAGGTGGGCACGGTACTTTCTAAAATTACCTCGGTACCGGTACTTTTTGATGATTCAACTTAATTGTCTAAAAATCTTTGAAGAACGTTTGTTTAAAAACTTTGTAATTTTTAGGGAAAAAAAGATCGACAAGCCAAGGTTGCTATCAACTATTTACTTTGATAGAAATCACATGGTCAATTTGTAGTTTAACCCAACTCTTTTGAGTTTTAATCCTATTTTCACGAGGACGTTTTTGCCCCACTATCGATTTTTTTGGCAAATCTTTTTTTTTTTCAAACAGTGAAATTTTATCACAAATAATTCGTAAAACTTTGATGTTGCTAAGAGAAAGGGAAATTTCCCAATTTGAGGTTTTTTAAAGTCACTTTCCAAAATCTAAGCATTTTTTGGCCAATATTTAATTTAAACGACGTCGTAAGACGTTTTGTGACATAACCAACCTGACTTGGGCATTTTATATTTGGTACCAAAAAACATATCTATGTATAAAATTTGAACCGCTTATGATTTCATTGCAAAAATGACGTCATGAACGCAGAACCAGTTTTTCTGAAAATTTTTTTAGAACACTAATCCGCATTCCAAATTCTGTGTTCCCATGACTTTTGGTTCAAAAGTTAGATATGGGGATCATTTTGCCACCCGTGTAAAATGCCGTGGGTCAAATAGCCTACCCCAATGGTTCACAACCGCGGCTCTTGATTATCCTCTCTGTGACTCTCATAAACTCTTTGAAAATTAATCATTTTTAATTTTAAATGTTTGCACTATTTATGCCTTCAGCCAACTTGCAGTCGAGGATAATATTGCACAGTGTTCTACCTGAGAACTATTTTGGATGTTAATGGTAGCATTAGCTTGATTTCATCACTTCGTTTCCATACCCGATTTTGGAGTTCTATTCTGATTAATACTGATAGGAAAGGAGTCTTAGCCCAGCATTTCGACGGTTCTAGGAATAAAGTTGAAAAATACACAGAGGCTAATGCAGTGGTAAGACTTTACGGGTGTGTAAGGGGCTGAAGTTCTCCTTTAGCCAAGTCACTTATAAAAAAATTTAACCAAAAATGCATGCTTTTAATTTTTAAAAGTGTTTTGCACTTGAACAGGAAGTAAGGGCACTGATAAAAGGGCTGAGTAGTCCAATTCTGTCAAAAGCGATTCGAAGTCTTCGCAATTCGTTCCTTCAAGTTGCTCTACAAACGTTCCAAATGTCATTTAAATTGCAATAAAATGACTATTTTATCCATGAACTCGCCTAGTGGTTGGAGGCTCTGCTCCCAGACCTCCCTCTGTGTAAGACACAGACCAATTTTAGCTTTGAGTTCAAGTCTCTATCTAACCAAATCCCATTACGTACGCGCCTTTTATCCCAAAAATCAGAAAAATCTTCCAGCTTTTCGCCCCCTTTTCTTAGCAAAATCCCGTGACGCTACTTTTATCAAAAAATCACAAAAATCGGCTAATGGCTAGGGCTCTGCTCGCAGACGGCCGTCTGTGTGAAAAGCAGACAAGTTTTAGCTTTGAGTTCAATTCCTCTTCTTAGCGAAATCCAATTACGCGCCAAGGTTAATGCTTTTATATCTGATCTTTGTTTCTTCATGATTTTGTAATATTTTGTTTGTACTTCTTTATTTGGTTTTAGCTTAGTACAGTGCCCTGATTGAGCCAGCTACTGTGGGCTGGTGAAATGTTGCAGTAACTTAAAAATCTGCGCCAGTTGAGCCAAGCTAATTGAAAACTTTTGGTTGTTTGATTGCGGCTCCTTACGAGTTTGAGATTGGAAATCTATCTCTGGAATTAAAAAAAGCTGAGAACCACTGGCCTACCCCGTGTAAAATAGGGTTATGTCTTTCCCTGCACAGAACACACGTTTGACCACTGCACTTGAAAGCAGTGCAGTGTTATATTTACACTGAATAGATTTTTCTGGGCATTATTTTGAAAGTTAGGCAGTACATGAACTAATTTGCATTAGATGCTTTTGATCGACGAAACTTTCAAAAATCTTTGTAGCACTGTCTCAGCAAGTGCTTTTGCTTGTTTTGTATAAAAATGAAAAAGTTTGTTCGAATGTTCACTTTCGTTCATATCGCTCATCTCATCAGAAGTATCTTGGGCTTCTGATTTCTCTTGTAACAAATTAGTTACTTTGGCTTTGAAGGTTTGCTGCATTCCTTTATACACAAAGGAGTTTCATCATTTTCGGCTTCCATCGTCATCATAGATGATACGGAACTGCGGATGCAGAGATGCTGCAATTACGTATTAATTGTTGGCAAGCACACCTTGAACCATTCTTTGGAGTGAAACGTAACGGTATATTTTGGAGTTAAAAATTTGTTTGCTCCACTCCAAAGTGAGAGAGAGATAGTTTAATTTTCAATCAATAAGTAATAACAAAAAACTGAAAATACCAAATACTTCTTAAAAAAAGTACCATGGCACCGGTACTTCGGTACCATTTTTGAAAAAGTACTGTCAGTACCGGTAACGGTACTAAAAAAGTACCGCGGTACTCTGTACTGCCCGCCTTTGTCTTCAAAGTTTCTTCATACTGCACATCAGGCTGCACCAAAATCGCGTGCTTTTTTGTTGCGTTATAGGTGAAAAGTTTTTAGTTTTAAGATTTTTTTTTTTTAATTATAAAATTCTTTTTCTCACTAGCTTGTTTCAAAAAATTCGGTTTTTTGTTGTTTCGTTATCAGACCCATCTCACTGCTGTAAGTTTAAAAATTTTCTTCAACTGGTAGTTTGGATGCAAGGCTATGCCGGCCAGTTGGTCGAGCGGTTACGTGTTCGTCTCTGAAGCGGGAGTTCTGAGGTTCATATCTCGGGCCGGTCAAGTCGGATACAGTGTTGCCAATGGCTCGCCTTCTCTGCAAAAATTCTTCAAAAAGAGATGTGCTGCCCGGGCGCAATGACGCGAAGATGGGCCCAGCAAACTTGTTACGCGCTTCGGCGTGATGCTGGTACAGCATAGCAAAAGATTTGGTTTGATTTTGTAATGCTTAGCTGCTCTCGCTGTCAATGATTGTAGTAACGATGTTATTTTTTATTTATGTAAAGTATTTGCTGCTACTGAAATTAACAATTGCCGAATGTACCGAGGATTCGGTTTTATTTGTTGATTTGGTCAGGCCAATGTCTGGTATTCTTCAAAACTTTAGACTGGAAAGCATTTCAGGTCTTCCTACAGAACGCAGTTTTCTCTTAGCTAAGTGAGAGCGAATGAACCTTGCTGTCTTTTTGATGCGAAACGGCTAAAGTTTTGATCTACCAGTTTCAAAATGCTTGGTCTGACTCAACCGGGAATCGAACCCGGGTTTGTTGTAGCAAGACTCTTTATCTACCAGGCCATTGATCGGCTTTAAGCTAACAATTCACGATCAGCTGCAGTCACCTACCTCCCATCTGTCAGCAGAATCAAGACCTTGTAGGTTTCTCGATCGTAGAAGCGGTGAGAAGACTGGAAGTCCGACACTGTTTTGTTAAGAGCATGAGCTGTATACGTCATAAATTCTGTCACTTGTATTTTGTCAACTGCTGCCTGTAACGATAAAATTCAATGTTTTCATGCTTTTTGTGGTAGCTAGTAAGAAATTGTGATAGGGATTATCGTTTTCGGAAATGAAATCCGTTTTGGTATTTGCGTAAAGACGATTTTCGGCAAACTTTTTTCTAGAGTGGGATGGTTTTATGAACTTTGGTTCGCTTAAGCCCGCAGCAAATCTCCATCTCACCCATTTAAGCGTATAGATAGTAACGGCTCGGTTACAGGCCCGGCCCCAGGAAAGCGTGACAGGGGGGGGGCAGAAACAAATGTTGGGGGGGGGGCGCGAGAAGTTTATTTTTGTGAATTCGAGGGGGGCACGAGAAATTTATTCGAGTATGGATCAAACGAAAAAGGTGAAGACCAAAAAAAAAGATAGGTCTTCATCCCAAAATTTCCACAAATTATGGTTGTCGTCTCAAATTTCTTGCGATTTTCCACGAATTCTAAAGTGAAGACCAAAAAAAAAAAAGAAGGGTCTTCATCCCAAAGCTTTAATGAAATTCAGTGTAACTCCACAAAAATTACAAAAAAGCAGTTCTTGCTCACGAATTCTATGGTGGTAAACATCAATTTGGGAGTCTTAGGCCTCAATTTGCACTCCAGTAACCCCGAGCATGTTAATTTTTTCGCGGCACAGTCCTCGCTTGGGGGGGCACGGCCCCGGAATGCCCCCCTCCCGTGGCGCTGGGCCTGCTCGGTTAGTTACGCGCACGAAGAAACATGCTCATATTTTTCCTATCTTAAGATCTCTACACTGGCAACCTGCACATCGCCGATTTTAATTCAAAATTTTTCTTTTAAATTTTAAATGTTTACATGGTCATTCACCTTCATACTTGACTGATTTGGTTCAGGTATCAAAGCCCACTAGACAATTAAGAAACTCTTCTAAATTGATGATAAGCTATAAGACAGTATACAGAGTCTTATAGGCACAATCCAACCGTTGATTAACAGCCTAAGGCATATTGTTTCCGAAACGCCATTCGTCTTTTATTGCTCCTCAGTATAGCTACTTTAGCTAGGACTACAGGTATGAACATGAGCGTAGAAAGGCAAAGAATCGCAAATTAACCAGATCATGACACAGTTTTTCCAAAAGTATAAAGTAATCACAATATTATGAGAGATAATTTTAATAGTTCAATTCAAAATAATTTCCAATAGCATGCCTTAGACAGCTTCTAAATTGCTTTTACAAAAGCCTATTGCTAGAACCAAAACTTATGGAAACTGGTGGGTTGCAAGAGCTGCAGCTAACTTAAGGAACACATTGACAGAAAAACTGCCAGAAGAGAGCTTAGCATTCAGAAAAGTGCCAAAAACACGCCTATTCAAGTTGGAATTTACTGTTTATAGCGCTGTGAGCCTTTTTCTGAAGTGGAAACAGCGTCATACAAGCATTCATTTTATGATTACTATTATTATAGATAATAATTTGAAAAATGTAGCCTACAGTCGCTACATATAGTGTTATAAGAATTGGTGCAAGACTTTGAAACTAAATTTTTATTATGAAAAAGTATTTAACTTAAATCAACTACGTCAGAAATGCAATCATTGTTCAAAAAATTAACTTACATGAATTCCACATTTACATTGTTTTCAAACTTACATTGAACTTTGTGCTGTCTTGTATTGAACCCAGTTGAATTTCGGTTGTAATAAATAGCTGGTCGTCTAAACCCCTGAAAACATGACTCCAAATCTTTGTTTGCTACGTACGTCATAGTAAAGGAACAACAGCAGACAAAAACAATGGGGTTCCAAAAATAGGTTATTTTATTTTTATTCACCAATTTATCTTGGCCAGGAGACAGCGATGGATCCTTCAGTCTTAGTCTAGCCACTAACATGCCCATCACACACCGAATAGGCTTCACATTGTCGCTTTTTCTCCTCAATGTCAAGCTGGAGAGCTGTTAATATTAGCAGTGACTTTTTTCTAGTCTTTGGTATGACTTGTCCGGGAATAGAACCCAAGTCTAAGGTTTCAGAAGCAAATTATCTATCCGTTTGACTACTGATCGGTTAAAACACAGTGATATTTATTTACTTTAACTTTTTCCTTCTGAATGCAATTGGTACAGAGATATTCTACTTCAAATATATCTAGGCCTAGATTAGGGCCCGGTAGGGGGTGGGCAGATTGGGGATTACAACAGAAATCAGTGAAGTAAATCCGTTTTAGACAAAGAACATGGAGATGCTTTAGTAAAACGATTAAAATCAGCAAACTTAAAAACGTTTCGATATTTACGTGTACCATCATGAGTGAAAATATAGCTTTATGCTCACTAAGAATGGCACTGTGTAAGCAAACAGCAAGACTACTGAAACTGATTTGATTCCGGCTGTATTCTTTTTATTGAGTTAGACTAACAGACTGACCATCACACGATTTTTACCTGCTTGAAAAAAATTGCGAATATTTGACGACTCCAATGCGCACGCTTCCATCATCTATCGTGAAGTCTCCTGCAATTGTTTTTGTCCAGTTTTTGACGATTTCAAAATTTCGCGCTCCAATTGAACCAGAAGCATCCAGCAAAAATACTAGGTCAATATTCAAAGGAGGGCATGCTGTAAAAGATGACGTCGTTTTTTTAAATCTAAGAAAGGATTGGTGGGGAATGTCTTAATGATTATTGTTTCTGCGTTGTTCAGGACAATATCACTGTATTTGTCTTTTGACTACGAAATTTGTGGCATTTTTTAATTCAAGAATGTTTTAAGAGTGATTAGGTAGTTTTAAAGATCTTTCCTATAAACTAAAGGCACTAACTGTTATTGTTGTATTATTAGTCAGTCATTACTCTGGTGGTTTTTGCAGAGGTAAGTTGCAATTGCGACCGCATGAACGCGTTATGCAAAAAATTCTTGTCTAGTGTTTTAGCTGTCGAGTATAATCACATTGAAGACCCTTTATCGCTTACTTTAAGTGTCGTTTAAAGAACTGTATTATTAGCTATGAAGTCGTCGTACGAATGCAGAAAGAATTATGTTAGTTGATATTACAATGCAAATGCGCACACAATTTGCCTGACTGTCTTCGCACGTCCGATTGTCTATACTTTTAGCAGCAGTCTTCTCATTCTTATGCTTGAGGCTTACCATTCAGCTGGTGGCGGTGCTCCCATGGTGCATCAAGATTGGCTAGAGGTTTCTGATAACACGATCCTGGTATGTAAACAAATGATTCGCATGTTTCTGTGTTTTGGGGCAGGCAAGTCTACAAACACAAAATTACACATACGCAAAAATGTATTCAAAATTATCAATTAAATCTAAACATTACGTCAGTATTGATGTGTTATCGAAGTATTCCTTTGGGAGGTGTCTAAAAAAAAAAACACAGTTCTTCAGTTTTTAATGTTGATTGCTACCCTTTGTAGCACAAAACATTAGCTTTATTTAAGTTAGAAAATTTAGAACGTCATTTAATTGTCGTGTTTTGCTGAGGGAAAGATCTTCAGCATAAACTCATATAATTGTGGGATTTTGTTTGTGAAATTACGCAATTTTCAACTTTTTTATCTTCCAACTTCAACTCACAATAACATTCTCAGTTGGACTAAACTGGATGTTGAATCCAAATCCATCTACATTTGTCGCGTTAGTTTCTGTGAGGGTGCGAGCACATGAAGCCGTTGACGCCCTGTCTGTGAAGAAAAGGTCGCAGAAATACACGCTTCCTTTTTCTGAAATACCAAAGTTGTAAAAATTAGAAAAGTTCACAGATACATTGTGTTTAAAGCAAAGCTAAAAACCGTTTGATGTTGACGTAACTATCACCATTGTGTAACTAAAAATAGAACTGGTGTTGAAACTCGTTTGTTCAAAACTAATCAGACCTTACAAGGACGCCAAAGCAAATTTTATGGAGATTGATAAAAAATCCCACAGCAATAGTGAGGTTTCGCTTCCGCAACTGATACTCTTTAAAAGTTTTTACTTTAAATTTTATTCTCGTAGCTTCGTATATGCAATCTACGTATTTTCAATTTCGTATTTTAAATCTGTCAAAACCTAACTAAAGTATGAATCAAAATTGGACCTGTATAAAACTCTTGGCTATTAGCAACAAATATTTTAATTTAAATGAATCCGGATGAAATAGAGCTATAGGTGTAAGCACAATGCACGCTGCCTTCTCAAGAAAATGAAATAAAATTTTTATTGTGACAGAATAGTAGTAAAACTTTAAGGTATCGAATATCATTGTAAACAATAATTTGCTTCGGTGACCGCTCGACTTGATGGCCGAGAGGTCCCCTCGCAGCTTTCTCTTGCAATTGGAGTGACTGGTTGTGTTGCTGTCTTGCATGAATCTCTGTTTGTTTGTTTTTGTGCTTTTTTTTGTTTGATTGCTTTTTTTTTCATACATTGAAAATAAAATAGATAAATGTTTGGAAGAAAAACGACCCTCAGCTTGATCTTCGATTTTGATATTTTTTGAAGTTAAAGTTCTTCTTGAATTTAAAGCAGCTTATCAGACTTGAATTTTGTTTCAAATCCTTACTCTAAAACTAACTATAACTACAACCCAAACCCTAACTTTTATCTTAGTCTTAACCTTTAAAAAACTTAGGTGCTACTTGGGGTTGATTATTTTTCATTTTCCTTTAATGTTTTTAGCTCAAAATTTTTCGGTAAAATAATCATTTTCCATTTTCAATTCTCATTCAAAAAACAGTTTGTTAATGAAAGAAAAGGTATCTTTTACGCAAACGCATCGCCAATGACGCCGTTGCGTACAAACGTAGAAATTCGCACACGTTCATTTAACATGGCTTGTAACATTTCACTGATGTTGTTGTGCCGTAAAAACATTGAAGACAGAATATCAATTCAATTTGCTGTAATTTTATCATTACGTAGAGATTATTTTAATAGCTCGTTTGAGGTGCAGTAGGTGTAGCATACGTTTGTTTATTAGATGATGGCCTTAAGGTAACCGTTGCATTAGTGTCCACGCCCATATAAATATTCCCTGCAGAGAATTCTTGAAAAAAACTCTGCATCGAATTCATTTTAGTGATTCTTTCTTCCGAACAATGAAATCAAACTAAATGATTGCCCAATCAAATCTTTCAATACGCCGAGGCTTGTAACGGGTTGGCGGAGCCCATCTCCGCCTCATTTCGGCAAAACAGCTCCTTTCGAAAAATATGGCGAGTTGCAGGCAACATGTTTGCCACATAAACGTGTCATATAGTGGTACAATTGAGCGTGTTTTTAAAGCATTTCTAGAAATTGAATTCTATCGACCACCAAATTCTACTGGTTATTTTGTCGTTTTCAGAACAGGCCGATTTAATTAAACGTAGTCCTTCATAGCTAATATTAGATGCATTTGAGTTTAACAAAAAGGTTGACTTCACTGCAACCAAAAATCTAGATTTGTATTCGAAGACCATATTCGACGACTTTATGTTTCCATACGGAATGAAAATTGCTCAAGAGTGACATTTTTTTTAATTCCTTTTTCGCTCAGTGGTGTTTTACAGCTAACATGGTCTTTTTCTTCTGAACTTTAAACGGAATGCTAAAATTGTGGTTTTGGTCTATTTTTTTGTTGAATCTGTTTCTTCACCCTTATTTAGAAAAACAAAATTTTCTATTTTCAGAAACTATGGATATATTTTGCATTGAAATTGTGTTGTATTTTTGAAAACTTCAGAAGTTTTCCTGTTAGACTAGACTTTTGGAAGATTTTGAAACAGAACTACGTTTTCAAGAAAAAATGTTTCCTCAATTTTTAACGATCAATTTTTCTGCACTTGTGCAATACAAAGTTACACACCTGTGAGTGAAGTGTCGGTGGGTTCATTGTCAGAGGGTCGAGTTGATTTCGGAGCTCCAATTATGACTCGTTGGTTTCTAGATAAATAATAAGGTTTGTTGATGTTGGACGCGAAGCAAAGTAACGGAAATATGACTTCATGAACACCTTATGTACTCACATCATGTTGCTTTATGTTACACACATTTTGAGAATTTTTTTCACTTTCAGAGTGATAAGCAACTTAACCCCATGTGGCAACCTTTGCAAAATGGCATGAATGACACTTGCGAGCTGCTTCACTTTGCATTCTTTTGCATTGCGATACATTATTTCGCTTTGTGCTGCAGCTTGCATTATTTCGCTTCGCGTTGGTTTATTTCGCTTCGTGGTTCGCTTTTACCACTCTTTAGGGCCTATCCACACTGTGAGTAAAATCGTGAGCGTGCGAGCATATCCTTAGTTTGTTTTAAAGAAAAATTTCTTAAGCCCAACGATCTACTTTACCGACGTACAAGCTGCCGGTACGTTAAAATAACTTAAAAAATAACGCTCTTGCGCTCACGATTTTAGGCACAGTGTAGACCGGGTCTTACTTGAATGGAGAGAAGAAAACGCTGTGTCCCCGCTTCGCAGTTATTGCAACGCGTTCTTATTGATTTTTATAGGCAGATCAAATAGTAGAGTCGTTTTAGTTTAGATGTTTGATTTGGTAGCGTAATCTCAAAGTCGTTTATAATTAAAGTGTGAAGTTACAATTAAGTGACTTCCAATGTGTTATTAGTATTTTTTGGATTATTATATGTTATTATTATATTAAACTGAAGTGATTGTTGTGTATATACAGTATGACCATATATGTCATAAAATATAAGCTTTATAGTAATATTATTGTAATAATTTTATTATAATCACAAGATTAACCATATATGTCATAAAACATAAGTCTCATAATATTATTATTGCAATGATTTTATTATAATCATAATATTAAGACTTATCATAATATCACTTTGTGAAAAAAGATATGTTGCCAATCCTTTATACTTGAGATACTTGAGACAATATTATCATATTGTAAGTGGCATAACATTATTGTAATGTCATACTTTAGGGATTGTTTTATACTATTTTAATTTGAACTTCACAGCAAAGACGCAATCTCCCGCAATTCTTTTTTTCTTATTTTTTTGCCTGTATGGTAATGTTTTTTCGTTTTTATGAGCGGTTTTGCGCTTGACACAAATAAACAAAAATTTGTGTTCTCCGTACACAGTACAACTCATTATTCCACAGCTAATTTTTTGTTTACAACACTGTGTCTCTCTGGCACTCTCAATAAAACCCGGAAAATAAACTTGCCGGAATTCACGAACCATACAGACTTTACTTATTCTGACAGCTCATCTTCTGGTGCGAAATATTTAAGAAAGCTTTCTTCAGTTTGTGTTTCTTGTTTCTGCATTACATCAGCTTATTTGCTAAATTGCGATCTAATCAACACGTTGATCAGCCTAAATAACCACTTGAAGTGGTTTCGACTTTATGGTTGCGCCGTGTAAACTTTTGTCCGCTTTTGTTGCATTTCAGTAAAGTCGTCGTGCGTGACATTTTGGGAGGTTTGACTGCGATTAGCTCTTCACACCACTTTTTTTTTCAATGTAATGAGGCAGGAAATCGTTTTTAACCCTTTCACTGTCAATTTACGTGATTTTCTTTTCACGCTCAGTTCCATCGTAAATTTTCAGTTACAGCCATTTTCTGTTTGCTTTTGTTTGTGTTGACCTACAACACCCACATGTTTGGTATCCAAATACTGTATTTAGTGAGCTTTTGCCTAGCGAATTGGTCTATTTTCTAAACGTTCCAAACACGCATAGCACATGCTTTAACTTTTTCAACGATTCTTAAAACACATACTGTACCAAAAAATTTTATCGCAATTTTGTTTTTTACTAAATGGCGGTTTTTGTAGCTCTAAATTGTGATTTAGGTAGCATATTTTTCTGCACCATCAATTTAGCGTCAATTTTCACTATAGTAATCCGCTAAAGGCGCATTTCCACTTACATATTTTTTATTTTTCTAGGTTATAATTGCAAAGAAGGCAAAGTTAATAGTTTTTTTTGAAAAATATAAATATTTTTGTTTTAAAAACTCTGCATAAAGTACAAATTAGATTCAATTATTCGCGCTGAGATATTTCCAAAAATGTACAAATGAATAATCTAGTCCCAAAAACGACTGAGCCGGAATGCCAGATATTTACCTAAATTCCTCTTTGCTGAAGAGCAAATTTGGCAGTGAAAAGGTTGAGGCACAACTGCAGATTTTGTATTCTACTCTATTTCTTTGATGAGTTTATGATTCTCTTGGTTGTCTGGTTTGCTTATTGTATGATTACATGTAGCAGTTGGTCCACTTATCTAACCAAGCGTATACCCAGAAAATCGCAATAGGAGGCCTGCTTTGGAGGTCTGGGCGTGGAGCCCCAGGCGCCGTTGGCCATTCGGGGTCTGGACTCTGAACCCCCAGCCACCGGAAGCACAAGGGTCTGGGAGCTCCGCCCCTAGCGCTCGAAAATTTTGCATTTTTTTTTGCAAAAATAACTTAATTTTAGGGCTATTTTGATGAAAAATAATGCTTTTAGAACGTGGCATTGAAACTGGTAGTGCAAACATAATTAAACTGGTTGCATAAATGGGGTATGTGGGAGGAAGCTAATGGTAAATTTTTAGTTTTCTTGTTTACATGCTGGTAAATCACAAGATCCAATAGTTCAATAAAACTCTCATGGAGTAATTTATTTCGTCTATATTTCATGTAGAAAAATAATTGATTGGGAGGGTGGGGCTAATGAAAAATATCTAAGAAAATTGATTTGTGATTAACTATTACTGAATAGCCCCCCCTATTCCTGAGTTTATAATATTTTTATTGATGAAACCTATGTTCAGCATTTTTACACTAGAAATCAATTTGGATTGCTTATTTTGGGCCATTTTTCAGAGTTTTTATTAATTTGTGAGTTTTGTTTTTGACATATTATCCCCCTCCTCCCCCTTAAATATATGCTTCAAAAGATGCTTTAAATAACTTTTTAGTCCGTTCCAGTGCAAAAAAACAATCGCAAAAAACAATCCCAGTGCTAAAAACGTGGTATTTTCTTCATTTGCATTTTGGTCGACAGGCCAATGGAGGGGAGCTATAGCCCCCTGGCTACGCCACTGTATCTAACCACTTTTGGTTGGCTATTCTGTTCAACCAATAGTCAAAATCCGAAGTTGTTGAAGCATGAGAAACTCTGCTGCGACTCCATGCGGTCAAGACCAGCATTCAATCAGTGTAATCACTTGATACCATGGTAACCAATTAAACAATCCATTGGTTTTGCCAATGATCATCACAATGAAGACTCTCCTGCTATCAAATGCACCGAGAAGAATGCAGTGTTTGCTACAGCTTTAGCTTAGCAGTTCAGCATTTTCCACCATCCGCCTGAGACGAAACCAAACGAACAGCAGTCTAGCTTAATTAAAACTAACTTTTTATTATTCAAGGTCAATTAGGTCTGTGCCGTCGTTGGGATCAAAAAATCATGCTTTGGGTCATTCACGGGTCAGTTAGTTTTAATTTCTTTTTAAGGGGGGATAAAGTAAATACAATAATACGTACACTGTTCGACTTTTATTTAATTCTGCAGATGTACGATTTTTCGTGGTCATGCGATAGGCTGAATAAATAATTGAACATGAAAGGCTACAGCGCGAATCAGTCGTGATTTATCGGTGAAAGGTATTGCTTTGAAAGGGGACAGTTGAAACGTGCTGTCGCTTGTGGGTTGAAACATTACCGATTAACTCGAAAAGCATAAATTGGTGTCAGAAGTTCTTCAAAGCAATTGCAGTGGTTATGTAATGAATTTCTACTTTGAAAGTTTGTTGGATGTTGGTTCGATTCCCGAGCTTGTTTAACATGGCATCGTTGTGCACTTGGGAAAGATTGTTTTTTGCTTATTTCCTATCGCGCCGAGCCATTTACTCGTTGTGGTGGTCCAGCTTGATGAAAGAATTGCAAACACCACCCAAAAAAGGGTGCTTTGCATTAGCGAATTTATTCATATGGTTAACTATTTTTTGTTCTATCAAACACATTTGAGGGCTGGTACTCCTGTTCCGCTAGTTACGTAACCAAAACTAAGTTGTTTTGATGGTAATTGATACTAAACAACCTCTTCAAGGCTAGCCTACCTATATTTGAAAAAAAAACTTTATGAATGGGAGGCCTTTTAAAGCTACTGTATTTTAAAATTTCATACCACCAAAAAGCTGTTGAAATATATTCTCAGTGGTGGATGATCGGTTCGACTTCATACCACATCACTAAATTGTGTAAAATCATATTTGTATTCTAAGATCAATGTATCATAATATTTTTGAATTTTGTCATTAAATGAAATACTTACCTCAAACCATTTTTGATTTTTTCTATTCCAAAAGAATATCCGAAAAATTGGGGGGTGTATGTGGCGGACTGAAAAAAATTTGCAGCCAAATTTTGCATTGGTCGGATGTGCAAAGGTTCATTCATACCCTGTGCATTAAACGCCATAGAATCTTCTATTACCGCATTAACTATGACGTAGGTCAAGATTGCAGATAAAATAGCCATGGTTTTTAATAGCAAAGTTGCCGCTATTGGCAAATAGTAGATTTATGTACTGCAAAACAAATAACTTTTGTTTCATCATAACACGTTTTAACGGCATGGTTGAATCAATAGATAGTTTCTGGCGTGGGTTGTGTGAATCACATATAGGCAATTGCAATTGCACTTTTATTCACTAATTTATCTTGGCCTGGAGAAAGATCTTCGAGTCAAGCTGCCACCTGTCTATCACACATGGTGTAGGCTTCACACTGTCTCTTCTATTGCTGAACGTGAAGCAGGAAAACTCTGATTACCAATTTTGAAGTCTGTGGTTTGATCCGACCGGGAATGGAACCGGCTTTGTGGCGTTCTTAAAAATGGGAATATTTTTGGCGTTTTTGTGGTTAAATATCCTAGCTTTGAATTAAGGCATCACGTTTTTGATCTTATTTATGATTGTTGATGTCACAACGCGTTGCATTGCTTTAATTAAAGTGGATTTCGATAGAATATGAATGTTCTCGTTTTACCGTGATATATTGTTGATTTCATGATTCTATGACATATTAGTTTAAGTGGGACGAAATGATTTTAGCGCCAATGCAAATTTTTATCAGCTGGTAATTCATGTAAGCTTCCGTCCGCAGTTGATAATGTTGAAAAAACCCTCAGTTAAATAACTTTAATCGTGTTACACATATAAATACTCAAACCATTATTTGCCATTGTATAAATTTAATTACCAGTCATCTCAATAAACTTTTTTGTAACTGTTGTATCCAAATTGCTTCGTGCTCACGGTGCTTTTGAAAAATGCATAATAATAGCTGTAGTTAGAGCAGGATCACAATATATTGAGCACTTCACAGATAAAAACATTCAAAACCTTGCACTGTTTTTTTTACCCTTCACTGGATCCTCTTTAAGTGAACTTATTCATTTATGGGGTGAAACAAATTAGGGCTTTTAGTGCTTTTTTGTTGGTGGTATGCTAAATATACTGTTATATCCAAGAGATAGCTATTGTATCCGGTTTGCATTGTACTTGAAATCGTAAGCATAGAAGCGTATCATTGCGTTTAAACCAGGGGTGCCCAAAATTTTTGGGGAGTAAGCCGCATTACAATTTCTTGAGAAAACAAGACAAATTTATTTCATCGCTCAGTAACAGCACGAAGTAAAAACTTTAATAAGCATTCGTTTAAGAAAGCGACAGGGAAGTTGCGAAAGACCTAACGGTCATCAAGTCAAGAAACCACTCCCTGTCAGAGAGGCAATTTACTGTATATGCCAATTTTATGGTTGATTTTCATTACTTCAAGAAAGTTGCGACATTTTGACGATTTTGTAAAAATGACGACCCGTTATCAGCATGAACCTTTTCATGTCGCTTAAGCAGAGATCTGCTGACGTCATAAAAAGACATCAGCACTATTGAGCTTAAGCAGGTCGCACAATTAGTAGTGCTGCACCGAGTTCAAAATAATTTTCGGCCAATGAAGTCGGTTTTTAGTGAAGTTTGGTATAATATTCTGTTCTGCATACTTGTCCTCTGTAATAAATTAAGCTTGTAATTAATCTCGAGACCAGTCACGGGCCATAAAAACTTGTTATGCGGCCCGCGAAACGCACTTCTGGCGCCCAATGGAAGCTTATGTACTGGTAAAGCAGTGCTTTTCAACAGAGGTAGAGTCCTCGAGGACGTCCTTGGCCTCGAGGACACATTTTGAAGTCCTTGGCCTTGGCCTCGAAGCCTCAAGTCCTCGAAAATTGCCCTGTCCTCAGCTCGAGGACAGCACTATTTTTTGAACAGTTGAAATTTCGTTGGAAAACGCCAGAAACCTCGCGGAAAATTTGCGAACACCTTTTTTGTTTTTCTCACTAGGAGCATTGGTGTATGCAAGGGGAGGAGGGGCAGGCCCCCCCCCAATTGAAATTTCACCAATGACAAAAATGTGACAAAAAAGCCTATTGTTTCTTCAGTTTCAGTTTCTTTTTAGCATTTTTCGTTGACAACAGTATAACTAATTAACAATATTGAAGACCAGGAGCGCCTGGTCTCCCTCAATTCAATTTTTGCCAGCCAATTTAAACGTATAACCCGGAGAAAATGGAAAGTTTTTGTCTTAAAATTTGCTATTTCAGGCCCACATCTAGCCTTTTTAAGATCGCAATGCATTAATCAGGGCCGTATTTACCATAATATGACGCAGTACCAGCTAGGGGCCCCGAGCTGAAATCGTAAGATTTTTTTTGGTCTTCACCTATATTTGGCAGAAAGATGTTGCGAAAATCTCCAAAGTGCCAGTTTTTGACTAATTTAACACTTTTTGACTAAAGGAAAAAAGTTGTTTTGACGTATACTAGTATAACTGCTCACCAAGCTACACTATTTAATAAGCTACAATTTTTTCCAAGCTACGTCATTTTCCTGTTTATTTTCATTCTGATTATTTTTATTCTTTCTTTGTTTTAAAATTTGCTATTTGTGGTGCAAGACACCAATGAATACTTACAGTTAATTTAAAAACGTGTTCGCAAAATAGAAATCATAAACTTTAAAACAATTAACCATTGTCTTGCGAACGTATACATTTTAGGTCCCAATGTCCACCATTACGTCCGTATAGCTAACTTCTAAGGCATTCTGTTGTTTTTTCTATGTTTTAGAATTTAGATTGATGAATGAATAGATGAAGAAGAAGATGTTTATGGTTTGAATACTTTCTGGCCTAAAATCTACCAGGGTGAACTATAGCGAAGAGCCACCAGAATGACAATTTTAACTAATCGTCGTTCTACTGGTGGCTCTTCTCTAGGTTTTTGCGCGCGTATAGTCTATGCTCTAGATCAGAAAGCACGCAAACAAATAATCCTAAAAACTCAGGCCCGCAAACATCAAGAAAATCATAATTAAATTATAATCAACTTCTGTTAATCGGACACAATTTGTTGCAGTGAATAATGTCCGATTATCGAGGTAGTCAGATTAACGAGTTAGCCTATTGGTTGGTAATGTGGAAACATCAATCGCGCAACGCCGATCTGCTTTAGCGTGGCCCTGGTTTGCGCAGATAACTCATTATAGACAACGCAACTGTAAAATACGTGACAAAAGTTCTTCTTTCATTATACTCGCTGTAGTACTCCGAAGCGTGTAACGAGTTTGCGGGGCCCATCTCCGCGTCATTGCACCCGGGCGACACAGCTTCTTTTCGAAGAAATGTTGCAGCGGTGGCGAGCCGTTGGCAACACTGTGTCCGATTTGACTGGCCCGAGATTTGAACCTCTGACCTCCCGCTCCAGAGACGAACGCGTTACCGTTCGACCTTTTACCTAATGCTACACAAAAATCGTAATTAAAAAGTTGGTTGGTGGTACAGAACTTAAGAATTGCTTTGATTAAAATGTTCATGTCTTCGAAGCAGCTTTTTGTCTGATTCTTTCAAGAAAAATCGTCAGAATGGAAAACGCACGAAAAGAATCGGCTTTTCATAGGAAAAAGCCGAGCCATGATTGGCTGGAAAACTACTGAGCGTCATTAATGCGCAATCTTTAAGCTGTACACGAATTACTTTTGTGGGCAGAGGGCGGGGTTAGAAGGTTTAATGAAAGTGGCTTCAAGAGCATATAGATGGGAAGGAAAGCGACAATCGGTATGTAGGCCGTACCTCCTAAAGGCTGCACGACAGAATTTAAAAACACGTTCCAAAATCTATCCGCTCTCGCTCTTCTTCCCAGAAACGCTTACTTCCTGCCCGTTAGTGCAAATCTTCCACCCAGTCTCTTGCTTCTGATTCAGCCCTTAGACTTCATCTTTTACACAATCCCACCTATGCTCAACATTATGATGACAGTAGATTCTCTATTCTCGCAAAAGGCCGCTATCTGCTCTTAAAACCTTTTTCATCAAACTTCTAACCCCGCCCTCTGCCGAGAAAAATAATTCTTGTACAGCTTGAAGATTGTGCAACATTGACGCTCTCTCATTGGTATTTTTCCAGCCAATCACGGCTCGGCTTTTTTCTATGAATAGCCGCTCCTTTTCCTGCGCTCTCCATTCTAAAGATTTTTCTTGACATGTGTCAGACGAAAAGTTGCTTCAAAGACAGAAACATTTTGATGAAATAAATGCATTATTTTCTGTTGTTTGGTAATGCACTGCTGGGAAAATGCTGCGGTCTAATTAACGGGGATTTTTGATGCAATTTGCACTTTTGTTCCCAAAATTTCGCTCGCATAGTCGGATAGCAAGGTTGTCCGAATGTAGAGGTAAAACACGGTACATTACAATTCAGGAATTCCGTTCCGTGGCAATTTGTGTCCAATTAAAGGGGTCCGACTAGCGTGAGTTGACAGTGTTATGAAAAATATATATTAACCTAAACGTTTCTTTAAAATAGATGATTTAAAAAATTGATGGGATTTTGCTTACTACAAAATAAAACAAACGCGTGTTTCTGATCTAAATTTCCTCTCAATTTTTGCTCCAAACTTCTGCTTGATTCTTACTGTTATGCTTTTAATTTTGTATTGATCACTGCTTCAGATATTTCGTTACATTCCGCTTTTTTTTTCTGTATAATTGTTAAGTGCCTTCAAGATAAATTCAAAGAATTTTTGCTGAGATAGAAATCCCTTAGTCTGCATATTCTATGGCATAAGGTCATTCGGAGAAAATCTCATTAACCAGAGGTTAAATGATGATAGCCACTATAGATGCATCGTAATCACTATTATTGTCAGATTTATTGAGAAATTGTTAGGTCACAGAAACGTTTTCAACCGTAAGCCAATGAGAAGTTGATTCTTGCTTCGAAATTACTCCGCACTGACAGTTGTATAACAGAGCTGTGAATGGGAATCTGGTTTGGGCTGTAAAGAGATACTGCTCCAGATCGGTTTTATTGAAGAAATGAGAACTACATGAAGTAAGAAGGGGTGCCCTAAACTTTGTTCCGCGATAGATTCTCCTTATTCGCGAAAATGGATTTAATGCGTTTGACTCCATACAATTGGCAACCTTGCGTTTCGAACTTTTGTTTAAAAAAAATGACTTCACATAACTAGTTGCAGAATATCAAACATTGCGTTGCTTATTTTGCTTGACATTATGTAAATTGGCAATTTCTTGCAGAATAAGCCTCGCGATGTTTGATTACTATCAAACATCGCATACCTAATTCTGCAACAAATTTTGCAAAGTCATCCTTTTCTGATGTCACGAAACTTCGAAACGCAAGTTTGCCATTGATACAGAATGAAACGGATTAAATCTACTGTATTTTCGCGGATAAGAAAAATAGTGGGACAAGTTTTAGGGTACTTCTTTATTACTTCAAGTAGTTTTCAATTCTTCGATAAAACCAATTTCGAGTACTTGTAAGTAAAATAAATGCTAAGGAATTTGCTAAACTCACTAATGTATTAAGATTTCCGCGACGCATCGCATTGGAGGTTCTTTTGTTGTTTTTATTTTTGCTTTGTTTTTCAAACAAAAATAGCCATTTTTTTGCTACAAGAGAATGCCATTGCTATAACTTCCAAACGTTTAAAGATAGAAACTCAATATTTAGAGAAATTGAGAGGAGAATGCATAAAAGATTCGTTATGAAAATTTTTGGGGCTATCAGTCACGTGATACGAAAGTTTCTAACCAAAAACCGATCGGAGGAATAAACGGCTCTGGCTTCGAGAGTAACAAGAGAAGAATAAAAAATTTCGGCTGGCTTGTTGTTGGCGACCAAGGAAAAAGACACGATTGACTACTCTAGCCTGATGTTTAGTTCTAGAATGCACGATATTGTCAAAAGCATGATACGGTAGTGATTGTTTTTTGTTGCAGTTTCTCAACTCAATTAGATATTCAGCTAGAGGTTTCGGTTCATTTCTTAGTTCATAAAATGTAACAATGGCTATGACATTGTCGTCTACCCATTATTAGGTATTGTTTCTTGGGATTGGAAAACGCATACGTTAAAAAGAAGGCGTCGCTTCTAAGCTGTTGCTATCTTTGTAGTACGCTGAACTACTTGAATGACGATTATTGTTAAAAATTTGATGAACTCAGGTTGCTTCAATTAAAAGGATAACCAAATGCTTTCGTCTTTCCTTACTTAATTGTTTTTGGTGGTCATATTAGAATTTTGATGTAAACTTGCAGAGGAGGGCACTAGGCCCTACTTTTTGGATAGCGCCGCTACGTTGTAGGAAAAGTAGTGGTACGGCACTATTTCTGTAGAAGTAACTCTGTTCATTTGCCTGAATTACGGCCGTTTGACTTCCATTATTGCTGCTGTCCGGTCAAATATAATTCAGAACTTGCTGTTTTGCAGGCTGGATATTCTGGCTTATTGGTTGCTCGGAAGTTAATTTTTTGATCGAACGGTAAATCATTAGCTTTTATGTGAAGTCTTAATTTCGTGGATGTTTGGTTGATTCTAGGTACTGTAGTTTTTTTCTTGTTTTTAGTTTTTCAAGTGCCAACATTTATATTATTGTTACATGTGGTAGGTTAGATTTTTTTTAGGGGTTTAAGATTAAGCGAGACATTGTCGGAATGTCGCTGCAGACGCGCGTAAAGCTGTGATTTAATTCGATTGTCACGTTTCATGATTCGATGACACAAGTAATAAAACCAAAGGAAAAAATTATGCTTCTTTTAAGAAACTTGTAAAATTACTTAAGCTACTTTAAATTGGTATTGATTTTTTGTTTATACCAAGTTGCCTTGGCCAGAAGACAGCAAGAGATCATTCGATCTGCGATTCTATCATAGCAAACGGTGGAGGCTTTACGGTGTTCATTTTTAATGCTGAAGATCAAACAGAGAAGCCCTGAATATCTTTTTTTTTTATATTGTTGAGTTTGTCATGACCGGGCGTCAAACCCGAGTCTACCGTTTTGGTAGAGATGCTATGTTTGTGTGATCTCTGATCACTTACATAATTTTTACGAAAAGATGAGTTAATTTAAAAATTGTCATCTGAAAGAAATTTCGTCATTCAACAAGAGGTGATTTATTGAAAACTAGCCTATTTCACGTACCCAGCATTTACCGAGTAGCTAATGCACGTATATCTGGGGCAAGAGAATGTGGGTTCAATCACCGGATTGGCTGTCAGCAGTACCATTGCCAACAACTTAACCCTGCTCATAAATTTTTTTGCAAGAAGCTTTCCAAGTATGCAGCCTGGTACTGTAAAGCGAAAAAGGATTCCAATAACGGATCCACGACAACAGACCGCCGCCAACTAACCCTAGTCTTGGGGTCATTTGGTTCGCAATCAGTTTGTTCACGACAAGGGTGCCAATCTTTGTTGAGCATTGGGGGGATAATTTGCAATTTTACCCCAATTTTGCCCTATTTTCTACATTGTAGAAGATAAACCTCGACCACGATTTTTTTAGGAGAGCAAATTAAATGAAAATCAAAAAAAAAGAAAAACGGTCTTCACCAAGATTTTTTTTCCGAATTCAAGTGGAGACCTGCGCTCAGTTGCACACCCAAGTCAAATTACTGGGGAAATATATCCCCCCAATCCCCTCGGGTTTTGGCACTCCAGGTTCACCATTAGTTGACTTGGTTTGCAGGTAGCACAGTTACTCTTGGCTAAATTGCATCATTTCGGTATTATACTTACGTTGATCTAATCCTCTCTGGCGTAATCATACTGTAATAATTAAGCGTCCGATTCGATTTTTTGACTATTTCAACCAAGCTCAATATGATTCGTCAGCATGTTGCCCAAAAAATGGTTGAGCATCATCATGTCGTCCATTGTAATAACTTACAGCTTGCTCAAACTCGAAGATCGTCGATTCCAAGGAGACATTAACTTTTTAACGTACTTGGGACTCTACTATTCTACATTGTTTAAAGTATGTTATTTAGTTTTTTGCAGCTAACTTACGACACAGCAGGCTTTTACCCATATTTAAATTTTTCGCTTTGACACAGAAGTGTTTTTCATCGACTTTTTCTTGTATAATAGTTGTTTTGTTTTTTAACTTTTACGCTGCTTGACTCAAAGATTATTGGTCTTTTTGCAACTGTTAGTTGCCATAATCAAAACGTTCCTTTCCTGAATTAATTTGTTCCAATCTTTTGCATAGAAATCTCCTATAACCCTCGCGGAAGATTATTCTGCAAAAATAACTCAAAATATTGGTCAATTTTGATATTAACTGGGATTTCCATTGCGTGATTCCATCATACTCTCTTAGTAGACTGGAAACTGACAGTTCGTCTTTTTTTTCATCGTTCACTTGTTCTAAAATATGCCAATTCGTTCAACCAGCGTGCCTTTTTCATCACGCTCGCTTGTTCTAGAAATATGTCGAATCAAATCGGTCGACTACGCTTGACCGGAAAAACCTTCGCAACAAGAGTAAACTTTTTTTTCAATGCTCTTCTCTTTTTTTCCGCGCGTCTGCTACTAGTCAACAAAATGAAGAATCTATGGTTCCATGACGCAGAGGGCATTTGGAGGCACTCAGCTATTACGTAGATACATTAATTGTTGCAATTTGAATTTCTTGTAGCATTTGCACTCGTCGGTTTTTCCTAAAGCAACTGCAGTTTTATATTTTTAGACCCAATAAACTTAACAATACTCACTTTCAATTCCAACCTAGGCACGATTCGGTCAATTACTTTTTATTTCCTGTACTTATTTTCCGATATACTCGTACTTACTTTCAAATGAAATGGTATTCGTTTGAAACTTTGATATACGTCTGCAGGTATCATCAATACATTTTAGAAAACTTACCATTCACATGATGGATTTGCAGTCGATTTAAAATTATGTATGCTGTGCAGTATCTCACTTTAGCTCTATTCTATTCGTTGGAAATTAGTTATAATTACTTAAGTGTTAACTTGCCAACCTACGAAATTTGGTACTGGCAATCTTTAGAGACTGTAGAAATAACCCAGAAGCTATTTTCACAAAAGAATGCTAGCCTTATAGCGATAAGTTTACACTACCTTCCTAAACTGCCAAGTCTCGTAAAATAGCGTATTAGTAGCGAACTATTCTTAGCTATTTTTGCTAGACACTTTTTTGTAAAAATAGCCACTTCAGAAAATTTTTCATCACATTGCTTTACTCACCACAATGAAGGGTGTGGTGATCGTCCAATAGTTAGTGTCCGACGTTGTCCGGTGACAGAAGGATAAATATGTATTAAAACAATAACAATGCTTACATTGGTACATTATTTCTTTAAATGTCGAAATTTATTTTGATTGCGATGCTATTCTTATTCGGTTCTGCCAGGACCTATAATTTCATCTAACCTAGTACCGCGGTAAGGAACTTTTTGACCAGCAATCTCTCTTAAGAAAGAAAACTAAAGGATTATTTTAAAAACGTTGATGCGCAATTACTTCATGATAATTTTTTGTTAAACTGTAACGGCACTTTTTGCTACAAAAAAGAACCTTCAAAAGAAAGCATGTAAGCCAAACGAAAAAAAGAGATCTTATAAGCTTCATAAAAGCGAAAAACGTATCATGCAGGAACTAAAAGCAAAAATAAGAAAGAAAATATTTACACTAAGTAAAAACTTATAGTCTAAGTAAAACAAAACAGAAAATCGCATCATGCAAGGACCAAAAGCAACATCCAAACTTACCAACTGTGCACGTGGGTGCCCGTTAACTCTTTTCAAGCTTTGCTGAATGGAAAACCCAATTTGGGCGTGGTGAAGAGAGAACGCGATTGTTGACGCATTTCGGGAGCCTGTTACAAAAGCACTGTGAAGTTATCTAGCGTATTGCATCAACTGGAAATATTATTGTATTTTTGTATTCAAATGCGTATTTGAAATACGCCACCCTCTTGCGATTGGTCTATGACTGCGAATAGTTCTGGCGATAGACCGATGTGTAATCTAATCAAATCTTTCTGTGTATCAATGTGTAATCTAATCAAATCTTTCTACTCGCTGTATTACGCCGAAGCGTGTAACAAGTTGGCGGAGCCCATCTCCGCATCATTGCGCCCGGACAACACAGCTTTTTTCGAAGAAATGAAGCAGCGGCGGCGAGCCGTTGGTAACACTATGTTCGATTTAAACCTCAGACCTCCCGCTCCAGAAACGAACGAGTTTCCGCTCGAACAACTGGCCGCGGTAGCGAATTTAACTAATCAACAATTTTGGTTCAAGGTACGTCATAGACAAGTGCCTATTTAGAAGCTGGATTGACACTTATTCAGCACGGCTTGAAAACCTTTCAGTTCGGAAATTTTTCTGCTTGTTGCTGTGCCGTAGTTGGATATTACACAAAACACCTGTCTCACCCTCGAATACTACGCCAGTACTCCCACAACACACTTGATTGCGTACAATACCCTCTTGGACGGAATTTCTATTTTTCTTACCTTCCAAAGCAATAATCAGAATAGCAGTCTTCAGTCTGTTCACAATTCGCTCCAGCTCGTTGAAATCGGAAACGTAGTAAACATTTTCATCCGAATTAGTTCCGGTGGCAATCGTCTACAACAAAACATTGCTATGTATGTCCTAGAAGTGGTATATTCTCATGATATTCCACGATTGTTCGTAGAAGTTCCAAAGAAAATACTGTAACAGTGTTTTAAAGTAAATACAACTAATCAAAACCGAAAATTTCGCGATCTAATTGTTATATGTTTAGATTACGGTTGGTTATTCTACAATTGATTAAATTCTTTGTAACACTAGAAAGAACATAAAAGTTTGAATGTAGGTAATATAAGGCATTGGCATGAAATTCATCTACCTTTTCCTAAGATCATTATTTAATGAAATTCATCTACCTTTTCCTAAGATCATTAAATCATCAATCTGTATGAGGCTAAGTGCGTTTTCTTTCCGTTGAAGGGCATCCGCAGCTCTTACAACGAAATAGGCGTTTACGCTTATAAAAACGTGACTTTTGCCATTCTGCTTTGTTGTATGTATGGTTTTAATTATTTGATGACAATTGCAGTTTTTTGTCTTCTTTGAACTTGCCTGCAGTTCTGTAGTTTGTGCTTCACCGACTCCCACCGCTAGCGTCGTAATCCCTTTCGATCTGACGTAATTGGCGCTGTTGGGAAGTTCATCCGCGTCATTGGACCTAAAAATTAAAAACTAAATGTTAGTCAAGAATAATTTTAAAAATGCGTGCTAGTTTGTATTGTATTGGTGCTAATTGTATGCTCTTAAGCAAAATACTTTACTCCAAACATTAGCGCTTTCTACATAGTAATTGTGACAGATATGTTGTTGTTTACGGAGGTGCCTTGATCATGAAACAGCGAAGGTAACTTCAATCGTGGAGTCAAACTGCTGTCTGCACACGTATTTATCACACACAGTGACCTTATTTTATTTAGCAAACAATTAAGCTTTTGAATATATTTGTTTCCCTTTAAAATTGTTAGTCAACAGTAACTGTACTTTAAACTTACACTCCATCGGTGAGAAAAATCATCACTTTTGATGAATTACTGAATTTCTCAGACGACTCGAACACGCTGATTGAGAAGTTTAACGCATGAGCTGAGTAGGTGGTGAATCCGTTATGTTCGATTGCATCCACGGCAGCCTGGTAATATAAGAGTTGTGGTGAACTGGTGATGCTTACAATGCTGGTAGTATAAGGGAATGGGTTCGATACTCGGTCTAATATCTAAATATTTGATGCTCTAATCACAGATTCACAGTTTACGCAAAGGATAAAATTGCATCAAAATTAGTGAAGATTTTCCTACTTGCACAGTAATTCTGTACGTCATTTTTCCACCAAGATGCATTAGCCAGGAAACAGCAAAAGGACCTTTGAGGACTTCGAGTGAAGCTGATGCATCCCCATTTGTCCACCACGCACTGTGGAAGCTTCACACTGTCTTTTGTTGTTGCTGAATGTCAAGCAGAGAACCGTGAATGTCAATTTTTATTGTCTTTGGTTTGACCAGACCGGGAATTGAACTCGAGTTTACCGATTCAGTAGCAGGCGCTCCATTCGTTCGACCTCTGATTGCTCTATGGGTGAGCCGCCACAAAATGCATTGCATTTGCGTCTAAAAAGTTGAGGTGCGTTTACACTGGACGTGAAGCAATGCGATGGGCCAACCATTCAAAAACAATTTTGTCGAAGTGAAGTTAAACAACTGCTCGCGAAGTTTGCTATCGGTTGAAACTTTTCGCAAGTTGTCGATGACGTCAAGTTTTGGTTGCTTCGCGTCCAGTGTACGCACCTTTGATTGTTTTGGTTATCATCAAAGAGTTTGCGCTGAGATCTCAGATTTAATATCGATGTTAAAAACTATGCTTTGACGTGATAGTGTTCAGGCATCTAAAAAGATGACTAACGTATTTTTGATCAATTCACAACAAACTCACAAATAAGTCACTTTGGTTTCTGTATTCGCCCAGAGCTACTTCGGTTTTAATAAAAGGTTGATTGTCAAGGGTCCTAAACGCATTTGTATTAGTTTGAACCGCATGCTGCGTACCCTAAGTATTCCTTATGAACAATGGTTTCACTTTGAGCAAGTTATTGGAAACGATTTAATCAAATTTGTGTCACAACAATCGGTTTACAGTTCAATTCTAGAGCCGATCAAATCTGGTGCATTATTGCCAACCGTTAAAGCCTTCTCCACAACCAGTGGTGCTAATCTTTGTTGAGCATTGGGGGGATAATTTGCAATTTTACCCCAATTTTGCCCTATTTTCAACATTTGGGGGAAAAGAACCTCGACCAAGACTTTTTTCAGATGAGCAAATTAAGTGAAGACCAAAAAAAAAAAGGCCTTCACCAGAAGTGGAACACTTTTTAACACTTTTTTTGAGTACTGACCTGTGCTCAGATGCACACCAGAGTCAAATTATTGGAGGGGATGCAGGTGAAGACCATACTCAAATTGTTGGGGGGTATACAGTCAAATTATTGGGGGGATATATCCCCCGCTTGTTTCGGCACCACTGTCCACAACATTTCGTCGTAAAAATTTTTTTGCCCAAGTGTAATGATGCGGAAATGGGTTACCCTACAACCCTGCTCATTGACGTGATAAGCGTTTAATTTATGAGTTTTTTTTGTAAGCCATGGAATAAGTATATATCAAAAAGCAAGACTCCTACCTTTTTTCATACCAGTGCGAATATTGGACTACACCAATTTGCGTGGAGCCATCCGAAATATCGAAGCTCCCCGCAACTTGCTTTACCCACTCTTTCACGGTATCGAAGTGATCCTCCACCGACGCTGATCCATCCAGTACAAACACGAGGTCCAGCGTAAATGATGGGCAACCTGCAAATGATATTCTCCCTGATAAGCATTTGCTGATCAGAGTTTTACTGATTGTCAAATGCTTGTGTGTCCACTTTTACGTTTTTGAATTACTTCGAAAGCAATAATTAATTGCATTGTTTGATGCTTTATCTTCAAACTTTCAGCCATAGTTAGAATCTACTGCTTTTAGTTACAGGAGATCTTTCTTTCATTATGCAAAAATTTTGAGAGTGCCAGTTTTGGGAGCAAACTAAGTTACCTGAAAATGACAAAAAGTTGCAAAATTTCAAGATTTAAACTCGTTATACAAAGGTATGTACACTGAACTGTACAAAACCAACTAATATTTTGTTAAAATTTTGCTGTCCTTTACTATATATTTCTGTTTGCGTTATTTTTTACTGCATAGCACTTTTGACCTTTGCTTATTTTAGTAATATTAAATTTCAGCACTTCCAGTTGAATCGGGTGAAAGTTTGATTGAAAGCCGCTTTGAAATTTAGCAACTTTTTAAGTTTAAGTCTCCGGGTAGAACAAATTGTATATCTGTCTGTCCGCATATCTCTATCTGTCCTATATGAGATTGGATGTTGCTATAGCAACACGGTACGTCAAATCACTCAATTGCTCGTCTCATTCATTTCGAGCATTGCAACACTTTCAAACTTTGGGTGCTCTTTCTGAGTGTCTGACAAATAGAATTGATACTTTTGGCCTGATCCGAACTTGGTCTCACAATCAGGAAGTTTAATCCGTACCCTGGTCACGTTGTTGCGTCCTTGAATAAGGCGCTTTACAATGATTATCTTTGCTTGGTGGCTTCAAACAAACAGCACATTTCGTGATAAGTCAATCGGAAAACTTGGATAGCGGTAAACTACTAACCGAATGTGGATTTGTCCAAAATAAAAGCGCCACCGTCGCTTACTCATAAGTGGAGGATAAATATGGATCAGTCAATCAATCAGTTGGATAAACCAATCAATGCCCTTTGCCCAATCTCTTAATCACTGCATCATAGCAGATAAAATGATCAAAAGAACCAATAATAACCCATAACAATGGAAAACCAGGGTCTTGTTGGGCCAAAAAAAAGGAATGGGGGTTTGTTTGACTGCACCTACGCATGCGTCTTGTTTTGGGATCCTTCGTCCATCGAGTAGTTCCTGGCATCCTGTTGTAGCAGTAGCCTGGGCTGTACTTTATTGCGTCACAGTTCTGAGCCTTTGATGGAGAGCAGGCCTGCCGAAAACATTATCGAAGTGACATTTCACTCAAAAATTTCAATTCATAGATTTTTCAGAAAATAAGGCTTTTCAGCGCAGCATCATAACAATGAAAATCTTTGCTAAAATAACTAAGAAAAATTTCTTGCGGTTTTTGTATGCGATCCCATTTCTTTTGGCGAGTAAATTCAGCTACATTTCTGAGAATTTTTTTTTTTTGCATGATATCCTTGTAATATTTTGCAGGGTGTCCACAGTTCAGAGTCTTGCTAGACCATTTGCAAAAGTCTATGACAGTACAGCAGGTATATTTAAAATATAATTTTCTGGTGGAAAGTCTGGAAAAAATTTCACATACAAAAACCGCATGAAATTTTTCTTCGTTACTTTTACGAAGATTTTTTTTTCCTACGATTAATAGGCGCGTAGCCAGAAATTCGCAATGGAAAGGCGGTTTTGGGCGTCTGGGGGCAGAGTCCCTAGCCGCTCGACGCTATTGGGGGCCTGGGGGCGAAGACCCAGCCGCCGGAGGTTGGAGGTTTGGGTGCAAAGCCCCCAGCCGCCGGGGTCTGGGAGCGAAGCCCTTAGCGCTTGAAAATTTGCATTTTTTTTTCAAAAATAACAATTTTAGATCTATTTTGATAAAAACTAATGCTTTTGAAACGTGGCGTAGAAATTGGCAATGCAAACATGATTAAACTGGTTGCGTAAATGGACTATGTGGAAGATGGCTAATGGTAAAATTTTAGTTCTCATATTTAGATGCTGGCAAATCATAAAATCCTAGTTCAATAAGACTCACACAGAGTAAACTATTTCGTCAATATTTTATAGAGAAAAATAATTGGGGGGGTAGCTTAATGGAAAGAGATTTGAAAAAAATGATTGGTAATTAACTAATACTGAATAGGTTCTCCCCCCATTCCTGAGTTTATAATATATTTGTTGATGAAACATTTTCAAAGTTTTTGTTGATTTGTGTGTTTTATTTTTGACAAATTAATCCCCTAGAATATAAGTTTTAAAATATGCTCCAAATCCTTATTTAGTCCATTCCATTGCAAAAAACTGTCTCAGAAGTGCTAAAAACGTGGTAAGTTTCTTATTCAGCATTTTGATCGAGAGCCCAATGGGGGGGAGGGGCGATAGACCCCCTCCACTCCTCCCTTTGGCTACGATGCTGCGCCCGCGATGCCTTATTTTCTGGGAAATCTGTAAATTGAAATTTGTGAGCTGGTTTTGTAAATTTGCAACAACAAAAAAGAGTACAGTACTCAAAATTCATTCAAGAGTAATGTTATCTTTGATCATATAAACCGGTGCTTTGAGAAACTAATTCAAAGGTTTTGCATCAAAACAAGGTTTTACTTACCGCTATTTTTCCGTCAAGAGATGCGTCTACGCTGAGCCCGATGTTATCTCCGGGTTGCAAGCCACGTGGCACAATCGACGCGCATTGCTGAAGATTCTGAGTTCCAAGATTTGTCAGTGGACAAGTCAAGATGTTGCCCGTAGCTGTGAAACAGGAAAAAACAACAAACAATGAAACACTCACACCACAATAAACACTGTATCAATACAAGTACAAGAAGTTTGATGTTTTTTTGTTTTTTTCATAATGATGTCTTGCAGGATGATTATTCTGTAATGTTAACTTCCTCTTACTTATGCTACATTAAATAATCAACTTTTCCATAGTCGAAACTATGACCTTCTATATGACTCTATTTCTGAGCAAATGAGCTGTTACAGGCAGTCCACTGCCATTTTTTTTTGATTTTTTTCATTTGTTAACCTCTGTCATTTTTTTCATTTCTTCAACAACTTTTTTTTTCTGCTATTTTTACCTTTTTTAAGTTTTTGTGAAGAACGTTCACTTTTTGAACTGAAAACCACTGTTTGTGAGTTATGAATTGAAAACCATTGTTTGTGATTGATTATGTTTGTTTTGGGGGGGATTAGATTATAGCTTAGCCTTGGGTTAAGAAAACGAGAGAAGCTATATAAGCAGCAATATCAAAAACTTTTTTTAATTGTCATCATTGCTTTGTTTTGAAAAAGGCAACACCTCTAAAATTATCTTTGTTTTTAATGCAGATGAATTAGATTAAAACTTGTGATTTTTTTTATTTTGTGATTTAACCCCTGATATTTTACCATTAGCCGCCCTCCTAGCCCAATCACGCAGCCGGTTTAATCATATTTTCGCACTATCAGTTTCAATGCCACACTTTAAAAGCATTAATTTTCGCTAAAATATGCCTAAAATTAAGTTAATTTTGCAAAAAATTGCAAAATCTCCCGAGCGCTGAGGGCTCCTCTCCGAGACCCCCTTGCCTGCGGCGGCTGGGAGCAACTCTGCCCTCAGACCCATAACTAACAGCTAGTATATAAAAATTTAATTTGAAGTAACACCTGGAGAAAGATTGCACTTAAAGCTATTGAACTGAAGGTAAAAATCGTTCAAAAACGTTTGCAAGAATATTATACAGTCTCCTAAACAGACATCTCCCCAGCAAAAATTTCTGGATCCGCCCCTGAACTGTATCGTTTCACTGTGTCAATTTTCGATTCAAGGTATGATAAGTTACAAGAACGTTTCATCTTCTATTGAAGTAGCTTCCGAATTTTTTTTTGCCAAATTTTGCTATGATGGTATTCCTCTCATAAATCTTTGTACGAGTTTAAAATCGATTCAAGGTATGATAAGTTACAAAAACGTTTCATCTTCTATTGAAGTAGCTTCCGAGTTTTCATTGCCAAATTTTGCTATGATGGTATTCCTCTCATAAATCTTTGTACGAGTTTAAACTTTTGACTTGCAGAAAGATAACTACCAAATACTTGTCAGCACAATGATTCTATTAAAGGAAGTTCTTTCGTCTAAAATCATGATAGAGTTGGTAATATATGAAATACTTTTCTTCGTGGAATGTACCAAAAATACTACTAAGGCTGCAGAACTATGTTACCTGCTTTGTGCCACAAAAGGCAACTTGTGTTACTTCTACCAAGCTGCAAGAATTATAAGCTTTTGTGCGTAATGTTGAATTAATGTGACATTATAGATAACTTTTTCGATCATGGACCAGGTAAAAATTTGTTTGATTGCGGTTATTTCATGTTGTTACGTTTCAATCATTAACGTTACTTTGTAGCATATTCTTCATTTTTAACTGCGATTTTATCATACACTACTCCAGCTGAAATGCTGAAATTTTTTTGCAAAAGTTATTTAAAGAGTGAAAAATGTTTAAAGGTTTAAAGAGATACTACTCGAAATCAATTTTGTTAAAGAAATGAGATACTGCTTGAAATCGGTTTATTAAAGAAATGAGAACTACTTGAGGTAAAAAAAGAGGTGCCCCAACCTTGTTCCACAATTCCTTTTATTCGTGAAAATTTTATTTAATCCATTTAACTCCCCCATTGGCAACCCTGCATTTTGCAATTTTGTGACATCGTAAAAACACAATTTTTCAAAAAATTCTTGCAGGCTAAGAAACGCGATTACCAATTGGTAGCAGTGAGTAACCTGTACCCACTAGGTACTAGGGCATAAGTGTTGTAGTAGGCGGGGTCCTATAATTGGATCACTCAGTTTACAACTAAAATAACAATGATATGATATTACTTCGGCCATCGAGCGCATAAATTGACCAAAGTTCATACTTCTGCGTGTGAGAGTATAAAACTTTGGTCACGCTGAAATACAAACTTTTATCAATTTATGAGCTTGATAGCGGAAGTAATATTATATCATCGTTATTTCAGTTCTAAACTGAGTTATCCCATTCCACGACCCCGCCTACTACAATACTTATGCCGTAGTGCATGGGTCGGCGGCCTGCGGGCCAAATCCGGCCCGCGGCCTCTTTTCGAAATTGTGTATTTATCCGGCCTGTGAACTCTTTACATAATTATGACAATTAGAGTAGCAAACATATGAAACCACGCTTTTAAACAATTGCAGGACGCAATAGATTTTACTCGAAGCATTTCCGTGTTTTATTCCGTTTAAAGACCAGCGGAAAAAAAAAATTTTTTTTTGTTACACATCAAGCACTTCGATTGCAATTCGCTCCTTGACCTATGAAAACACGGAGAGCGAGTGTTTTCGCAGGAATATTAGAGTTGTTAGGCTTGTCGATTTGTCCAAATCTTTGGGGGGTCCAATTTAATATCCAGAGCTTTTTTTGGCAAAATCTTGAAAATTTTGTTTGCATTGTTTGTATGTCGCAATAGCACATATGATGCAGTTTTGTGTTGTTTTTTCGATGGTATGCCGTTTGGGAGATGGGCGTACGTTATTTTGAAAGAAAAGGGAAAAAAATCTCATCGCGGCCATAAGTGGATTGGTGGGGATAAAAGGGGATCATGATGTATATAACCGTGTGAAATAATTTTGTGGTATTTATTGAACTCGACCTCTTTCACGTCAAACTTTTGGGGCGGTTTCCGGGCGCTAAAATCAATGACACGTGACCTATTGCGTCGAAATTTGATGCAAGCAAACATCTTGTTACTCTATAACTGCAGTAACTTTTGGTTAAAATATTTGTTTTTTTCGCTCTACTGTTCAGCAGTGGCGTTCTTCAGGAGGCACGATTTTAGGGTGACACCTTAATTTTGTAATGATATAATCAAAATTTTGATTTAAAATTCTAAAAATAGTAGCAAAATTTCTTAAGCTAAAATAACAGCAAATTCATATAAACCCTCTAAATTTATTTTGCAACTCTGTGAAAAGGCAAGGTTTTAAATCGTCGTGAAAAAAAATGTCGTTTTAACAAAAAATAGAATTTTCCAAGATACCTTAGTAAAAAAACAACAATTATGCACAAAAATACATCGAAACCGGTGTATTGCAATTAATGCTACTTTGTTTCAAAAAGCAAAATTTTTCTGCATCCGGCTTCGCTCCGTATCCCTGATATTTTCTGAAATGGGCCGCGGCTGGGTCAAAATTCTCGATGCGCCTGTGTGCCAGATTTCCCACTTTGAAAATTGTTTCGACAAGCCTCTTCGTACTACTTTAAGGGATGACACCGTTCATTAAGTCCACGCCCCAATGGCACCATTTCTAGCGACGCTACTGTTGTTCTGTACTTGTAAGCGTTGCGACTTCCACTACCAAACAAGACAATCAACCTGGCTAAGTGGAAAAAATCTCTTTCCAAACAAATACCGCACCGGTAGTCCATTTTATTCTCAATGATCCAACGCAGTGCCATCGCCAGAGCAACCGAAGTGAGGGGCACTAGCCGAAAGTGCGGGGGGCGCTAAAATAGCCTGAATTTTTCCACATAAAAACTGATATTTTACGGCTACAAATTATGTGCTATTTTAAAAATTTTGCTTTCATGTCTGAAAAAAGAGACGTATAAGGCTAGCAGCGTTTCTCAGCTCGTTTCATATTCGGCCCATATTATCGCTTGGTAAATCTGTCTACAAAAGTGAATGCGACCAAAAGCGCGACCAGGATTTTGCTAAGAGGAAGGGGGCTTGAACCAAAAGTAAATTTTTTTGCAAAAAAATTGTCCAATTTAGGTTCCTTGCTGTAAATTAAGTAGGCCAAGACTGAACTAACTGATGCAACTTAAGCGTATCACAGAAGGAGGCAGAGACTCCAGCCGCTGGGTGGTTTTTGTGATTTTGCGGCAAAAATAGCGATTTTAACGCCATTTCAATCATATTTCGTACGTTTTTGAAGCTATATGAATAGCTATAGTAAATTGCTAAAATTCAGAAGTCAGTGAAAAAATTGAATTGCCTCACCCCTTCTGCCCCTCTTATACTTCAAGTCAAGTTCCAAACATGATAAAACGATTGTATTTTTGGGTTAAATCTTCTAAATAACTTGGGTAAAAGGGGTTGAATCCCCCTTAGTTCTTTCTCCTTGGTTGCGCCACTGACTGCGACCTAAAAAAATCTTGAGTGTGCTTTAAAAAATCAAAAACAGCTGTTTTTAAAAAATGTTTTCACGTATTGCTTCAGGTCACAATCGCTAACGAAGTACCGGTACCGATTCTACAGGCTTACATCCCTATTTCGCGACACATCCGTAAACTTGTGTTAATAAGACAGATTATTGCGTCACGTTTTTGTACAGCAGTTGGTGGCCAGCAATTTCGAAAAGAATCAAGAAAATTACAAATGATAATTAAGTTTAAACGTTGTTATTCCTTTTTCTGTTATTGTCTGCTTTCTTATCGTTACGTGATGCTCCAAAAACTTGTTCTGAATAAACCGAAATGGGGGGGGCATGGCCCTCCCATTTCGGTTTATTCTACGGTAGTGCGTGCAAAACAGCAACGAGAAAACGTTCTTTAGCCTACCATCCTTTGATGCTGCAAGTCTCAGCTTGCTCTCGCCCTCAGTGTCCTGCTACTGTAAAATAGTCCGGACTTTTCTCATCTTGACTTCGTTAGCTTGAGTCACAGACATACAGTCAAAATGATGAGTTTGTAACGCACACGAATAAAAATTGTGCCATATAATGGCTAAGTGATATAATACATACTCGAATTGTGATTATTATTACAAAATCTTGGCCTAACGCTGTGATATGCAGTTTTCAAGATTTTGGGCAAGAAAAATCTGACAAGAGAGAAATGTTATTTTGTTAATATTCATGATAAATACTAAACATGTTCCATTTTTATTGGGAGGATCCTTTACTCTTTGGACCCCTCCAATGCATATCTTTGGAAAGGACCTGACTCCCCCCCCCGGGAATCGACGCGCTTGATTAGAGTTACATGTTTTGTAATGTCGTATTTGTTTGCCACTGAGCAGTGTGCTTCAATAATAACAGAATTTCTGTTTTGTTTTTAGTTACTTACTAGAAAACATAGCCTTTGTAATTTATTTTAGCAACCTTAAATTGTTATCAAAACGTAAAAAAGTTGATGAGGAATTCGGAACTTTTAAAGAAGAGTGGGAAAATAATTTCTTTTTTGTAAATCACCTAGAAAACCTACTTGTTTGACTTGCAACGAATCTATGACGTGACAACATAAACATTTTTGTGTATTTTTTTGTCAAGATTTAGTGAAAATCGTATTCATGACCCTCGGGCAATTATTGAGCTTAATTTTGGCCCGGCATCATCAAAAGGTTGCCGACCCCTGCCCTAGTGGCTACAAGCCTATAACCATAGGTGGGCAAGTTAATGCAAAACGTTAGCTTCGTTAACCACTAGTCCGTTAACAAACTTCATACCTCCGTTAACGTTAATCCGTTATTTTCCGTTTTTAATTAACGGAAGTTAATTAAGTCCGTTAATTCGTTAACATTTTGCGTGTAATTTACATTTCGTTTTATTCACTCGCTAGTATGACACGTATTGACGCTGTTGAGCCGATTGTAAGGAAATATTTATTGCTGTGGTGGTCTTTTTGTGTTTTGGAAGTTACATTTTAAAGTCTAATCTAATTTCAACATTAAAATAAGCTGCGATCGGGAAATCTTTGGAAATTGCGAAGAGCGATAATCAATAGACCTCTGAGGCTTCAGCTTAATATTTGTCATAAAAGAAGAGCTCTTTTCTTCGCTTTCTTCTATAAAACTCATGTCAATACGCAACAAGTGCTACCAGTGCAAATTGGTTTGTACCGGTACGATGAATGAATGGTGCAAGATATTAACGATAAAAACCTTAACGGAAGTTAACAGAACTTAACGGAAGTTACTTTAGTCCGTTAACAGAACTTAACGGAAGTTAATTTAGTCCGTTAACATGAAAAAACTTTTTAACGGATTAACGAGTTCAAGAAAAAGTTAGCTTCGTTATTAACGGACTTGTGCCCACCTATGCCTATAACCAAATCTGAAAATTTGGCTACTGCTACTGGAATCTGTAGTGTAGACCTAGGCTAGTAGTACTGATCTGCAGCACACCTTTTGAGATGTCAAAAAAATGCAAGGTTGCCAAAGGTAGGGAATCAAACGGATTAAATCGTATTTTCGCAAATAAGGCTAATAATGGAAAATGGTTTGGGGCACGTCTTTATTACAGTGCCGTCGCCAGAGCAAACGAAGTGAGGGGGCACAAGCCGGAAGTGGGGGAGGCACCAAAATAGACTGAACTTTTGCCCATTAAAACTGATATTTTACGGCTACAAATTATGTGCTATTTTTAAAATTTTGTATTCATGTCTGAAAAAAAGACTCATAAGGCCAGCAGCGTTTCTTAGTTCCTTTCGTATCAGGCCCATATAATCGCTTGAAAATTCCGTCTGTAGCAATGAATGCAACCATAAGCGCGACCAGGATTTTGCTAAGAGAAAGGTTTTTTTTTTCACAAAAATTGTTTAATTTACGCCCCCTGCTGAATAAACTGATGCAACTCAAGCGTATCACAGAGGGAGTCTGGGGGCAGCGCCCCCAGCCCCTGGGTGATTTTGCGGGAAAAAATAGCGATTTTAACGCCATTTCAATCACTTTTTGCACGTTTTTGAAGCCATATGACGAACTACAATAAATTGCTAAAATTTAGAATTAAATTGCCTAGCCCCTTCAGCCTCCCTTATGCTTAAGGTAAAGTGCAAAACACGTTTAAATGTTTTTATTTTGATGTTAAAGTTTCTAAGCGACTTGGCTAAAGGGACTGAGGCCCCCTTAGCCCCTTTCCCCCTGTTTGCGCAACTGACGGCGACCTAAAAATATTTTTCAGTGTGCTATAGAAAAAACACAAACAACTAGTCTTTTAAACAATGTTTTCACGTATTGTTTCAGGACATAGTCACTAACGAAATACCGGTAACAATACTATAGGCTTACACCCCTATTCCGCCACACATCCGTAAAGACGTGTTAAGACAGAATATTGCCTCACATTTATGTACAGCAGTTGGTGCCCAGCAATTTCGCAAAAAATGGAAAAAACTTCGAACGAAAATTGTGTTTAAACGTTATTATTCCTTTTTCCGTTATTGCCCGTTCTCTTATCGTTACGTGATGTTCTGAAAACGTATTCTGAGTAAACCAAAATGGGGGGGCACGCCCCCACCTGGCCTCCCCGTAGCAACGGCACTGCTTTAAGTAATTCTCATTTCTTCAATAAAATTGGTTTTGAGCAGCGTCTTTAAAAACTAAATTGAAAAAAAGCGAAACTTTCCAGAATGTTTTCTTGAAACACAGAGTGAAAGAAAGAGGACTCGTAAAAAAGAGTCATATAAAACCTGGAAAAAAGGCGCGGAATGGGCACCACTGCTCTTATATGTTGATAAAATCCATGTTGGGGTCTGGGGGACTTCGCCCCCCACTTATTGATATGTGTTTTTTAATCCTTGCGGATTTTCTTTTAAGCCGTTTGTATCTTCGGCTTTAATTGGTTTGAAAACGTTATCTTCGTTTATTAGACTGTGTTTGTGTGATTAGCTTAGGTACAAGCCACTCTGTTTAAGTAGCTTGATTGCAAAATCTCTTATAGTAGCCCGAATTAATGAAAAGCTTTGTCATTTTTTTCACATTTTTTTTTTTCAGTTGTTTCACAATTTTTGTCATTTCTTTTCATTTTTTTGTTTAAAGGTGAGTGGACAGCCTGCTGTTAGTTTGATCTGCAAAAAAGTAGAAGTTGAAAGATGAACACAGCAACGCCCTGCAAGCATGTGGGTATAATTAAAGAGTGGAGTGACGAAATTTTTTGCTATAACCAGTGACTGGTGTCAGGTAATGTTCCAAAATTTGTCATCACTTTGTTTTAGCTTTCAGGTTGAAACTGGAACTGCGCAGTGCGCACGTTGCAACGCTCATACAATTACAACATCGTACGATGTTACGTATGTTTTCAATTGGAGGAAATGCTCTTGGTTTTGGCAAAGAAAAATTAACCTTCTCTACTTCTCATGGTATATTTCACCGTAATTCAATATGCGGTCAAAAATCGCTAGCATGCAAAGAATATGAAGAAAAGCAGTTTTTATTACTCCTTTGTTTTCATTTGTGAGCCCATTCAAGAAAGCTATGAAATACAACCTTGTTGTAAATACTTACTAATGTGACTCATTAATAAACAATGACGTGCTGATTAGGAATTTTGTTTAGTGCATCTACCAAGTAATACTTTTTTTCTCCAAGCTTTTGCTGGCTTTTCAATAAACGCCTCATTCAAGATCAATACATGATGAAGCGAGTACTACACTTCTGACACGTCATGTTGGAAAGTAAGCACATAATAAAACCGCGATGTTAGTTAATTTCTCTATTTGTTGCAGCATTAGCTATTTTTTGTTTATCCTGTTCAGTTACCTCTATCACGTGGTGACGAGCTTTGTTGTCCTGGATTTTGAAAGTTGGTTGTTTTCGGTGCACCAATAATAGCCCTGTACAAAAATATTGGAGTTTTGACTTAGCCCAGCTTTCAACATGAATTTTGCCGATTAAAGCAATTTTTACAACTTTAAGAATAAAAAGTACTGTCAAAATGCAGGAGTATTCTATAAGTAACTGACGTTTCGCTAAACACTTATAGCAGCTTCTGAGCTAAAAAGACACAAATAATATTAGTTACTATCTCTTACTCTAAAATAACTAGCAGTAGTTTTACAGTATGTAAAATTTTGAGAGCAGTTTTATTGGTAGTTGCAGAATTTACTTCTTGATTTTGAGAAGGAAAAACTTTTATGACTTTAGTTATTGCTTATTGTATTATGTAGTCGCTAACATTCTTTGCTATTATTACATCACATTACTTTAGGCAAACGTAATATTACCGGTAACCAAATTGAGCATTCGAAATGCTGAACTCATATCCAAAATATGAAGTTACGTTCGTCGGAAGGGGACCTGGGGCTCGATCTTGTTTGGAGGAGGCCGAACGGCCCGTTGCGGAGGGTTCTGATTCTTTTGCTTGAGCTTGCTGATAAGGTGATACCAAGAAACTTAGCGCGTTGCTTTTGTATCCAATGTTGAAACTTTCTACATAAAGAGCTGTCAAAATCAGTAAAAGTATCTTCATCATTTTCACAAATGCAGTTTATTCAACAATTACACAATTTATTAAGCTGTAATAAAAGTATACAAAATTAACTCTTAAGTCTTGTTACATAAAAATACAGTTAAAATGCACTTGAATAAGTTCTTTGCGAGTTGGTTTTGAAGGCTCAGTAAAGCTTAGCAAGCGTAGTTAAGTTACATTAAAACACGCTTAAATCAGCTCCAACTCCGAAGTTTGCTTTCATCATGCTTGGAATCGAACACAAAGACGCAGAACCGGCTTTCTTAACCACAAAATTGTAAGCGACTCGTTAGCCAAATCCACGAAAAATTTTCATTCTTTTAAAATAAAATACCCTTCTCATCCCACAACCCAAACTTTAACTAAACATCCTCCCCACTGCGCTCTTCAACGCTTATTCTAAACCTCTTTTTTGCTATTCACTTTTATACTGTATCGTAGCTTATTTGTCATTTGCTGCAAAGTGTTTAGCATTTATGATGACAATGGTCGTGGACCGAAACGTCCACATCAATACAATCTATTCTGCGATTGGATGTTGCGTTATGATTTTGTTTTCATTGAATTGCTATATACTGTATCAACTGTTACAAATCCCACTCGTACCCTCATCTGACACCTCGATGGGTAATTAGAATTGTGGTAAACTTCTGCGAAATGCCAACTAAAATAGCCATTGTGGGGGTGTCTTCGTTTACATCATTTTTAGATACGTATGTAAATACTATTACTTTCGACTTTTATGTTGTATTACGCCAGAATAGTCAGCATTGTTACGCCAAAATCCATTAAAATGATCCCCATGAATCACCTGAGCTCTTTCACTATTTCCTTTCTGACGTCAAATATTTCCTGTTTGTTGATGATAATCAATATACCTGTCAAAAAATCGCTAAACCAATTTAATGCGCTAATTTCCGTTTAGTTTTGCTGTTCTAATTCCACTAAAGCTGACATAAACACTTTTGTTGCCGCCTAAATTTTAAAACAAAAGAAAATTTTATTTTTCAATCTACTATACAAAAGAAGAACCCATCTTTTTTGGCTTGACTAGCATTTTTTACCATCACTTAAAACAAGACTTCGTTTCAGCGAATGAAACTAACTATAGGCTTGACAGCATAGGTGCCTAAATCGAAAATATTCATCGACAGAAAAATACAGCAATTTGTTGCACTTAAAGGCGGTGAATCATCCAGCCAATTCCGGTGGTTTACAATAGCTAAAATTGTACTATAATTTTTGATATTTTTTGCTTTGATTTTGGGACTGCGTTTGCAAAGATATTCAACAAATACAAAAAAGACGTCCCCCCGAAAAAAGTTTTTAGAAACTCTGAGTTTTGATCTTCCCGCCAAAACCACAGTTCTCTAAACTATTAGGCGTACTGTAATCTTATCAAACTATTAGGCCGAACTATCTCTAAACTATTAGGCCTAATAGTTTAGAGATAGTTAGGCCTAATTAGGCCTAAACTATTTAGAAATAAACTATATCTAAACTATTAGGCCTACCACAGTTCTCTAAACCATTAGGCCTACTGTGGTTTTCGCTGGAAGAACAAAACTCAGAGTTTCTAAAAACTTTTTTCGGGGGGACATCTTTTTGTATTTGTTGAATATCTTTGCAACCGCAGTCCCAAAATTAAAACAAAAAATATCAAAAATTATAGTTCAATTTTAGCTATTGTAAACCACTGGAATTGGCTGGATGATTCACCGCCTTTATTTAATTAACTTTTTCAACTATTTTTATTTCTGGCGGTAAATTTAGGTGTTGAAGTAACAACTTTCTCAGTAGAAATAAGTTCAAGTTACTATATTTTTGAAAGAATTGCCTAATCAATGTAAACAGTGAAGAATAGAGAAGCATCTTTTTTTGTTTTAAATTTGACAAATTTTTAGTTTATTCGCTGATGTGACATCCCGATCCCTCGAGAGCCGCTGGAGCTTAACGCTATTTACTAGCACAGTGTTTTTGGGTCGGTGAAAACGTCACCTGAGAAGACGAAGATCTTTTTTCCTTATAATATTTTTTCACGCCGTGATCTACAATTTTTTATAAAAAAAGTTGTTTTTTTTAACCTTTTTTTAACATTAAACTAGACAAAGACGCAGTTTGCATGAGTTTGATTCATTCATTCACTCGCAACAATTTTGATTCATATAATTTAAGCGAGAATTTATTTACAACTAAACTTAGTCCCATATACACCTAAAGTATTTGAGGTTAGTTACTTTTATTAAACTATTTCTCTAATCAAATCTTAGTCTATCGAATCGAATTGCACATGTAGTGATGGCTGAACCTTTCCACAAACTTTTTCTGAGTTTGCAGTGATTGTTGTCGTTGGTTAATCATTATTGCTGTGGCGGAACATGATGCTGTTTTTTTTTGTTTTGTTTTTTTTTTTGCTACATTCAACTGAAACAAAGTTCTTTCTGCTCAATGTGAGAACTTCTTCATTATTAACTTGTCAACAATGCGTTTCTGTGCTATTTTATCCGCACCAGACGTCAGGATTTCCTATCTAAACATATGTTTCCATGCACGTGGCTGTGCATGCTATATTTAGCCAAATTGCACGCGTATTGCCAATACGAAAACTTTTGATGGCCTTTACGACTTTCGTGATTTGCGACTTTATTGAACTAAGGCATAAGATGCTGATGGTGGGTTGAAGGGACATTCAAGTCAAATTATTCACTGTTGACCAAGATGTTCGGAAAAGCCTGAAACGCAATTCTTATCAAATTTGAACTTTCTATGCCTTCTCGTTTTGCAAAATGCTGCAGTTCAAATTTAACAATTTTCCTCTTACTTCAGGGTTTCCATTTTGTCAAAGATTAACTTTGCCAGAAGATTAACTTTTGGAAAGCTGACTTACATTTGGTGGAGAGCAGCTACTTTTACAGTTCTAAACCCTTTCTTTGTTTTGCAATAACCCTGCTGCAAAATATTTATTTGAGAAGCAGGAACATGCTGTAACCTTTCAAAATCTTTTTTCAATAAATTTGCTAACATAGTTTATACCATAAACAACATCCATATAACCTTAATCAATACTTCACAAAGTCCAATGTCATACATTTCTGGCATACCTGCTCTTTCACCTTTCTGAAGTTAACTATTCCATTTATGAAAAGTAGGACGCTGCAACAAGTTTTCTTATACCAGAATGTTAAAACCTGGTACTCCATTCCGCACAACATTCAAGAATCAAATTTTACCCTTTTGTTAGGTTTAATCTAGTTCTAAGTAGTTCTTTCCAATGACATCTAGCAAAGAATTTTTACTAGAATTGTCTCATCTCTCTCAAAGCAATAACCAAGTGAACCTGATGCTCTTAGAGCAAAACGGCACATAGTCGGGGGCTGTTTGACTATAGATGACCGTAACAGGTCCCTTCTAGTCTCCGGTCGTGAAAAAAGCTATTTTTTAGTTTTGCTATCGGAAGCTATTTTTTGTGTATTATATCAATTATTGTATCTTGTAGCAACAAACGATAAATCAAACCTGAATTCTAAGACATCTCTATTAGACATCATACAAAGCTTGTAGCTTCAAACTGTTGAACTGAATATTTTAGATGGCCAATGTTGTCGTAGACCGTTAAATAGCTTGTTCTAAGTGGAAGCAGCCATCAAAATATTATGCTTGCTTTTGCGTTAGGTCTAGTATTTAAAGGGTATATTTTATTTAGTTGCTGTTTTAATTTTTAAAATCGGCTCGGTCTGCTGTTTAAGTTGAATAGGAAATGGTCAATAACATATTCTAATCCAGTTTAATATTCACAGCTGTTTATTGACATAAATGCAACAAATTGCACAGTGCGCTTTAGCAAGTCTACATCGAATTGTCCGTTTTTTATTCTCTGTAGCAGCCACGACAAGATAAAAGATTCACTCTGCGCGGGAAAATACACCCATTGTTTACACGTTTCGCAATAATAAAGAATAGACAACCGTGATTTTTTTAAAATGTGATATTCATCATGCTTAGCTCTTTGCTAACAATAATAATAAAAATAATAACAGCGCTTATGAAATAACTTAACTGCACAAAAAAAGAACAAAGCTTTGGTTCAACTATTTTATCGCTTGCATAGTTTATTGTTGAAATGTGCTGTTTTCAATTGTTTTGTTTCTATGTTCTGAAAATAAAAAAAGTTTTTTCAACTTTTTGGGGTAGAACGCACCAATGAAGTGGAAGGAAATCCTCCAATCATCAGTTTTAAATCTTTTAAGTTGCAAAATTCCGAGGTGTAAGACTTACACTCTTCATATTTTAGCAATTACAGGTTCGCCATTTGTTTAATACGTTTCGCTAAACCTTGCTGGTTACTTTGCGGATTAAGTTTTATTCATGATGTTTTATATTCAATTGTTCATTATGATATGGTGTATTTGTAATAGAAGTTGAGAGGATTAGGAAGTGATTCGAAGTTCGAACATATGCTCCACGTCCTAACAAAACCTGGTTTCTGTTGCGGATCTTAGTTTAAATGGAATTATCTAATTTAAATCCCGAACAGGTAAACATTGATGTTGCTCGCAAGTTATGATCTTTCATTTACTATTTATGCTGAATGGAAAAATGCGTCAAAAGCCCATTCAGACTACTAAGAATTTGAAAGAAGTGGACTTTACTTTTGGCTTCCTTTACTTTAAAGTAATTTAATTAATCAATTGACAGGCCTAACCTTCTACCTTATTACCATCCTTTCCTTGCATTGACAAAATGTTTTTAATACTTTGAACACATTGGAAACTTGTATTATAGAAATTATCGCGGTGAAGTGTAGAAGCAGTAAGAACGCAAGCAATCGGAATTACTAGTAATGCACTACTTAATAAGGTGCGTAGCCATAGGCGTAGCCAGGATTTTTGATTGGGGAACCAAAATCACAAATTACATGCAATGACGTCATTAGAAACTACGAAAGAAAAAAATTTTGGGGGGCAAAAATATCGCATAAAGGAAGATTAAAAGCCGTGGCCTGTTGTTGGCACGTAACTAGGAACTCGTTAAAGGGGAGGGCTTAAACAAATAGTGAAAATGTCTAAATTGGGACACGTGTTGAGTAAAGAAATATACTGTAATTTAAACGTATCATTGACCGGGCGATCAGCCACTGGGCGATTTTTCGTAATTTTTTGGAAAAAAAGCTGTTTTAACACCATTGGAACACATTTCGCACGTATTCAGAGTCATTTGAAAGTACTAGATTTTTAACATTTGGAAGTCAATTGAAAAACTTAAGTTGTTCAGTCCTTCTTTGGCTTGCAATTTAAGTTCAAAACATGTTTAAAATCTTGCATTTTGGGGTAAAATTTTGTAAGTGATTTGGCCCAGGTAGGGGAAAGTAAAGTACACTGCCTCCTGCAATATTTTAGCAGTAAATAACAATCCACTCGAAAAATTTCCTCATAGATTTTTGTTTTGTCATGAAAACAACCAGTTATTGGAGTACATATACGATCAGGCGGCTCAGGCCCTCTCAATTCAAAAATTTGTTCAATGAGCATTCCCCTTACTGAAGCTAATTTTTTTCAAACGTATTTTGTTGCATAAAAACTGGCCAGATGGAGGTCAATTGTTATTAAAAAATGTACAATAGATCGTTACACCTACTTACCATGTTATTTCTTGGGCACCTGATGCTTTGGGATTTTCGCAATATTTTCCTGCCAGATACAGGTAAAGACCAAAAAAGTCTTATCTGAGCGCGGGGCCCCTGGCACTGAGGCATATGTTAAATCCGTCCCTGGTTATTGCATTACGTTCATAAAAAAAATTACGTGAGGGCCTGAGTTAGCAACTTTTAGGATAAAAACGCCTAATTTTACTCTGGTTATACGATTGAATTAGTAGGCAAGCACTAAATTGTGGGGTCCCGGCCCCCTAGACCAATATTATTGTTAGGAGGGCATTAAATTTGGGACCACTAAAATATTATTGTAGGAGGCTTTTAAATTGGTTGGCAAGCTCTAAATTGAGGGGCCGGGGCCCCTGGATCAATATTATTGTTGGAGGCCCATTTAAATTTGGGGCTATTTAGATATTATTGTAGGGGGCCTATTTAAATTGGTTAGAAGAAATTAAATTGAGGGGTCCGGGCCTCCTGGAACTATATTATTGTTGGGGGCCCATTTAAATATTATAGTAGGAGACCCATTTAAACTGGTTGGCAAAAATTAAGTTGAGGGGGCCCGGGCCCCCTGGATCAATATCATTGTTAATTACTGTTGTACGCGAAGATGCTAACTGAAACTGAAGAAACAATAGACGTTTTCGTGACATTTTTACCATTGGTATCATTTCAATTGGGGGGGAGGCCGGGCCCTCCCTGGCTACGCCTACGTGCGTAGCTCTAAGATTCGAAAATCTCTAAAAAAGATCTCAGCTTAAATGATTTGGCCATGTAAGCAAAATGCCTCAGGAAAGACTTCCCAAACAAGCTTTACTTGCCAAAACAAATGGGAAAAGACCAGTTGGACGACCTAGAACTAGATGTTCCAATTACATTGAGGATCTTGGATGGAATCGCTTGGGATTTTACCCAAGCGAAATGATGGATGTGGAGGAAGACCGTGACGTGTGGGGGCTTAATTTCGAGCTGCTGTCCCCGCAACCATTACAAAAAAACTGGTCCTGAAGAGAAATGCGAACGATATTTTCATCCTTGAAAAATATTTAAAAACCTAAATCTACCTCAACTTCAAAAACCAAATAAAAACAATGACAAAAATGAAGCGTTAGCTCAGTTGTCCATCAAGTTGATCTACTCCTAAAAAGTTTTTGATAATTTTAACGCAAACTAGATTTTTGTTCCAAACTATACAGTTAAAAGGCTCCGTTTATCCCTACCAAATTGTGCTTCTTTTGTAGCTTTTACTGACTATTTAGAAGAAAAACGAAATGTAGGCAAAGAGGAAAAAACTTCCGAACAATTTGTGGTCGTATCGATCTAATCCAAAACTTTCCCGCAGAGATTGGAGTCAATTGTCAAACTTAATTAGTAGATAAGTTTTAGTGCTTAATTTTTTGTAATTTTGTCGCACAAACGTAGAGCTTTACTTGTGTTCTGTAGATTGTTGGCTGGAGCATTTTATTTTTCCTACTTCTAGTCCTCGTTTTGGCACTGGTAAAGCTTAATGTTAAAATTAGTGAAAGTATTTTTACAAATAGAGAAAACATAAAAGAAAACATTTGTATGGCATTGCAATGTCATCGAAAAACTAACTACTTATGAATGCACTATAAGTTGCACATAAAGCTGACACTGTGACCACAACTGCGAAGTAACAAATAAAAATAGGTATTCACCTAAAGTCAGCGGCAGATACCTGAGTAGTATATACTGCAGATAATGAAGAAAAACTGAGTGATTAGAACTGAAAATACTATTTCCTCGCTGAACACTAACTTCACTGTTTTTGAAAGTTTTTTTTAAGCAAACTTGAGTATGAGGATTTTTTGCTTAATTTTAGTTTTGTGCTTTACTTTCACTTGTGGATTTAACATTGACACGTCAAGTTCAAACGTCATTGTTCGTTCAAAAATGAGTGAAAGTTTTTCGGATGTACAACTTACAAACGCAAGCGAGGCAGCGTATTTTGGATACAGCATGTTTGTGGATACCATCAACTGGCAGACCGGAAACTCAATACAGTAATAATTTTGTTGTATCCCGTTCTGGACAAAATTGTCCGGGTTTTTGGTCCAAAATATTTCTAAAATAAGCCGAAGACTTTTTGCTTTGGTCTTGATCCTGTTCAGGCGCGTAGCCAGAAATACGCAATGGGGGGTGTTTTGGGGGTCTGGGGGCGAAGCCCCCAGCCGCCGGAGGCACGGGGTTTGGGGGCGCTCGAAAATTTTGCATTTTTTGGCAAAAATAACTTCATTTTAGGGCTATTTTGATTAAAAAATAACGCTTTTAAAACTTGGCTTAGAAATTGGCAGTGCAAACAAGTTTAAACTGGTGGCATAAATGGGCTATTTGGGAGGTGGCTAATGGTAAAACGTTAGTTCTCTTGTTTAGATGCTGGTAAATTATAAAATCGAATAGTTCAATAAAACTCACCCGGAGTAATCTATTTCGTATACAGTTTATCGAGAAAAATAACAGGGGGGCTAATGAAAAGAGATTTGAGAGAAATGATTGGTAATTAAAGGCGGTGAATCATCTAGCCAATTCCAGTGGTTTACAATAGCTAAAATTGAACTATAGTTTTTGATATTTTTTGTTTTGATTTTGGGACTGCGGTTGCAAAGATGTTCAACAAATACAAAAAGATGTCCCCCCGAAAAAAGTTTTTGGAAACTCTGAGTTTTGTTCTTCCCGCCAAAACCACAGTAGGCCTAATGGTTTAGAGATAGTTTATTTCTAAATAGTTTAGGCCTAATTATCTCGAAACTATTAGGCCTAATAGTTAATAGAGATAGTTCGGCCTAATAGTTTGATAAGATTACAGTAGACCTAATAGTTTAGAGAACTGTGGTTTTGGCGGGAAGAACAAAACTCAGAGTTTCCAAAAACTTTTTTCGGGGGATATCTTTTTGTATTTGTAGAATATCTTTGCAAACGCAACCCCAAAATCAAAACAAAAAATATCAAAAATTATAGTTCAATTTTAGCTACTGTAAACCACCGTAATTGGCTGGATGATTTACCGCCATTAACTAATACTGAATACCCCCCTATTTCTTAGTTTGACACCTATGTTTAGCATTTTTACACTTGCGATCAAATTTGATTGCTTATTTCTTACCATTTTTCAAAGTTTTCATTTATTTGTTAGTTTTATTTTCGACAAATTAGCCCCCCCCCTGAGCATATGTTTCAAAAGATTTTTTAAATCACTATTTAGTCAACTCCAGTACATAAAACAGTTTAAAAAGTGTTAAAAACGTAGTGTTTTTTCCCATTCTGCATCTTGGTCGACATGCCATAGCCCCCCTTGGCTAAGCTACTGATCCTGTTACTGGACTTATTGTTGGTGTTGGCCTGGGGAAACCTTAGCGAGATCCCATTTGCATTTCATTAAAAAAGTTTGGGCAATTTTGCTGCCTAAATCCTTTTCATTTTAAAGGAAGATTGATTTGGATGAATGTTTTTCTTTTTTCTATCACTGAAAACTAAAGGGTTAATAAAACAAACGGCCTCCTATTTTGCGATAATATTTTAAATGTCAAAACTTTATTATGCAATAGTTAATAATATTTTTATTGAATAGGTTTTGAAATTTAAAATGTATTAACAAAAACAATGCGCTATAAATTTTTACAATACATTTATTTCAGGAAGACTCTATTTCATTTGAAAGGTTTATCTATATTTTGCTGTATTAATTATGACTCAAATCTAACCCAAACTCAAATTCTTTCACTGAAACTAGCCCTAACTTTATTCAAGTCCAAATTCTATTTTGAAAAGACTTAACTGATGGTGCCCCGCAGGAGTAAAATTGGGGCGACATGACAGAACGTGCTAGCGAGCTCGTAAAGGCCATTCTCGCTCGCTAAAAAGCGCTAACGAGCAAAAAATCTTCGTAGACTAACTGCCATTTCCGAGCCGTCTCGCCCAACACACGTTAAAACGGCTCGCTCGAATTTCTTTGCGAGATTTTGTAACTTGTGTTAGTACGTAATAAATATCTCATTGTGACGTCAGATGCATTTCTACTTCAAAATAATGCGTTCAAGCGTATTGTATGTACTGCATTGTAATGGAAAACGATATTTTAAGCTATGCGTGATTATTCTACGCAAGCAAATTCTTCAACTGATAACAATTAGTAAATGAACGACAGAATTTAATTATATTTTTGGATCAATGTAAAATAAGAACAACTTTTTCCATACTGTAATTTTTTAAATGAAGTAAAGCGCCCTTGAGGTTGTTGGTGGGTAAACTCAAATGTTGACAGTAGCTATAGGGCTTAAGGTTTCAAAATTTTTCAGAAGTGAGCAAGTCGAAGTACACTTCCTTATTAGAACCGGCAAATCTTGAGTTTAGACTGGTTGTTTTTAATTTTTTGCCAATATTCTGTCTCATTTGTTCTTGATTTTGTAAAAATTTTGAGAGCATCGATGTCAATTTCAGCAGGCATGTTTGAAACACTGTTTAATTCCTATAGCTCTGTCTGCTTAAAACTTAAGTGAAGGCTTTTTTCTTGCTTTTGCAGCATCGTAAAATTGCAAAAGCAAGCTTTTTTCAAGTTGAACAACTGTCGAAAAAATTTCTCAATTGCTTGCGCAGAGCAACAGAGCTTTATAACCTTGAATAGTTGCAATTTGCTTGCAAACACAAGAAAATCACTGAAATTTTATCGTTTTGAATCAGCACGAATTTTAGTTTCTTTGATTAGTTTGAATTTTTTTTTTTTTTGGTTTGTTTTGCTGCCGAGGCTGGCAGTGCTTTTAATTTGTTCTTAAATTTTGAACAAAAATGAGCCTCGTGTTTTAGAAAATCGTTCTTATAAAAGGAGTGTATTACTATTTTTGTCAACTTGCACTACTAAGCATTTCTTTATCAATCGAAACAGGAAATGGTTCTCAACGCAATTCGCTTTTGTTTAGCAGTCTAATAGCAAACATGGCGAGGATTTGAATTAATTTTCAGCAAAAATTCGCATGAGTTAGAAGTTTTCAACATTTTGCCATTAAATTTCTGAACCAAAAAGATTTCTCGCACGCTTAAAGAGTGCTTCAAGATCCTCTTTAAGTTGGCGAGGAAAATGTGACGTTTTTTTACTCGAACTGCTCTCCGCAATCGCTTGAAGAAATTTAGCGAGAAAGAATGACGTAACGGATTTCGCAAGGCTTTACATACACGTGCAAAAATGACCTCTTACGTTTAGCGAGTATTTCGTTCGTTAGCTCCTCTTAAAAAAAACTCGTTATTAAAGCGAACGAGGAAATTTCTGTCATGTGCCCCTTGATTTTAGTAAATAAAATATAGTAAGTAGTACATAATGTACGACTGATTTCGCATGTGCCCAATAAGCTTGTGACTATATTATTTTAATCCAGTCCAAAGTTGACACTCAAAAAGCAAATAAAAAAATTTTTTAAAAGCTGCAAATAAATATTCGTCTTTTTCATTTTACTCGCTTTAGCTTAAAATTTTCTGGTGAAACAGTTTCTCCGGTTATTTCATTAGTTCTAAGTCTGTATGATAAATCTATTGTTGTGTTATAGCTCACAAATAATAAGAATCAAAGCTTTCGTAAAATCGAAACTTCTTCGAATCAAACCATATCTGCTTTCCCCCTTAAGGTTTTTTTTGTTTGCTTCCGCACCGCAGTCATAATCGGTTACCAAAAATAAATCAACGTATTTTTCTTCCCACTGCTCTAAACATTTTGAAAACGCTAGTAAAAAGCTCTTGCAACTTCGCTGTGCCTGAGCTACATTTTCTGCATTATGCCTCAAAGCATGCTCAAAGTGCAGACTGTTAGGAACGTATTATGGCGTGGGTGTTTCCTCATAGTCGAATGGGTTTTTTTTCCTTTGTGCTAACACGGCGAAATTCTCGACTTTGCTTTGGATCCAACAGAGTGCATGTTTTTAACATCGGCTAAGTTTCTTTTGTCATAACAAAGCGAATCGATGCTGGCTTAGATAATAATCAAACTGCAACTGAAATTATGGTTAGACAATGAAGAATACCAAACAGAGATAATTTCACCACGTTTGAGATGTTTGAGCTTGGGCGCAGTGTAAAAAAAACAGTGACTTTCAAGGCTGCGGTTCGATTCTTTGTCGTTGCAAATTGCGCAATTGCATTCATTGTCAGTGGTGGGCAAGTTACTTTGTAAAAGTAACTGAGTTACAGGAACAGTTGCATGGCAAAAAAGTAACTAAGTTACAGTTACCATTTTGAAAAAGTAACTAGTTAGAGTTACAGTTACTTTTTATAAACCTAATTACCGGTATGCGTTAAGTATCGAAAATGTTGATTTTATTCTTTGACACCGGTATTAACTAATTTCTTTCTCTATTCATTTTCTAATTTTCATGTAGTGTCTCTGCACAAGCCGGTTATGGCTACTGTTGCTGTTGTTATAACAAAAATTCACAACGTAACACATTTGATGCACCTTATTTAATTGCCTTTCAAGAAAGCAAGCATCTCAAAATGTTCATCGCTGAGACCAGTACGTTTGGGTTTCAAAATGTCTTTGCCCATGCTGAAAAGCAGTGCTTGGCACTTCCGCAAACCGGTCAGCAAGTTTGCAAACCCGCAAATTGCGGACTCAAAGTTTAGATTTGTGGATGTGCGAACCGATTTTTTACCGCAAACATTTACGGATTTGCGGTAAAAAATTGAAATCTACCGCAAATCAAAACAACATCACTAGGATCGTTACTGCAGTTTCCAAAAAAATACATTTTTACGATTCAATTTATCGACAGATTTGGGTTTATGTATTTTTAAAGTACAGCACCTTTTCACCAAATTCCTATGTTGTGGAACGATTATTTTCCAGAGGTGCTGCTAATCTTACTGCAAAATGAGTTGGCTAAAGGTAAAGAAACTTCCAAAGGCTTGTTTTTGTGAAGGAAAACTTAGACTTTTTCAAGTGGCAAAGGGTTGTACAAGACGACTTTGATGACATACCCAGCACGTTTAGTAAATAAATAGGCTGCAGGCCTACCAACATTTTCAATATTAGTTTTATCTTTTTAGTCTTTTTGTTTTTTGTTTCGTTAATCGTGTTTTGGGAAGGCATGCTTTAGAGTATTGCGTTGCCGCTCAAAAATTTTTCAAAGAATTTTGAAAATTAATATTACTGCCCGCTTTAAAATCCTGGAAAAAATTTCTGTATCCTGAATAATTTTGGGAGATTTGGTGATGTATACACAGTACAAAACTTTGCCTTTTTGATTTTCCAAAGCTGGTATATTGCGCAAATGATGCGTCAAAATGCTTAGCCTATTTTTTATTTAAGAAATGGCATAAATTTCTGAGCAATTGGTGGCGTTACTCCAAAATTTTCCAAAATTCACGAGCAAAGTTAATCATATTATCAAACTTTTGGCGCGTAAATTACTACGGCACATTGATCTCGTAGATTTTTGGTACCACCAACAAGCTGGCCACTGTCGAAACAAATTTCTGATTTAACAGTGGACATTAATCGAACCTACCTTACATACCTATAACCAGGACTTAAAACCCAAATTTTTTATTTTTGCAATTACCTTAGATGCTGACTGCTCTGCGCTGAAAAGAAACATAAAATTTTAAATGAGTGCGAGTTTTTAAACAAAATTAATATTTGCACCCAGTGGCATACGCAAAAAGTTTCCATCGGGGGCCTAACGTTTCGTCGCACTGTGACGCCACAAATCAATATTATGGAGAGTGCCGAAGGCAAGACCATTTTGGAGTGGTCCGGGGGCATGCTCCGGAAAAAATTTGCAAAGTTACATTAAAAATAGGCGTTTTTGTCATTCTGGAAGTACGTTTTAGTATAATGCTTTTACGAGACTTACTAGAAGAATGAAATCGTAAAATAAAAATGCTTCAAAAACAGTATACACGGAATTAAAAAGCTAGGTCATTTGCGAAGGAAAAAAACAAACCAAACTAAAGATCAATTTATTTTTGCATTTAAGCAGTATTAACAACGTACATCCTCTTAAAACTGCTTGGTTTTGCTTTATCATGTTTCATTTTTAGGGTCTGAAGGGAAGGCCATGGCACAGTGGATTTCCTCTTAGGTACGCTAGTGTCTGCATCGTAATAATACTATATGCAACTTCAAAGATTTTAAAAGACTGCTCTTCGAAGTTCGACTAGAAGTTCAAGCGTTAGAATTTCATGTAATCCTTAATCAGGACTGTATTGCAACTGAAATACAATAAACAAAGTAACGGAACTTCTGGCTGGTTCTTCTCACTCCTAGCACTCTTTCATCTTGGCTAAAGTTTGCCTTTGTATAATATGAGCACCTTACAAAACAATTTAAACATTTTTTGCACCAGTACAGGAGCAAAAAAAAAAAAACGCTAACTGCAAATATCACGTTTGAAACTAAGTTATTTTTTCTGCAAATTGCCATGCGCGATGGAGGGAGCAGGAAGTGACATCGACAGCAATCCCCCCCATCCATTCCGTCACTCAAGCAGTAAATGGTAGCCTAGGTGCCTAAAAAGTATCATTTTCAAGAACGCAAAAACGCAAGTTTTGCAGCAGCATCTTTTTTTTTGGTTCAGATTGGTTGAACAAACAACCAAAAAATTCATCATTATTAACGGACTCAACGTCATTGTCGCTTTCACCGCTAAGCTTGTTAGCCCCGTTAGTGCACAATAGCACCTGTTAGCACGTCCCACAATAGCTCCTGTTATAGCACGTTAGTGCACAATAAAAAATCTGTATTCCGTAGAGCTAGCAGGGAGTCCGTGGAAGTGTTTCATTTCACCAAAATCTAACGATTAAAGAATCTTTTTTAACAGGGGACCAAATCTAAAAGTAACTATAACTAGTAACTGTTTAATGTCTCCAAATAGTAATTAGTTCCCACTTTCGTTGCTTTTTTTGAACAAGTAACTAAGTTACAGTTACCAAAAAGCAACAAGTTACATTAACTAGTTACTATACTATAGTAACTAGTTACTGCCCACCTCTGTTCATTGTTATTGCGTGTAACATAGTCCTGTGTTCAAATCAACTCTTTGATTGTGCGCTTAAAATAACAAAAGTAGTTGAGCTTTCCGCGTCTTAGCCTGGTCTAACTTGGGGTTTTGATGATTCATTGAATTTATGAATCTCCTAATTCAATGATTAATCAACTACTCAAACGACAAATCGATAATTATAAAATCGCATGCGCTCAAGCGTTTGTTCATAGAAATTGGGTTTATTCGACGTAATGCATTCCCAGTCCACAATTTTACTGGCAGTGTAAAATTTACTAAAATAAATAAAGTATAAGTTGGTGCGTTTTACTAAGTTGCCTTGGTCAGGAGACAGCGAAGGGATCTTTTGGTATTCGAGTCAAACTGTCACCTGCCCACTAATCTACCTTACACCGCGGAAATTTCGCAGTGTCCTGTTTTGTCTAGTAGACTAATGAACGTTAAAATTTGACTCAAACTTTTAAAATGACTGCTTTATTCTAAATGTAACTTTGATGACAACTTTCGTTCAAGGCTTCCGAGCAACTTAGCGTCTTGCCAATTTAAGTTTTCTTCAGGTTAGCTGTAAGTGCTCCTCTGGAAATGACCCTCGCCTCAAAGTTGAACACTGACGAGGAGGACCTAATCGGAATCGAACCGTCCCCACAGAAAAGAAGCCCTTCTTCGATCTTGACCCCCGCTATGGGAGTGGTGTATATTTGTGGTACGAACATAGTATTTACTTTTTGTAGTCTAGTTTTGTCTTTTATTAAATTAAGCCAACAAAACAATAGGCATTTTTAAAACGAAATACCTTGATTTTGATTTAAGGTTTGACAATTCAGAAATATTTTGATGACGTAAACAACGAAGAGGAGGATATCCTTCAAAAACCAATATGTGTAAACGTAGCTATTGGCTGCGTTTACACATAGCGATTTTCGCGATCAGGAACAAAACTTCAGCCATGTGTACACAAGTTTTCATATCATGAAACCACGTTCAGCACCTTTATTTTCCGAGCAGTTTAACTCCTGGTTTCGTGATAAGAATTGTCAAACTTCATTGGGTAAACGCTTTAACGAAAACCTCGATCAGATGATGTGTATTGTGTGGGATTAAGGTAAGTCGGGGAAAGCAGCTGCAGCGCTCAAATTGGGCGAGAGAACTCTTTAGTTTTGCCTGGAGTTTGTTTTCAGTAATTCGTCACACTTCTTTTAATGCGTTTCAGGTTGGAAACCTCGAAAAATGCAGGTTTCAAAAGCGGGTTTGAAAACTAGTTTTCGCTACTTTTAACTGTTCAGTGTTCACACATGCGTAAGGTTTCGTTCTTCGTTGTCAAAATGTGTAGACCTTTTTTGTCATGTGGAAACGCATAAGATTAGATCACCTGGTGCGAAACCTAGTTACCAAACCTATATGTAAACGCGGCCAATATATCATTTTTCTGATGTATCCCATCTTTATTGCAACAATGATTTTTTATAGCAATCAGCAAATTGCATTTGTATGGCGATTTGCAAAAAAAAGCTTGGACCTGGGAGAGCAGAAGCGAAATCTTTTAGATCGCTCGCGAGTTACGATAACTTTTTTTTTCACACAGAACTTGTTTTTTTCGATTGTCGAAACTTTGGCCAACTAACTTTACAAAAACTATGTAAAATAAAAAGCTTTACGGTAATTGTTATGCTTTGGCTCATCAGCACCTTGTAATCTGATGCCACCTTTTACTTGCTGATGAGCTGACAGTTTTGAATAAAGATTTTTCTTATCCTTGCTGTAGCACTTAATATTTTGCGACACCTTTTTGATGCAGCTTCAAAGCAATTGTGGCTAGTAATTTTTATCTTTTGGTCTTTGAAATTTCAACGAAAATTACATCGTCATTGTAAGTTATTACAATTTGCTACGTTTCAGATGTTCTTCTGTCTCGTTTCATGAATCTGAGTGAAAATAACATCCACAACTGTACACGGCGAGCGTTGGTTGAGCGCCATCTAACGGGAGTAGAAATAAGTGATCGAGATGCGTTAGGGATGTCGGTTATGGGCCAGCCTTTGTCTAATCCCGAAGGTCATTCATTACTGGAAAGAAGCACAATAACAGTGAGCAATTGCTTCTAGAATAATAGGTTTCTCATTATACTCGTTGTGTTACACCGAAGCGTGTAACAATTTGGCGGACCCATCTTCGCCTGCGTCATTAGCCTGCAAGACAGCGCAGTTTCTTTCGAAGAAATGTCACAGCGGCTAGCAACACTGTGCCCAATTTGACCAATCCGAGATTTGAACTTCAGACCTCCCGCTCCAGACACTAACGTGTTACCACTAGCCGGTTAATAATTGTTTGTAATAATTAAAATTATTTTAACGAAAGAAAAAGGATTATTTTTCATTTGTTATAACGTCTCCGTTTAGCTTAACCATCTAGAAAAAAACTACAGGAACTAATTCATCTTATTATAATGCATATCTGCACAGCTATCTAACAATTTAGACTTGCTCGCCTTTGCGACAGCGAGAGTGTGGAACGACAAATAAAGCGGAAGGGGCGTGCTACATCTCTGAAATAGGCCCAGGTCGAGGAGACTCCGAGATGGTGATCAAATGGAAGAAACTAGTGCCTTGTAGAGAAAGTATGATTAAACAAATGATTTGCGTTGGTTAAGTGATAAAATAATGGCATGGTTTGGATGAAATGAGTTTATGTTCACTGCGTGAAAGTTGTTGATTTTGATCATAATGTATTAAAGAAAGTGTTTAAAATTTGCTTCGAAACGGATAAATTGCAACAATGATTGAGGTCTTATCACGGTAATTGATATTGACGTTGTGGTTGAAAAGGCAATATATTTTACACGACGAGGAAGAGAGGTTTTGGTTTTAGTTCTTTGCAATTGCATTTGATTTACAATTTGCCTTGCGCCAGAGATATCAAATAGATTTTTTGTTCTTCAAATTAAGCTGCCACTCGATATCAATCGCAGGCTGTCTCTTTGATGATTGTTAAGCGTAAAAGCTTCAAATACTAGTTTTTATAATTTTTGGTTAGCCCTAGCCCGGAATCAAATTCAGACTAACCACTTCAGCTGTTGGCGCTCTGCATACGTGTGGTCAGAATGTCGAGAACAGTGTTACCAACCGCTGTTCAACCTATCCACTGAAGTAACATGTGCGGTTACCGGTAATCTTAGATTAAGCGCAAAGTGAATTGAGAATCAACGTGACTATAGACGCATCAATCATGATCTGCTTAAGCTTGAATGGAAATAGAAAATGATTTTTTTTATCGGTTTTGGAACGTTTTTGTTTAAACTAATGTAATAATTATGAAGATGCAACATCTCATTTTAATGTGTAATTGCTGTAAGTAATGCACTCTAGTTCAAGCAAAATTGGAACTGATACGTCGCTCAAAATGTAGGATTGAATAAAATACCTAATGATGTAGCACCCAACGTCCCGGTGAGCGGACGAGACAATTTTTTTTCACCAGCGTTGTTACGTCTGTTCAGCACACATTGGGGTCACTATAATTTATCGTTTTGGGTGAACATCTGAACGTATGTAAAGTACATACAGTGCAATCTTAACTAGTTACAGACCACCACAATTTAACATGCCCCGACAGTATGTTTCGCACTTGTGGGCTTTTCAGGGGGCTAAAGTTTAATATAGTCTTATTCACATAGAATCCTTGGGCTAAACAGATTGTTGGAGCATGTTAAATTGTGGTGGTCTGTAACTAGTTAATATTTTGCTCTGATTCGTCATCGAGCACTTCATCTGGATTGCCGACCCCAATGCAAGCACACAGTACAATCTTACGTATTTCTGGCTGTAGCGGGTTTCTGATATTTATTCGAAATAAACTTCCGATGTTACAAAAGTCTGTTTTTACCCCATAATCGAGTGGTTAATAATATAATTCTTCTTTCTGAAGCTGGGGATGAGGGTTCCTATTCCAAAGTTGTTTATATATAAATTAAGTGTAGCCAAAAGCTTGCCACTGCTGCAGCAATTTGTCTCAGTAAGACGTGAAGCGTGTACTAGCGCGAAGATCAGCCTCGCCAAGTCGTTACTCGCTACTAGGGCAGGTGGCAGCTTGAATCAAATTGTAAAAGGTCCCTTTGCTGTCTCCTGGCCAAGTCAACTAGGAGAATAAAATGTAATTGCCATTACTACAGCAGCGAGTGAAATGTTCTTGCAAAAGTAAAGTCTGTATGCACAATCATAACTAAAATTAACAAACCAAAGACGTACTATTTCTTACTCGTCAATCGACTTGCAGTATTTATAATGCCTGGAGTTTGATTTTAACTCATTCAAAAAAGTGCTCGACAGCGTTGGCTATTTGAAGATGAACAAGATTCTACTTGAATAAGACACCCTTGACGATCTCGAGTACGTGTGAAACAGACTGTAGAGTTTTAATTTTTGCATGCGACATGTTCTGTTATAATACAGTTACTAATTGTATGTTGTTTTAATCATTAATTTACAAATTGCTAGGCTGCATATCAAGAAACATTGACCTCATGTACGTCATCGATGGATCGTATTCGGTTGGGAGGGATAATTTTGAAAAAGTGAAAAACTGGATCAAAGAGGTCACAAATGGGTTTGACGTCACTGAGCAGGTTCAAGTCGGTGTGGTAAGGAGAATAAATGACATCACACTTTTTTGAAAGTGGCAAATGACTTCGGTGTTATGAATATTGATTATAGAAACGATGAATGAAAAACTTGGAACATGCTGGCCAACTGCTAAAGGGACTCGGATTATTCCTTTAAAATAGCTTCACTAAAAGGATTTGAGGCACATCCGCTAAATGTGCTGAACCCATTTTTTCTATGTCTTGTGGTGTTGTGTGAAAAGTTTAATTCATATCATTGAAATATGCATTTTTACGTCATCAAAAGTCAAAGAGTTCTGCGTCATCAAAAGACATTTAAAATTTTAAATCAAGCATTTTCATTTGTTGAATTAAGTAAGAGATAGTAAATTCGGTGAAATTTGAATTAGGTTTTGCTTATTACTATTAACGATGCCGATGACGTAGGTATAGGCCTACTAGGCCTAAAGGTTTGATGTTCACCGGGCATAAGTAAAATAGCTCTAATTCTTGCGTTCTTCCGGTGAAGTCATTGTCACAGCATATTGATGCTACGTAGCTTCAGTCGTTGTTCTTTATCGTTGCTCGTATTCTGATGATGTTGGTCGTCATGACCAACGAAACGTCAATAAAAACAAAGCTTTTAAGATCAAGCTTGCTGTCGATGCCGATGACATTAAGATTTAAGACTTCAATACTGCTACTGATGGCTTCTGCTGTTGATGACTTGAATTTATATCTTTAAACGTTATCCTAACGTTCCAGAAGGGAGCACGCTCCGCTATTTTACTTTTTATCTCATTATTACAGGAATTTTTTTCACCAGGTTCAATATTCGTACTACAATGAGACCTATTCCGAACAGAGGTGGATCAACACTGAAATTCTCCTCGGGAAATACAAAGACAAAGAAGCTTTGGATTTTGCGATTGATAGGATTGCTGTGAGTACTTGTGAAGACGTTTTATGTTACTGTGTTATGTTGACTCTTATCAGTATCTCAAGTCCATTTGATCAGTAACCAGCAAGCCTACACGTTTCGAGCATTATAAAATGTCTTTAATCACTGTAAATAACTTGCTAGACATTCGATTGGGGTAAGTTTGCACTAGTAGCTCAACTTGCAGGTACTTTCAGACATTAGAAGAAGTAAAGTTGTGCAATATTGATGACGCAGCACTGCTTGTTTTCTAACAAAGCAGTGTGTTTGCATTGATTGACAGTACAATGCAACAATTAAGTGGTCATTGCACTTCTTTAATTTTTGGTATTAGCCAATCAAATGCACAAATTGATGAATTTAATTTGGTAAATCTGAATTGTATTCTAATTGGAATAGACATAGGTGGGCACAATTCCGTTAATCGTTAATCCGTTAGTAACGAAGCTAACTTTTTCTTGAACTCGTTAATCCGTTAAAAAGTTTTTTCAATGTAACGGACTAAATTAACTTCCGTTAAGTTCTGTTGACTTCCGTTAAGGTTTTTATCGTTAATATCTTGCACCATTCATTCATCGTACCGGTATAAACCAATTTGCTCTGGTAGCACTTGGTGCGTATTAGCATGAGTTTTATTGAAGAAAGCGAAGAAAAGAGCTCTTCTTTGCGGCAAATAATAAGCTGCAGCCTTATAGGTCTATTAATTATCGCTTTTCACAGTTTCCAAAGATTTTCCGATCGCAGCTTCGTTAGTGCATTTAAACTTATTTTAATGTTGAAATTAGATTAGACTGTAAAATGTAACTTCCAAAACACAAAAAGACCACCACAGCAATAAATATTTCCTTACAATCAGCTCAACAGCGTCAATACGAGTTCTAGAAGCGAGTGAATAAAAAGAAATGCAAATTACACGCAAAATGTTAACGAATTAACGGACTTTTATTAACTTCCGTTAATCAAAGCTGAAAATAACGGATTAACGTTAACGGAGGTGTGAAGTTTGTTAACGGACTAGTGGTTAACGAAGCTAACGTTTTGCATTAACTTGCCCACCTATGGGAATAGATATTTTAAAATTTTCGCGACATCTAGTTTAAAATATTGTTACTATTGTTTTGTACTGCCGTATTTTAGAGGCATTGCATGAATCAAAGTGTTTTTGATGCATTATGATTTTGCATTAGTATCACGGATACAAGACTTATACTGCCCATGCGATAACTAAAACCGTTCGAGAAGACTTCAATGGACCGAAAAACAGATACCCGAATGCTCGAAGAGTCATGATTCTGCTCACCGATGGGAAAGCTGACGACGCAGAGTAAGCAGAATCGAATTGTTATTGAATCACATAGAAAATTTGTGGAGCTATGTACATCTTGTTTCGTTCAATAAGTAAAAACTTTTTTTCTGTTTGAGGCTCGCTCGAAAAAAAGAATGAAGGTATGGTCTCTGGCCAGCAATTTGATTGATTAATTTGGGTTGAGTTACCATCCGCGACGTAGGAGTTATTTTTTAAATTTTGAGTTAATTTTTCGAATTTCTTTTCCCAAAGTTAATTTTGCTGCCTGCTCGAAGCTACAAGCAGTAACAATTGTAGTGAAGTACTTTATCCAAGGACGTACTAAGGTGACCACATTGCGAGTTGAACCCAACTTTGCAATCAGGGCTGTTGAACCCAACTTTGCAAATTGAAACGACAGCACTTTAAGCACGTAGTCCTGAAAACGTTGTCAAAGTATGGGCTCTTGTTATCACGTATCAGTCTCCCCATACTGATGAGGCCTGAATGATGTTAGACCAAGCAGACTAACGGTAATAAAGAGATAGGTAGCCACTAGCTAGTGGTTGCAAGACAGAGCAGCAGCTCTTCAGTGGACCATCGCAGTACATGGGCATCTGCTGTCAGTAAACACAAACTTCTGCTTGAAACAAGCTAAAAGTTTATTTGCAACTTTCTTGATTTCAATTTAAAAAGAAACAATGTGAAGCATCCGCTATGCAAGGACAGCTGTACGGTACGTTACGTTCAGAATTTGTGTACTACGTACTTCGCACCTTGAACCGTACCGTAGCAGTCTACCGTACTTCACTTTAATTTTTGAAGCTTACCGTACCAGCGTACCATATTTTGAAGCGTGCCTATCTACGTACCGTACCTTGTTTTTTTTGCGTACCGTTCCTTCAACCAATCTAGTTAAACAACGATCCAATAATGACATAAGCGACTTATGTTGACGTGTTTTTTGTTTATATCTAATTCGTGATAAGCATTCGCTTAAGAGGTACTTGAACTTCATAACATGAACTTAAAAACTGCTGAACTTTATACACCAAATCCGATACTTTATTCAAGGCCGTCAAAAATCAAAATCTTATAGAACAAAAAATAATGCAACATTTATTGCTGATTCTTTATGCTTCAGGAATTCTTTATGTTTAGTGATAAAAAATGACAATTCGGAAAGGTTTGCTTCGATGTTTAGGATCTAAGCTAGAGATACCAGGGTTCGAAATTAACGCTTGCCCGAAGCAAGCTAAAACCGCCTCGGGAAAGTTATTTTTCGGCTTAATTTGCCCGACGGGCAAGCTAACAAAATAGAGCGTATTAAACAACATCAAACAAGATTATTTCGAGACGCAATTTAGCTCCGCTTTTCTTGCACTGTAAGTAGAGAAAGCTGTTGCTTGGTTTATTTTAGTTAAGCATTTTGTAATCATCACAATTAACACTTTGTTTACTTAAATCGTACGCTCATCATTAATCGCAATTAACAGTTCTTAATTGCACGCAGATTTTTTGATACTCGGACGCGATTAGCAAAATGCTACTTTTTTTTCTATAAAAAAATTCCCCACGCTTGTCGCGTTAACCGCTGTTTCAGATATCACAATTACCTACACTGCGCTGCATAAAGAAATCAAGAATTAGCAATTTTTTTGTTATGATTATTTTGAAGATCTTTTAGCTCTTATAGCTTTTGCAAAAGTTTCAGCTATCTAGCTGGTGAAGTTTCCAAAATATTCGCCATTACAAATGGGCTTGCAACAAACCGTAGTTTAATAATAGAAATATATACAATTAAATAATCAATTTTTACGTAATGCATGATTAGAAAAAGTTAATTATTACCCTACGTCACATTAACATCTGACATAGCATCGCGCACAAAAACTTAATTTTTGAAATAGGATACGCGACTACGCTTATTTTGCAACTTCAGTGCTTTTTGCTTAGAAGTACATTTCAAAAATTTTTTTCCAAAGTTAATCTCAAACCTCATTGTACCTTTTTTTTTCGGGTAAGTTGAAGCCTTCTCGGGCAAGTAAACGTTTGATATCACTTGCCCAACGGGCAAGTTGTTGAAAAAGGTAATTTCGACCCCTGGATACTTACGTGTTTCGACGCAGTCTTATGTCATCTTCACGGCGTTACATTTAAAACATAAGCAATACACTGAAAGCAATTCAATGCAATATGCGCTGAGCTATCGCGACGCATTTCGACCTTGCTCAAGGGTTTCATCAGGCGATAATAACACAATATAACATTACTTAAACAAAATATACACATTGTGCGATTGAGTTAAAATTCGGATAGAAAATTATTACAGAATACGCAACTGTTTAGTCTATGAACAATTCCGTGACGACAAACTGTTATGTGAGTACATGGAAAAGTACTGGGAGAGCTGTAGTTGAATGTAAATGGCCGCACTATGCAGGGAGACTTAAGCAATTTAGCAAAACGGCTACATAGTTAAACATTTTAGAAAGGTTTAGTTCGATGTTCGGGATCTCAAACTAGAGATACTAACGTATTTCGACTCAGTCTTATGTCATCTTCACGGCGTTACATTAAAAAACATGAGCAATACACTGATAACAGTGTAACGCCGTGGAGATGACGCAAAACTGTGTCGAAACACGTTAGTATATCTAGTTTGAGATCCGAAACATCCAAGTAAACTTTTCTAAAAATGTTTAACTTAGCAGCCGTTTTGCTAAATGACATTATCAAAAATAAACACATTGAATAGGCTACTACCACAATGATATTTGTATTTTCTTGTATTTTTGTACAGCCAAGATATCTCCATTTGTTTAGTTGGTCAAATTGATTTTAATGAATCGGAAACCTATTCAGAGTTGTAAACGGGCCGACTAGTCCAGGCCCGAACCCAAAAACTAATTTGTAACCCTAATCATGCCCGAAAAAACCGAAAGTCACGTTAGATCTGCAAAATTTAGCAAAGTCGCCAATTTATTTTGATTATATAAGACAAAAAGTACGTCTCAGGCCCGAATTAAGCCCCAAATTTTTCTCAACTTTAGGCCCGAACTCGACCCGAAAAGCCCGGCCCGACTTACAACTCTGAACCTGTTTACGTGTTGCCATTCACGAGGCGTTATTGCAATGCAATTTATTGGCATTTTTCTCTTCACTAATACAAAAAAAACCGCGCAATGTGCGAAAAGACTGAAATTGCTAAACCACTGCGTATTCAGCTGAAGTGTCGCAGTTGTTTCCGTTCGAACTGTTCTTCAATATATGACATGCCACGATAGTCCTAAGCTCCTAGTATCTATAGGCAATAGTTATGAGATAACAATTGGCCATACTTGTGATTGTGACTCGTAACATCATAATGCAATAGTTACGGCAAATTAAAAGGCTTTAGTGATTACTTGAGAATAGCCCTAGACTATTTGCACACCGGGCACGGGTGGCACGAATCTTTATTGATGGCCGCACGTTGCACATACAACGTTTGTAGGCAAATTCAAACAGCGTACCATTACAAAAAAAGGCATACCGTACCAACGTACCGTGACCGAATAGTTTTTCTTTGAATTCTTCTTACAGTTTACAGTATTTATATGAATTTCGTGGAAGAAAATCAGTTTTAGATGCTGAAAATAGGATGTTTTCTTTCTTGATATATCGTTGGTTTCGTACTAGAAGGCTGCAAATGCCAAACGCAAAGTTTAAAACTAACTGGTAACCTACATCGAAGTTCTAGTCGTGCAGCTGTTGGAGGATGCGTTCATTATAAACAAATTAACATTTCCGTGCGCCGTAGAAGTTTAAAAGAAGTATTTAATACACTATTGTCCGACAAGAAATGCATTAAAATAGCACTTTTTTGCTTAACCATCAACATCTGCACAGCGATTTCATAAATCCAGCCTCTGAAACTAAAAAATTATTTTGATGGACTTCAATGGTAATTTCTAGCAATACAACAAGTAATCAACAGATTTTTGTTCCAGGGAACTACCAAACGCTACCCTGTACGCTGGTGACAACGGCGTCGAGAGCTTCGCGATTGGTATCGGTGATTATGACTCCGATGAGCTGAATCTTATCGCTGGGGAGGAAGATAAAGTTTTCACCGTCGAAGATTTTGAAAATCTAAAAGAAATTGTCTCAAGGCTGCAAAATGACATTCAAGTTTTAGAAGGTTATCAACTTTTTACTTTTCTCGGAATAAGTCATGAATTGTCAATTTTTTAGCTATTTTAACGCAATAATCGAGCTTCATTGAGAAAAGTAAAACGCAGAAGTAATGCTATAGTGGACTTTTTTACAATAGTGTGACCTCCACTAAGTGGGAATTTCCTTCATCTTCATGTTTTTAGGCTTAGGTATAGTTTAAGGGTCATGTCGACTATTTAAAGGAATATACTCCGACCTTTATATTAGTTGTTTTACTGCTTCGATTTAGAGAGTGTGGTTGTTTTCCGGAATGAAGAGTGTGTTACATCAGAAGAGCGAAATCGTTGCTTTGTTTTTTTACCATACTGTAATATTGGTTTAGGTTCATCATCACCTGACCAACACAACGGACTCTCTCATTGTGAGGCTGGATTCTCTACAGCTGTGGATAAAGTGAGTATATGAGTATTAAGAAATTCTCCCTTACTTTGTAGGCCGGTGTAGCTTTGATTGGACCATCCTTAGGATGGTTTTATCAACTCAAATTATTTTACAGAATAAGATTTAAAATGATGTTGGTCATTCCTGTAACGTTTCATCAGCTAAAGGTGATTTCATGATTTGCTGAATGGTAGGGTCTTTTGTTTTTTTTATGAAACGAGAAGTATAGTTTCTGTGATTTGTAGTAAAATTACTTTGCCAATAGGAAAAAGATGTTATGCTCGGCTCAGGGTAATTGTGTTTTGGTTAACAATTAACTGCTGTTTACTCTCATGGGGATTAACTTTCAACCTGAAATCACCTTGGATTTCATCGATAAAATTTGGAATGCATTGCATCAGACAGCACACAGCAGAATCGCTCTATTTTTTGTCTCGAAAGCAACACCGAAATAGATTCACATAAGTTCTCAAACACTTCCAAGTTAGAGGAATGCCCCAAAAAATAAATAGCTCTGATCCAAAAGAAGATATTAAAAATAGAGTTGAAGATTAAACTTTCAGAGGTGATCTTTGGCTCTTTTTAGACTTGTTCTAGAAAAGCAGTGGCTTACAATGTAGTGGCATACAAGGCTCTCATTTATCGATACCAACTTACCTCGTTCCGTACTGAGTGTACTCAAAGTTAGCTCGAGCGGTGTTTGGAAAAATAACGTTGGGTCAGTGCCAATCTGCAGCTGCTGCGTGATAGATTGCTGTTGGGCTCGCATCCTGCAACATGTTTCCTGTAGCCGCTCACTGTAGGTGCACAGTTGCATACGGTGTGATTATAAGGTTACTGCGTATACATTGCACAGCTGCGTTGCAATGTTGAAGCCAAAATTGCTGAATGAATGCATTTTATGCTTCACATGCTTCTTTTAATTAGACATAGCGTTGAGTGTCCGCCAAAATCATTTTTATGCGGATGATGGGTTGTTTGGATTTTTTTTGGTCAAAAACTTCTAATCTTTAAAAATACGCTTGGAGAAAGGTTCATGACTTGAACAAAAGTGGACATTCGACAGTAACTGCTGCTATGGCCATTCAGTTTGAATCAATCCACCTTATTACATAAAAACGCTTTAAAACTTGAGTCACTTTTATTATTGAAAAGTTGGTTATATTTGTACGGATACAACTAACTTAATTTTAAAACTTTAATTACAGGGAAATATGCCCACCTTATATAAGCAGTTCAAGTAATATTTGATTAAAAATTTCCTTAAAAACTCATAATTTAAAGTGCTTTTGCACCTGCATCTGTCTTACCGCAAGCGAAGCATTAGCATCAATAAAATATGACACTTCATTAATTAGTGGAAAAAAATTGTCCATAATTCAAACTATTTCTTGAGTTTTCGTTTCCAGAAGGACATTTGTAGCTGTAAGCTCAGTTAAGCAACAGCGCTATGTTCAATAGATCTTAGTTTGTAAATTTGTTGTTCAAAACACGTCAATCAAAACAAAATCTTTCCTTATAGCCTACTCGCTGTACTACGCCTAAGCTTGTAACGAGTTTGCGGGGCTGATCTCCTCCTCACTGCGATCGGCAACGCAGTTCCTTTCGAAGAAATGTTGCAGCAGTGGTGCTCTGAACCTGGTTTAACGGGCCCGTAATATGAACCTCAGATCTCTTGCTGCAGAAACAAACACGTTACCGCTCGACCAACTGGCCAGTTCAAGCCACGTCGAAGCTACCAACCGGTTGAATGATGAGAAAGCATAATTTAATCATAATCTAATCCCGTTGATACTGTACTTGATGTAATTGTCTGGCTCTTCTATCCCTATTGCTGAAAATCTGAGATACCAAAGATACAAAGCCTATTCGCCTTTCATTCCCAAGCTTAATCGTCTGTTAACGCATAGGTGACTGCTACTTGGAGGTTTTGCGGAATATCTGTTTTCGTTGTGCCCAGCAAAGACTTAAGAGTAAACAACTAATGAAGCTCTTGTAGCTCCAAAATGCCTTGGCCAGAAACAGCAGAGAAACCTGTTAGTCGTTTAGTCAAGTTGCTCGTAGCTGCTGCCTAGCTATTCACAACACAAGATGGAAGCTTCATTCCGTCCTTTTATGGTGAACGCTAAGTAGGTTGTAGGATTACGTGAAGCTGATTTTGACACCTTAGAATGATTTGATCTTACCGTTAGGTTGAGGACTTATTCCGAAGTCTAATTTGTTTCGATTTAATCCATGATTACCAAATCAGGTAAGCTAGTTTTAAATATTGTCATTGAATAGGCCATAAATACGACTGACTCAGAGCGGATTTACGTCATCAAAATTGCGAAATCAACCGTCGCATAAATTATACCAATATTTGGATGTTGCAAAGTTTGAAGCAGTAACTTAAAACATATTTAGTTGCGTGTATACTTTGTATGCTTGTATACTTTGTATGCTTGTATACTTTGTATGCTTGTATACTTTGTATAGTTTGTTGCTCTTTATTGTTTGACATCACAATTGCTTGCTAATTCTCGGTATGTGACGTCACACTGATCACGCTGTCTTTAATGAACCAAACAAAGGCCGGAAACAGCTTAACGTGAGCAATGAAAACTGCAGTTGTTTGCTCACAAAGGCAGAGCGATTGTTCGGAAAGCATCAGAGCAGTTCAAGCTGGCTGGAATGAAGCTGAATGTTTGAGACGCTTTGAAAGTAAGTTTTCTTAAATCTTATTTTAGTTAGTACCTAATTGCCAAGTACATAAGTGCTAAATTTTTTGAATGTTTGCATTTCTTTCTATTCGCATGAAGTTGATAAATGACTTAGTGGCAAGTCGAAACGACTCTATTAAACTGTGTACCAACATTTTTTTAGCCAAACTACGTTGTAGTATTGTTTTCTTTTCTTTTTTTATAAACAACTACAATATTTCAATCGGCGATAAAACTTAAATTTTTTTAGTCAAATTAAGAATTTAAAAGATTCTGAAGTTTTTGGTGAGGTTTAAGATTTGTTTTAGTTTTAGTTTAAAGACAGCTAAAAACAATTGCCTTTAACTTTGATCATGCTTATAAAAACGAATTTGCGGTTGTGCAAAGCAGGAATCTTACTGCTATCATAACGCTACATTTTCAAGAATTTTCCAATAAAATTGTGACGTCACTACATAGATAATGGATAAATTGGTACAAACAAAATAATTTGTCAGGAATTTTGAACAATTGCACATATTATAAGCTTGACAATAATATTATTCCATGGATGATTACTTTAAAATTCGATTTGCTATACAAAATAAAGACTAAAGCAAATTTCCCATGTAAAGCCTGGTCTGCATTGGGCGTAAAATCGTGAACTTACTACTAGCGAATTTTTGTTTATTTGAAACAAAAACGCGATACTCCCGGCGTACCGCTTTACCTGCGTACAAGCTGCTATTTAGCTAAAATAAACTAAAGATATGCTCGTACGCACACGATTTTACGCGCACTGTAGATCGCGCCTAACTGATATGGGCATTGAGCTGTAGTTTCATTAATAGTATAACTAATGTTGCTGAAAGGTCGCGAGAGCAAAAGTTTTCCTAGAGGTTATCCTTTATAACAAATCCTGGAAATTAGGTTTTCAGAAAATGACTCTTGCAAGTCGCGACATCTTTGTAGCCAAGCGTTTCTAGAATGTTTGTTACTGCAGGTGTCACGCGTCGTCCCTGGTGACGTACCAGAAGTGACGTGGGCGTTTTTAACTGGAATCATAGCATACAGTAGCTGGCCTCAGCTGAATAGCTAAGAAAATGTGTAGTGTCAGTAACTAGGAGTGCTGAGCATATGTGTGATACAGTTGTAGCTTCGTTTGTCAGGGAATTCAAAAGCATTACATCAATACGATTCAAACTTATATGATAAGTAGCAGGAAGTGCTGGTTAACTGGTTATGTGCGTAGCAATAGACGAGTAACTTCAAATGCGTACCAAAACAACTAATGCACGTAAATTTATGTGCTTTTCATACTTGAAACCGAGTCAAGATGCCTAGCGCATGATGTGCATCGGATCCACAACTATATTAATCATAGGTTCGATTCTCTGATGTACCGCGCTACTACGTCTATCGAAAGATGTTAGCAATTTTATGATAAAAGGCAAGGAGTTACAGTTTTCTTTTGGGTTAGGTTTGCGGACAAAACTAAAAAAGATGCCTTGATTTACCTGAGTCAAACTGAATACCGTTTATCAACACGGTAAAAAATATCATCCAGAGTTGACATAAATCTTAGATTTTGCAAAGGCAACATCCGTTGTTTTAGGCTTTTCACAATTGCAACAACTGCGATCCACAAACAGTAACACCAAAACGAAAAAAGGAAAATTATCCGATCCAAAAATAGACCAGTGTATGGAAAATGGGATAAATTTCGTTCATTGAAGCATAGTTGGACCAAGAAAACCTGCGCGCACTTAAAAAGTTGGCACTCATTTCAGCATTTCGTGAAAGATTAATGGACTCAGATTAATCAAACGTTGACAAATGCATGAAGGCTGTGAAACGCGCTTTACTGTATAAGGCTTGCAGTAGCGTTTCAGTACTGGTTCAAAAACAAAAAAAATTTATACATTTGAATCAGGGATAACCTGAAAGAATAATTAAACGAAGTTTATCATGAAGAAAATTTATTTATTGCTTTTTTCAAAACAAGTCAAATTGTGCAAAACATTGAACAAAACTTTGCAGCATCTATTCGATATTAACATCAGCGATTTTTTTTTTTTGAAGCTAGCAGCAGCACAATCGTATCGAACTTGTCGATTCAGGAAAGAGTGCATCCTATTATTCAAAAATTTATTTCATTGTCAATTTTTGTTTGACCAAAACTCTTTTTTTTTGCAGGTCAACTATCACGTGACTTTGATTGCGTCATAGGTAGTTAAAATTTCAAAACTCACCAGGTAAAAATGTTTTGCATGCACATTTCACACATTTAACCCGATTAAAGTGATGTGTTTCAGAAGAAAGACCCAGCCTCCTCTGCTTAGTTGGAATGCGAGTCAACCTACTGTATTAACAATTTTTTCCACTTCAATCATTTCTTGTTTCTTCTGGCTCTTTGTCTTGATCTTTCTATACTCAAAATACCGTTCTTGTATTTTGATCTTAGATTTTTCAAAACTTTGTACTTGACTTGTGTTCTTTGCTCGAATTTTGTTTTACTTTCACTTCTATTTTCTGTTTTTTATTATCGTGTTGATGTTTCGCAAATAAACTGAAACGTTGCATTGTGTGGTTATTTTACTTAGAACAGCTAAGACATTCGGATAAGCGGTACAAACGGCACTTTTTGTGTTTGTGTACTTGTCTGTTGCATGCATTCCGTATTCTGTTTTGTTTTGTGCTTTTTATCTTATGTTTTGAGCCACTTTGAACTTTGACCCAATTTAAGACCTTTTTTCTGACGTAGGCCGGCGGGTTGTACCTTGGGGCGGTCGGAGCTTGGGATTGGAGCGGAACGATCGTGAAATATGACGACTCCGAGGATCAGAATCCGGATATTCCTGATTTCAGTGAAGTACAAAAAGTGCTGGTGAACTGGACGAAAGAATCGTACTTGGGTGAGTTTGTTGCGAATATTTTATGATGCCCTCAAGAATTGTCAACAAAAAAGATGTTCTTAATCAAAGTAGAATCTCGTTGACATTTTATTAGTAATTTGCAGTTCTACGAAGATGTGTACAATCTATTTAACATAACATGTCTGCTTGAATCGGCAAAGAGCAACTTGTAAACTATACACAAATTACATTATTTAAGCCGTGACGTTATTGATATCAAAATTTAAGTGGTTTTTCGACTAAAATATACTCGAAACATTCATTAAACAAATTGTGTTTGTACTTGAATTTTAATTATAAGTCACATCAAGCTCACATTAAAACATCGTCTCTCGTATTGAACAAGTTTATCATTCAACTGTTTTGAACAAATTGTTTTCATTTTCTAATTTATATTATATAGTGCGTTTATAAAATTAGGGTAAAGGCGCCGTTTTTACGACGACCCTGATCGCATGATTTTGGATTCAACCCGCACCCTGGTACGTTGTTGCGTCCATGGATAAGATTATCTCGGCTTGGTTTACGATGATTATCTTTGCTTGGTGGCTTCTAACAAGCAGCAATTTTACGAGGAAAGTAGCTAAACGACAATTAAAAAGCCTGGAATACGGTCAACTCCTAAACGGGTGCTGATTGGTCCAAAATAAAAGAACCACCGTTGCTTCCTCGTCAGTGGAGGATAAGTATGGACCAATCAAAAATAAGACGTATACCTTTTGTAAATCGCATGCATTGTGTTCTGACAATCTTCCTTGTAAAAATCTCGTTGAGTCTCGATTAGTTGCTATACAGAATATTTTTAATACTATTATAAAAAGATATTTTTCATGAAAAAGAGCTTCTTTCCTTTCTTGAAATGATAAAAATCGCTCTGATTTGCAAAATATATTTGTCGACTGATATGTCACAGTACGTGAATTGTTTAATCACAGGATATGCGCTGACGAGCGGGTTCTACAACGGAGAATCAGAGCAAGAATACGTCGCTATTGGAGCTCCGAGATACAGGCTGGAAGGAGCGGTAAGAAATCTACCAACTGAATTTAAGATTTTTATGAAACAATGTTCATATTTTGACAAACAGTACTTCCAACACTTCGTATTTTTGACAAATTAGTCTCATTCTTACGCAGTCAAACATAAAGTGCATCAGAATAAATTTAATTAATTTGCTTTGGAGAGATGATTCTTTAATTTGCTCTTTGTTTTATGGAATAAGCTTGGTTCATCCAGTTTTAGCTTGTGAGTTGCGATTACTCGCGGATATAAGGTAATTGTTGGTACTTATGATCCTTCAAATATCATGCCTCGAAATCTCGAGTACTTAGGGTAAAAGATGAAATGGTTTAAACATATTGCATCTGATTAGAAGCATATACTGTTATTTTTTGTTGGTTGCTACTTACGAAAGCCATTCTGCTATTTACTTGAGTTTTGTGTAAATATCCCTTCAGTGATTTCGCAAAATTAATTCAGTATTTTTTTGAAATAACTTTTTAATCTGAAAATTTCTTATTCGTTAGACCATCATAAAACCTATCATGACTTCATAGAAGAGCAATTGCTTCTTAGAAATATTCGTGCCTGTAGATTCTTGTGAAAAATGTTGAGATTCTCTGAAGCGGAAGGCCATAATATCTGTAGCTTGTTTAAAATAGACATATGCTGGCTGATGCGTAATCGGGCTATAAGAGCGTGACTTCAGACTAGAAGTGAATCATTTAAACATGTTGCACTTTTGTTATATCACAAATAACTATGCTACATCATCAAAAGATTACCTATTCATACATTTAAAAAAACATATAGAAATGCGTTATCCACGTAGAAATGAGAACCAAGATAAAAATTTAGCTGGGTTTTGCAATCCTTTGGCGTTACTAAATTAACACTGCAGAACGATCGAATTCCGGTCGCCCAACAATGTCAAGCATGCTGGTACTGAACCCCTCTTAATAGATATAGGCTTCGTATAAGATACCCCCTTTTTTTTCATGCTGGTAGTTAACTCCCTGCCTGGTGTGTTATTGCTGGTTAATGACTGCATCATTTTTCCAAGTTATAAAGCTTTGTTTCGTTACAGTCTATTATATTGTAGTTAGATTGACTACTTTCGGGGCTATGCCAAGAATTCAACTAACCTTAGATTTAAATTTTCAACGCGTTTAAGTTTAGGTCACGTTTCAATTGCAGTGCATTCGAAATGTTTTGACGAACACAAGTCTTTTTGCATGTAAAATTTTTCACGCAATGTAAAATTAAAATCTAAAACACTGCAAATAAGTACATCTTAATTTGGGTTAGGCTAAACGATATAATGGCTCTCTTTGCTGTTTAATTCTCTTTAGTGCATGATTTCAATCATGGATGGATAAGGTAAACTGAAACTAGTAATTTGTATAGCATCTAACAGGATATGATCTCAGTGTAATTATTTGCTATTCGCTATGAAACGGAAAGGAATGAAATCATCAAATTGATCATTAGGTGATCAAGTTTGGTCAATTTATGAGAAAAATTACAGTATGCTGCGAAGTTTGATCGGGTAGAAGGCTACGGCGCTTCACTCTGATGTAAGAGTTTAAGGGTTTGTTTCCCAGGTCTGTCGAGTCGAACAGTGTTACCAATGGCTCAACACACCTTTCCAAATTTCTTCGAGCAAAGATCATTATAACCCAAGCAAATTGATACGCTGTCTCCAGAAACTCGTTATGCGTTTGGATACAACGCAGCGTGAAGTTTGATTTCAGTGGTTTGGTTGAGACGTGTTTTGTTTCTGAATTACTCATTTTCTAACTTGCATTGTAACGTACAGGTTGTCGTGTATCGTCCTCGTCGTAACAATGCCAACTTCACTGATGCCGTCACAATATACCCCAACAGCGTCACGTCACAGTTGGGGAGCTATTTTGGAGGAGCCATGCTTTCGGTGGACCTCAACAATGATCAGAGAGATGACCTTTTAGTGGGTGCACCTCTTTATATTGGGGATAATTACGATGATGGGCGAGTGTACGTGTATCTATCGAACGGTACAACCACGAATACAATGCAATGGGTAAGTTGATAAAAAGATTTTTTGTCGGATACATTTTTGAAAAGGTTAATAGAATTGTTTTAGTCTCAACCTACTCAAGCTTGAAATTTATGTTTGGTTAATGAAATCAAGCTCGGAATTTTTGTGCCTCCAGATGTAGACCTATTGAGTATAGAATTTATTTATTCATGCAAACAAATTAGCCACGCAACAAGCTCGTCAAACTACTCCAACGCAGACCCATCAGCAGTCAAAAAAACAGGACTTCCTCTCGGAGCAAAACATCCGCCTTAATGCTAAGAAATCTTGTTTCAGTTTTTCATTAGGCATCTTCAACAATGTTTGTGACTTTCTGTAAGCATTGTGTCTTTCGTCAAATCCAAAAGGCGTAATTAAGCCTCCACACCGCCACCAAGCGATTACAATGAAATGTATTTTTCAAGTATGATTTTTGTAGCATTGCAGTTCTTTACCACTATCTAGTGATTAGCCAACAGTAAACACAAAAAACTGACGTCAGATTCCAATGATATTGCAGAAGGCCGTTGCTTCGATTCTTAGATGCTTTTTTTTCAATGCCATTTTCTCTTTTATGTATTTTTATGTGACGATCATAAAAACCTATCATAAACTAAAAAAAAAATACTATCCTAAAAACATAAAACCTATCATAATCATAAAAGCTTGTCAACCAAAACTGAATGAAGCATGAGTAAGTCCCCGTAGTTATGATTCAATTTTGGTTGCTTTTCACACCTGGTTAACCTGATGAGGAATGACTTCCTTCTACAGGGTAAAATATTGAATGTAACTACGCGTTATTGACCGGTACCTTTCAACAACGGCCAACGTTTTGGTAATGGGTACCCCCTTAAACAGTGAGGAAACACCGCTTTTCTTCTCGGTATTCTTTAGCACACCCCTGCGGTTCTGTGGTGTCATGACATTTTGTTGTATCAGCTCTCATTTTCAATAAAATCCGGACGTTTCCAACCAGCCGAGGCAGAGTTGCTATTTTTTAAAGTTTTGTGTTCGATACATCTTTCCAAACCATTTTCAAATTTTGCATTTTTTAACAGCAAAAGAATAATTTAATTGTGATGTTTTGACATTTGCGGGCCAGAGTTTTTAATGCTGCAGGTTCGAATCCTGTGAGAAGACAATTTTTTTCGCATTTCTTGTTTTAAGTAGTCGCCGTTATGGTAGCTCTTCCCTAGGCTTCATTGTTGGTAGCCTTTACATCAGAAGCACGCAAACAATTAAAAAAAAAATTGAGTAGATGTTAATTTTAAACTGACAATTACATGATACATTCTTAAACATGCAATGGTTAGGCTGAGGCTTCCTTCGAACCAGTTGTTCTCGCTGGTACAGCTCCGGGTGGTCGATTTGGCTCGGCGATGGCAACGGCAGGTGACCTCAACAAAGATGGTTTCAATGACATCGTGATCGGCGCACCTTACGTGGAAGACAATAGAGGCGCGATTTACATTTACCACGGAAGCAGTACCGGCATCAATCCACAGCCAAAGCAGGTTAGTGTTGCACTAATTGTAAAGTCGTAGATATATTTTTTTATGCGTCGCCTTCCTGTTGTTTTCTTTTATTCCTGTTTTGGTATCTCTTCTTTCATTTACTTTAAAAAAAAGCCTAGAGAGACCCTGAAAAATGGATATGACAGAAGTATTCGACAACACGCAGGCAAATATGCAAACGGAATGCAAAACAAAATTTGTTTTTTTAATACTAAATTTTTTCTGTTGTTTTCAGACGATCAAAGCGTCCGCGTTGCCCAACGATTATTTGAGATACTTCGGTCTCTCGATCCAAGGCGGCCAAGACCTGGATCGCAACGGATACCCGGACATAGCTGTCGGAGCTCCTAAAAGCGACGCTGTTGTCATTTTTAGGTAAGTAAGATTTGAAAAGTGTAAAATTAATGAGATTTCAATTTTTTTGTGCTGTAATGGAAACAGTTTAAGGCTAGAGCATGTTTTCATACTTGAATTGCAAAATTTCTTGCGCACTTGCAGTAAGGCATTTGGTAAAAAATGTTATCATATGCCTACTATAGACAAATTAATTTAGTTTAGTAGTTAGCCAAAATAATGTGTATCGTTTTAAGCTATTTAGACATGGCTCGTGCATAGGAAGTCAACTTTTACTTTCGCATTGACGCCTTGAACTGAAAACTACCTGCAGGTCTTAAACAAATTGTTGTAGTCTTTCAACTGCGGTAGTCGCTTGAACTTTGTAACTCGGTTTGTTTCTTCAGATCTCGACCAGTTGTAACCTTCAGCGGAAGCCTCAACTTCTCGTCGCAACTCATCGATGTTTTTCAATGCTTCGAAACCCCAGGAAGAAGATGTCTCACCCTTGAAGTTTGTTTGCGATCTGCTGGCGAAGGAGTGGAACCCTCAGTCCGTATGTTTAATCTCATATAATGAATTTCTACCGTAACATACTGTAAATCTGCGTCTGAATGTTGCTCTGGTCAGTAGCATACAATGCTATTATTGGCCATATCAATTGGATTAAGCCCTGGCCAGTGGCCACGATTGGGAGTGAATTAATTAGAAGATAAAGATTGAAAATGGGATCATATGGTAGCTTCAAAGAATGCAAAATCTAAGTTTAAAAATTGTATCAAACTTGCACTGTAGATCTAAACACGCAATAAATACTGTATTTCGTTTTAACATTTATACCGTCATCGCCTGGTTTTATCGAAGTTTTTTAAGATGATCCGTTTTTGGTATCAAAATTCAAGTTGGATTTTAGTTCCTGAAGTTCTTATACAAAAGCCTAACCACAAATTGGAATGACCATAATACAATGTTTGTAAGCTCGGTCGTTTCGATCCTGTCACGGTAAAGCTGGAATCCTTAGTAATGCTACCTTATGGAGCGCACAAGTTTGTATGTACTGGTACTTGACACACCCACAGACACGAATACTGAAGTGCGTACTTTGCAGTACAAATTATTCAAGCAGGCACCACGCCATGTTCACTTGGATACAAATGGCTTAAATAGCACAATGCAGTTACCAGATTATATTTATAGCTGTGGACTACACGATCAGGCTGGACACCCGAGTAAGCAACCGCGAAAGCAAACGCATTGAGTTTACTAACGAAGATTCCTTCACTCCTGCTACTTATGAAATCACTAGAGTTCGAAACGTTACAATAGACGGCCTGGATAGCTGTTGGAGCTTCAATGTATCAGTTAAAGTAAGTTACAATGGGATGTGGAACGGAGCAATTAACTATAAGAATCAAAAATGATTAGCCAATCAAAAAGCTGGAGCCATTTTAAGCTCTCAGCTCCTTCAGTGATAATCTCTCTCTCTTTCAAATTAGTTTTCTAAAGTTTTTCTTTCTTGATTATGAACATGGTGAATCTCGTTGTGGCTCTTTGCATTAATCTTGGATGTTTGATGCAAAGAGTCACAACGAAAAGCTGGCATTTTCTCAATGTTCATAATTTTGACGACTTCAAACTGAACTGTAGTTTTTCTTTTTGTTTGCCGATTTATCCTGACCATCTTAAAAGCAATTTTACTATACTAGAGAATAATTTATTAGACTGATAATATTTTACTTGTTCAGAACTATCTTTACAGTGCGGTTTTAAGTTGATTGGTTTTTTGCATTAATCGGTTGATGATATTGCTTCGTATTTAATAAAGTCATCCATAGTCATATCATTTCTAATCATTTTTCACTAGGTTTTCGAAGAGCGATTTTAGTTGCTAATCACATTGCGAGGTTTTTATTTTCGTTTCTCGTTGTACTAGAGTACATTTTGATTACTGTTCAGTATTTTGCTCTGAAAAGTAATAATCTTTTTGGTCTAAAAATTTACAATCTGAATACAGGTTGCTAAGATTATTACGTCATTGTACTCGTTGCATTTAAGAAAAGCAGAAAAGCATAATTCCCTACTTTTTACAGCGAACAATTTCTGATTATTCCACTCCCATTATAGCCTCTGTGGAGTACGAGTTGACTAGCAGCCACACCAACCAACCTCTTTCGTCAATCCGCGATCCGTAAGTCCATAGTCGATTTTTCCAGCAATTACAAGCTGTGCTCAATAGCTGAGTCTAGAGCGGGCGCTTTCATATCACACCTTTCTCTCTAACGGTAAAAATTAAAATGAAAGCGCAGTTGCTTAATGCTCAGTTTTCTATTTTTATCTTTGAGTATGTAGTTTTACACTGATTTAAACGAGAACTAATGGCAAAATTAATGGGGTATTTATAGTTGGGCGAATTGTATTAGACTAGATAGGAGTTGACTCCATCCATCCTTTTCGATCCAGCTGTTCCAGAGATATTTTACTTCAAACATGACGTAGGGGTCTCTAATATTAAAAATTTTATAGGCAACCTTGACGTTCATAGCCCTAGCGTTGTTATCAACGCTATCCCAGTTTTAACCTTAAGCATCGCCGCTATTAAGCTACTGCTGTGAGTCCTTTCGCTACGCTCTAATCAGTTTGATCTGGTCAGGACAACAGATCCGAGCTGGTAAAAAGAGTAGACTGTTTGGTAGCCTAGCGATTTCAGTAAAAATCAAGCTTTCAGATACATTTCAGTCTAAATCATAGCCTAGCGTAGCAAAATAGGCTACAAAATACAAAGACTACCAGTACTTGAGTAGGATATATTCAGTACTTCAAATTGAAAAATTTTGCATGGGATGGACGCTTTTGCAACCTTGACCAAACGCATTCGAAATGCGGATAAAATTTAGTGAAAATTATGCTTCAAGTTCAGATTTTGTCCTCAAATTCGATTAAAGACCAAACAAAATGAAGGTCTTCACCAACAATTGTAGGGATTTTGTCCTCTAAATTGAGTGAAGACCAAAAAAAAAAAGATCTTCACCGCAGTTTGGTAGTACATTTGGCCGGAATTTGGAATTTATTCGTGCTGACAGCCACTTTTTCGTCTAATCATCCAGACGGTTACTCACAATGGAGTGAGCGCTGAAACTTCGCTCGAGGGATGCTAAAATCTCGATTTGGGGGTTGCTAAATCTTGATGGGGGAACGCTAACTCTCGATTCGGGAACGCTTCCCCTTCTACTACTTAAGTACTGGGTACTTTGCATGAATATTGACGAAGTGTATTTGGTACAGTTTACATTGATTTACTCAGTTGCTTACCCCCATTCCTAATTGCGGTGCCGAACTGTTCAGTTATTCTTTGTTATTATGAACAGTTGTACTTTGTTGCTACAGGTCACTTTCCAACACATTCACTGCTGAAACGAACTTTGCACGAAACTGTGGTGATGATTCAACGTGCGTTTATAACCTCGAACTAACCACTGATTTTGTGCCCCCTTCAGCCTCTGTAACTGAAAGGTAAGCTTGATTTTTCGTGACTAAACAATAATATACCTGCTCCTTGCTTAGTTGTTGCAACAATATTCCATTGTTAATGCCTTTTGCCGTCTCACCTAATTGAAGATCTTAACTATTACGCCATATTTTTTAATTATGACCGAACAAAGCCGAAGCTAAAACAGCTATATTTGTATTTTTCAGTGATGGTTCCATTCGCGACTTAACGAATGGCGGAAATGTGTTGGTGATTTCACAGGAAACAGAAAATTCTCCCATCACCGTCAGAGTAAATTTGACAAACGTCGGTGAAAATGCTTTTGGAGTTCGAGTCACCCTCAACTTCACAACCCCACTCAGTTGGATACAGGTGTGCTTTCACTAGTTGATTTGTGTTGTCAGCTGTTGTGCTGTTGTTAAACCCAGGTTGATTCCTGAACAATCAATAACTGTTAATTGTTAGGAAAGATAGGTTGTGAATTTAGAAGAAAACGCTTAAGCTGGAAATTGCAATTAGATCTTAACTTGCGAAAGTACTTTGGCGCTGAGACATCGCAGCGTTTTGGTATTCAAGTCAAGCTGCCACCTCCTTAGTCTTCTCCTGTGTCCCACAAACTGTGTAGATTTCAACTTGCATCTTGTTGCAATGCTGTGATTGTTTTAGTGTCAGCTGCTTTTTTTATTTTAAATCGTTATCGATTTTCAGTTGGGTGACGTCCGAAGTTCGAACCCAAACTCGAGGTCCCCGTGTATGGAAGATGACAATCAAGATCGCGACTTCGGTTCTTCGAGGTCGAAGCGACTACGATACCAGTACAGTTCATCTCTAGGAAGCATAATGCAAACAAACGAATGGGTGAGCGTATGCAGTTTACTCTACACCAGTGGCCGTGAATTTACAAAGAAACTGTTTCTTATTTATATAACATAAATGTTCAATTTGTTGTTGATAGCAAAATTTCCGGCAAGTGTTTTATGCTGCTATAAACAATCTTCGTACCATGAGCTTTAAATTTCTGTGCGTTTCTTAAGTGTGGATAGACCATAAACTTGATCTTAGCTTTCCTTAAATACTGTATAGAATATTAGTAGTTCATTCTAAACATTTTGGCCTAATCTTGAAAAAATACCAAAATCAGGTGACAAATTTTTGACTATTGAAAATCTTATTTCTTTGTCGTGTTTCAGTGTTATTTCGAGTTCAACCTTTCTTCCATTGCTCTGGCCAATTCGGGATCAATACCGACTCAAAACATTACTGTATTCGCCCATACCTTGTAAGTACACTAACTTGAAGTTATCAAACGTACTATAGCAAAGTTTGTGCTTTTACTTAATTTAGTTTAGAGTGCGTTTAGGGATATGTTTTAATTTGTTATTTTCAAAAATCTCTATTTCTTTTGGTAAAATATACTGACAAAATCGAATTGTCATAAACTGTAGTAAAATATATTCTATAACTTGTTCTATTTTAAGCTTGATTCACTCAGTAATTTTGAAAACATTTAGGTGTAAAATAAAATTCGTAATTTTATTGCCTCTGATCTACTTAAATTGAGTTCTTGATCAAGATTATCAGTTTCCAAGAAAAGTATCAACTTAGCAATTAGGCTACGAAAACAGATGGTCAATAATGACTATTATGACTTCAGAAACAATGATCAAGCAAATGACGACGGTTCATCAGACGACAACGTTACTGAAACGTTTCCTGTTTTGTACAACGCCAATGCTGCAATTTCTGAGTAAGTTTGTTTCAGCTGAATTTTTTAAGGATGTGTGTGTCATGAGTAAGCAATTTCTGACTTCAACAGATATCTCTGGTATGACTTAGTATGAGTATACAGTACGATATACGCATACGACGTATACGGGTAAATTTTCCCACATGCTTATTTATGTGAGGAGGAATATTGAAACCGGCCACTCAGCGGTTCATAATAGGTGGCCAATGGAAGCCCATTAGCGGTGGTCGCCTGTGATTTGTCACCCATTCGTTTTGCGTGATGTGGAAATAGCCGCTTTTCTTACCCGTTTTCCACCGACTCGCTTGGTTCTGCAGAAAAAAAATTTTGTCGTGCTCTTCTCATTCACAGGAAAGAATGGGTTAACATTGTTGACATAAATAAAGTTGCGTCTTATTGCAGAACAATAATTGATTGTTTTTAACAGACGCAGCATCATAGAGACCACTGTCCCATTCAACTTTACAAACCAAGATATGAACATTTCATCAGTGCAGCAAATTGGAGAGAACACATCCGACATTAACATTAACTACCAGGTTGGTTACAGCTATGAAGCAAAGAAATCTATTAAATACTAGTACTGTGCTTTATTTATTCAACTCAGCAAAAAATTTGTTGTTTAACATTTTTTTTTAATAATTAAGGAATTTAAACATTGTTGTGTAATATGATAAATCTTTGAGTGGTCGACTGGCCCTTGAGTATAGTTCTATGTAAAGTGACAATTTAAAAGGCGAGTTTTGTCAAGTTAAATTTCAAATATAAATGCAGTATTTCGGAGTATTCCATAAACATTGTTGTTTTTCACGTCTTCTACCTGTTTCTACGCTCAACAACATTTCATTTCCTATTTAATCTTACTTCAATGCAGCTAAATGAAGCATGTCGTAAAATAAGCCATTCTCTTAAGCATAAGTCAATTATGATGTTTTTGACGTTTGCAGGCCAGAGTTTTAATATTTAATCGTTTTGCGTGCTTCTGGCCTAAAGCTTACCAGTGCGGAAGCGTAGGGAAGAGCCACCAGAACGGCGTCTACTTGAAACAAGCAATGCGAAAAAGTTGTCTTCCCACAGGATTCGAACCTGCAGTCTTTGGATTACCGGTCCACTGCTCTACCACTTGAGCTAGAGAAGACTCTCTTCGCATGCTTTTCAAGTGGTAGAGCAGTGGACCGGTAATCCAAAGACTGCAGGTTCGAATCCTGTGGGAAGACAACTTTTTCGCATTGCTTGTTTCAAGTAGACGCCGTTCTGGTGGCTCTTCCCTACGCTTCCGCGCTGGTAGGCTTTAGGCCAAAAGCACGCAAAACGATAAAATATCAGCGATTTTTTACGAACAAGCCAGCGGTTTTATTTTGTCATTAAATAACAAACACACTAAAACATAAGGCGAAAACTAAAATTGGATCAAAGTTATTAATGACGCGGAGGTGGCGAAAAGACCCTGATGCGGTCATCTAGTCAAGCAACTACACAAATTTTACCGCTGCGTTCCGGTGTTATAGCCTGAAGTAAAAAAAAAGTACGGAAACAGAGTGAGTGTCATTACTAATACATCAAGCTTCAACTTAGTACAATTTGCTAACGCTAATTTAATACCAGCTATATTCAAGCCTGTAGTTGAACATTTTTTTCATACTATTTGATGCAAAGCTATGCAATTTCGTTTACATAATCCTGTTGTTAAATTTTAGATCAATGGCCTTGGACATTCCAACACCCCTGTGTCAACAATCAGCCTCTCTTTTCCATTCAGCATGATCGGCAATCCGGAGTTGCACTTGCTGTATCCGCACAATTACAGTTGTGGTGCAATCGAAGTACGTACGACACTCGCTTTATTGCAAAAAATACGAGAACTGTAACAATCAAACAAAATCGAACATCATTAGTGCTATTTAAAAGCCTGAAATTCTGAATTTTATTGGAATTTATCCGGTGTAATAGCATGAACTGGATATGTAATCGGTTCTCTCAATCACTCCTGCGAAAATACCACTACGCAAGATTTAATCAGTTTATACAAACTAAAAGCTTGATAAATTTAATTTATGCTGTCTGATATTGCAGTGCAAAGTATTCTTAGTGTCAAATCTTTTCTCATTACGACGAAATACTTGTTAAACATAAAATATAAAAATAAAGCTAGTACAAATCGAACCCGTAAATCAGATTTCAATTTGTTACCGCTACTCTGACCATGAGTGAGTCGATTTCCATTTTCTTGCAATTTCGTTAAAGCGATACAAGTTTCAACTAACTTTTGTTGTTTGAGTAGAGTATTCTCGACACAACTCCATTCCAAGATTTTGGGCTTGTTATTTTCAGGGTAATGCTGAGTGTACTTGCGATGAATCAGTAATCAATCCGTACGGCCTCGCACTTGGCTTCGAGTTATCCAACGACTCCGTAGAAATCCCAGTGTATGCAAATCCAACAAGAATACCAGAAAACACAGTGTTTGTGAGTTTTTGTGTGAAACTTGTAGGTTTAGCATGATATTATGCATTTATGCTTTACATTCTACATAAAGCAGAAATAGTAACTTATAAGTTTCTATTATCTTGTTACTTCGAAAGCGCTTTAAAGATTTTGCTTGTGCTCCTGAAGATAAAGTTGTGCTTAATTTCTGGCGCATTAGAGTAATACCAGTTTAATATAACAGTTAATAAATTATCGAGCAGAAAATACTTTCTTATTGTTTGATTTTTGTTCATTTGAGTTTTTGAAATTTGCTTGAATAGGATATGATTTACGACGCAGCTGTCCAAATGTTTCTAAAAGAGGAGAAACTTCACTTCTTAATGCAAGAAAAATATAGGTTTCGGTTTGCTCCAAACCACTGTAAACTTTATCAAAATAGAATATTCATTGATTAATTTAATGAAATAAAACAGAATACAATGTCTTATCTACAGCACCAGTTCCCTTGTATCCTGAACCTGATATTTGTTGATATCTACTGGTCCTGGGTATTAACTTTAATTAATTGTGATGAAAATACAATATTTGTTACGGATTCGTTCTTATTCTACGTCTACTTTTATTGAATTCGTAACACGCGACTTGATCCAAAGTATATTCCTTTATTGCCAGTGGTCAGCGGTTTCTAGAAAAACAGGCGTTAAGTAACTTAAAAAACACAAGAAATAATTTACAAGAAAAAAAAATTAATTAAAGTTGAAAAGTTGTGTAGTATAGCAAAACAAGAAAAAACAATAACGCTTTTACAAATACAAAATAATAACCTTGCACATAACTCATTATCTCATCAACATAATTTATAACCAGAATTTACACAAATATCGTACATTTCACTTACCGATGAATTTTCGATGAAGACGTAGCACGTAAATTGTAACTGATAATTTGCTCGTTATCCAACGTAGATTTGAAAGCTGACACCTTGCAAATTTTGACACTAGCTCTAACGGGGGGGCGTAAAAGGAAATATTTGGGGTGGAGCAAGCCGGTTATATAATATCCAGGATTTAACAACGGGCCCTTGGGCGACTACTCAATATTAACAATGTAGAGTGTCCTCTAAACATGCTACAAAGGTAGCGATAACTAAACTTCAATCCGAGATTTCCCTTTCTACCGACTACTCCCTCTTGTTATAGGAAAGCAAAAAAAGCTTCTGCTCTCCGCAGACACTAAAGTAAAATGTGTGTCGACACCGCAAAGTCTCAGCTTGCAAACTCCAAAATTTGCGTACAATACAGAGATTGAAAACGATTGATCAAATTTTTCTTACGTCATTAAAGAACAAACAAAAAAGTGCTTACAACACAACCGGATTTGCCAAGATTTAACGTCTGCGAATTTCACATAATTTGCTTTTGGCCCATTTGAATTAAGAGATGAAGAAGATAGTGAGCCATGGCGTTAAATGTAGAACAGCAAATCAAAAAACAATTCGAAACTTCACAATGAAAAAAGAAAACAGAACGGCGCTACAATATTGTTACTAACGCAAGGTGCATGTCATTGTTTCGTTGTGTTTACAGGATTGTTCCACATCTGAAGGTCGCTCTTCCGTCAATTGCAGCACTTTTACATGCACCATCAGCAACCTGGGACAGAATGACGTCATCAACATCAGAGTGTTATTCCGTCTGTGGTCTCAGAGTTTAAATATTGATGTAAGTCCAACCGTGGCATTGCTTCACTGGAGCCAAGGATAGACGGGGGTTTAGTGACTTTGCTTTGTGCCGGTACTGCAATAGCCTATTTTATTTAGCTGTTGTTGTAACCTTTGTTTTCTCTTTAATTTATGATAACTAAAGAATGCTGCCAGAGTTAATGCAAAACTCATCATACACGTTAAGTTAACAGGAAATAACTTCTGAAATTCTTTACGAAACTGCGAATCAACCTGCAAACTGCACATTTATTTGATTGCCGAGAAATTGCATTGTGGTGTCGCAATACAGATTGTTTTGGACAATCTCATTTCTTTTGTGACTCCATAATGAAAACAAACAAACCTCATAGAGGTTACATAAACATTTTCTCACGTAAACGAGCTTGATTCTTGGTTAATTTTTCATAAAAGCACCACAAATCATTTCTTTCTTTTTAATGCAGTGCTTCTATTTATTACAGAACAACACATTGATAACATTCCGCTCTGGGTTTTCTTACAGAGAAGATTCCCCACTAATAATAAACAACCAAGGAGAATCCGTGACGTTTCTGACATCCACAGTAAGAATGGTTTTCTATTGCATTATTCGCGGATTGCATTTGCCATATTTGGTGATGGCCAGCTCATCCTTTGCATTTTCTTTATAACAAGAGGTTTATGGTTCAATTCCAGACCGACCCAATTATTCAGTGCTGTATGGCCCAGCTGCGACATTTCTTTTTAAAGGCGGTATATGACCCACATCTGATAATGTTGGAATGACCCCAAACTCGTTACAAGAGGCGTAATTTGCCAACAGTAAAAAAGTTTCGAAACTTGGAGTTTTTAAACTTGAAGCAATTTTTAGATTACTAATTGTTGACATTGTTTCAATTACTGTTGCTGTTACGTTACAATCGTAGTGTTATGTCATCAATAAATATATTAATACGTCATTTATCTGAAATCTCAACTACTGAGCTTGTCTCACTTTGATTTACAATTTTATTCGGCGTAATCCAGCGAGTATAATGAAAGATTTGATTTGATTTGACTAAATTTTATTTCATTTTTTCAGGTTCAAACTTTTGCGAGGTTATTTACCCGGCCGGTCGAAATCGAAAATGAACCGGTTTTGTGGATTTACATTGTGGCCGCAATTGGAGGCCTCTTGTTGCTCATTCTAATCGTTATCATCCTATGGAAGGTGAGACCAAATTAAAGGTTTGAATAATTGTACGCACCATTGTGTCCTCGTAAATGTCTTAAAAGCACTCACAATGTTAAGAAAACTTTTCCGCTTGTTTTTTTGTTGTTTTTATTCCACTAATATGGAAAACAAACAAATTATAAGGTCGTACACTATTGCTTTTCATCTGTGCCGCGGCGCCATTGCACCGATAAAAGTTTTAATACGGCCCGCATTTGAGGTGGCACAGCTGTGAAGAATCAACCTGTGACTTAAAAGTAGCAGGTTCGATTCTCTGTCGCTGCAAATTCTTCAAGTACACATAATTACGTGTAAAAAAGCGTTCAGAATTTGTATTGAATTTGTGTTTGTCGTGGAAGTGGCTGCAAACTCCATGAATTCATGGTTTTTTCGCAGTCTCTGTGGCACTGTAGTTATCATGTGATTTCTGCTTTTTCTGTATTTTTTCGTTTAGCGGCGCCAATAGACATTCTGAATTTGAACTTGTTAAAAAAAGCATTTGCTGATATTTAGTTCTGTTTAGACCGGTTTTTTCAAAAGCAAGTATGCAGAGAAGAAGGAAGCTTTGGAATGGACCGAAGCTAATCCGGACGGTGGTGACTCCGGGTCTTCCAGTGGTATGATGAAGGAATAGACGGATTGCACTGTGTTGGAATGGATTAATCATGTGTTTGGCCGGATTTTATTCGCACATTAAATACTTTCTAATGCGCGTTATAACGTCGGGTCCTCACCGATTCGTGATGCGGGTTTCCATTTTTTTCTTTTTCATTGAGTTTTATAAACAGCAAATATTAAATATTGCCTCGGTTTACACATTTTTTAGCGAAGCTATTAAGTTTTGCTTAGTCTCTTCGCGGCAGGGCTATTCCACATTATTGTTACCGCATTTATGCAAGATTTTGACAGTATTTTTGCTACTATCCCTTTACTAAACACAGCGATTTTGCTACCTTTACGTTAAACAAAAATGGCTTGGGTGTCTACCGAGAATTCTTCACTTTTTCGTTTATGATTTTTTAAAAATGTGTGGAATTAATTTTTACTTGCTCATATGATGAACACTACTTTTTTCTATCTTAATTTGTTGAATAATTAAGGTTAAATAATATGTAAGTTAGATACTGAAATACTTGTATCCGTTATAGTTTGTGACTTATAGTAAATTTTTTGTTCCACAACAGCCACAAATATTTACCGTAAGCAGGTTTATTAGACAGCCAACGTTTGCTCTACCCGGTATGGCTGACTTCACCTCTAGCTGAAATTAGTCTATAACCTGTGTATTTTTGTCGTTTGATTTCTTTTTTGTCTTTGACATCATCTTTTATTTTTATAGTTTTGTTCGCTTGAATATTTTCATCTCAAAACATTTTGATGGTCAAAAACTAGATTAAAGTTTGTAAATGGCTGTTTGTTAAATGGGTATTTCAGCAACAATGCATCTCGAGGTGTGGCCGCGAAAACAATTTTGTTTTTCTCGGTTACCGTTTTTACACGAAACCGACGTAAATATTGTGTGTGTGAATATGGTTTGCATTGAATCCATACGAACTGCTTGAATGGTTTACTTTTTTACTTGATATGCTCTTCGCCGTTTGTATAAAGGTTGTGTGAAAGTTTGAGTCGTTAAATGAAACGGCCACACTTTTGATGCTTCATCATAACTTTTGTGTCCAGCTAATCTTCCGTTTCTTTGTGGCATATAATTCAATGGTGATCATTTAAATCTTTGAATCAATGTAGCCTACTGCAATTATGCATGCAATGTTTGCTTTGGTCTTTAAAGTGCAATGGATGCGTCGGCATCTGTTGGTGCTAATTTATTCTCAAGGGGAATATAAGTTTTCCATTACCATACTTTTTACCCGAGGCTTGGCTAGATGGCTGTCAGTATAATGAGTCCAGCGGGAGGAAAACAAGGCCCTCGCCCCAAACTCGACTTTTTGAGAAGCTGAAGTTGAAAGCGGTAAAAAGGTTATTTGGTTTTCACTAGGTTCTTTAGATCCCATCTGCTAGCTTTCCTCTACCCACGATAATTTTGGGTCCATCCATGATGCTGGATGCAATGAATAAGGTTTACCAATACAACCAACCATGTACCAATGTAAGTGTCTCTGCTTTGTGGTGCGCCAATTTTGCTTATAAAATGTGCTGTGTATTGCGCCGCTGTTGTATAAAAAATTAGGTTTAATTTAATTTTTTATCTGCGCCATTTTTGCCCAAGATTTTGAATAAAATCTATTTTACTTTGTCTGTTATCGTTCCTATTTGTAATTGAATTCTATTTGTCAATTTACTTTGGCCAGCAGACAGTAAAGGGACTTTTTGGTCTTCGTGTCAACCTGCCACCTGTCTACCACAGACGGTGGAGGCTTCACATTGTCCCTTTAAATGCTGAACGTCAAGAAGGGAGGTTGTGAGTACCAATCTTTGCAATGGCTGAATGTGAGCAATGTAGGATGCAAAACTAAGTTTTCGTTATTGAAACGCGATTCAATTTCGGTGACTCAGTGGCAGCTATTCCGCGAAAACTTGAAAAACGCACTAACTGCAGATTTGCGCTTTTCGCAAAAATAAAAATGAGTTTTATGCTTTGAAGTTTTCCTTTTCTCTCCAAATATTTCGCAGAAAGTTGTTTTTTTATGGTAATTGTTCAAGCTTCTCTCGCCAGCGAGTATGCTTAACTTGGGTTACTTAAGTTATTTTAGGCTGATTAATTTTATAATTTAGAAAAGGTAATCTAACTTATTGTGTAGTTATAGTTTTCATTGTTTATTCAACAAAAAACAAATTAGAAAAAGTTTTTGAAACGGGCAACTGAAGCTCATGGCTTAAAATTTAAGTAACTGCTTTCATTACTAGACCATGAGCTTTGAAAAAAAAACACATCTACGCAAATTGACGTTTTGTAAAATTTCATAAAAACGCCAAGTTTGATTAAGCAGCAAATTCTTCGATTTCGCCATGAACTCAAACAGCAAAAAAAGTTTTAAATACGTCAATTTTTAAAACAATCGCAAGGCCATGGGCAAAATTTTAAATTTTGGCCAACATCCAAAAATCGAAGACATTTGATTTGTTGTCACTCTTTGAAAGACCAAGAGCAAAGTTGGCGAAAAGCAAAACATTATATTATGCCAAAAAATTCAAAATTGAACGAAAGAGCAAAAATTCAAACTTTGCCATGAACTTCAAAGACGAGCAAAGTTGATTTTTCATCAATTTTTGAAAAAATAGCAGGGTTAATCACGGCAAATATTCAAATCTTGAATTGAAATTCGAATAAAGTTGATTTTTGGTCAAATTTTGAAGAATCATGTAACAACGAAGAATGAAGCGTGTAACAATCAGTGATGTAGTACTCGAGCACAGTACTCGTACTCGAGTGCAACTCGAGTACTATTTTTTAAGTACTCGTACTCGGAACCCCAGGAACTCGGCTGGTACTCGTACTCGAAGGTCAATGTACTCGGTACTCGGTCAAAAAAAGAGCCGAGTACACGAGTACATTTGGCCTTCGCTAAGAGTAATAAACAAAATGAATATTTGGTAGTGAACTGCAGCCAATAAAACCCGCTAATTTATTGAGTTGCTTTTGCTTGAATCCGTGCAGACCGCAGCTGAACAAACAGCTTTTTAATGGTGAGATCGAGCAAAATCAAGCGTTGGAATGTGGTAAAGTGATTGGGTCGACAGCGCATACCGTGTTTCCCCGAAAATAAGACAGGGCTTATATTAATTTTTACTCCAAAATATGGCACTAGGGCTTATTTTCGGGGGATGTATTATTTTGATATATCAAAAAATGAAGTTACAAAGTAAAAATTACGAGATTTTAAATAAACAGAAATTACGAAAAAAGATCTACATTTACTTGCTATTAACATGTATATCAAAATGTTTGTATACATGTACATACATGCCATTAACATGTATATCATGTATATCTTTCTGCCACTTGCCATAAGTAATATCTTTCGTCTTTCTGCCGCTCTCAACTAGGGCTTATTTTAAGGGTAGGGCTTACATTAAAATCATCCTCAAAAATCACGCTAGGTCTTATTTTGCGGCTAGGTCTTATTATCGGGGAAACACGGTAGTATCGTTTGACAACAAACGCCTTTCTGCTGCAGAAAACGTGTGAAAGTTGCCGCAAATTTTGATTTATTTAGTAATTAAAGTTACATACCTCAGAAATCGAGGCACGCGTGTTGTACAAAGTCGGCATCAACTGGGTTAGCATTTTACGGTTTCAGCTCAAACGTTGATAGACTATTTTCTACACTAGATGTATCACTGTAATCTCCCAATCCCAAGTAATAGTTTTACTGTGGTACTAGAAGGAGTATCCGAAGAGTTAGATTTGCAGACAATATTTTCAGTGTTAAATTTAGGTCAGATAGAGAGAGCTTAGTTGCATAGTTATTCTGTAGCTGAGTTGTAGCTGAAGCCAAAATTTTACTTTTTTTGCAAGAAATTGATGAAATAATAAGTCAAGTCTTTTGATAACGCATGTAAAATGCGTTTGAAATATTAATATGACTAAGAACTAATTAGGATTATTTTATGAAATGGATGTTAGATCTGAAATTAAATAATAGAACAGTAAACAGGTAAATATACAGAATAAAAATACCGCTCTAAATTACAGCTGTATCTAGTAGCTGATATTAAATGGCAGCATTATTTTATGCTCACATTACTTAGTCACCTCCTTTGAAATGCAGCATTATTTCGAGAACATTTACTACTACGTCATTTGCAGTTTATTTTTACAAGTTTTAGATAGTCTTTGATTAAATGCATAGAAGGGCACAAGTCCGTTAATTGTTTATCCGTTAATTAAGAAGCTAACTTTTTCATTAACTCGTTAATCCGTTAAAAAGTTTTTTCATGTTAAAGGATTAAATTTACTTCTGTTAAGTTCTGTTAACTTCCGTTAAAGTTTTTATCGCTAATATCTTGCTCCATTCATTTATCATAAAGGTACAAACCAGTTGTCACTGGTAACACTTGTTGCGTATTAGCACGAGCTTTATAGAAGAAAGCGAAGGAAGGAGCTCTTTTTTGTGACAAATAATAAGCTGCAGCCTCATAGGTCTATCAATTATTGCTGTCCGCAATTTCCGAAGATTTTCCAATTGCAGCTTCATTAGTGCATTTGAACTTATTTTTGTCTCAAAATAATTAGATTAGTAAAATGTAACTTTCAAACCACAAAAAGACCACCATAGCAAAATTTTTTTCTTTTCAATAAGCTCAACAACGTCAATACGTGCTCTAAAAGCGAGTTAACATAAAAAAATGTATATTACACGCAAAATATTAACGAATTTACGGACTTTATTTAGTTCCGTTAATTAAAGTTGAAAATAATGGATTAACGTTAACGGAGGTGTGAAGTTTGTTATCGGACTAGTGGTTAACGAAGCTAACGTTTTGCATTAACTTGCCCACCTATGATTAAATGTTAATTGAATATAACATTTAATCGCAACAGCTCTCAAAAAGTTGTTGTGGGTAATCATGTTTGGAGTAGAGGACTTTGAAAGCTTATTTGTGATTGAAAGAAGCATACGGTATACGAGGTATCGCTATTAAATAACAAGACTGGTGACACCAAACAATTATTTTATTGAAGAAAAAAAGGTCGTTTTATTTTGTTTCCCCTTTGATGTATTCTCCCTCAGCATCAACACAGCGTTTCATTCGGATTTTCATAAAATAAACGAACATGACAACACCCTTAACATAAAAAAAAACAATTGACATTGCCTTGAATTTTGATTTTGCTCTATTTTGCTTTTTTAATTTGAGGTGAGTTTGCAGTTTTCCAATGCATGCACTGCCTCTTTGTCTCTGGGTCGTAGTGGAAAATTCATCTCTCATCGCATGTACAGTAATCAATCACACTGTCTAAAAATTTAGGGTTTTCTTCAATTTGTTTTGAAATGTCAGCGCAAATCTCTTGGCGTTTTTTCTTTTTGATCGCTAGTTAAAAGCTTTGAAACAATTTGTGCACAGACCTTTGTCATATGCAGATTTTCATTCTGTACTTGCCACACTGTTTCTTTGTCAATGGACATCCTCTCTGCTATCAGTCGAATACTAAGCCGACGATCTTTTCGGACAATTTTTTCACTTTCTCGGTTATTGTTAGGGTTGTTGATATGGTTGGGCGTCGTGAACGTTCATCATCTCCAACATCAGTCCGGCCCATAGGCGTTGCCGGGGGGGGGGGGGGGGGGGCGGCTCCCCCCAATCAAAATACCACTAACGACAAAAAGTTATGACAACATAGCCTGGCGATGTTTAGTTGCAGTTTTTTTTCAGTAATTACGTACATAACAGCAATTAACAATAATATTAATGACAGCAAGTGAGTTCCGGGGCCCCCAACTAACAACCAGGGGGCTCTTACTAACAACTAGGAGGCCCTGGAATCCTTAACCGACAACCAGGGGGTCCGAGACCCCTAACTGAAAACCAGGAAGCCCATAACTGACGACCAGGGGCCCCAGGCTCCCCCACTAACAACCAAGGGACCCTAACCAACAACCAGGGGTCCCCTTAACTGACAACCAGGAGAGCCCAGGCCCCTAACCGACAACCAGGGGGCCCTAAACGACAACCAGGGGGCCCCAGGGCTCCTAACCAACAACCAGGGGGCCCCGGAATGCCTAACTGACGACCAGGGGGCCCCTAACTCACAACCAGGGAGCCCAGGGCCCTAACTAACAACCAGGGGGCCCCTAGCCAACAACCAGGGGGCCAGGAGCCCCCTAACCGACGAGGGGCCCCGGGGCCCTCCTAATTGACGACCAGGGGGCCCCAGGGCTCCTGACCAACAACCAAGGGGTCCTGGAGTCCCTAACTGACGACCAGGGGGCCCCGGGACCCCTAACTCACGACCAGGGGGCCCCAAGGCCCCTAATTAACAACCAGGGGGCCTGGGCTCCTAACCGACAAGCAAGGGGCTACGGGGCCTCTAACTGGCATCCAGGGAGCCCAAGGGCCCCTGACTGACGACCAAAGTTCCGGGCCAGGGGCCCCTTAATGCAAATTTTTAACAATTTATATGCAAAACGTGTGAGAAATCTAAGACTTTTGACCTAAAAGTTGCCACCCCAGGCCCTCGTTTAACGTTATTATAAACTTAATTATTTACGGCTAAGATATTGCAGAAGGCAATGTTCGTTACTTCCCCCTATAGACCAAATCACTTACAATTAAAATTTTACACCATAATGCAAGATTCTAAGCGTGTTTTGGGATTTAATTGCAAAAAGAGGATTGAACAACTAAATTTTTTTGATTGGCTTTGAAATGTTAAAAATCTAGTTGTTTGAAATGGCTCTGAACTCGTGCGAAACGTGATCCAATGGGATTTAAATAGCTTTTTTTTCCAAAAACTTACAAAAATTGCCCAGCGGCTGGGGGCTTTGCCCCCAGACCCCCGTCTCTAATACGTTTGAGTACACTAGCTTACTAAACACGTCTTCCAAGTTAGACTTTTACACTTTTCAACAATTAGTTTTCGCCCTCTCCCTTTACCAAAATCCTGGCAAAGTGCCATCAGGCTACGGTTTCAGATCTTCCATTCTACGATATCTTTGCCCCACAGAAAATTACTTTTTCGTAAATTTCTGATGACGTCATTGCGTGTGATTTGTGGTTTGGGCCCCCCCCAATCAAAAATTCTGGCTACGCCTATGTCGGCTTTCATGAAATCTTTTGTGCCAATCAAAAACGCGGGTTCTTGACATGCATTCTTTGCCGTAAACTTCCATCAAAGCTTGAAAATTTGAAGTTAATTCTTGGCTCAGTTTTAGAGTTTTCTGCGGCTGCAACAGAACTTCTCGCAACAATGAGCAATTTGCTGCTTCTGCAAGCCAAGGTTTTTTCCGACGCGCGAAAAAACGTGCACTTGCTTTCAACGTCAAGGTACCTAATTTGTTTAAAATGTAATAGTAATTTTGAAGAAGGATAAAACAATGTCGATCAACAAGCATGTCAATGATCACAACATCACAGGAATTGCACAGGTGAGCATCCGCGACCGGTTTCGTCCTTGCTCAGGGGACTCATCAGGCGGAAGAACAACGAGAAAACCAAATTAAGCAATGCAGCGACGGAGAACAGAACTTGCGAACCGACATCATGCATAGGCATCACGCCAAGCGAGTGTTCCTTGTCAAAAGAACAAAGCTATGGGTACCCCAAGTAGACTGTCAAGAACTACAAAAACCACCAAGGGAACCACAAGGGTACCAGAGATATCGCACCTCCGGGCGGGGAGCCATAGCAAATCAAATGAAGAAGGATGTTTTATCCTTCTTCATTTGATTTGCTAAGGCTCCCCGCCCGGAGGTGCGATATCTTGAATCAAATGTTTTATCCTTCTTCATTTGATTTGCTATGGCACCCGCCCGGAGGTGCGATATCTCTGATACCCTTGGTGGTTTTTGTAGTTCTTGACAGTCTACTTGGGGTCCCCATAGCTTTGTTCTTTTGACAAGGAACACTCGCTTGGCGTGATGCCTATGCATGATGTCGGTTCGCAAGTTCTGTTCTCCGTCGCTGCATTGCTTAATTTGGTTTTCTCGTTGTTCTTCCGCCTGATGAGTCCCATGAGTAAGGACGAAACCGGTCGCGGATGCTCACCTGTGCAATTCCTGTGATGTTGTGATCATTGACATGCTTGTTGATCGACATTGTTTTATCCTTCTTCATTTGATTTGCTATGGCTCCCCGCCCGGAGGTGCGATATCTCTGGTACCCTTGTGGTTCCCTTGGTGGTTTTTGTAATAGTAATTTTGCGCGTAACTTAGCAGAAAATTGTCGCCTGCAGTTGCGCGCCTTCTTAACATCCCACTCACAGAAAAAAAACGTATTCGTTTGTTTTTGCGACAAATTTTGAGCTGTTACATCTTAAAAAATTTTTTTTCTCAACTTTTTTACGGTACTCGTACTCGAGTACATTTTTCAATATCAGTACTCGTACTCGAAGTTTTTAGCGGTACTCCTACTCGGAAGTTGAGTACTCGACTCCATTACTGGTAACAATTTTGCTACCTTTTGCTACAATAGTGTCTTTGCAGTATGTTGTGATAGCATTTCCTCCTTCCACAGGACAGCGCCAGACGCTTAACAATTGAATGGTCTGCACACTTTTGATTGAGGTAAATACTTTGTGTTCGGAGAAATTCCACCTGCTTACAAGCGTCAGTGCAATAGAATTCTTCAGTGCTTCAGTTGCTGTTGATTCCTCATCCAATAAATTTGCTGTTTGATTCAAGCCATTTAGCAGAGATAATCATTGAAAAGCGTCTTTTCCAAGAACACAACAACCTGACCAGCGTGCGGGTTGAATCCAGGTAATGCGATCAGAGTCGTCATCAAAACGATATACCTTTACTCTCAGTCACGATGTGAAAAACACGGGTCTTATCTGTAAACATGATAAACAGTATTTTTGAAACATAACGAAGCAATTTTTAAAATGAAAGTAAATCGACAGGATCCTCATCTGTACCTTTTTATTCTAAACGCGAAGTGCGAAAGCTAAGAATATTTTGATATTTGCAGTACCGTAGTTCCACTGGTGCAGCAGCAAAAGTTTCCTTTCCCAAGTCACTGACCGGTTACTTAGGGCATTTTTCAAGTAAAAAAATCATCAGCAGCGTTTTGAGCGAAACTGGTTCGTTTTGCCAATTTCAGAAATTTTTGTTGTTTACCTCGGCTGTTTCATGACCCGCTATGCAATATTAGGACCTGAATCAATCCATGGCGTGTAGTTAAAAGGTTTTTACTCCAAGTTTGATTCTCTACTTGGCACAGCGTTATTGAAGAAGACACTTAATGCTGGTTTATCCGACAAAAGAGTCGCGCGTTCCGGTTTGTTTTATCTATTTGTAATGCGCGTTAGCGTCAACGATTCGCAGTATCCTGGTTATCACGATTCTCCAGCCCTTATGTTTACAACTTCTTGGGACAGCGGAGTGTTAAACCTACACTGTCGGTGGCGAACAGGGGTTAAATCTTTGAGGTCCTTTTGAAGAAAATTGAATCTTTTTCAATCGAAATTGTTCAAGTTATTTTCGTCAGTGAGTATGCTTAATTTGGGTTCCTTAACATATTTAGGTTTTTAGACCCTTAAATTATTTAGAGAATGCAAAATTAGGTTTTCAGTTTTGTAACGTTTTGATGAAGTTTGGCAAAAAATTTACAATCAAGTAAAATTGATTTGTTAAAAAATTTTTGAAAGCTACACAAAATCAACCTATATGTTACCGCACCAGAGAAATGATACAAACACCGACATTACAAAAAACAGATAGAAAAAAGTTAAAAAGAAATGCAATGCGACTACATACAATGTTACATATAACGTACAGTTTAACCAAGGTATCTGGGAAAACCGCGAAGGGACCGTAAGGGTCTTCTGGTTGAGCGGTAACCCATTTACATTTTTGAGGGCTAAATAATAAAATGTGTCAGATCACGCTGCGTAAGCGTTCTCACATACATTTCACAGTTTAAGTGCAGGTGATAACCACCAAGGACCACAGCTGTTGCCGTAAAATCAACTCAGATTTTCATTGTACTCGCCGTAAAAGACCAAAGCGTATAACGAGTTGAAGGGTTCAATCTCCGAATCATTGCGGCCGGGCAACACAGCTCCTTTCGAATAGCATTTGAATCAACTCAATAATATGGCCAAGAAGTTGATGTCAAAATATCCGGGATTTGCGAAACGATCACGGAAAAAAATTAAATAAAACGTTCAAATGAGAGACAAATTACAAGTCAATACAATGAACAAGAAACCACAAAATAATACAAGAATAGTTTTCAATACAAGGAAACTACGTTTACGATGATACGCAAAAACTTATTATGACGTTTGGCAACTAGCAAAATCCTTAAGTTACATTTTCATATTTAAAACATTATGAATTCATAATAATGCAACAAATACTTCTGAACTGTAATGAGTTCGATTAGTAAACATTGACTTCGCTTCCAGAGTTCCTCTACGCGAGTTCTTTAAATTTGTCCTTCATTCCTGGTGAGATGTTGCAACCGTCCAATCCCAACATCTTCACGTTGCTGAGACATCCCAACAACATGGCGGCCCCTTTGTCGTCGATGTCAAAGTTAAAGCCGAGGTCAAGCGACTCCATCTGCGAGTAAAAAAAAATTAATCTGGACACTTGATTCTAAACAAATAGCAATTCGTTAAAACTTTACTGCTCATTTTACGGTAGAATCTCCCCTCCCCCCCCAAAAAAGTCCAGTTCAGGTTAAGGAGAAAATAACACTGTGATTAAAAAGTTCGTTCTTCAAAGCAGCTTTTCGTATGACATTGTCAAGAATGGGCAGCGCAGGAAAAAGACCAATGAGAGAGCGTCATTATAGTGTACACTGTACATTTGTACAATCTTTAAACTATACACGAATTCTTCTTGTCAGCAAAAGTGCGGGGTTAGAACTTTTGATGAAAGTGGCTTCAAGAGCAGAAAGAGAAAAAGAACTTTCTCCTCTTGAAGGCGATTCGTCTCGACAAGTGTCAGACGAAAAGCTGCTACGAAGAAGGAACATTTTAACTAACGCAATTCTTAAGTTCTGTACCACAATCAACTTTTTGAAAATAACACAGTGTAAATTTCTTTCAAGATCTAATGTTTTTTCACGCTCTAAAAGTGACGTCGTAATAATAACTATTCCGGCAAAGCCATATTACGCCACTTAGATGACATTCAGAACGTCTGCAGAGCCATTCCAAAAAAGTGATTGATGAGACTTGGAAACCCTTCGACAGAATTTTAAAAAATTAGTCAGTCTCTCCCCCTTTTTGCATACTGGTCTAGTCCGAAATACGCTTAAAAGGAAGCACAGTTTGGTTACATTTTCTAAGGATTTGGCTAAAGATTTCAGTGACTTGGCTCAGGACTTCAGCCTCCTCTTAGTCCTCTCGCCAAGGGCGGCTCCGCAGTGCTATGCCCAAACTATTAAGTTTAAAGAAGTTTTAGCACAGGATCAGCCAATCCAAGAGGAGTTTTATCATTTCCAGACTATAGGCTAATTCCATGCTACATTACATTGTACATCATATTATTATCAAATCCAAAAAAAAATCTCAAAGAACATTGTGGGCTAACATGTTTGGAGTAGATTGTGGCAAACTTTGAAAGTTTGGTTGAGGTTAAACGAAGTCTAGAATGGAAACCATGCATTCAGCTATAAAAGAGCTATCAACTAAGTTACTACGCTACGTACTTGACGAGAAATGTATTTTCGTTTGCGAAAATAAAATATACTACTTGCATGCAATCACGCAAACGATTAATTACTTAATGTTGGATTCTGAAAAAAATTTTACTTAGCGTTATTGACCAAGTTATAGCAAAGTCTGAACAGATCGTTTTTTTGTTGGTGGGGGGGAGGGGAACAACTTGGTCAGAAGTTTCATCAAAATGCGCTCAGTGTTGCTTGTTTGCCCTCTCATGACGCAGAATGTCTACAACTTACTTTCTGTATACTAAAATCTAATGCAAATTAGCGAAAATTTGGTTTATAAAATTGCTTTTTTTCGGTTGGCATTCAAGGAGAAAATTGACTCCAATAAACCGAAGTGCGAAAAAATCTTCCACCACCAACATTTAGCATCATTAGCTGAAAGTTGAAAGAATTTGACGTTTGGCCAAAATTTGGTGGAAACTAAGAAATTTGGAATACGGAAAGTTAGTTACACTCATCGATTCTTTTCGCGCCACTATCATGTCGAGGTAACGTACGGGAGCGTAATGATATGATCGTTGATTGTTACAGCACAAATATACAAGATAGTACCGATCAGTGGTCGAGTGGATAGAGCGTCTGCTACTGAAGCGGTAGACTCGGGTTCGATTCCCGGTCGGGTCAAACCAAAGACTATAAAAATTGGTATTCACAGCTTCCCTGCTTGACGTACAGCAATTAAAGGGACAGTGTGAAGCCTCCGCCGTGTGTGGTAGACAGGTGGGCAGGTGGCAGCTTGACTCGAAGACCGAAAGGTCCCTTCGCTGTCTCCTGGCCAAGGCAACTTGGTGAATAAAATGTAATTACAATTACAATTACAATTACAAACTACTCATTATTACCCGCTGTTTTCTATTCCTTATCTGGTCAACGAGTTGTTCAACTATGCGGTTCGTGATGTTGCAGTTACCCAAATGAAGATATTTGATATCGATGCAATGGGTCAATATCCATCGAAGTTGATCGTCAGTTAACAAAGAACGTTTAAGCCAAATGTGTTCCATCTGATAAGTAAGAAGAATTTATAAACTTAACCCACAAAACGTGAATGTATTAGAATTTCACTCCGAACTCATTCGGCGTATTTGTATGTTTCTGATTCCATAATTCGCAATTAATGAAAACAATTGAAAATTGCTCGACATATTTGAAATATCTGAATTATAAATCGCAAGATGGAGATTAGGCTAGATTGGCCAAGTTAAAAAATCTAGTCGTTTTGCTCGCTGATTATGCCGAAGCGCGTTAATTGTCTGGGCTACACAACTTCTTTCAAAGAAAAGTCGCAGCTTCGGCCAACCGCTGGAAACAATAGTATCCAATTTAATTTGCCAAGAAATCAAACCCCAGACCTGCCGTTCCAATGGCAAGCGCGCAAGCAGCTGGATCAGCTGGCAGGTTCACTGCGTTAAAGCTACCAAGACAAAATATGTTCGACTGCTGGTACGCTAAAGCACATTTTGCTACACATCACACTTCACAGAATCGTCTTGTTCATACTTGGTGAAAATTGGAGATTTCTTAAAAATCATTTTCATTTATGATTACGAATATACGCAACTATGTGCTTCTGTGAGCTGATTTGTTTTCACGGAGAGTTTCGTCAAAATACAGTAATAACAATCAAGTGACATAATGTAAAAAATACTTCCGCATTCATCTTTATTTTCTAGAAAAAAATTTGAAACTTTTACTCTACAAAATATATGAATCTACTAGTGTTAACATCAACACAATAAGCTATTTCGTCAGATCAAAGCCACAGTTCACCTCGCAACCCTCTTCCCTTCCACGTTCGTATAATGCGGTTTGCATTTCAAATGAGATGTTGCAATCCATTAATCTCAACCTCTCCATGTTGCTGAGACATTCCAACAACACGGCAGCTCCACGGTCATCAATGTCTTCGTTATTATAAAGATCGAGCTGCTTCATCTGCGAAAAAAAATAATCTGAACTCAATTCTCAATAAGTGGCAACTCGTCAATATCGTCGATGGCAGAACGGAACTGTAATTATAGTTACATTTTTTATTGAACGAAACCGGATTCCAAAACAGTATGTCATAAGCTGTTAGTCATAGTTTAGATTGTGTCTTTTATACTCTGTAATTTGTATACTATCTACAGTGCATCGGTATTAATTTGTCAGTAGCTTTGAGTGATATTTGGGCCAATATCCCGCAAGCGACTTTTATTTGCTATGAAGATAAAACCAATTATGATGGTGACCAAATTTCTGCTAGCTTGGTCCGAAAACGGAGTTGATCAGATTAAAAAAATTTCTGTTTAAAAGTTTCGTTAACGGAATTGCCGCAATCACTCATTACTAATCCACTATCCTAGATATACCCAGGTAAGACATTTTCTAAATATTCGATTGCGATATGTAAAATACGGTTTCAACTAAATTAGTGTTACTGGTTCTTGTCGATTCTTTATCCGCTCAACGAGTTGTTCTACGATTCGGTTCGTGATCTGGCATTTGACCAAACTGAGAACTTCGACTTGATCGATAAGGTGAGACAATATGAAGTGGAGCAGATCGTCGTCAATCGGGGTGAGGCTCAGCGATACTTTTTTCATCTGAAAAGAAGAGAGAAACAAAACTTTATCATAATCAACTCATAGCCATCACACGAATACCAGTATAAGAAATCGTTACATCATTGCTAATTCAGCAAGTTTGATTCTTACAACATACTTAATAGACTGGTTGCCTTGATTAATTCTTATAATTTGTCTTTCTCTAAATACGAGTAATTATCGTTTATTTTCTTAAAAAAGGATACTAGTTGTAACAAAAATATACCTCTGAACAAAAACTATAAAAATTACAGTAAATGGTTAAAAGCACAATGGGCTGTTTCGTCCTAAGGGCTCATCAGGTGCTGCTGTAATGTGTGAATGAATTATCAGAATAATACCTAAACGTTGAAATTCTTTGAATAACCCAAAACTGCGCAATATCAAACAACCTGCTAAGCGATACTTTAATACATACTGCAAGTTATAGTGTTGTTGCGTTGAAATGCAGCTCTAATTAAAAACATTGGATAAAAAACAATAAAAGTATCTATGGTCGAACGTTTGTTTTACAACTTATATTTGTTTCTGTGCCTGCATTTCCCAGAAAGCTCTGATCTTTTGTTGAGCGCAGTATGCTTGTCAGGTAAAAGAATTGCTAGTTTCTTAGTAAGGCATAAATTGGAGCATCAAGACCCGGGTTGGTAAGCAGTGGCTCGATCAGCAATAGACCATTTGAAAACAGGCTCATGGCCAGAATCTCTACTTAGCATTCCAAAATGCTTTCAAGAGTTCAGGTGCATTTTATTTTCTCTCGATCTCTAAAGGAGTGGGTGTGATTGTAACAACCGAGTCTTAAATTCCGTTTCAATGCACCCAATATAATGTTTGGAGCTCCCACCAGACGTAGTCGAAGATTTGTGTATGACAGCCTTTTCGAGGCATTTTCCACTGAGAGGGCAGTTTGCTGAGTTGCAGCAGTTGCAAGGAGTGATTGCAGCAGTTGCAAGGAGTGATGTTTTTTACTGAGAAGCTTTTTATTGCGGCTGGTCATAATTGCAGCCATACTGGGCATGCAACTGTAGCTGACTTTCAGAGTATTGCGGTGGCAAGCTTTCTGCAGATGGTGGTGGGGGGGGGTAGTGCTTTATCGACGAGATTTAGGGATTCTTTGGCGATCTTGTTCTTAAAACTTTAGCTAAAAAGTATATTAAACCATGCTGTATTGTGCTGGTGATTTCTTTTTCTAGCGCGGATATCTGTAGCATGCTGGTCGTCGCAAGCAAGTCCTCCACAACAACCACCTGTGTTCCTGGCAAAAATGTAGCTAAAAAATGGCATCAGGCCAACACTGCATACTTTGGGGGATTTTTTGTTAAAACAACAGAACTGAATAAAAGATACCTTTGTTAAAAAACTGTGGGCCGCGGCAACTCAAAAATTTCAGTTTAGATACATTTTGAGGTATACAAAATGACATAAATATTATTATAAAACAAAATTGTGCTGTCACATTTGATCAATGCACAAATACTGACTGAAATCTTCAGTCAGCACTATTCGACAACTTACTAGAATGTTGGGGTTTTTATTAATCGTTGTCACAAGATCTTTGTAGAAATATTGTGAGCAACCTTCATCGAAACGAAACACGTCCAATGTCAAAGCCAGCGCAGTGCAACGAGCTCTTAGAACATGGTTGAGGTTTGCTACGTCACTGGGAAGGATTTCATTGCCATTAATTTCAAACTCATCCCTCAAACAAGCAGCTGCTTGCTTGGTGAACTCAACATCATCCATCTCGCGTACCCAACCCAGTATCGAAAGAATGGAAAAGAAGTAAGGATCGCGCATCTCCGGATCTCCCTCAGCATCACGATAGCTCTGGAGTCTTTCAATGGCGAATTCTTTTAACATGATTTCGCAATCTTTGCGATCAGTGCGACTGTTGATTTCTTTGATGTCAATGCAATCAAGCAGCTCATCCATCGTTCGTTTGTTACAAAGACCATACAAAAACCTCGTAACAACTTCAAACTTGTCGGATACCAAATGAGGGAGAATGGATTGGAATTCTTCTTTACTCGCGTACAATCTCAACTTTATGGCTACGAAAAATTCCTGCCACATCAGATGAGCAAAGTACGAAACTTCTTTGCCTTGCAGCAACTGGAATTTGATGGAAGTGGTCAAAAAAGTTGTAGTGGTTTTGGAGTTAATATTATGAGACTTTAAATGATGTTCACGGAAATAAAATTGATTGGATAAAAATGCTTCAAATGCCAGGTTTGAAATATTTTTGGTCTGGAAATCACGTTCAAACTTTTTTAAAAACCACTCATCAAGCGCGTAAACAAGAATAGCAGTCAACGTGCTAGCATGGTTCACCAAGAAATTCGTATTACAAAAGCTCATCATGATCATGATGCAGGTTATCGGTATATAGCATAAACTTTTGAGATCTGGACGACTGTTGATGTGATCAAGTATTTTTTCTTCTTGAACTGGATCATCGCGGCAAAGGTCATGACAGATCTGCGATTGGCCTTCATTGTTTAGGCCCAGCAGGTTGAGATAGAGATTTGACAAATACTCATCTGGTAAGTGAGCAAGCTGGCGCGGCCTAGAGGTGACAAGTTTTTTAGACTTTGGAAGCAGACGACCAGTAAGTAAGTGGTGTATGAGGGTTTCTGCTGTGGTGGGCGATGTTCCACTCCAGGCCGGACATTTCTTTCCTAGGTCAAGATCTGCCTCATCCAAGCCATCCAGCACAAAATAAACTTTGTCACTTGCTTCAAGATGTTGAACGATCATTTCTCTGTCTTCACTTGTTGCGTTGGAGATGAATTCGGCAGAGTTCGTTAGAAATTGAAAGAGATCGATGCTGCTGTGGTAATTGAGGTCGCGGAATCTTATAAAGAAGACAAATTCTGCCTGGTAGAGACGAAGATTTGGGTCCAGCATTTCCTGAACTAGTACCTTTGAAAACGTAGATTTTCCAACACCAGCTTGACCTGACAAAAAAATGAGGTTCCCATACTTGAGAATATGTTTAGCTTCAGCTTTAGAATTAGAACATCCCTTCGCACTTAATTGTGCACGCTGTTCGGCCACATCAAATATTTGAGCATGAGTTATGACGTCAGATGGTTTCTCATTGTAAATTTTTACAATATCTTCCCGATAATGAAAGTGGCCGGATTTGTCCAACTTATCCCAGTTTCGAGTTTGTTTGGATATTTGCAATGGGGCGATACTTATTTTATTCTTGCGAATACGATCCTCTTCTCCACAAATCTCCAACGCTTGTGCGACAAGAATTTTCTTTAATTTCTCCACTAAAATAAAATGATATGAAATGATAAAACAATTATACTAATTCACATGGGAAATACATTGTCTAGCGCGACACTTTCAAGAAAAACTTTTTGTAGCGCTACTTTCTATGTATGCTTCTTTTGTATGCACAGATTTGTTGCTACTGATTTTAAAGCAAATATCGATAATTTTTTTCTATTAACAGGTTGTAAGTTTTTGCGACTAAGCGGTCTAGCTTCCAACTAGCTCTAACAACAATAATCAAAAACTAAAGGCAGCACAAGAGTCTTAGAACCAATCAAGTCCAAAGCATAACTGTATTATGAAATTGTAGAGCTCATTGACTGAATCACTTCCACGCAAAACAACCCAGTGGGAATTGTCTTCAGTTCGAATTTTAAGAGTAACAGTTTTATAGGCAATGCTTAGGATAGCACGATTTCGGTCAATATCAGATCTCCAAAGCTGAGCTGGCATGAATCGAAGTAAGTGAAAAAACAGAATTTTTTTTACTATTTTAAAGATCTTCAAGCTCACAAAATAGGCCGAGCCAACGCACATTGTAAACGGAACTAGAAATACAAGAAGTAGGCAAAGCCAACAAAAACATTGAGGTTCACAATTACCAAACCGTTTGCGTTTAAAAAGCAAATAAAATAAAAAGTATGCAAATTAAGCGCTAAAATCCGCGAAACTTAAGCGCAAAAAATGATGAAAATTAAAAGCGAAATTATGCTAAAAAATAGAAGACTTTGCAGGTGTGCAAGCAAAACAGAATCCGAAAGTCAAAGGAAAAAGTAGGAAATCAGCCCCCAAGCGGGTCTCTGAAACCAACTTTCCAAATATCAAAACAGATTTTTTGTAAAGATTGAAAGCTCATCAAGAATAGATGTGATCAGCTACAAAATACGGCATCGCAAACATCAGTTTCGTGGCTGAACTGTCATTCCTCTAATCTTAAATGAATTTTAGATCTTTACATTAATTTGTTTTGATATTTGGGAGGTTGGTTGATAAGAATCACCTTAAGAAATGATTCCACCTTCAACCTTGCAAAATCTTCCATTTTTTAGCACAATTTTGCTTTTACTTTTTCATGTTTTTTAATGCTAACTTGTTGCCAATTTCATCGCTTAATTCACATAATTTGAGTTTTTTAACACAAACGAGTTACAAATCATGAACCTACTGAAGTTTTTTGTTGACTTTGCCGAACTCTTGCGTTTCAAATTCTACCACAATTTATTTTGGCTCGGCCTGTTTTATCCCCCCAAAATCCTTAAACAATGAAAAATTTTGTTTTTCATTTATTTTGATTCAAGCCAGCTCAGTCAAAGAAGCCTGATATTGACCAAAATAGCACTATCTTGAGCATCTATAGAATATCCAGAGTTATTACTCTCCAAATTAAAGAAAAAAATCTTTGCAAAGCAACAACCGTTGTGTGTGGTTGTGGTTCAGTTAAGAAATTGACTGAGCTGTATGGCTTAGCAAAACAGTTATATTTTGAACGTTGCTGGTACCACTACACTCAATTTTCCTAGTTTTTGAGTATGCCTATCCTGCAGTTACTATGGCTTAATCCTAGTAATAGCAAGTCTCATTTTGCGATGAGGTTTTTGTGGAGTTTCTAGCCTATCATTTGGTCGTTTCTCCCACTACCGCCAGCAACTAAGCCAGACTGCTGCCTTTCTGATCTTTTTGGCAAAAATTGTTGTTTGCGACCTTTCTTTGTTGGCTGATTTTATCAATTCTAAATAAGTTTCAAACTATTACAATAATTTGCTTTAAAATCGACCATCTTTCTATGCTTCAAAATCGGCACTTTGGTAAAGGTTTACAGTTCATCAACAAAAAAGGTTTAAGTAGAAGCCTGTAGTTTTATTCCACAAAGATCTTAGTTAGTTGAGATTTAATGGTTAAGATTAATTGCTAATTCATTCATTTATTCGTGAACTAAGAACTCTGCAGTCTGCATCTGTCTGACCACCCCAACGCCAAGCATCTTTTTTGAAAGTATTTTGGAAGTTGGGTAACCACAACAGGTAGACAGCTTAGCTCAAATTGCTACTTATATTTAATAGGTAAACATTCTATTTCTATTACGATGACAATTTTCTCTGGCTATTACAACAAAATTGGCCTTTGTCGCCTGATGAGTTCCTTGATCAAGGAAGAAACACGTCGCGACGGCCAAATCTATTTATTGTCATTAAATCATTATTTATTTTGTGAAACAATGTCCCAAGTGCTCTTGTCCTGAACCAGCTTAACAGAATTTGATTTAAGTCCACCAAGTGGTTTTACTATTTTGTTTAGAAATCTCTTGGCAATGATCCTTGTCTTAACCTCTTTCAAAATTTGAATTCGCTCACTTTTTTAGTTTGAACACTCTTGAGATAGTGCTATGTTGATAGAAAACATTAATTAGAATAACGTTGGGGTCTCTTATTGAAATTTTGTATTGCGTAAAGCTTCGTGCGTAATGTTTTGCAATATTTTGCATGTTTTGACAATAATGGGCTATTGTTCGGTATTAATTACTACACTTGTAATTAATTTCAAATCTAAATTTATGCAAACAAAAATGCAATGTTAGCAGTAAGTAGGCCTACATTGTGGATTTCGGTAATACGTAGTAAATTTCAGCAGTAATAAATTTTGAAGGTTTTAAGCAGAGAGCGAGTACTGGGTAACGGTGGTCAGTAGTTGTAGGGAAACAGTTTTAAAATAAAATATTAAACTACGAGATACATAGAAACAGTAAAGGGGGATGGGGGGCTATTCCAATTACAATTTTCTTTGGCTACTAAAAAAAATTGGCCTTTGTCGCCCGATGAGTACCTAGAGCAAGGACGAAACACGTCGCAACGGCTCAAATCCAGCTATTGTCATTAAATCATTATTCATTTTGTGAAACAATGTCCTAAGTGCTCTTTTCCTGAACCATGCTATTGGAAATTACTTTCAAGGTTTTCAAAATTATAATTTTATAACCTAATGGTACCTCTTTGACGATATGGTGATGTTTTCTATTATATAAACCAGTAGCGTGCAAAAAAGGGGATCAATCAATCAATCAATAATTTATTTACACTGTCAAAAACAATGAGATGAAAATTAGTTCGAGACTTTCAAATTTTAATAATCCTTGACAGGAGGGAGGCAACGAATTGACCTTTTGGTCTCCGAGTCTGCAGCCCCCGGGTTGGTTCGAGGAAAAAATGATTTATGTAAGGTTGCTACTTAAATGAAACAAAAACAAAGCACTGCCGCCGTGTAAATTTAATTATAATTTTGCAATAGATATTTTTTGTATATGTTTTTTAAGCAATCTTGGAGAGGAATTTTAAATTTCAGGAGGGGTATTATTCCAAATTTTAACTTCTTGATATTCAATGCATCGTTGATGTCGAATAGTTGAATATCGGGGAATGTATAAGGCAGGTCTGCACAACAACCCCCCGCTAAGCTTTTCATTGCAGCCCTAGAAATGGAAAAAGAAGTTTGCAAAATTTTACAAGTGTCTGAACAAAGAAAGTTTCAAAAATTTGTTTACTACGGCAAAAAAATGTTCAGCTTCTTTGGGAGCACTTATATACTGTACGTGAACAAACGCTCTCGCTAATGAACTTCAACAAAAACAAACAACGTTCCTTTCTTACTGATGAGCATGTAGAAGACATATCAAAAATATGTTGTTGCAGCATCGAGTCTGGTTATGCTGAGCTTGTTGCCAACAAAAGATGTAACATTTCGCATTAAACTTTAATTATTTTTGAGATTTGTGATTATTGTTGACATATTGTCAATGCTTGCAATGTAACTTACATTTCGATAATTGGCTGTGATTTGTCCCTGCCATGAAAAGGTTATTATTTCTAAAAAATAGCCGACAACGTTTACACCTTATTAAAAGAATGAACAGCAATGATAAGTTTGTCTTGCCAAAGAGTATCAAATAAACAACAGTTAAGAAGTAACGGTTGTTTTTTACTTTTCCACGATTAAGCTTATAAGACGTTTCGCCGTAACGGCGGTAGTAACCACAGCAAAAACGTGCGGCCAGCGACAAGTAGGTCTGTGTTGTTAAGGCCTTTGTACTGCAGCGAGTTGTGCAGTCCTGGTATAAGGTATTTCGTGACGATTTAGTTGCTCTGGTTGTAAGCGAGAAAATGTTTTTCGTTAGTGTAAAAAATTTAGATAATTTGAATGGAAGGTTATTAGTCAAGTAAGCGTAGACTATTTTAGCTACTTTCATCATGAAAAGATCATTGAGTTCTAATATAGAGAATTTATTGAAAATTTATTTGGACTTTCAAGTGAAAAGCCACCTCCAATCATTTTTACAGTTTTATTTTGGAGAAAGTTAAGTTTAATAATGCAGGAAGAAAAAATAGAGCCCCAGATAAAAAGACCGTAAGTAAGTTGACTGTGTATGAGGGCATAATATATTTTGAGAACGGCGCTTTGAAGTAAAAAAATGACGAGATTTAGAAAGGATTCCAATTTTCCTCAATACTTGATTGTGGAATTTCAAGTCAGTGTCGATTGTAATTCCCAGGTAATTCGCTGTTAAGGTTTGCAAAATTAAAGTGCTCTTTGAATAAGCTTGAGTAGTTACATGAGGCTGGTGTACTTAGAAAGGGATGATAATAATATTTGATTGAGAGGGATTGACAGTTAATTTGTTAACTTTAAACCATTCAAGAGATTTTCAGCAAGATAGCATGAAAATTGTTTTAAGGATCTTATGTTCAAGCCCCTCCTCAGGTTCTTAAAAAGTTTTATTTTGCTCAGTCGCTGTACTAGTTTATAAAGTCTCAAAAAGTATGGACCAAGCGAACCCCGTTTTTCGAATTTTTTGAAACCGCACAGCTCTTGACCAGGAACATCTAACAAGAATAAGTATCATAATCACAATCCAAAATTGCCTGCTGTTAAAAATCCAACAAGTTGAGCATATTACGCATTGAGTATGCCGATACACTTGTGTCCGGTCGCATTTTTTCCCTTTTTTTACCATTTTTTTTCAATTTTTTTGCTAATTACCAAAATCAAAACAAAACCTTCCGTTAGCGTCGAAATCATACAGCCGGATTTTGTACTATTTCTAAGAGGAGGAGCGACTCGGCGACCGTGTAGCTAGATTAAGCGACGTTCTTATTTAGGTCTTTCGCTCCTTCTCGTCGTGCCAAATCGTGTTTTTAAATGTTTGCTAAATTTGCGATTTATGTATTTGTTTTTGCTTGGCAATAAAATTACTACTACTTTTGGAGCAGTAGACCTTTCTATTTACAATCTATCTCCCTTTGTGCGATAATTGATAACCGATCAGTGGTCGAGTGGATAGAGTGTCTGCTATTAAAACGGTAAGCTACGGTTCAATTACCGATCGGGTCAAACCAAAGACTATAAAAATCAGTAATCACAACTTCCCTGCTTACGTTCAGCAATTACAGGACAGTGTGAAGCTTCCGCCGTGTGTGGTAGACAGATGGGCAGGTGGAAGCTTGACTTGAACACCGAAAGGTTCTTTCATTGCCTCCTGGCCAAGGCGAAGTGGGGAATAAAATGTAATTGCAATTACAATTTTATCCTTCACTCGAGTTAAATGCGGCACTTTGACAATTCGACAGCGTCGCCTCTGTGGTGTAGTGGTTAGGGAGCGCGTCAGGCAAGTCTCGAGCTCCAGTTCGGGCTGCAAACCAGCTTGAGAGATAGCAAATTGAAGAGCAAAAAAAAGGTACACTTGTAATACCGCGGCCTGGTCAACAATGTCCTTAAAATCATGAACGTATGAACGAGTGCATCCTTAGTTCAATTTCTCAACTAGCAGCTAGTACCCTGACAAGACAATACATCGAGCGTGTTGCATTTTCGTTTTAAAGAGACTAAAAATACATTCGTAAGCTCGCAATTTTCTACAAGTCTGGCAATTTTTTTACTTTCGGCATTACGGTTAAATGCTCTCTTGGTTTTCTCACAAATTGATGGAAGCTGTTGCTGAAAGCTTGCTGTCTATTGTTTCAGCATTTTAAAATGTTGTAAACCCTAAACCTTCCTGGCTACGGCCCGGACCACACTATATGAGCTTGCAGCGCTCCCCCAAATTCCCTAGCTGATTTCTTCCGCTTGATAAATGCTTCCCCTCCTCAACCTTAAAGCAAATTCTACGCTCACTCCTGATACGAAAGTTTTAATATTTCATTACGGTCTGATTAATTTGCATACATTACTTTTCTTTTTCATAGTGCTTAAATTTACGTAAATGACATTGAATTAAATGGAATAATTTTTATTGATCAAGTGATAGCTTTTGTGGCAATTACATTTTGCGCTTGACGATATAAATAGATAAATAAATCGATTACCAATTTCAAAAAAAGTAAATTTTGCTCTCCAAAATTTTTCGCCCGAAGCAGCCATGTGACAAAAAAGATTCGAGCTGAAGACGCGGTGTGAAAAGATTTTCGTAGCAAATGTTGCATTAAATAGTTGTCAATTGCTCTACTTTCCAGTACTGTATTGATTAAAGAAGTTTGATACAGTAGTGTGCAGCTTTTACCAGACTGTAAATCAACAAGCCAAAAAAAAACGAACAAAATAACAAAGTTTCAACCTGTTTATAAATACAAAATGAATGTAAATGCTTAACAAGCTAAAAAACTTATTCAGCTATACATCTTGAAAGCAAATTACTGTAAAGCAGAAAATCTTATTAGTCACAATTCCTGCGGCTTTTAGATTGCTGTAAGCTAAAAATAAAAATATCTAAAGAAAACAACAACAAACATTTTTTCCTTAAAAACGATTTTTTTAGCCACTTTATCTCACGAGAAATAACTATGGAATCCACGCAGCGTGAACTCAAGACTAAATTAAGTCATCACTAATAGCATTAATCAGGCAAATACAAGCTGCCACGTAACCACAAATTGCACTAATGTTATATAGCAGAATAACGCTTTGAAGTTTGGAGGTCTAACATCTGTGACTAAACCGCTATTGTCTTGAGCAAGTAAAAAACCCGATGGCTATAAGTGTAAAAGAGACAAAAGCAAAAAGCAAAAGTAAACAAAAAGAAAAAGGTTGATAAGCATCACACAAGGATCAGTGATTAGCCAGCATTCATCTGGACACTCGGGACTAATAATTGGGGTATTGCAGAGCAATTGTCAAAATTAAGGAAGCACAACTATTCTTTACCACATCACTGCCAGCTGCCAAATTAATCATTAAGGGTTTGAGCAAGGCTGTGTCGTGAAACGGAACAATGAGGAAAATAAAGAATTAAGCCACATGAGGAAAATAATATCACGCAAAAACTCTATTGTTTTGGCGAAAAAAAAAAAAGACAAATGGCACTTTCACAGCTACTCCACGATTTTTTGACTAACACGAATCAAATATCTAGACTGGGATCTCGTGTATCACGTGCGTCCGATGGTTCTTCCCAAAGCTTGTTATGTTTTCATCTATGCTTTATATTTATTTATCCTGAAAATTTTATTCGTCTAACTCGAAAGGTTAAAATGGTTAAATGTTGAAGAATCTCTTAGCGAGAACCTCATTGTGGCACCCTCGATTTCCGGACCGTGACTCTAGTCGCGGACGTTTATGCGCCGCGGCACATGTCTAAAAGTCACGGTCTGGATTAAACGCTTAAACGTCCCGCACGTAAACGTGCGCGTCTAAAAGTCAATGTCCGTAATTAACGCATAAACGCCCAGCGCATAAACGTCCGCGTCTAAAAGTCACGGTCCGGAATAAACGCTTAAACGTCCCGCGCATAATCGCCGATTATGCGCCAGGACTTTTATGCGCTTGAGCTTTTAGTGCCAGAGGTCGTGGAAAACACTTTTTTCAAAAAAAAGATTTAAAAAAATTTAATTTTTGTTTTCAAAAACTTTTTTTTTTTCAGAAACATATGTTTTTTAACCAAAAGCTTTTTCCAAAAAAAAAACGTTTTTCCAACAAAAAGGTTTCATTTTGATCAAAACGTTAATTTCTTTGAAGCTTTTCATATGACACTTTTCAAAAATAATCGTCAGACTAGTGATCGCAGGAAAAGGAGCGGCTATAGAATAAAGCCGAACAGTGATTGGCGGGAAAAGAATCAATGAGAGACCGTCATTTGTGTACAATCTTCAAGCTGTACCCGAATTATTTTTGTCGGCACAGGGCGGGGTCAGAAGTTTTGATAATAGTGACTTCAATAGCAAATAGATGGAAGGAAAGCGGAAAAAGTTTTACAAGAAGATTGATTTTCTATTGTATTTTTTCTGAAATAAAAAATGTTTTCCACAACATGTTCGCGAAATTTGCTTACTTCATCCGGACGCATGCAATCTCCAGTCCGTGGTCTCAACTTTTGCGGCATACGGCTTGAGTAGCTTGTGCGAGTTATCTGCTGGGGCATGAAGTAAGGCAATTAAAAACTTTTCTTTTTTATTGTTTTTGGTTTTTACCTTACATTTGGGGGAAAAATATACGTATATAACTTGAAAAGGTCGCTGCTTGGGTTTAAATAAATTATCCTCGTAATCGTGCTGTATATCCCGAGACAAAATTTGAGCTGATCTGCCCTGATCGAAAAACTAGCAAAAGCAATCAATTTTGAAGCACAAATAAAATGAGTTTTAGTCAAAAGCAAACTTCGTTTTTAGGCTGATCTCGCCCGCGTATCCAGAATATAGTACGGGAAAGCCAAACCAAAATATAACTTAGTCGTTCGTTTCACTTGCATTCGTTGGATAAGGTTGTCTTTAACAACTGATAAATTGGATTTTGGTGCGCTGAACAATCGTCACGAGTAAAATGATAACAAATTTTAATTGCAGGGAATACAGTGAGCGTGTATATTTTAAGCTATGTAGCACTTTGCATGGAAAATTTTACATGAAAACTTGTCGAAAATGGTTGTCGAGTCTGCAGCCACTTCTAATTCAACTCACAGTATAAGAATAATTCGAAAGCAAAACATTAATTTGAAGCAGCATACAATTCTGTAGAACTTCCAAAGTTCTTGAAGCAATTCTGGAGAAGTTAACTGCAAGAATTTAATATTGTTTTTACTATAATTGAATTTAAAAGGTGTAAAGATTAAACTTTAAAAATATTCATTTAAACATTTATTTTACTAATCTGGTGAGAGATGAATTCTTAGCTCTTGAAAAAGTTTGTACAGTATTGTTTGCTAGCGGTAAAGTCAAACCAACCATGAAACGTCAAGCGGCTTGCTGCGTGTGCCAATATTACACAAGCAACTCGAGCCCGCGCGCCGCTAAATTTGTAACCGCGGGCTGGAGATTGCATGCGTCCGGATGAAGTAAGAAAATTTCGCGAACATGTTGTGGAAAACATTTTTTATTTCAGAAAAAATACAATAGAAAATCAATCTTCTTGTAAAACTTTTTCCGCTTTCCTTCCATCTATTTGCTATTGAAGTCACTATTATCAAAACTTCTGACCCCGCCCTGTGCCGACAAAAATAATTCGCGTACAGCTTGAAGATTGTACACAAATGACGGTCTCTCATTGATTCTTTTCCCGCCAATCACTGTTCGGCTTTATTCTATAGCCGCTCCTTTTCCTGCGATCACTAGTCTGACGATTCTTCTTCACAAGTGTCATATGAAAAGCTTCAAAGAAATTAACATTTTAATCAAAATGAAACCATTTTGGTTGAAAAACGCTTTTCTTTTTTGGAAAAAGCTTTTATTTGAAAAAATTGTTTTTCAAAAAAAAAATTTAAAAAAACGTTGTTTTTTTTGAAAAAAAAAACTGCTATTTGAAACAATTTTTTTTCCACCTCTGGCGTGGCGCCTAAACGTCTGCGCACAAAAGTCCCGGTGCAAAAGTCCCGTGCATAAACGTCCGTGCCTAAAAGTCGTAGACCGTCAATTTCTTGGAGAACCAACAAACGTTGATATACGTACTCCAACGCTTGAACCCTACGTTGAGCGGTTTGAAAGCAGATAAAGCTAGCAGAGAAAATAATATGCAACACAAAAAATTAGCAGAAAAAAAAGCCACATAGGGGTAAATCAACACAAACGCAAGGTCGCAACTAGAAGCATTTTTGAATTGCGTTACGGCACGAAACTATAGGAATAATTACACTAGTATACTGTGTCAGTTTTTTAATTTTATTTTTGCGTTTCATTAAAATAAACTATACTACTACACAGGGGCGCCCGCAGAAATTTTTTTAGGGGGGGGGCAAGCATTGTATCCATTATCTACCGGATCAAATAAAACCTTACAGTTGCAACCAAGATTTTGATAAGGGGCTTAGAACCAAAAGTTAAAATAATCCTTCTCAAAAAATATTGCAATTGGGCGGCATGCTGAACAAATTGATGCAATTCAAGTGTATTATTCACGAAGGATCTGGGGGCGAAGCCCCCAGTCGCTGGACAATTTTCGCAATTTCTTGAAAAAAATAATTATTTTACCGTCAGTTGGATCACATTTCGAACGTTTTTTAGGCCATTGAAAAGAACAAAGTTGCTGAGATTAGGAATCTACTTGAAATTCTTAAATTGCCCCGCTCTTTCAGTCCTCTTTATTTCCATATCAAATTCAAACCACGTTTAAACCCTCGCATAGTTATGTGAGTCAAGTTTTCCAAGTGACTTGGATAAGGAGAAAAGGAGGCTAAGCTCCCTTCGCTTCCTCGGTTGCTTCACTGACTGCAACCTGAATTTTGTTAAGGAGGATGATAAGGCTTGATTTACCTAAAGACTGCGAGTTTTTGCTTCAAAAATGCCTCAAATAATTGCTTCAAAAATGCCTTCAAAATAGCAAACAGGTGCAACTTAAGCACATCACAAACCGGGGTCTGGGGGCAAAACCCCACCTGAAGGACACTTTTTTTGATATTTCAGAAAAAAATAGCCATTTTAACGTTATTCGAATCAAATGTCGCATTTTTTTTAGAGCCATTAAAAAAACTAAACAAACACAATTTGAAAGCCATTTAAAAGAATTGAATTGATCAGCCCCTTCAAAACCCCTACTTTACTCACAGGTCAACCCCAAAACTCGTTGTAATTAAATAAATTAAATGCTCTATGGCCCTTCCTCCTATATTCTTTTTTTTAGAAGCTTACGTTAAGCATTTTGTATTGAGCAATCATGTCCTACTTAATTTACATGGCCGTACAGTCTGCCTTTTCGAGAGAAAATTACCAGGGTCACTTTTCGCTGATCGCATCTCGTGATGTGGCTATCTGTAAATAATTACATAGTGCTTTGCATTGCGAGCTATGCATTTTACAATTGCCAATTACGCAAAATATCTTCTATTTAAAGCTGGATTATGGTAACATACTAATTAAGCTAATTATGAAAGAAGAATACAGATTTTATCAACAGATGCAGTTTTGAATAATATCCTTGGAATTACTAATTATATCTCTTGTGCGGAAGGTAGATTAATATAAAGTCAATCATACAAACAATGTTGAAATGCAACTTGCAACACTTTAAAAACAAAAGTTTAATTTTCTTATGTTAATTATGTTATCAATATTTCGTGTTTGAAGGATTTGTTGGCCAGTTTTTAGTTTCGTCTACGCTTAAACTGCTGCACAGCATCTTTGCACACTTCATTCACTCATTTTTTTGCGCATTATTAAAATACCGCTACACATTGCATAAAATCCAATACAGTATTGATAAACGTGATGTTGGTCGTATGTTGTTCACACAGGAATGACTGTGCAGAGTGCACAAGTTTCATGGTGAAAACACTCTCACCCGCATCTATTAGAAGTAAAGTTGATTTCAAAAAAATATTGTTAGCTGAGTCTAGCTTGGCAAAAGATTTCGACAAATAATTTACCAAGTCCACAAAAGAAAAAATGAGACCTACGCGGGATAATTTCAAAAGGTAATCGTTCGCTTGAGCTTAGTTGTTGGCAGTAACGTAGCGCGGGAGCTATATCGCCCCCTATTAGCCAGCCGACAAGCACGCAGAATAGCAAAAATATCACATTTTTGGCACATCTGAGACTGTTCGTTGCAATAAAATAGACTCAAAAATGATTTAAAGCATATTTTGAAACGTTTATGTAAGGGGAGGGGGCTAATTTGTCAAAAATAAAACTAATAACTCATAAAAAAAAACTTGAAAAATGGTCGAAAATTAAAAATTAAATTTGATCGCTCATTGAAAAATGCTTTATATAAGTTTCATCAAAAAACATATAGGCTCAGGATTAAAATGGGGGGGGGGGCTATTCATTATTAGTTGATTAGCAATCACTTCTCTCAAACTTCCTTCCATTAGCCCCCTAATTATATCTTTCTCTATAAAATATAGCCGAAATAGATTACTCCTTGAGAGTTTTATTGAACTGCCGGTATAGGATTTTATGATTATCAGTTTGTAAATAAGAGAACTGAAATTCTAGCAATAGCTACCTCCCACGCGCAGCCCATTTTTGCAACTGGTATAGTCATGTTGCCGCACTGCTAATTTTTATGCCACGTTTTAATAGCATTAATTTTTATCAAAATATACCTAAAATTAAGTTATTTTTGCCAAAAAAATACAAAAGTTTTGAGCGCTACCCCCCATTGCAGATTTCTGGTTGTGGGCCAGTGGTAGTCTATGAGTTTTGACATACAACTCATTGAGATCAGTTTATCAGTTTTCTAGCAATTTATCCAGCAACCACAGCAGCTACTTTCTTAGCATTGTACTTTGCAAACTGCAGTATTCAAGGTCGTCCGCTATTTTGTTCAGCTGCTTTGTAAACTAATCAAGTACAGTAGCTTTGGTTTGATCTGGAAGAACATCTTTATTCAATACTGAAGTTGACTCTTTGAGAAGATTTTTTGTAGGTAAAATTCGTTTGGATGCTTCAACCTCTCGTAAACTGACCAAAAACCTTTGCCTCTCGTTTGGCACTCCTATAAACATCTCAGTTCTAAGAGATCAGTTTAGAATCCGTGCCGTTAAAACGCACTTGTAGTCTTTGCTAAGCAAATCTTCTACTAAAGAAGCAATGAATTGCAGCGTTTCTATACGGTCATCACAAGTCAGTTTCGACAACAAAAACCTTTTTTTTTTTTTTTTTTAATCGTTTTGCGTGCTTCTGGCCTAAAGGCTACCAGCTCGGAAGCCTAGGGAAGAGTCACCAGAACGGCGACTACTTAAAACAAGCAATGCGAAAAATTGTCTTCCCACAGGAATCGAACCTGCAGGAATTCTGGTGACTCTTCCCTAGGCTTCCGAGCTGGTAGCCTTTAGGCCAGAAGCACGCAAAACGATTAAAATATTAAAAACTCTGGCCTGCAAACGTCAAAAAACATCTTCATTGACTTATTATTACAACAAAAACCTTTCCGTTTTTGAACATTAGTCTTCTTTCAATTACTATTCTTACGATTGCTGCTGTATCAAGCTGCTGTTAATAGTTCAAACTGTAACTGCATCAACATAAGGTTTCAAAACGTGTTTCAGATATCTGCAATATTAACCAATTTTCTTGAGATAAAGCCTAATTCTTAACAAACTAAATTATCAAATTAAATCATTGAAAAATAAAAGTTTCTTGCAACTTGTATGCAGTGAAAAACAGCCCTGCTTCATAATGATCTGCCTGCTCACAGCTGAAGAATACACTGAGACTGATGGCAAAGTTAAGTAAACACAATAGAAAGTAGGACAAACTGCTGTCACACGCGTTAGCGAAAAGTGACCCTGGTAATTTTCTCTCGAAAAGGCAGACTGTACGGCCGTGTTAATTAAGTAGGCCATGGAGCAATTTTGACTGCTTTCTTTTAGCAATGTTTTGAAGGTTTTATCGATTACTTTGTAAGCAGTATTTATCGATTACTTGGTAAGCAGTATTTTTGACAAACAAGTTCATACCCCCAAAAAATAATAATGATAATAAATGTTTCAAAACACCTTAGAGACCATATCACTGCAAAAAACTGCCTCTGAAGAGCAAAAGTTGTAGTGTTTTTCTTATCATGCACTTTGGTCTACAGGTTAATGGCCCCTTTGGCTACGCTATTAATTACAAGTTTGGTTTTGATTTCGGTTTCTGAGCAAAATTAATTTAATGGCGCAATAATTATTATTTTAGTGTGTATATAAACACAGCGTAAATTTGAAATATCAAACGCTGTATTGTATTTAGATCCTGAGAAGAGCTCAATGACACGGGGCGCGTAGCCAGAAATTCGCAATGGGGTCTGGGGGTGGAGCCCTCAGCGCTCAAAAATTTTGCATTTTTTTGTAAAAATGGCTTAATTTTAGGACTATTTTGATAAAAAAAATATTGCTTTTAAAACGTGGCATAGAAATTGGCAGTGCACAACATGATTAAACTTGTTGCAAAGATGGGCCATATGGGAGGTGGCTAAAGGTAAAATTTTAGTTCTCTTATTTAGATGCTGGTAAATCATAAAATCGTGTAGTTCAATAACATTCACACGGAATAATCTATTTTGTCTAAATTTTATGTAAAAAATAACTGGGGGAGATTAATGGAAAAAATATTTGAGAGAAATAATTGGTAATTAACTGATACTGAATAGCCCCTACCCATCCATTTCTGAGTTTACAGTATATTTGTTTATGAAGCCAACGTTCAGCATTTTTATATTAGCAATCAAATTTGATTGCTTATTTTTGGCCATTTTTCAAACTATTCAGTGATTTGTGAGTTTTATTTTTAACAAATCAACCCCCCCCGCCTGAATATACAGTATGTTTCAAATGACGCTTTGAGCCATTTTGAGTTCGTTCCAGTGTAAAAGACTGTCTGAAAAGTACTAAAACGTGGTGTTTTCCTTATTCTGCATTTTGGTCGACAGGCCAATAGGAGGGTGGCTATAGCCCCCACCTCTTCTGGCTACGCTACTGAAATGACAGATGGTGAAACGTTTGATACTGATTATTAAATCAAACGATTTAATGCTTAATCTTAGGGTGTTGCTTACGCTAGGTCTTAAGAAAATGCTTTATGATAATTCACGTAAAATGGGCAATCCTGTTCCTTCTGCCCCCGCCCTCTGCTCCAAGGCAAAAATGGTAAAAAATCTCCATCAAGTGTTGTTTTCTTAGTTTAGATAGATGTATTTAGACTTATTTTTTAAATTTAGACATAAAAAATACTTGACATCTTAATTTCCAGGGGGCCCCTGCTACTACACGGTATCAACCCTTCAATGCTTGAAACTGGCATTGAAAAGACAAAACATATTTCCATTTCTATCTAAATATACTGTTAATCAAATTAATTTCAACAAAATTATATTAAATCATACCCTCTGAAGATCCATTATGAACAAAACAGTTATTTCTCACAACAAGTTGCGCTGGTCTGTAAGTGTTTAAACCTAATATTCGATTAAGATGTTTTTGAGCATGATGAGTGGTTGGGACTTTGCGACAAACACCCGTAAGACCTTTGTCTTTTCTCGGCAGCTTTTGATTGATCAGCATCAAATCTTTATTTAAACAGAAAAACGGCAAAAGCTAAAAGCTGCATTTCGTACACAATATAGGAAAAAAATCAAAACGTCGTGTATGCCAATGTTGGGGATACTAGGGCTCGTGATTGCAATTTAGCAAACCAAAAACCAACTAAAAATGGCCATTCATGTTTCAAAAACTACATTGATTCGTTTATAACTTAAAAACGGATAAATGTAGAAAACTAAAATATGACAATTTGAACGGGTGCACCAAAGAGTAGACAACTTTGGACCTGTAGACCTCGGTACATACCAGCATTGATGGAAATGTGTTTGTGGTTACACTATTGACAAACTTCCATACGGCTATGATGATTTACCCCAATTTGTGCACTTTGCTTTCTTTTTTGTTCTTTTATTTCTTCGTCTCGCTTTACCTACTGCTCAGCGTTAGAGTTCTGACTTTAATAAATCGATTCCTGTGAGCCAAAAAGTCGCAGAGTTATTGTGAAGATGTCATTTATTTTTCTATTCCAAGGCACAGCAATGAAGTACTGCGTGTTTCAAGTGGCTCAATGCCTTTTTTCGATTGTTTTGTTTTGCAGCGCAGCCTTGCTCAAGCACTGTATGTTTAATTTGCCACTGGAAAGCGATGTTGAAAAAATATAGTTGCTCAGCAGCGATGTTTGCGACATCACAACGTGAAGACAAGAAGAATTTTTTGAAAAAGGGCGAATGTGCGTTTACACTAGACATGAAGCAACGCGAAGCGAAGGTAGGCAAACTGCGAGTGGCCGCTTTCGTCACTTCCTTAAAATAGGCTAACCATTCAAAAACAATTCTGATTAAGTTAAGCAACCGCTCTCGAAGTCTACGACCGGCTGAAACCTTTCGCAAGCAGTCGATGACGTCAAATTTTGGTTGCTCGCGTCGCTTCGGGTTGCTTCGCATCCAGCGCAAACACACCTTAAAAGGATATTGAGAGTCTAGTTTATGACTTTAGCTATCACAATATGACATTTGACAAAATTAATTTTAGACTTAAAGGTATTTAACTGTTTAAAGTATCACATGATTTTATTTTTGGATCAGAGCTATGGTATTAAAAAGTCAAAAGGTTAGATTTCTGTTTTTAATTAGTAAAACAATGTGACGTGTAAAAAGAAGAGATAAACTTAATATTTCGAAAACGACGACAAAACATAGAACCCAAATTTTATCAGAATGGTTTTCAGATCAATTTAGGCAAAAAACCGACAAAATCAGCAAGGCTACCACCATGCCACATCAAAAAGCAATAAGCGTTCTACATTAACACTTTCAACACCTACAATTTCGAAACGCCACTCACAATTTTCCTGCAAGCGTTCTGCCTTTTGCTGCGGCGACATAGCTTTTACCAAAGTTCTTTCCACCCACCGTATATTTCCAGTTTTGTCTAAACAAACAATTATATAAAAAGGTAAAAAACAAAAATAAATCGTGAAAATAGAGCCGCCCACCTTGCAAATCATAAGAAGTAACCAAGGGTATCCAATTGATCCAACTACCTATGAAAAATAAAACCCTCGTGGTATGTACCAGTTTACCACTTTGGGTGATACAGTAATAGCCACTTCGCTTCACGGCTTCCTTGTTCATCGATGAAGTTCTTTGGTGTGACATTGCGTTACATTATAACCTTAACTGGTAATTCATTGTTTCAACCAAGCACCAGCAATTTATGACAAAAAAGTGCCACATGAAGCAAGTTAATTTGTAGCTTTTTTCGTTTTTATACTTTTAAGACAGGAAAATTAGATACCGTAGTTAATATTTGAAATACTTGCTTTCCAAACGTTTTAGTTATTTACATCTACACAAAAAACTTACTTTCCACAAGCAAATCGACAGCATCAAGCATCATCGAGCACAAAAGCACTCTTAAGCTTGCAGTTTTCAAGACGTGCACTTGACTACAGCTCCTTGACGGCAAAATACAAACACCATACTACTATTACTATGCAAACTGACTAAACGCTTACCTGGTTCGGCTGCATGGACGTGAACTGCATTTAAAATACATTTGTTTTAAAGGGGAATATTTTGAGCCAGGTGAGCAAAAAAATAAACTCAAAAAACATTATTTCCTCTAGTGTTGCTACAAATACAAAACAAGGAAAAACACTCCACGACAATACGCACACAATCTAAACAAAAACAAAACCCATACGCAGTATTATCAATATCATTTGGAAAAATTGATAGCACTACAAATTCGGATCTCTCCGCAATATTCAATAGATTTGGTGGTGCGTTAAGGCAAAATCCTGAAAATGACTGCGAGTAGACGTTTTGGAGCTTCGTAACACAGTTTTCGCCTGCATTAATATCGTTAGCCAACCTGCCGGTTTGCTTTCTGCCTGGCCCTGGTTTCAGTTTGTGCGCTGTTTTATGTTATTTTGATAATTTCCACCCGATATTGATCATATTGCAACTGGGTTTTGCCCTTGGTTGAAAATGTGCTGCAAAAGTTTTGAGGTCTTCATATGCAACTTTGACTTGATTTCTAGTTACCACTACTACCATTTTGGTCCTATGCTCACACGTGAACACCATTTTGCTCAAGTATTGAACAAATCATTTAACTTTAGCTAATCACACCTGAAAAAACGGACGTGTTAGAGTAGTAAATAAAAAAATTAACAGATCAAAGCAAAAGTATTACATGATTTTGTGGGGACCCCTGCTGTGGCCACCGAGAAAAAAAACGCCTTGCGCATTGATAATGACGTCATCACAAGTAATCCTTTGTCAGAAAAAGATTAACCCAATTTCGCATTGCTGCGAGTGCATGAAATCGTTGACACTAAGTAATCAGTACTGTTTAGTGTGGAATAGCTGAAACAAACAGCAGTAATATAACAAATTTCATACTGTACTAAGGCAAGCTGGATAGGTTTGTTGGCAAATTTATCGTTATTCAGTGTAAAAACTAAGATCAAAAATGTCAATTAGCGAAGTTAATGTACTGGTATATTACAAATAATGTCAAAAGTATAACAATAACAAGTCGAAGTTTCCATTTTTATTAGCAGGTTTTAGTTAGTATCTAATGCTCGATAACATAGAACTGATCGATGCTCAAAAAGCAAAAACTTATTTAGCTTAAACAGCGTTATTTTATCAGCAATTGAACAGCTTTAGGTCTTCAAAATGTAAATTATTTACCGGTACTATAATTTTTTTTGTTTTGCAATATCTTCAAGTCAGTTTTTTTATTCAACCATCGAGCTATCTCCAAAATGCCCTACAGATGCTGTGTACCTAATTGTAAAGGAAATTACAAAACTGACCCCCAAGTTTCAGTATTTAGTTTTCCAGCAGAGTCAGGAATAAAACGGAAATGGATACACGCAATCAAGAGGAAAGATTTCACTCCATCTCAAACCAGTAAGGTAAGTTGGTTTCTTCTTGTGTGTGAGACAATAAATTTATGGTAAGCTTATTACGTCGTGATTGTTATACGGTAAGTTGTTGCAATATACATGAAACGAATGGCAACAATCAGACCGGCAATCTACAGCGTTCCCGGGGTGGTACTGGTAGAAGGTTAAACCCTCGGTCCCGATATGCAAGAAGAACTTCATGGTGCTGTTGTGTTATTTTGCACGTAATCAGACAGAAGCTGTTGTTATATTTTGCGGCTGTCTTTTACTACCGGACTGAAATGTAGCCTTTTTCGACGTAATCTTTTGCACATCATCCACTTTTTGCCATGCCACTTTTAGTTTTTATCTAGTAAACGCCAGTGCCAGAATTTAGTAGTGTATTTTAAGTATCTTTTATTAGTTTGTTTCAACTTTTAAACACTGATGATGCTACGCAGTGGATGAAATATATTAATTTATGAAATCTGTTTAACGTTTGCTGACTGCTGACGATGGTTATAATTAAGATATTTCTATAGCGTTATTATCATACGTATGACTTACAAACCGCAAGATTCGATTATTTTTCGCATGATTATGCAGTCACAAGCAACATCAATAACTTACAGCAATGTTTTAACTATAAAGCAAAAAAGCATACAGGATCACATAATATCTTGACTTGATACTTAAATAATTTTTGATTGACAGGTATGTGAACTTCATTTCCAAGCGCATGAAATTTTGCGAACGCAATCCATGTTTGACGAAAAAATTGGAAAACGAATCTCATGCGAATTAAAACACCCCAATTTGAAATCTGGTGCGATTCCGTCACAGCTTCAAATGCCCCCTCGTATTTATCCAAGCAATATGAGATACCGCGCTCAAGCAAAAGCGATATGTTGCAAAAAAAAGAAGAGTTAATAGCAAAAGCAATTGAACAAAGCAAAGAAGATGAGAAAGGACAAGAGAAAGACGCTTGCAGATGCTTAACTGACATCAAGACAAAATTCGTTCCTGCTTCTCCATGGCTACTTATTGATGACAATCCCAAAAAAGTAACTGTTTGCATCCTGAGCAAATCCGATAAAATGGGACCACAAATCAAAAGCGCAATTTTGATACAAGAAGATTTGTCGCTCAATGTTTACATTGATTCAGTTAAATTAAATCAACTAGAAGACAAAAAACTGCCTCTAAAACTTGAAAACATTAGTACCATAAACCAAGTTCGTGAAGCCATAACAAAGGTAAATTCATTGGATGAAGCTGTTGAAACCTCTAGTGAGTCGGATTTGGATGCTATCTGTATACTTTATATCAAGTTCATCCTATCACTTCTTTGCTTAAGACTGAGAAATGCTCATTTTACTCTTTTGTATCGTTTGTTTATGAACAACTGGAATCACTGAGAAACAAGAAAGAGTTACTCCAATGACTACCTGATCTTTTCGTCAATATTTTATAACTTGTCTCCTCATGGCTATAGATTTTTGCGCGGCAGTGGCAAGATCATTTTACCGTGTTACACAATTCGACGATTAACAATATCTTCTTCCATGGATCCGTTTCAAGAACAACACGACAGTACGTTTTTATTCTACGCAAACCAGAAGTTTAAAGTCTTGTTACCATGCGATAAAACGGTATCCTTGTTGGTTGACGAAATACATTTGAAACCCTACTTTGATTATAAAGGGGGAAACATTGATGGTGCTGCATATAACAGTGAAGAACCAGCAAATTCAGCTTTTGTCTTCATGATTACCAGTCTTTTTTCGTCATTAAAAGATGTAGTCTACATAATACCATCAACCAAGATGAAGTCGGAAGTACTGTACAGACTAATTTTGAAAACTATCACAGGTCTTGAAACAATTGGATTTCGAGTTATATCTGTTATTACAGATAATAATGCAATCAACAGCAAAGCAATGTCGCTATTTTCATCTCCACGAAAAAAATCTATTGTTTATCCACATCCCAGCGACAATTCTCGTCCTCTGTTTTTTATTTTGGATTCTGTCCACATTTTGAAATGCATAAGAAATAATTGGCTAAATCAAAAAACTGACAATCAGTGTATCATATATTCTAGTTTTGATTTTTACGACTTGGACATGGTTAAACCAAATTCCTCTGGATTATCGTATGCTACTTTGGAAGCTTTGAAACATTTACATCGCCTAGAATGCCACCAGAATCTAAAATTCAACTACAGATTTTCTGTCAAATCATTGCATCCAAGCAATCTGGAGCGTCAAAATGTTAAATCAGTTCTTCAAATATTTAATGAATATGTTTCTCAAGCTTTAATTCAACTCGGAGCTAATTTTAACATTTTGCATCATTAAGACACCAGCAATTTTACTAAAATCATTTCTACTTGGTGGGATGTGGTAAACGTGAAAACACCACGAAAAGAACGTCGGCTGAACGATAAATTTCAACAGCCAATGCACGCAGGCAGCAATGAACCAAAACTTTACCTCCACAGCTTTTCTGATTGGCTATCAAAATGGGAAATCGAGAATTCTTCTTCAGGAAGGCTGACCAAAGAAACCTTTGGAGCTTTAAAGCATACCACGCATGCCCTCCTGGAAATAGCGAACTATTGCATTGATGAGTTGGAAGCGGAATACGTTCTACTCGGAAAATTTCAAACGGACTCACTAGAGGCTCGTTTCGGGCAGTAAAGACAGCTTGCAGGAGGAAAAAACGATGTGTCTTTACGTCAAGTGTACGAATGCGAAAAAAAGCTCCGCTTGTTGTCTGTTCTAAAATTAAAACTTAAGAATGACGTTAACATCTGTTTGTCCGATTTTGAATTCAACTGGGATCAATATGAAACAGAAATTCCTTCTCCATCTTCACCAATACTTGTTTCAGTAACTGAAGAAGACATAAACTCATCCCGTGAAAGTACGCCAGTAACAACTTATATTGGCGGATATTGCTGCTTTTCAATATCTAAAAAACTAAAATGTGAGGAATGCAAGCAACTTATTGTGTCAAATCTCGGCGAGGAAAACTCTTTTAATAATTCGTTAACAAAGGGTATTAATAGAGGTGGGCACAAGTCCGTTAATCGTTAATCCGTTAATAACGAAGCTAACTTTTTCACTAACTCGTTAATCCGTTAAAAACTTTTTTCATGTTAACGGACTAAATTAACTTCCGTTAAGTGCTGTTAACGGACTAAAGTAACTTTCGTTAAGTTCTGTTAATTTCCGTTAAGGTTTCTATTGTTAATACCATGCAGCTTCGTTGTGCATTTGAACTTGTTTTTGTCTTGAAATTAGATTAGACTGTAAAATGTAACTTTCAAAACACAAAAAAGACCACCATAGTAATAAATATTTCCTTACAATCAGCTCAACAGCGTCAATACGTGTTCTAGAAGCGAGTGAATAAAACGAAATGTAAATTACACGCAAAATGTTAACGGATTAACGGACTTTATTAACTTCCGTTAATTAAAGCTGAAAATAACGGATTAACGTTAACGGAGGTGTGAAGTTTGTTAACGGACTAGTGGTTAAGGAAGCTAACGTTTTGCATTAACTTGCCCACTTATGGGTATTAATAGAGGTAGTTTATTGTACCCTTCTTCAGACATTGTCCACGTTGCACTTGTCTGCTATATAGTCTTTCAAAAAATTATCGGCTCCGAGGAATTTTTGCGCTCCAGCTGACAACGTGCTTTAACAATAAATTCAATTTTAGCTGCATTCGACGACGAATTACTCGAGTTAAATTTTGCAAACAAATGCAACTCTAAGTACGAGCCAGTTAAATTGCTAAAAATGGCAGTATACACATGCACTAACGTACTACTGAATAATTATTGTTTTGTAAAAAACGATGTAGTTGGGGCTGCAAAATCGGCTGAACGAAGAAAATTACAGACTCTAACTTCATTGCTATTTTATACGCCTGCGCCCTGTAGGTCTATTATTTGTACAACATGCCTTTCTGTCTTTCACGAAACTACCTAGCAATATGATTTCAACTCTCAATGCAAAATTAATTCGCAGTATACTATTTTTCTGCAGCGTTACTTGTATCTGTATTAATCTTCAAAATTTTAGGTGTTATTTTTAAATACTTACGCAACTCATATGAGCGACCTTGATTGAAATTGTTGTAATTTATAAAGGTGTTGTTACATCACAGTGTTTGTTATTGATTCAGTACGCATTGGTTATTAAATGCTGCCTTGCCGTGGTCGATTGTGAAAACTATACGCTTATGATATGATGCACAATGTTGTTCGTTGTACATATCGAGTCTGCACTGAAAAACATTCCAGTCTAACATACTGCGTATAATTTATAAATCAAGAATCACTAGTTTTTCAAATTCTTTTTTTTTCGGCCAACTTTCAAAATTGCTATCGTTCAATTTTTATAAATGCAATATTTGTCATGAAACTTGATTGCTCAAGTCTTATAAACATCCTTTTCCTTTTGGTATACTTTACAACGCTTTTTCGCTGCAAACAAAGCCGTTTGCATTGACGCGAATGACTACTCGTGATGACGTCATCAGTTTGTCCACGGCAATGCGCAAGGCCTTCGTTTTTCTCGGTGGCCACGCCCCTGCACTTAAAAACTGAAATCTACTAACAATAACAAGTACTGAAAAAACCTTTTAACAAATTGAAGTAACTTTACTTACTAATATCTCCAACATGGGCGTGATCGCCATATTGCATCTTGCCCCGGCTCCGATCAACCAGCCCATGGTATACGTCATGGGACCCGCCGGTTTGCACGCGTATTGCTGCATCTACGCACCAATCACTCTGCTGCTTATCAGGAAGGAATTCAGCTCCACAGGGTTGCGGTTTGCGGGCCGTCGCTAAGCTCAGATCGAGAGGTTCCGATTGTGGCTTGCGGTCCGAGACCACACTCAAATCACGAGGATCCAATTGTGACTTACGTCTTGAAGCTACACTCAGATCAAGAGGATGCAACTGTGTAGGCGACCTATGAATTCAAACAGTAAACCCACCTCAGAGCTACAAACCTTCCAACTCAAAATCAATTACTGCGCTTTCTAACAAAATCTATTCCACGTCACAGAATTAGTCATTGTACTCAGGGATGAAAGCGTTGATTTTGAGCTTGCGTTGTTCAAAATTTACACGATCTTAAATCGGAATCCACAATAACGTCATCAGAGAAACTCTGCGTTGAGCGAGTTGCAAAGTTGAAAAGTATTTGACAAAGCTAAAGGAACTGAAATCAATAATAAAGCAAACATACCTCTTGACTCGACTTTGTACAAACATACGCATGAGTGCGAAGGTTTAGTGAGCAAATACTGTGCCATGCAAAGAACGAACTACCTCTGCAATCGATCAATCTCAATTTCGTTAATCAGCAGCAAATCTTGGCCGATAACAAGTTTTATGAAATGAAATTTCGCGACAGAAACTTTGGTTCAACACATCGCCTTTTTAACTCCGCATCTCGCTCGCTACAAAACTACTGTACATAAATCGGCTAAAAATGTACCACTTTGAGTGAAATTAGTGGAAAAAACTTTGCGGTCAACCAACAAATTGCCAATTTCCTTTTTTGGTGATGTCAATTGAGATAACATGAAACATACAAAAACAAAGTTAATAAATGGGAGATACAATGAAAGATTCAAACCTGAGCTAATACGTAGACACCTTTCATAGATTAATGGATATGAAGAAAACATAAAATTTAACGAAATTTGCAATGTCACGTTTAGGTCCGGACATTGAGTATTATAATTTATCGCATTTACTTGTGAAATACACCATTCGCATTGTTAGCAGAAATTAAAAGCTAAACGTACGTTTGATCATAAGTGCGACTGGATGAAGGTTTCGTTCCGCTTTGTGAGGCATGCGGAGACTCTTGTGTATAAACAGGAGGATTGAGGTTATGTTCTGCATCATTCTGCTGTCTTTCAAGAACGAATTCGGCTCCACTGGATGGTGGCTTACGTCTTGAAGCCACACTCAAGTCAAGAGGATGCAACTGTGTAGGCGTCCTATGAAAGCAAACAGTAAACCCACCTCAGAGCTACTAACCTTCTAACCCAGATTCAATTACTGCACTTTCAAACAAAATCTATTTCACGTCACAGAATCAGTCATTGTAAGCTGGGGTGGAAGCGCTGCTAAACGAGTTTGCGTTGTTCAATATTTACATGTGATCCTAAACTGGAATCCACAGTAAGGTGATTAGAGAAACTCTGCGCAGAGCGAGTTGATAAGTATTTGATAAAGCTAAGAAACTGAAATCAATAATAAAGCAAACACACCTCTTGGCACGACTTTGTACAAATCTATTCATGCGTGCGAAGATTGATAAAATGACCCAAGGGCAACAAAGAACAAGTCGTGAGCAAACTAGATGGGAGTATGCCAGCAAACCCAGTGAACGACCGACGCATAGCTAATGCTGTGACGCTCAAAAGTACTTTTTGTTTACCGTAAAATCAGCAATCATTCAAAAATATCTGATTATCGAACCTCGAGAAAACTAGAGTCAAAATATTTGTCAGTTAAATATCTCCTGATACCATAAAACACTGGCACCCTATCTTGGGCCGTTCAAAAAATTGAATTTTGGGGGTCCCCCGGGGGTTGGCACCCCCCAGCCTACGCCAAAATATTTGTCTGTTAAAAATCTATTGATATCATAAAACACTGGCACCCTAAGTTGAGCCATTCAAAAAATTGATTTTTGGGGAGTCCATTTGATATCAGCTGTTAAATATCAGCAGATATTTAACGGACTAATATTTTGATATAGTTTGAGGGTGTTACCCCTTCAGGGACCCCCCAAATGGACCCCTCAAAAATCAATTTTTTCACCAGCTCAGCTTAGGGTGCCAGTGTTTTATGATATCAGCAGATATTTAACAGAGAATATTTTGACATAGTTTGGGGGGGCACCCCCAAACTATGTCAAAATATTTGTCTGTTAAATATCTGCTGATATCGAAACAAACTGGCACCCTAAGTTGAGTCATTCAAAAAATTGATTTTTGGGGGTCCCCGGGGGGGGTGTGGCACCCCAAACTATGTCAAAATATTTATTTGTCTTTTTAATGTCTACTGATATCAAAAAAAAGTAGCACTCTAGCTTGAGCCATTCATAAAATTGATTTTTTGGGGGGTCCTGGGGGGGTGGCACCCCCAAACGATGTCAAAATATTTGTCTGTTAAATCTCTGCCGATGTCATAAAACACTGGCTCTCTAAATTAAGCCGTTCAAAAAATTGATTTTTTGGAGGTCCATTTGGGGGAGTCCCCGGGGAGGTGGCACCCCCAAACGATGTCAAAATATTTGTCTGTTAAATATTTGCTGATATCAAAACAAACTGGCACCTTAAGTTGAGCCATTCAAAAAATTGATTTTTGGGGGTCCATTTGGGGGGTCCCCCCAACTTATGTCAAAATGTTTGTTTGTTAAATATCTACTGATATCAAAACAGACTGGCACCCTAGCTTGGGCCGTTCAAAAAATTGATTTTTGGGGGGTCCAATTGGGGGGTTCCCACCCCAAACTATGTCAAAATAATTGTCTGTTAAATATCTACTGATATCAAAAAAATGTAGCACTCTATCTTGAGCCATTCAAAAATTTGATTTTTGGGGGCCCAATTTTGAGGGGGTTCCCGGTGGAGTTGCCCAAAAAAGTTTCGGGAGAAAAAACTGCGTTTGCAGCTCAACAACTTTACACAAAAATTAGACTGCGATGTTTTGTGGTTTAGGAGAAGAGCGTACAAAAATTAGGAAGAAAAAAAAGGAAAAAAACCTCATCGCGGCCAAAAGTGGGTTGGTTGGGATGAAAGGGTATGTTAAAACATACAACCATATGAAATATTATTTGCCGTACTTAAGCCGTTTTTGACTGAGACCGCTTTTTACGCCAAACTTGCGGGGCGGTTTTTGGGTTCTAAAATCAAAGTCACGTGACCCATTGCCTCGAAATTTAGCACAAACATAAAGCTCATTATTCTCAAACTGCTGTCAAAATTTTATGTAGCTAGACCTAACCGTTCTTGAGTTATAAGCAAAAGTCTGAAATTTCGCACTCGTTAGTTGGAAAATGACCGAGTAAAAACAAAGGAACACGCGACGCGAGCGTCGGTCGTTCCAATACGTACTGTGCCATGCAAAAAACGAACTACACATGCAATCGATCAATCTCAATTTCGTTAATAAGTAGCCAAACCTTGGCCACAAACAAGTCTTATTTAATGGAAGTTCGCGACAGAAACTTTGGTTCAACATAACAATTTTTCAACTTCCCCTTTATTTTTTTTACTAGGCGATTCGCGACCTAGCAGTATTTAAAGTTATTAGAACCATTACTTCATTTATAATCCAAAAACAAATAAATGTGGAAAGAAGAAATTTGGACACAATGTGGGGACAGATGAAAACGTCATGTAATAAAAGTTTTGGAGAGGTCAGTCACGTGAAACCGAAAAAATGGCGAAATCACCATCAAAATGTTATTGATTTGCTTACAAGTAGCAAATGACTGAAAGTCATACTCAATACAGAGATAAATGAAAGCAACATATAAGTTCTGAAATCAAATAAAAAGGGTTTCATCTGACGATGCTCGTTTATCTTTCTTTTATTTTGTTTCTACTTGATTCCATCTCGTATTAATTAGACCAATAAATTAAAAATTCCAAATTTGATCAGTCATGGATATCGGTAAATTCTAGTGTCCGTCTGAAAATGAAAGTGCCACATAGCGCGATTTCCCCCCCAAAAAAATTTAATACCTTTTAAACCTTTGAGAAAAACGAATAAAATTTAAGGATAGGTAGATATAAAATCAAACACAGAACTTTCAAAAAAAATTTAGGGGTGCCATGTTAGGGTTTTTCCCACAAATGAGCCCCTAAATTAAAATTTTTTTAACCATTTGAGCTTTGAGACAAATAAAATTTTCAGAATAGGCACATGAAAAATAACGATAAAACATGATAACAATAGGGGTTGCCACGCTGGAAGATTCATCTCCAAGATCTAGTTGAAGCCGAATTGCAAATATTTTCCCAAGAAAAAGATCAGATTTATAAAAGTTATTGTTTTGTTTTGGAAATAATCTAGATTTAGTGCTTTTGTTCAGAAAAAAAAAAAGCATAAAAGAACATAGAGCATTTAGCAACATTTGTCAGTAGGTTGATTAGTTGATGGTGTAAATTGACCAAGAAACATATTGTCGCTAAGTCTCTAGAAATCGTATGGCGATGTCACCACATTCTAGTTTGTTAAATTCTGGATGGCAAAACTCAGAGTATTGAAATTCGGACCGCTATTAAGTAACGACTAATGAAAAAAATATTAGACCAAAGATCAAGCTAGAAATTCGTCAAAGTTCTGCGCAAAATAAGGAGCTCCATGTCTCAAAAATTATACCAGACCTTGAGTCGTAAATTGCTCAAAATCTCAAAATAGGGGATTACATTGAACTGTACCTACATCTTAGTCAGGCGACAACGAAGGGACCTTTTAGTTTTCGAGCTAAGCAGTCACCTGCCACCTGTTTACCACATACGATGGAGGCTTCACACTGTCCCTTATAATGCTGAAAGTCAAGCAAGAAAGCTGTGAACATCAATTTTGATAATATTGGTTTTTAAACTACTTTGAAATCAAATCCAAGTCTAATTGCGAAAACAAAAGTTTTCTAAACTTGACCTAATGCCAGTGCGTAAAAAGTTTTCAAGACAAACATAAAATTAGCTAAATATAATGGGAAAATAAAACTTTAATATTTGGCGGTTGTCACGTTTAGTCTATTTATCTCATCCACTTGCGAGAAATGGCATTCGATTTGATAGCATTAAATCAAAAAAGCGAAACGCACATTTGATTATGAGTGCAACTGGATGATGACGGCTTCGTTCCACTTTCTAAGGCCTGCGGGAGTTCTTGGACCTGAGCAAGAGGAATTCGATTTTGCTCTGCATCAGCAAAGTAGGGAAGGAGGCGATGCCATTGGTGCGCCAGTGGTTTTTGGAGACGAGAAATATTAACAGGAGGAGCAATCTGAGAAAAGTTTTATAATAGCGAAAAATTCTATTAAGCAGTTAAACAAAAAATTGGCATCTAAATTTACCTGCATGAATTTGAATTCACAAGTTATGTATTACGTAACTAGGTTGGCACCTGAAAATGACATAATATTGCAAATGGATACCGATATAAAAGAAAAACCACAAAAATTTTAGACTTCCCCCCAAAATGTTACACTTGTGCTAAAACATAAAAATTAGCAAAGCTAGGTATAAATCAGGGCCTCCCAGACTGGGGGTCGCGACACCCCAAGGGGTCGCGTAACGACCTGTAGGGGTCGCAAAGAGTATGCCAATTTTTACAAGGAAGTGTAAAATTGGTATACTCTCAGCGACCCCTGACTGTCGTTAAAAACTCGTGCAACTCTGCAAAACGTCATTCTTAACTTAGCCGTAGATTCTACTTAAATTGGCGCTATTATATTGTGAGACTTCGCTGAACAATGTATTATATAAGAAGAGAGCAGATAAACTTTTCCCAATTCGTGTCATGTAGCACAGCTGGATGCCTAACTTATTTTGTCACTTAGGTTTATGACATAATAGAACTATGCAGACCAAATTCAATGCTTGTATAGTGCTGCGGTCAGTAGCGTAGCCAGAGGGGGCGAGGAGGGGCTATAGCCCCCTCATTGGCATGCCGAACAAAACGCAGAATAAGGAAAATGCCACGTTTTAGCTCTTCTGAGACCGTCTTTTGCCCTGGCATAGACTCAAAAAACGATTTCAAGCATATTTTGAAACGTTTATTTAGGGGGGCTGATTTGTCAAAAATAAAACTCATAAATTAGAAAAAAAAATAACTTTGAAACACAGCCAAAAATTGATATTTAAATTTGATCGCATATTGAAAAATGCTTAACATAGGTTTCTTAAAAAAATATGTAAGCTCAGGAATAGGGAATTAGGCTATTGAGTATCAGTTAATTACCAATCTCTTCTCTCAAACTTCCTTCCATTAGCCCCTCTAAATACTCGTATATCTTTTTCTATAAAACATAGGCGAAATTGATTACTCCTTGAGAGTTTTATTGAACTACCGGTATCGAATTTCATGATTTACCAGCTTATAAAAGGAGAACTGAAATTCTAGCAATAGAACTGAAATTCTAGTCAGTAAAATCTAGCAATCCTACATAGCCAATTTATGCAACTAGTGTAACTATGTTTTTGCTTTGCTAACTTCTATGCCACGTTTTAGTAGAATTAATTTTCATCAAACTAGGCCTAAAAATAGGTTATTTTTGCAAAAACACAAAATTTTTTGAGCGCTGGGAGCTCCGCCCCCAGACCCCCGTAACAACCCCCCCCCCCATTGCAGAATTTTGGCTGTAGTACTGGTTGTTTAGTAGAGTATATGGAGCGTTGTATGTATGCCGGTATATGGTTGAGTAGATGTAGAGGTATAACTACCAGACTACTACTACTTGTTAGACTCTAATCAATGGATAGCTGATTAAAAAAGTCGCACGATAACTGTAATAAGAGTACTGCAGATGATGTTGAAGCAGTGGTAAAGACAAATGCAAACAGGGTGTTTGTAAATGTGTTTGCGTTTTGTACGCATTGGATATCGGTGCCTTGTTATTATTATTTTTTCCATTGAATAATTACCACAAATACACAACTCACAGTGTTTATTATTTTAACCGTGAAGGGTCGCGGAAATTTTTAGAAGATTAAAGGGGGTAGCGAGCAAAAAAGTTTGGGAAGCCCTGGTATAAATTAAGCAAAAATAAACAAAAAGATGAAAGCTAACAAACTATAGTAGTGAATAATCGTCATCATCTATTTGCCTCATCTGACCTGATGTTTGACCGGCATGGAACTAAAATCGCTCAAATGTTCACGTGTTAGACTGAACGCCGTAGTTTTCGTTCCACTATGTGAGACCTGCGGAGGTTCTTGGGGATGAACAGGATTATGGCTCTGTTCTACATCGCAATCATCAAAGTCTGGGAGGGGTTGACGCTTTTGGTGCGCCAGTGCTTCTTGAAGGTGGGAAATAGTGATAGGAGGAACAACCTTAAGAGGTTCATAAGCAGTATGTTATACCAAATTGTCTAATAAACACGCAAAAAACTTTTTTAACTTTTTAACCTACGAAAATAAACTAAAAAAATAAAGAAAATAATCAATAGTAAAGAAAATAACGACTTCCTTATCAGTAAACATTTCTTAACCATATAAACTACACTACCAGAGCCGTTTCAAACGTAACACATATGTTTTAAAACTCCTGAGTCTGAGGGAGCAGGCTAGTTTGTAGCAGCAAGATGCTACTCAGAAAACAAACTTCATTGCTGACGTTTTGCTAGTTAGAATAACTAGCTAATCAGAGCATTGCTATCAATGGTGATAGCAAACCGCCATCAACTACCGATAGCAAAAAAAAAACAGAAAAACTATGCCACACATTACAGTAGCAGAATAACTAGCAAATAAATTTCAAGCAACGCTCAGAAAATGCAATGTTACAATATGCTACGTCATTCATAAACATGAATAAGAAAAACAATGCAAACAAAATAATTACGTTATCAACGAAATGTAAAATAAGCACTGCAGCAATAGGGCAGACCCTTTTAGGACCATTTTGGATTTTCAACTTATCTTGGTGTTAGATTTTTGCCTTTGGTCAAAAAAATATGAAATCCAAAATTTTTTTGAAATCGGACTCCATTTACCTTCTGCCTCAGGGGCTTTTTTGAATCGCGCCCCCCAAAAATATAGTAATATCAATAGAAAAAGAACCATTAGTATTAAGACAAAAATTAAAAACGGATCACCATTTAAAAGGTACATTACGAAAGCAATCAAACAAACATCAAAATTCACATAAGACATTGCGAAAATCAGACAAAAAAACTACCAGTTGCATGCTTAAGACAGCTGTTTCGCCTAATTATAAGGCTCATCAGTTACGCTTAACAGAGCCAAAATGACTAATATTATCGTGATCATTACCGTGATAATGATAATACCATAATTTGTTGTCCCTTTCTTTAGAACCATTAGTGGTAGATATGCAATGTTGGTATTCATATTTAATGCTTTTTAGAGAGGAAGATATCTATAACCTTGAAAATTGCGGGTCCGCGACATCCTGACGCGACCGACCTGACGCGAGAAAATTCACTCCGGTATTCTTGAGGCCAGGGACATCCTGACGCCCTAAGTCTAACCCTATCGCTCTCCCTAACCCTAATGTCAGGATGTACATGGCGTCAGAATTCCCGGGTGAAAGTCTCGCGTCAGGTCGGTCGCGTCAGGATGTCCTGCTTCGGAAAATTGCATTGGGGTTATTTTGAATTTTTTAATTTGTTATAATTTGTTATTTAAAAAAAAAAATTATAACATTTTAGCATGTATTGTCAAGTCAAAAGTCGATCAGTTTAAGAAAACGATGTACTGCAGCAATAATCACACTTACTCAAATGCACATTCCAATTCTATGGGTTTTAGGAGCATGGGGGAAAGCGGGCACTTACAATAAGTAGATGAAGATTTTGTATTATTTGATATGCCAAATAAAAACTTTGCCTGAAAAAAATTCTTTTCTTCCCTTCTGTTAGTTTTATTGGTGTAATGGTTTTAGGAGTTGAATTGAAGTGGTGTTTGACTTATAGCTTTTGCATCGGCTATATAAAAAAATGCCTTAATGCAGCTTTTGTGTAATATCTGACATGATAGTAACTACATTTAAGTAAACAAAGTTATAATCCAAAAAGTTTCTGTAATTTTAAATTCAACTTCAAAAATGTTGATTTCTGCCAGTATCACTAGCTAAGTTTGAACCCACTTCATATCAACTCTTGTCTTTCACCATTCACCATAATTTATTGGTTAATTTTTCAAGAACGCACTAGGCCTATTAATCTCAGCACAGAAATTGGCATGATCAATACAGCCAACTTTGTGGTGATTTAGTCAGCAAATCCTGCTCTGCTAATTCTAACACCAAAAAAATAGAACAGATAATTCATATACAAACCGTCTCCCTTATCACTAATCAACTAATTTTTGTGGTTTTTTGATGTAATTTTGCTCTAACATTCTATTTTGCTTGATTCGTTTTCCATACCTTCAATCGCTTTTTTTCCAATCTCTTAATACAAGCTTAGACTGCAAAATTAAAATCTACATCTAGTTGCAATCCTGTAGACAGAAATTCTGTAGTTGCAATTCAGTAGATCTAACTGCATGAGATATTAAGTGGTACTTTTTTTTCTCTTCTGTCAATTATTGTTATGTGCTGCGGTCTGCTTTTCGTATTCCTTATATGTAGTATATATTTGCTGGAATGTAATATCTGTTTAAATTTTGAAATTTACGAATTTAATTCGCATTACCATTGTTTTTATTTAATTATGAACCGCACGTAGGGTGGCAACTGACTTTGACCACTCGGTCTTTTCGTTGTCGCCCAACCATTTGTATCTACATGTGGTGTGTTTAAAAATCTGGATTAAATAAATGGATAAATAAATCTGAATCTGGAATTGTTCAGTTGACCCCATTCTGCCATGTTTTGTTGCAATCTCTGGATTCTGAATGCTGGAAATTCAGTGTTTTCCACATTAACAATGCTGCTTTTCATGTGATTGGGATGGTGATAGTATCCTCATTTTGTCAAAGGGAGCAGCAGGCGGTTGAGTTTGTCAACTTAAATTGTAGCTTTGTCACTTTCTGCTAGGCGCATCGCCAGCGATTTTTATTTTTGCTCCCCCCCCCAATTTATTTCTTGTCCTTCCACTGTATTTTTTCTTAAAAGTGAGCATTGCTCTCACAGTTAAAATAGTGGTAATTTTAACTGTTCCATCCCCTATCCTGACATCGATTCTATTTGATTGATTGTATTTGAATAAGCTAAAGATGGCCACTGGCCGAAATCGATTTTAGTGAAAGTTTTTGTTAATATACGTTAGTTAAATATATTTTTTGGCTGATTCTTTGTTTCCTTCATGCAACTAAGTATCCTGACATCTATATTACACTCTAGGGTACGGTACGCAGCACAATCTCGTGTCTTGGGTCAGGTCAGTACGGTATAATAACAACAACAACAACAAATCAATTCAGTACGGTATAATACTATTACAGCTACCAGCAGTTTGTGTGTACTGTGTTGTAGGCGTGGCATCGTAGATTATGATGTCATATACAGCAGCACTTATAGGCGAGGCCTTATTACAAGTCAGGTGTTGTGACTCTTGAAGGTAATGTACAGTAAGTTGGTGTAGGCTGTAAGTTGGTGCTCAGTAGCATACGCATAGTACAAACCATCCGCAATGTACCATGCAATCAATAGTTACAGAAAGAAAAATGGACTATCGCCAAATGCCTCTGGAAAAAAAGATAAGAATTCGATCAGTTGGTTGCACTTCTAGGCTATGTAGCAAACGTAGGCTACGGGTAAACAAACTTAGCAAAAGTGAGTTGAGTTGACAACCCCATGTCTGGAAGTGCAACGCCTAGCTTAGCAGCTCAAACGATACTGTATTGTTCAACAGTATGAGTAATCGATCTGCAGAAACTCTGAGCTAACATACAAACAGACTGCATTCTTCCCCCAAATCGGAATCCATTGAACAATTCTTTAATAGCTAAAGTTCGGGAATTTTCTGACTTTCAGATTTGCAAGAAGTGTTCATTACCGTCAGTAGCGTAGCCGGGGGGGGGGGGGCTGAAAAGTATGCAAAATTACACGTTTTTAGTGCTTTTGAGGTCAATTTTTGCTCAAAAAATGAAAACAGCCCCCCCGAAGGGATTTGGGTGCCGAAGTTGTGAAGGAATTGCCGTGATGCGGCTGGAAGAACCGTTTGAATTTCCGATTTTGGCCGAAAAATCTGTCTCAATTTCGGTGAAGACCTTTTTTTTTCTTTGTCTAGGAGATCACCTGTTTTTGGGCGGAAAAAGTATTTGAATTTCCGATTTCGGCCAAAAAATCCATCTCAATTTCGGTGAAGACCTTTTTCTTGGAGATCACCTGTTTTTGGGCGGAAAAAGCGTTTGAATTTCCGATTTCGGCCGCAAAATCCGTCTCAATTTCGGTGAAGACCTTTTTTTTTGGAAATCACCTGTTTTTGGGCAAAAAATCCATCTCAATCTCGGATGAACCATTTAATTCTGATTCAAGAGCACTGAAAATTCGGGTCAAGGTCACTAACAATTGTCTCGCTCTTTCAAAAAAGCCCCCCCCCCCTTTTTGAAATCCTGGCTACGCACCTGATTACTGTATAGTTTATTTAACTAGATCGATTTGTACCGGTAGCAAAACAAACTAAGCAATGTTCTCCTGATTACTGTATAGTTTATTTAACTAGATCGATTTGTACCGGTAGCAAAACAAACTAAGCAATGTTCTCGGCACTAGTAACGCCTTTGATATCTGAGATTTGGAGTAAATTTTAGTTACCTATAGTACCGTTTTGGCTGTTTGGTACTGCTATTTGTGATGATTTTTTTACAGCAGTAATACAGTCCTGGTGCATTACCGATACATTAATCAGTGGTGCCGATCCACATTGACCATTGGGGAATGATTTAAGGAATTTGTCTATTTTTTGATAATTTTGGACATTGGGAGGAGGGATGATGCTCAAACTATGGAGATTTTCAGAGAAAAGTTCAATGTTCATTTTCGCCAATACCAGTAAGGAAGTCCGCAGAAACGTTTACTAAGGTTGGGAAGGAGTGCTGGTGGCAATTAAGAATTTTCAAACACAAAAGTTATGGTGAAACGGCCTTAAAGCCAGCTAGGGGGTCTGGGGGAGTGCTGTGAGCTACCCAGTGGGGTCCGGAATTTTTAGCTTTTTCGACGTTTTTTCATGGATAAAATGCATCGTATAGTAACGTTGCAAGTTGTAACATCAAAGTTACGCACCATACTGATGCGAACTATTGGGAGGGATGCAGCAGAAATTCTTTTGGGGGATGCATCCCCTGGATCGGCACTTACTTGTTTTTAATGAAGTTATAGGCAATACAGAAACAGAATAGGCATTCAAGTATAAATGCTAAACTGTTCGTTTTGCTACTTTAGCTTGTAAAACACAATGGTATATTATTAGCTGCAGTATTCATCATAGAGGTATCGATATTAAATTTTGCTCATATTTTTTCTGGAGTTTCCTGTCGTCAGTCGTTTCCAGCCGTTATGCTAGCTGTAATCATGTTTAGTTAAATGAGAAGGTTTACATTGTTTTTTCAGGTATTGTTGAGTTAGTGGCTTTGTCAATATTTCAATATGTCAGAGACAGTCTGCTTTCTGCATTTATTCAAAATCATTCAAGGTAGTTTTTCATGCGCAGTTCTTAACTTTTATTACTTAGATTAATGCTATATGTTTACCAACGCGATAGCCATAGAATACGCCAAAAATTTTTGTTACAAGTTTGTGTCTTGCTTTAAACAATGTGGTATAATAACCGATACGATCCCATGCTGTTCTTATGTAAAAGATAAAGACAATCATGCACGTCAGATAGGCATTAAATAAATATACCATTTAGTAATTGTTTCATTGCAACTTAAGTAATTAGTTTGTGAAATAAACCTGGAAATGGTTCTATGAACTTAATCAACGCCAAATAGCTGTATTATTCAAAGGCGAAACAAAATTTACAACCCTGCCACACAAACAATCTACTTAACTCTTAAAACAGTGCAATAATTTACCGTCAAAACTTTGCCCCCCCCCCCCCCCCGGTTTTCAGCTTTGCCCCCCTGATCTCGCTAAGCTGGCGACGCCCCTGCTTTCTGCTCAAATTGAATGACGAGAGGGCTGGTTCTGTACACTGCCATATTTGTATTTCCTCCATACTACTCAAAAAGAAATCTGATATAACATAAGCTTCCAAAAACTAATAGTGCAATAAGCACAAAATAAGCAAATTCGGCAAATGAGGAATGAAATGTGAAGTGCCAAACAAGAAGTTGTCAAATAGCTGGTCAATAATGACAGGTTCAAAAACATCAGTACAACTTTTGGGACAAAATAAGCCATGGTTTAATCACTTTAGAAAATTCGCAAAAGGACTGCTCAAATGCCCAACTATCTTTGCCCATTTCAGAATTCGAACAAATATCGTGGTGTGCATTTGAGTAAGTGTGATTATTGCTTAAAGTAACCGACCTTTGATTTGGTAATACACGCTAAAATGTTCAAACCAAGTCAACTGACCGCGAACAAACTGACCGCGAACCAACGGTTTTGTTTTAGTGATTTTGTCACTGATTTCGTCGCAGTGATTTCGTCACAAAGTGAGGGTTTGGGCAAGATGGCTCTGGGGATAGTAAAAATATATTTAGGATCGCCCTTCTCAGCCAATCGGCGTGGTTCGCGGTCAGTTTGTCGCAGTCAGTTGTCGTGTACCCTAAAATGTTATAGTTTGTTTTTTTCAATAACAAATTACCAAAAAATTAAAAAAGTTTAAAGTAACCCTAATGTAACTTTTAAGGTCATAGATGTCTTCCTCACTACAAAGCATTACATATGAGTACCAACATTACATATCTAACTCTAATGGTTCTATTTCTATTGATATTAGTATATTTTGGGAGGCGCAATTCAAAAAAAGCCCCGGGGGCAGTAGGTAAATGAAGCCAATTTCAAAAAATTTTGGATTTCCTTTTTTTTGGCCAAAGGCAAAATTCTAACATCCTGGCAAGTTGAAATTCCAAAATTACCCTAAAAGGGTCTGCCCTACTGCAGCAATATACTTGCGGTTGTGCTAACACCAACATTAGTACATGTAATTAAGCAATTTTTTATAATTTGGGTTGCTACACTGGAGATTGACCCAGAATAAAATTAAAACTTTGAAATTTTTAACCATTCGAGCTACATAGATAAAATTTTTAGGATAAGCAGAGGTCGAAGAATGATGATTGATGAAACATAACAGAATTTGCTGGTGACATGTTGGGGTTTCTACCCTAATTAACCAAAAAATTTTACAAATTTAACTGCTAAAAAGCTGAAATGCACTGGAAGTGGTAGCTATGTACCGTACTCTATTTACATCTAATATATTTCAAACGTGAATTTTTCTTTGCGTTTCCTGGTGAATGAGTAAACTGACACTGACTGACTGACTATCTACAAGAGAAGAAACACAACCAAGTTTTGGTTTGCTAGACTGGGGATTCTCCAAAACAGGTCCACAGAAAGCTTTTAAAGCTTTTGTTTGTAGTTTAGTTACAAGGTCCATTAAAATTCAAAAAAAGATTTTTTCAGTTTGGTTAATTCCTACACAATTCACTGTGGTTTGCTTGATAATACCGTACAACACTTACTCTGTAAGACTGCGTTTAACCTAAAAAATTACGAAGGACACCGACTTTTAGTTCCTTTTTTTTTTTTTGGAACATTAGCACCGTCAGAGTAGTTTCAAAATTTAAAAGCACTTGCAAGATCATTTCTAAACTATTTATAGCTAAAAATAAATTGTCGTTGCAAATCGCTGGTCAAAAAATTCATTGCCGCACAATAGATTGGCTAAAATTCTCGCACAAATTGTTTGTTTTTTTTCTAGTTTAATTAACGTGATTTAGATGCAAACTTTATTTTGGCGTTAGGAAAATTGCTATTTGAAGCATTCAACTTTAGACTTATTGAGTCACTTAGTTAGTGTTGCCATTAGCGGGGAAGCTTGAAACCAAGTTTCTTTTATAGATGCCAGATTGCAAATACATCGAAAGTTTGAAATCTGGGTGTAACTATTTTTTGGAAATAATCGAGATTTTATTGCAAAAAAAAAAAGAATCAGAGACCAATTAGCAATTACCTCTTAGCAACGTTTGTCAATTGGTCCATCAGTTAATAGTGCAGACAGTGATTCCCAAAGTTTTTTTTACACAAGTACCATTTTCAGCTTTTGTATAGTATTCGGGTACCACCTCAGTTACATTATACGGCTTTTATGTTGAACAAGATGCGTGTTGCGCAATAAACGTGCGAAACCTCAAAGTAAATGTAACTAACACCCAACGTTGCAAGTTACTAAATCTGAGAGTTTTCGAAGTTGTTCGAACAAAGAAGTATAAAAGTTTTAAAAGTTGAATGTTGTCGCAAATATACAAGTAAACTAAAGTTGTTGGCATACCACTTGAAAGACTCTCGCGTACTACTAGTGGTACGCATACCACAGTTCGGGAACCACTGATGTAGAACAATTAACGGATAAATAAAGTAATTTAAGCATACTGTCGCGAAGTCCCCCGACATCGCTTGGCAATGACAATTTCTACTATTAGCAACTTTTATTTTAATTCGAGCAATGCAAGGTTAAAATTTGCAGACTTACTAGATTAGTGGAATATAATGGTCTTCAGTTGTAACTTACCTTGGATAGTTTATTTGGTACCGGTAATTTTAACGTGGGAGGTTTTCCAGTAAGTGGTGTAACAACGACGCTTTCTAAGTGAAAACTTGGCACATCCTTGGGTGGAGAAGGACTTTGTTGAATCTGAAATAAAAGGACAGAATGGAAACAATTCTAAAGTCCATCGAGCTGTTTTTTAAGCTAATTATGAAGTTTTTGGTTTTTTTCGAATCAGAGCAATGCAAGGTTAAAATATATGCTGGAATATATCGTACTAAATTAAATCCTAATTTACAGTATAACATACCTTGGATGGTTTATTGGGTACCGGTAATTTTAACGTGGGAGGTTTTCCAGTAAGTGGTGTGACAACAACGCTTTCTAAGTGAAAACTTGGCACATCCTTGGGTGGAGAAGCAGAACTTTGTTGAAACTGAAACAAAAGGACAGAATAGAGACAAATTTAAAGTCTTCGAGCTGTTTTTTAAACTAATTAGCAAAGTTGTTTTTTTTTCAAATCAGAGCAATGCAAGGTTAAATTACAGTATATGCTGGAATATCAAATCAAATCAAAGTCTTTCATTATACTCGCTATAATACGCCGAAGCTTGTAACGAGTTGGCGGGGCCCATCTATGCGTCATTGCGCCCGGGCAACACAGCTCCTTTCGAAGAAATATTGCAGCGGTGGCGAGCCGTTGGCAACACTGTGTCCGATTTGACCGGCCCGAGATTTGAACCTCAGGCCTCCCGCTCCAGAGACAAATGCGTTATCGCTCGACCAACTGGCCGGTATGCTGGAATATATCACACTTAATTAAATCCTAATTTACAGTATAACTTACCTTGGGTGATTTATTGGGTACCAGTAGTTTTAACGTGGGAGGTTTTCCAAGAAGTGGTGGGGCAACGACCCTTTCTAAGTGAAAACTTGGCACATCCTTGGGAAGAGAAGCAGGACTTTGTTGAAACTGAAACAAAAGGACAGAATAGAGACAAATTTCAAGTCCAACAACCTGTTCTTTAAACACATATTAGCAGTATTTTTTCTTAACCAGGGCAATGCAAAATTGAAACATTCGCTGGAAAATATTGGACTTTATTATCATAATTTACAACTTACTTTGGGTGGTTTATTTGATAGTTTCAACGAGGGAGGTCTTCCAAGAAGTGAAGTGACACCAACGCTTTTTAGTTGAAAACTCGAAACATCCTTCGATCGGGAATTAGAACTTAGTTCGTCAGCCATTGAAACAAACGTCGATGTGCCAGAAGAAGAATGATGGTGGTCTGAATAACAGAGAAATGCAAGCCGGTTGCAAACAACATAAGCATTAGCAGAAAAAATGTACTATATTGCAAAGCTAGCATGTCGTCAGGGTGGTTTAAGACTGAGAACATGAAAGACTATAAATAGATTTGGCAAAAGCCCTGCAGATCTCAAGAGAGAACTTGAACTATTATTGTAATCCAAAAAAATATCAACGCTACGCATGGTAGGAACACAGCCAAAGTTTACCTAAGGTAGGGATGTAAAACAACTTTAAGCAAAAACGTTTGATCAAAAATTGTATCCAAAATAGTATTTGAGTAAATCGCTGTATCTTAAGTGTATCGCATACGAGGATCTGAAGGTAAACTCGAAACCAGAGGTCTGGGAGTAAAACCTCCAGCATGTGAACAGCTTTTGTAATTTTTTTCAAAAAACAACCGTTTTAATTTTCATATCTAAAACACTTGACTGTGAATCACGAACATTTATTTATTAAACCTTTTATTCACCTGAACATTTTATGGCTTCAAAATAAGTGTATGTTAAATACAAACATGTCCTGACAAGCAGTCAACTAGCATTCAAAACGCTTAAGGAATATCTGTTGGAGGAGCCACAACGCTTAAGCAACGCACAGCAATTCGTCAATTGTCTTGATTTTCGTAATCTGATTTTATGCCAATTTTGTAAAATTTTCTGAGAATACTTTGAGTCAGATAAAAGTAGCGACCCAAGATTTTTGTAACGAGATAAGCTGCTATGAAAGTACTAATTGCAGTTGTTTTGAAAACATTTCTTCAGCAGGCCTATTTGTCAAAGGAATCATTCTCTTAACTTTATCCAAGATGCGAGTACATACAGCTAATGTTTTGCCCACGTAACTATAAGTGCTGAATAGTCGTAGTTTTAGAAAGACTATGTTATTTAATGTCTCTCGATTAAATGTTCGTGATTAACAGTTGTGTACTTAAATGCGGAAGGACGAAGTCACTAAATCACTTTAACGCCATTTGGACGAAATTTTAAAAAGTTTACGCCATTTCAAACAACTGAATTGCTAATACAGCAGCATCCCTTTTAATACCTACACGGTTAATAAATCTAGCCGCTCTTTGCATCAAAATTTCTTGGAACGGAATTTTCCAACTCCTTATCCATTGAAAAAACTTTTGCTAATAAATCCTGCCTCCGCATAATAAATCCAGTTTTCATTACGATCGTTGGTAATGTGATATTAAAACGAGCGTATAAACAGCAATTGTCAATTATTGCAAAACAATAGTTCAATTGTCTTTAAAACCGAATTTGGAATAGAAATCACGAGAATTTTAAAACATTTCGTTAAAACCAAAGCAGTTAAAAGTACGTTATTGTCTGGATTTAGGATAGAATGAAGAAATCGAGACGAGATAAAACGACGGCTGAAAAGCTTGATGAAAATCGCTAAATTGAGGCATTTTACTCCCAGGGAGTGGTTTACATGGCATCATAAAAAATTCGGTTATTAAAAATTGGTTGGCCCGTGGTGGATGTATTAAGTGGATTCTATTGTATTTGAAAAAATTAAGTATCTCAGCTCCTTCAGTCTCCAAGTGGTCAAGTCCAAAACTGTTTACGAGTAGATAGCTAAACGTGGTTCAAACACGACCCTCGTGTGGTTCGCGAGTTATAGCTTCCTTGCGCCAACAACCACTTAACGCAAGTTGGCAATAACCTTGATTAAGTCAAAGCAATCATAAACAACGCACGACAATTGTACACTGTTCAGTAAGGAGTGGATAGAGGCAAAGCCAGGTCGGACTGTGGGGTCAGCCAAGTCATTAAGAATATGGAAAATAAGTATGCAAGCTCTTACTCGTATTTTGCGACATCTTATGAAGTATGTGCTTTAATGCCGTTGGTTAACTGAAATGCAGTATTTTTAACATGTTCAATAAACACATTTGGATATTATTCTTCAGATGCATAAGTTTTCTTGACCTTAATTTTGATCGCAGGTTCTACACTGATAGTATAAAAGCTTATAATCTTTTTTTTACCTGAGCTAGAAGACACTTTTTCTCTTGTGATTGGAATCTTTTGGTGTGTTGATTCGTGACGGTCTTCCAAGTTTTGCTGTTCAGACATACTGTAGTTGTGAATCTGTGACCTGTATCGTAGCCAGCCTAGCGTGAAAGAAACCATTCCTCTAAGACTAGAGGTTATTCTATGAGATCTGCTATCATGTTTGCAACATTTAAATACAATATCTTCACAAGTCTAATACAATAAAAAATAATTTAATAAACAACGTGCGGATTTTGCGTGCACTGTAAGCTTATTTGCGCATTAGTGAACTGTGATTGTTCTATAGTACTATATACCATAGGTGGACAATATAATGCAAAACGTTAGCTTCGTTAACCACTAGTCCGTTAACAAACTTCACACCTCCATTAACGTAAATCCATTATTTTCAGCCTTAATTAACGGAAGTTACTTAAGTCCGTTAACAGAACTTAACGGAAGTTAATTTAGTCCGTCAACATGAAAAAACTTTTTAACCGATTAACGAGTTAATGAAAAAGTTAGCTTCGTTATTAACGGACTTGTGCCCACCTATGCTATATACCGTACTTGATATTACATGTTGATACGACATAACATAGCTTTCTTTGTACGCAATTGTTCAAGTGAGCTAGAAACCTGAATGGAAGTCAAGTGGTTAGTGCTAGCGCTTCAAATACAAACACATTTCAAGTCCTGAGTATGATTCTCCGATTATACTTTATGCATTAGGCCCAGTCTACACTGGACATAAAATGGTGAGCGTATGAGCGTATCCATAGTTTATCTTAAACAACTGACAATTTGAACACAAGTAAGATGGTACGTTGGGCATAACAAATTGATCGATGACTTTCTGCGATATTTGTTAGTCAAGCAAACTGCGATGCGATGCAAAGTAGAACAATATTAGTAGATGTGATTTTTTGGGATAATTGAAAATTTTTTCGATGCGGTAAGATTGCCGCTATACGAAATAAGATTGCCGCTAGTTTGGGCCTATTTTTACGATTATCAATTTTTTTATTAATTGTGAAACTAAAGTTCTGCTTAATTTAGTTTCCCAAACAAGCTTTACTTGCAAAAGCAAATGGCAGAAGATCAGTTGGACGATCTAGAACTGGATGGACCATACATTGAGGATCTTGGATGAAATCGCTTCGGACTTCACCAAAGCGAAATGATGGAGGTAATAGAAGACCGCGCAGAGTGGCGGTTTAATCTCAAGTTGCTGCCCCCCGCAACTCTCACGAAAAAGCGGGCACTGAAGAAAGAAGAAGAAAGTGATACTAAAGTTTGTTGATTGTTATATCTAAAATAATGTAAACTAAAACTCAGTCAGCGCAAGGCTTAGTTTAACTGCGTGGTGTGATGGTGACGCAACAAATGCCAAAACATTCTCAAAACTTTTGCCTAAAATGTGACTTACGATGAAACAGAAGAAACCTACAGAAATAGCGACAAAAATTGCAGAGTTTTAGGCAAATTCTCTGATGTGATAATGGATGTGGATTTTCTTGCGTGTTTCAATGCGATAATTTGATGCAATCTTTTTGGAAAAAAGCGGAAATGCGATATTCGATGTGGTTGCCATCACAGAAAAAAAGCATCTGCTACGTCACTCCAATTTAAAAATACATACCCAAGAAATATTAATATTGTCGTAAAATACAATATTATATAAATTCGCCACTTCATACACATTTTTTTCAAAATTAAACATTAAAATGCACTGTGCCTCTTTATTTCGAGCAAGTGGAAGTTTTACCGGGCATTGCTATTTGCTATTACTTGCATTTGCTATTACTTGCCTGACAAGAAAGTTGTTGAAAAAGTTAATTTTGACCCGTGATAAGCCTACCAAACTCTAAAAAAGTCAAAAATAAAGTGCAAAAAATGCTGACTCTCAGATGAAAATTAGCAAAATTACTAAAATCCTCAACACAACAAAGGACCATTGATAGAGATCAATCAACCTGACACCAAAAACATTACAACCTTTAAAACAGGCCTGGACACTGGTGGCCTCCAGGCTAAAATTGGAGGTAGATGGCACAAGACTGTTTCTGTATTTTTGAGCATATAGTTTTGCTGCCTTTAAATGATTTCATTATTTTTTTCGAAACAAACATTTTCACCCACCTTTTTTTGCCTGGCTGGCACCATGATGTCACAAAACACCACACAAAGACAATTTTCTTAAAATTTGGGCATATTTTACAGAATTTTACCAAAAAATGACATGTTTTTTAGTTTTTAAAAACAGTCAAATCAAGAAACTTTAAAACTAATCATTATGTAGACCAAACTATAGGTCAAATGTTAAGTCAACACAAAAGTTTATTTGTTATAAGCATCAAATATTGTTTCAATATCAATCTTTATTAAATTGATAATAGAAATGGGATAACAGAAATTAAAATAAAATTAATGAAAGTAAGCTAGTATGCCTAGAAAAAATGGGGTACACCAGTATTTAGTATTATGCAGCTTACTAATAGCAAAAAATATCACAGTTATGAAAAAAATAATAAAGTTTCATACAACCAGCTGTAAATGTCATAGGATAGACCTTTTAGGCTTCAGTGTACCAGAACACTAAACAATACTTGGTGTGAAAAAATACCTTGTTTAGGTTTTTGCATAAGCCAAAATGATATCACATACAAGGCAATTTTCCTAATGTAGAAGCAAATTTTAGCTTATTTCACTAAAAAATGATATATTTTTGGCAGAGGCTGTTGTTACGTTACATAAGAATAGGAAAATTGCAATTCTGACCCTAACCCAAACTCTAACCCTAAAATTAATCCTAACCCAAACTCAAAATCTAATCCAAACCTTAACGGCAATGTAAAGAATACAAAAGAGTAAATGAGCAAATGAATGCTCACTCTTAGCTCTATTATTCTCTTTATGGGTGTTACATAATGTAACACCAGCCGCTTCCTATGTTTTTTCATTTTGAAGATTACAATTCTGAGAGAGGCTAAGGCAAGACCCCAACATAATTACTAGCCCCCACCTTAAGCGAATTTCATTTTGAAGATTAAAAAGTTAAAGAAACATTAACACCAACTATTTTTACTGTCAATATAAACAACAATCAAAAAACCATAAAGTTGCTGCAAAAATTTGCTCCACATATACACAGATATATCAGTTATACAGTAAAATTTTAAATGTTACTATTTTTGCCAACTATTAACTCTAACTTAATAATAATATTGTTGCTGTTGAATAGTTATCCTCCAGTCATTGGACAGTGTCAGATGCTAACTATTGTGATTGGAGGAACCCAAACCATATCTGATGTAATAAGCCACTCAAATGCCAAAGCACAACAGCATAAAGCTTAGCATAAGGAAGTGTCTATCTTGCCTCTAGAGGCTAAATAATATTTTCCTTCTGTTAGGGTTAGAGTTTGAGCCAAGTTAACTGACCGCGACAAACTGACCGCAAACAAACTGACCACGAACCAACGGTTTCATTACCATGATTTCGTCACTGATTTCGTCGCAGTGATTTTGTCACAAAGTGAGGGTTTGGGCAAGATGGCTCTGGGGATAGTAAAAATATATTTAGAATTGCCTTTCTCAGCCAATCGACGTTAATGTTTGTGGTCAATTTGTTAGCAGTCAGTTTGTTTGCGGTCAGTTTGTTGCGGTCAGTTGTCGTGGACCCATTAGAGTTTGGGTTAGGTTTGGGGCTATTTTGGCATTGGAGGCACAATAGCATCTGCCCTAGCACAAATATTGAAGAGCTGAAGCCAAAATAATGTTGATATGAATACATCACAAAGTGATCAATGAATGTATTATGCCCAAGATGATCAATCATAAATATTTCATAGAAACTTTCTGAGTTGTATAACAATCCATCGACAAACTAACCATCATTCTAATATGCAGTTCTCAAATCATTATACAGTAACTGAAAAAATTATTACTGACTTTCAAAATCCAATGCAGAAACATAAAAAAATATTTGAAATTTAAATAAAAACAAAAAAGGCACCAACAGATATTAATTCTACAATTGAATTCTAGGGATTTAGTTTACAGTAGTATTCGAAATAATCAATCTTTAGATTATAAAAAGTAGTAAAAAATTCACTGTTATTGAAAAAATGACTACTGTATACTTTGGTTAACTTTGTTGTATTAGTAAAACATAAATATTAAATTCTACAATTGTACAGGTATAAAGAAGAATTAGAAAAAACACACCCTTGATATCAATCTCTGATGTTATGTACAATTGTAAGTGAAACATATCTAAATGAAACCGTTAAAGATGCAAGTGCTGTAATGTAAACTTTTAACTGCAGTATTGGGCTAGGATATAGAATTACCACCTCAACAATATATAGGCTACATTGTAAACACCAAGTGCGCAATATGAAATGATGTTTGTGCATACATTAAAAATTAAGAGAGTAGACTTACTAATAATCAAACTCTAAAATCTGGCAGATCTTTACCATCCAAAAACTTACAGATCCTTCATTTACAGTACATGTGTTTACTGTACTGTGTATCAGAGTTAATGATTTCGAAAGAAAGACTGTTCCAAACTTACCACTTAGGTACAAATAGGCCTGCTCAGCAGATTACAAGGCTTAGTCAGAACTCAATTTCTTGGCAAGCATGGCAGGCTACAGTTGTATTATCGCTGTTAAATTACATTCTTGTCTAGATTACGAGTCAAAATCTGAAATGTTCTAACCTTGTTTGTTGGGCTAAATCTGAAATAAAACTGAAACTCAGTCTAAGACTAGGCCAATCTTTTTTTTTTTTTTTGCCAAGTACTGGCAACCAAAAACAAATGCTTCCTTAGCCTAAATAATAATAATAAGCAACAGGTATACTCTTGTTGAGATACTGCTGAAACGTGTCCATGTATCTGACTAAGGGGCCATAGCAACATCTAAAGAAAATAGCTCTGAGCTTAACAGAAATAACAGTTTATAACAGAGCTATTAGTATTATGTCTACAGTAATAAGATGCAAAATACTGACATCAAACAGTGGCAATATCCTCATAGCAGATAGGTTAAATCAAAATAATATGCTTTTAACTTTTTTTAAAAAACTGAAAAGAGACTTAAGTTTCTGTTAATATCACAGAAAGATAGCCTTAACGAATCTAATACTGTACCATGGATGATGCATGTGAAAACATGGATTGGAATCTAGCAAACTTAAGCAAGTTACAGTTTGAAGGAACCAACTATTATCATTAACATGCAAGATATATTTGACAGAACAAAACGAGAGTTGAATAAATTTGAAATGGTTCAAGAAACAAACAAAAGTAAAACCAGAACTTTAGACCTATTTGTGGATAAACTTTAAATAATTATTTACAAGTTATTCCAACAGTAAATAAATGAAACATTACCGATATCGGTACCATTCCCAGCAAATCAAGATTTATTAGAAATTTCAAGAGGTTGAAATGCTGAATGGGAGTAGCATATGTTGATTAAATTACCAAAAGATGCAATTTTGTACAGGTTAAACCTACGACTAATAGGCTACTCAGTAAACTCTAATCACCTGCTTACCCTCAACCTAGAAAAGCTTACCCTCAACCTAGAAAAAGGAGTACACCAAGACACAGGGCAGCACAACTGACACAAAGTACCATACCGCTATATAGAGATCGCGTGCCTCCACAACAAACCTCTAAGACAATCTTGTAGCTGGGAAATAACCGATAAAACAAACATCTTCGGACGCAAGTTTGCAATCCATTCCTACGATGAAGGTATTTATGTTAGTTAAAGAGATAATCCTTGAAATTGGTTTTGTCGAAGAAGTGAGGATTACTTGAGGTAATAAAGAGCTGCCCCAAACCTTTTTCTAGAATTCCCTTCATTTGCGAAACTACGATTTAATCCGTTTGACTCCGTATCATTGGCAATCCTGCATTTCGCAAATTTGTGACATCACAAAAGGCTTACTGTAAATCAGTATTTGCACTCTCCGCTAATGTAGATTTGATATCAACCGACACCAGCTCTTTGGAAAAACTTTCCCTACTTATCCACAGGCCCTCAATAATTTTTTTATGTCACTTTCAAGGATCCGTTTTCTTCTCATTTAACTCTGGTCTTAAACTTTTGACTTTTAGGATCCGATTTGATACAAACAAACTTGCGGCTTGACCTCTTGGCCAACTTAAATGAGGACTAAAGCCAAAATCAACGGGGGTATTTTAATGTTAGGTGAATCGTATTTGACTAGATTGGCGTTGACTCCATCTTTTTCGACCAGGCTGCTCAAGAGATAATCTATTTCAAGAACGACGTAGGGACCTTTAATGTTAATTTTTTTAGTGGCAATCCGGACGTTAATAGCCTTAGTTAGCGTGGTCATCCCAGTTCTCACCTAAAGCAACGCCGCTATTACCCTATTGCACCAAGTCGTTTCGCTGCGCCTAATCAGTTTGGGACATGAATAAAAGGCTGAAAAGAAAAAAAAAAACGAAATTGTGCTAAAAAGTGGAAAAGTAGGAAAAGGCGGTTGGGATTTAGATTAGGATTAGGAATAACCTAACGGTCTTTTACCATGATTTCCGCCTTTGGCTGAAAAGTAGGAAAAGGCCGAAATCGAGCTAAAAAGCGTGGTCAGGGTTAGATTTGAGTTAGGATTAGGGCTAGGTTAGGGTTCACTTTAACCCAAACCCCAACTGCCTTTTCCTACTTTTTCCGCTTTTTAGGGCCTGTCTACACTGTGCGTACAAAATTACAAAAATTTTTGCGCACGTGACGTCGAAGGTGTCTACTCTATACAAAACGGCGCTAACGAGCGTAACGACTTAAGGGCCTGTCTACACTGTGCGCAGGGGTGCCGAAACTAGGGGGGATGGAGGATATATCCCCCCAACAATTTGGCTGTATTCCTCCAATAATTTGAATGGGTGAACATCTGAGCGAAAATTGGGGGAAAAAGTGTTATATTTTTGATGAAGACCTTTTTTTTGTCTTCACCTGAATTCGGGGAAAAAAGTGTTCCATTTGCATTTTTTTTTTTTTTTGGTCTTCAATAAATTTCCAAACCTGAACAAAAATCGTGGTCGAGGTTCATCCCCCCAATGTTGAAAATAGGGCAAAATTGGGGTAAAATTGCAAATTATCCCCTTCAATGCTCAACAAAGATCGGCACCATTGACTGTGCGTACAAAATTACAAAATGTTTTGCGCACGTACGTCGAAGGTACTATACAAAACGACGCTTACGAGCGCAACGGCTTAACAGCGTTTCCTGTGAGTGACCATGATATGGTGTTGAATTGAATGACGGAAATCACAGATTTATTACAATTCTATGTTTTGTTGGTTAAATTTGGATCAAATTATGCATCACGAGAAGTAGTATTGTCTTTTTGATAATTTAAACGTGAATTTTTTTCACCTTCCTCACAAAAAACATAACGTGAGGCCAATCAAGAGTGTTGAGGCGTCTACTAGGTAACGAGGTTTTTGTTGGATGAAGAGAAAAATATTTGCACCGATCAGAGGTCGAACGTCTGTTACTGAAACGCTAAATCTGAATTCGATTCCTTGCTTGGCGTTCAGCAATAAAAAGGGACAGTGTAAAGACTGCACAGTGTGTGGTACACAGGTGGACAAGACGTGGCAGCTTGACTCAAAGACCAAAAGGTTCCTTTGTTTTCTCCTAGCCAAAGCAACATGGTTAATGAAACAAAATTACAAAAATTAAAGGCCCCTGATGGGCACTATAGGCTGGTTTCAATGGTCCGGTTCTTCCTCGTTTGAATTCCTCTTAGCGGGGGGTGACTCGGTGGAAAGATCTGGTCGCAAATTTTTGCAGGGTACATTTTGTTTTCAGCCTTCAACTGTTTTTCAGTTCTTTATTCAATTGTCACACTCCATTTAAGCCAAATTTCGAGACTTTTTCGCCTCTTTCCAATATCAACTTTTATATAAACTTTATTTAGTCCACCCCTAAAAACACAATAGACGGTGCATGATGCGTAGCATGCTGGTATAGGTTATCTTCTCGAATTGTCAAACGGTTTGACTTCGCGTAATGCGTAAATAAGTGATGCAACATCACATTAAGCAACAATCTTTTCTGCATTCGATATCTTCTGCAAAAACAACACGCATTTTATTATTATTATGTTGACTCTTCCCCCCAAGTAATCAGGCGGTTTGTGTTTACTCCTTGTAATCAATCAGATTCAATTGCATAATAACTCCTGATTTCATAACCTAAATTTTCGCTGAATGTTATAGCAGATTTCATCTTTTTTTCATACAAAAGCTTCTACTGAACGCTTCTTTTTCTACCACTTTGGTAGCTTTGTATCACAATAATGCATAAAATTTCATCATGAAAGTTTTAGATTCAACTTATTCAGAGAACTGCTTACCCTAGCTTTAGCCGAAGATTGAGAGAAATCTCACTTATGTCCAGCTAATCGTCCTTTCATAAAACGTAAAACAAAAATAGGGCGAACATACACAAGCTAAAAAATTTCAATTACCCTACACTACAGTAATATCATTAAAACCGAAATTGCAAAAAATTGATTGTGCGACTGGAACATTCAATAAGTTTACTGTACTCTGAAAAAGAACTTTTGTATTCTTTCAATAAGACAGATATTGCAGCTTCTGTAATACAACTGTATTTAACATTTTCAAAACCTCAATAAACTAAATTCGTTGCAAGCAAAAGTACGAAATTCTATGAGCAAAGCAGTTAATATTTCAGAAAGTAACATATCGGGCATCTCCTACGATTTTAATGCTTCGGAGAGAGAGAGGGACCCTTAATCTGCTTGTTGCTTCACGTAGATATCAGCGCACGTTAGACAAGCACATATTACTACTGAAGTATAAATAAGAGTAAAGCAAAAGTTGTCTCGTAGATTTAATCAAAACTTTAAGGAAAGTTCATCATATGAGTTTAGCGAACAGTAAAAACGACAAAAATAGGCTGCTACACACCAAGGTATTAAGTTATAATAAAACTAAACAATTCATTTCCTCTTGAAGTAACTCCAACATATGTCAATAAATCTACCTCAGAGGCCATAGCAACATGCTAAACAAAACAGCTTTACAAAAATAAACTTAATACACTGTGACACAAAACAGACAAATAAAGATTACAATAACAAGCTTCAAATTTAAGGAATCAAACAGTGACAACATCCTCAAAGGCTAAATTAAAATAATAAGTTTATGCTCTCATACACAGAAGTGGAGTCCTCAAGGACGTCCTTGGCTTCGAGGACACATTTTGAAGTCCTTGGCCTTGGCCTCGAAGCCTCAAGTCCTCGAAAATTGCCCTGTCCTCGGCTCGAGGACAGCACTATTTTTTGAACCGTTGAAATTTTGTTGGAAAGCGCCAGAAACCTCGCAGAAAATTTGCAAAGACCTTTTTTTGTTTTCCTCAAGTGAAAATTGCCTGAAAAAAATTTTGAAGACCTTTATCGCCCGAAAAAAATTTTTGAAAACCTTTCTTTCGAGATTGCTTGAAAAATTTTTTGAAAACCTTCTTTTTTTTGGAGAACACTTGCGCCTGTGCCCTTGGTTTTTGGCCTCGAGAGGGTCTGTCCTTGGCCTCGAAATTTTTTGTGTTTTTGGCCTTGGCCTCGAGCCTTGTGTCCTCGACTCCACCTCTGCTCATACATTTCCGAAAAAGAAACAAACTTTCAATTTCATTCGAGATAGTGGCAACGAATTCCATATTTTGCGTGATGCATACGAACACACAATTGTAGTATTAGTAGATCCACTAACAAATCTAAAGCTAGTTATATTTTAAACCCAATTATTATCAGCATTGACAAGCATGCTATATTTAGCACTAAAATTAGAACTAGACCTGATTCAAGTACTCAAATACGTAGGAACAAAACAATTTGTGAGCAGTAGCATAGCCAGAGGGGGGCTATGGCCTGTAAACCAAAATGCAGAATAAGGAAAACACCACGTTTTTAGCTCTTTGAGACTGTTTTTTGTGCTGAAATGGACTAAAGTGATTTAAAGCATCTTTTGAAACATATATTCAGGGGGGGGGCTAATTTGTCAAAAATAAAAGTCACAAATCAATGAAAACTTTGAAAAATGCCCAAAAATAAGCAATCAAATTTGATCGGTAATACAAAAATGCCAAACATAGGTTGAATCAACAAATGTATTATAAACTCAGAAATAAGGGGTAAGGGGGGTTATTCAGTAATAGTTAATTAGCCATCACTTCTCTCAAATATCTTTGCATTAGCCCCCCAATTATTTTTTTATATAAAATATAAACAAAATAGATTACTCCGCGTGTGTTTTATTGAATACCAGAATTTTGTGATTTACCAGCGTGTAAACAAAAAAACTACAATGGTATCATTAGCCATCTCCCACATAGCCCATAAATGCAACCAGTTGAATCATGTTACGCTGCCAATTTCTATGCTACGTTTTAAAAACATTATTTTTTATTAAAATAACCCTAAAATTAAACTATTTTTGCAAAAAAATGCAAAATTTTCGAGCGCTGGGGGCTCCGCCCCCACACCCCCGTGCCTACGGCGGCTGGGGGCTTTGCCCGCCCCCAGACCCCCAAATCAGCCCCCCCATTGCGAATTTCTGGCTATGCGCTTGTTTGTGAGTAAGCAAAGCAATTTTGAATTGAATACAAAATTTAAATGGTGAAAAATTCAAATGTTATTCTAAAAGTTATAACTCATAGTGTGTTATAAAAGCGATGCTAGACAAATTTGCTTTAAAAATTAATAAATGTGCCTTAAACGTTGAAAACGACATTAAAAAAAAAAAAAAAAAACATTAAAAATGATGTCAATGTCAAATTAGCCTCAAAAAGCAGGTATTTTTTTCATACATCACCAACATTTCGACCAACATGAGTAATGCCTGGCTCCTGGAAAAGTCGAGCAGCAACTCTATGAAGCATTAATAATCACCAACATCTTGGTTGATTTCATGGAGGGAAAAGAAGAAAATGTCACAAGTTTATCCAACAGCACTTAGCCCAAACCATGAGCAATTTTTATTACGGTGTGTTGACCATGAGGCATGTTGAAGAAATACAAACAAACAATAATGGAACTTGATGGCTTTACTTCTGCTTTTAACTCTTTTCACTAAAGGAGAAAATGTTGTATGTTTAGTCAATAGCACTTAACCCAAACCATAATCAATTTTCAGTAAGGTGTGATAACCATGAAGCATGTTGAAGAAAAACACTACAAACATTAATAGAACTTGAGGGATTTACTTCTGCTTTCCAGTCTCGCAGTTCCAATAATCTTCCAATTATCTTCTACATATTGGAGGACCTACAGTAAACCAAATAGTAACTACTCCAACCAGAAAAAGTTCAAAATTCTGCAGAGTCCAAAACCGCAATTAGCAGTAGACATATCAAAAAACGTACCAATTATGCATAAATACTTGCACTCTGAGAAGAGTCCAAAATATTTAGATGCAACCAGTTGACAAAAAAAGTTTAACTTATCTAATTTTAATCTTAGTCCGAACTAGACCCCATAGATGTTTGATACAAAACCCTAACCATATCGCTGTCGCGTCAAATCTTCGTGCACCAAACTGGTCACATTAAAATCCCAGGTAAGTACCGGTACTACATTACCGGAAGGGAATCTAATCATGAAGGGAAACAAATCATACTGTTCATTATACATGCTGTAATACATCAATGTGCATGGAGAGTTGGCAGGGCCCATCACAGCATCATTGCACCCGAGCAACATAGCCACCTTCAAAAAAATGTTGCAGCGATAAAAAGCCACTGGCAACACTGTGTTTGATTTGACCAGGTTGATTTAAATCTAAGACCTCCCACTCCAAAGATGAATGCATTTCCGCTTCATCAATTGGCCGTAAGAGAGCTTAAACAGAAGTATAGATCAAAAGCATCGAAGTATAAGGCACAAGTTGGATTTCCTAAAAACTTCAAGTATTATAGGTGCACCTTATGGTTTGAAAAATATGACTCTTAAAATCTTGGACACACCTAACAAAAACAAGCAATGCTACTCATATGTTACAAGAAACTTGAAATTGTGTAGTTAAGTTGCAGTGATGTGAATACTGTCTTGTTATGTCATCACATTCGAAAAAACTTTAAAAGTGACAAATAATCTTGGGCCCACTGCTAATTATAAATGATTATTTTGACTAAAAGCAAATGATTTAGATAACACTTCCAAGTCAGTTTTTTTTATCTTCAAATGAAAGCGCCTAAGGTTTTTTTCAATTAAGCCCAAAGAGCTGGTAAAGATTGCCTATCTAGGAATACACATAACTAACCTTGAAAACCTGACAATGCCACTGTTAGATCGGTTATCATTCTTGAAATCTTTGAGCATTAAAGATCAACATTGCTTCATAAGTTCATCAATAACTCTCTTTGAGTCTGGACCAAAAGTACCATATCATTGATAAATTTGTTAAATTCCAATTTTCAAAGTACTAACAGTTACTATTTGTTCACTACAATGAAAACTTGCTAATAGAGTCTTAATTTAAAATTATGAAAAGCAATTGCAGAATATAAAAACTTTTGATTTCACCATCTTATTGACACAAACAGTACCGGCCAAACCTATTGGCTAGACAGTGCCTGCAATTCAACTATTTGTCAAAGTCAAATTAAAATCTGATAGTTGCTGAATAGTAAGTGTGGACATCTTTAAATAGAATAATTTTACATGCCTATATAACTGCTGCTGCACATCCCATCATATCAGTAGGTTGGTACAGGGGTACGCTTAGATTATTGCATTTTAGTTCAGCTTTTATTATGGAAGGCTAACTGGTACAATAGGCTCTATAAGTTTTAAGTTTCATTGAAATAAAAAATAGAGCCTAGATTTTATTGGTAGACTAATTTTTTACCTTTGGGTATTTTCTGACAGTAGCCTGGGCTACTAAGTTGCTTGCTTACCAGTACTGAAATGTATCTGTTCTACTGTACCGCATCACTGCACCTGCACCAGTAGGTTAAACCTTTTGAAATTAACTATGCCTACAGCAGCTATCAGGCTAGGATTACCAGTTTACTTTTACAATAAGGTATAATACATGCTAGGTACAGGTACCATCAAACGTAGACCTATCGTACCATATGTACCGATCAGTGGTCGAGTGGATAGAGCGTCTGCTACTGAAGCGGTAGACTCGGGTTCGATTCCCGGTCGGGTCAAACCAAAGACTATAAAAATTGGTATTCACAGCTTTCCTGCTTGACGTTCAGCAATCAAAGGGACAGTGTGAAGCCTCCGCAGTGTGTGGTAGACAGGTGGGCAGGTGCAGGCGCGTAGCCAGAAATTCGCAATGGGGGGGGCTGTTTGGGGGTCTGGGGGCGGAGCCCCCAGCTGCCGGAGGCGGGGGTTTTGGGGGTAAAGCCCCCAGCCGCCGGAGGCACGGGGGTCTGGGGGCGGAGCCCCCGGCGCTCGAAAATTTTGCATTTTTTTGCAAAAATAACTTCATTTTAGGGCTATTTTGATTAAAAAATAATGATTTTAAAACGTGGCTTAGAAATTGGCAATGCAAACAAGATTAAACTGGAAGCATAAATGGGCTACTTGGGAGGTGGCTGATGGTAAAATGTAGTTCTCTTGTTTAGATGCTGGTAAATTATAAAATCGAATACTTCAATAAAACTCGCACGGAGTAATCTAATTCGTATACAGTTTATAGAGAAAAATAATTGGGGGGGCTAATGAAAAGAGATTTGAGAGAAATGATTAGTAATTAACAAATGCTGAATAGCTTTCCCCCCCCTATTCCTTAGTTTATAGTATATTTGTAGATCTTGCCTACGTTCAGCATTTTTACACTTGCGATCAAATTTGATTGCTTATTTCTTACCATTTATCAAAGGTTTCATTTATTGTTGGTTTTATTTTTGACAAATTAGCCCTCCCCCTGGACATATGTTTAAAAAGATGTTTTAAATTACTATCTAGTCCACTCCAGTGCATAAAACAGTCTCAAAGTGCTAAAAATGTAGTGTTTTTCCCTTTCTGCATTTTGGTCGACATGTCAATGGGGGGGGTGCTATAGCCCCCCCACCCCCCCTGGCTACGCTACTGGCTAAAAACGTGGTATTTTCCTAATTCTGCATATTGGTCGGCAGTTTATTAGCCCCCCCTAAATAAACGTTTCAAACTATGCTTTAAAGCATTTTTAGTCTAATCCAGTGCAAAAAACAGTTTTAGAAATGCTAAAAACGTGGTATTTTACTTATTCTGCATTTTGGTCGGCAGTCTATTAGCCCCCCTCCCCCCCTTTAATAAACGTTTCAAGCTATGCTTTAAAGCATTTTTTAGTCTAATCCAGTGCAAAAGAGAGTCTTAGAGAAGTGCTAAAAACATGATATTTTTCTTATTCTGCATTTTGGTCGGCAATTTATTAGTCCCCCTCCCCCCCCCGCCCCCCCCCCCCCTTAAATAAAAGTTTTCAAATAGTCTAATCCAGTGCAAAAGACAGTCTTAGAAATGCTAAAAACGTGGTATTTTCCTTATTCTGCATTTTGGTCGGCAGTCCATTAGCCTCCCCCCTAAATAAACGTTTCAAACTATGCTTTAAATCATCTTTTAGTCTAATCCAGTGCAAAAGAGAGTCTTAGAAGTGCTAAAAACGTGGTATTTTCCTTATTCTGCATTTTGGTCGGCAGGCCAATGGGGGGGGCTATAGCCCCCCCGCCCCCCCCCCCCCTGGCTACGCTACTGGGCAGGTGGCAGTTTGACTCGAAGACCGAAAGGTCACTTCGCTGTCTCCTGGCCAAGGCAACTTGGTGCATAAAATGTAATCACAATTACAATTACCATACTGCTAGGTCTACCGGTACTGCTTTTTGGCCTAGGCAAGTCCCCCTGGTCCATAGTGGAATCTGTAATTTTGTTTCGCCAAAGATTTCCGCCAGCTTAAATAGCGATTTCCGCCAGCTAGAATAATGATTTGCGCCAGTTGAAATAGCGGAATCACGATTTCCGCAACTACGCCAAAAAGCAATATTAATCATGTTGTTGGGCTTTCCCAGTTCCACGATTTAAGGATTTTCACGCTTGGCTTGTTTAAAAAGATCTGCGCTACACTTAAAAAAATTTTTTTTTGTAAAAACATGACTTTCATTTTAGCTTAAAATTTAAAAACAAATGAAGAACAACGCCTCGCCAAGCATGCAGCCAGAAATCTGCAATAGGGGAGTTGTTTTGGGAATCTGGGGACAAAGCCCTCAACCGCTGGAGGCCATTGGAGGTCTGGGGGAGGGAGTCCCCAGCGCTACAAAAATTTGAATTTTTTTTTGCAAAATTGCTTGATTTTGAGACTATTTTGATAAAAAATTAATGCTTTCAAAACATGCCTTAGAAATTTAGCAATGCAAAAACATAATCAAACTGGTTGCGTAAATGGGCTATGTGGGAGGAGGCTAATGGTATAGCGTCCGTTCTGTTAATTAGAAGCTGGTAAATCATAAAATCCTATAGTTTAACAAAACTTACTAAGTAGTAATCTATTTGACTATTTCGTCTATAAGTCATAGAAAGATAATTGATACTTCCACTCATTTCCGCTTTTGGTTATAAAACAGCGAATATTTTAGCCGAAGATGGATTTATAATAATACTGTATGCTAGTGAGCATTGTGCTGCATTGGCTAATATATAGTCTTAAGCTGTAAAGTATACACATTTGAATTTCCTTGTCCCACCACTGATGATCCTTTTCACTTACTGTAGTTTTAATTATTCTTCGCAACCTGTTATTATGTGAGCAACACTAAACAAAAAGCTTCTCGCTTACTGATACGTCATTACAAAAGAACATCAATAAAAAAACTTTTCAAAATATAGCCCCGCAGAAAAAGTGTAAACTGAATGTGTGTTTTATAAGGCAAAAAAGCAATGCAATCAAATTCTTGCGCTAAAATTATGAATTTTTTTGGTGAGAGAGATTTTTTTGGTTGAAATCGCTGCGCCATATAAATTAGACTGTCTACAATTGAAGGACCTTGATGTGATCATACGTAGCGGCTCACAGTCACTCTAGAGCTGCTGACCCAAGAACTCTCAAGAAAAAGTGGGCAATGACGAAAGAAACTCTCTTTTACCGCTTATACCCTCTGCATTGCTTTTTCAGATATATATATCTATCAAACTTTCTGTTTTAACTAATTTGACTTTGAAACTTCAACAAGAATAAAATGTCATGATGTTTCATAACACCTTACAGTTTTACATAATTGTCTTAAATTCTAGCTCAGCGCTCTTTAACTACGTCATAAATTTAACCTAACCATAAAAGCAATAAGGCTAACGCGCTAACCCATTACTCAGGCATTCAGCGCCTCAGCTGGTAGGCTGCTTAGACGGCAGTAATAGGGAAAACAACCCAGCGTGATGTCTAAGGCAGTGAAGATATGCTTAGCAATCTGAAAACTGCCAATAAAAGCCAGAGCTTGCTCTCGGCCTCAACAATGTCATGCACACGCCATTCCTTGTCTGGAGTTTGATTTTTAGAATAAAGTGGAATTATCATCTAACATTGCTCTTGTGCATTTTTGTGCTTGTTATGTTGATGCTTGATTGTTTATTGACTTTTGAGCAACAAAATGACTTTTCTGTTCTGTTTCGAGGCCGACAGATTTATGTACTGTAAATACCGCAAATTAACGGTGTCATTCCAGTGGCATCACAGTTCAAGGGACAATTAAAAATAACTAATTTTTTGGGGAAAACGTTCTGGCAATATCAACGCTTGACAAACTAATGTAAAATCGTAACATGTTTTATTTTTGATACTTATTAATACAGAAAACACAAAAAGCGCCACATGAATAAACGCTTGAAAAATTAAAGTCATATAAATTTGAACTGCACTCAAATCAAATCAATCAGACAATCAAATCTTTTATAATTTTCGCTGTATTACGCCGAAGCGTATAACGAGTTGGCGGGGTTCATCTTTGCATCATTGCGCCTGGACAACAAAGCTCATTTCGAAGAAACGTCGCAGCGGTGGCGATAAGTTAGCAACACTTAAACAATTCCGATTTGACCTGCCCTAGATTTGAACCTCAGACCTCCCGTTCCAGAGACAAATGCGTTACCGCTCGAACAATTTTAATTTGGAATCCCTTTTTATGTTTTTAATATATCTTTCAGCAGCAATATAATATTGTTTTGTTTTGAAATAAAACATTTCATTTTTTAAATTTTTGTGTAAATGGGTCTATGGCAAACGTGTTAAAGTAGCAGCAGGTACCTTATAACCACAACATTTCAAAGCAGCACTTATAGAACTAATGTTGCATTCTGCCCAGGTAGGTTTAGTGTTACAAACTTAAAAGGCTGCAATATAGCAAAGTAGTGTAAATATGACTTTAAACCTCTTTGCTTTAGAGTAGGCCTGTAGTATGGAATCGAACAGAAAGCAGAAATACACCATCTTCGCCAAAATCGTCACTCAATTTAATTCTTACGTCAAGATCGCCGATATGAGACCAATTCAATGAATATTAAGTGCAATTTTCGCAAGTCAATCATACCGGCTGCGCAGTTTTCTTAAATTTCAGTTTATTTTTCAATAAATCAACCAAAAAAGGTGATAAAAAATGAGCAATGATGGATAAGACTACATAGAGCAAGAATAAGGGCTACAGTGCAACGGTGATTGTAATTATGCTAAGGCCTACAGATCTTTATTTATCGGTATCAATTATACGTTGCTTGGCCAGCTTAAAACAGAAAGACCTTTCGGTCTTGACTTCAAGAATCCCAGCAGTTTTCACCCTTTTGGTTTTCCATCACATGCTACGAAAGTCTACTGCACTTCATGCTGTCTCTTGCTATACTAAATTTAAATATCAAACGGGAAAGATATAAATATCTTTCCTGTTTGTACATAACAAGAACATCATAGATAGATAAATCAAGATAGATAAATTAACGGAGAAATACAAAAAGTCGAGTATTTCATAGCAAAATAAGCTTATAAAATTAACTTATTTTGCTCTAATACATAACTGCCTCTATGGTCTACTCTTGTAAGTTAGGACCGTTATGACTAAACAGTATACTAGTATGCCTATATATTGTCCTTCATGCGTTCGTTGGTTATTTCTTAATTTTTATTGGCATAAAGGATTAGGCCCGTTCTCCAAAGGGCGTAAAATAGTGTGCATACGAACGTAATTCCAGTATTATAAGTTTTGTTTCTAACAACTACAGTCTGTACGCCTGTAAGTCGGCACCCCGTGGATATTGAATTTTTCTTCAAAATTTACTCCCTTAAAGAGTTATTTGCAGTTTTGAACAAGTCAAGCTAGAACCTATCCTCCAGTTTGCCACAAAGGGTGGATAAAATTGCATTGAATAGAGTAAAGTAAAATAGAGTAAAGTTGAAGAAGTAATCTGTTACGGCAGTGACGCCAAAGTTAAAAATCAGTTGATGATTTCCGCCACTTGGCGGAAATACGCAATAGTGTCCCAAATTGAAAGTTATGTCGTGGTCTCTTGCCAAAACGCGGTTGTTTAAAACAAACTTAAAATTAGCAGCGTCGGGGTGCATGTCGCGTACCGTGCTTATAAATACAAGTTATTGTTGGATCGCTCACTTCTGTTGAGTGGTGAATATGCTTGATAACTACCGTAGTTAATTTTGCATGTTCATTCTCTTCAACTTTACCGTAAATTTCGCATCTTAATTTATGAATGTTCGCGTAATGAATTCTTTCGTCCTGTTTTACACACTTAATGACTTTGCTCTTGCAATATTATTTTTTCAATCATCTTATAATGCTTTGTATGTAGTTTGTAAACTATTGGTGAATGGTAAATAAGCAAACGCATTATTTGCCAAGTTGTCAATGACATCAATTTTGACGTTTTGTTTGGTAGCGCTGATCTATTTTATCATGAATTTTCGACTCTACGTACTGTAGCCTACGACTTAGCAGTTGACGTGACAATCGAACAAAGCGTGGGATTGACAAGATAAATTAGTTATGAAGATAAAGTTGGAAAAGTAGTCTGTTACAACAGTGACGCCAAAGTTAAAATCAGTGGACGATTTCTGCCATTTCCGCCACTTGGCGGAAATCGACGTCAATTGGCGGAAATTTCCGCCAAGTGGCGGAAATTAAGTTTTTTTTTCCGCCAAAGATCTTTGGCGGAAACCCCTCCGATTCCAGTAGGGCCCCTGGTCTGGACTGTGATCTGCATTGCCTCACCACACATCGGTTTTAATTTTCAAATTTCTTTATTTGGACTAGGCTAAACAAATGTTACATTACAACAAACGAATTATCATTCATCATAATTCACTTTTAGACCTATCAACCAAGGCCTCTTTTTTGCAAGTTTTTCCTTATACAGCCGCAAATTGACAATTTTTGTGTTAAATTAGGCTATTTCAAACCAACTCACGTACTTTCACGTTTGAAAATCAACTTTATTTCAAAAAACCATATGAACCTAATTTTAACCTATCTCAAGACCTGGCAAACCAGTTTTTGAAATTTCACGCAAATTACGAGCTTACGAGCGTAACAGCTGAAAAATTTGCTCTTTTAGCCGAGGATGGCAGTACGGTACAGTACGTTTAAAATTTGCATACTACGTACCTTGCACCTTGAACCGTACCGTACCAGCGTACCGTACTTCAGTTCAATTTTTGAAGCGTACCGTACCAACGTACCGAATCTGTACCATTACAAAAAAGGCGTACATTGATTGATTGATTGATTGATTGATTGGTGCATCTTTATCCTCCTATCACGAGAAAGCGACGGTGCGCTATATTTTGGACGAATCCGCACCCGCTTAGGAGTTGACCATTTTCCAAGTTTTCCTGTTGACGTTTTGACTTCTTCCCACGTAAATTTGCTGCTTGTTCGAAGCCACCAAGCAGAGATAATTATCGTAAAGCGTCTTATCCAAGGACGCAACAACGTGACCAGGGTGCGGGTTGAACTCATGATCCTGCGATCAGAGTCGTCGTAAAAACGACGCCTTTACCCATTCGGCCACGCTGCCGACTAACTTACGTACAGCACCAGCGTACCGTACTTTTTAACAAAAATTTAGACGTACCGTACCGTATTGCCATCCTTGCTTTTAACTACTCGCAACTGTAACTGAGTTTAAAATCACTTTCCTGTAAATTAGCGATCTCAATTCAAACATTTAACATCAGTTTCAGCTGTCTGTTGCCTCTATATACAAAAATCCGGAGAAATGTGCCAAAAGTCTGGGATTTTTAATTCAAACAGCGTACCAACGTACTGTACCCCTACCTTTACAGAAAAAGCGTACCGTACCAGCGTACCGTACTTCTTAGCAAAAATTGAAGCGTACCATACCAACGTACCGTACCGTACTGTCATCCTTGCTGGTGAAGACCTTTTTTTTTGGTCTTCACTTAATTTGCTCACCCGAAAAAAGTCTAGGTCGAGGAACATCACCCCAGTGTTGAAAATAGGGCAAAACTGGTGTAAAATTGCAAATTATCCCCCCAATGCTCAACAAAGATTTGCACCACTGCTTGCTTATATATGCGGTTAAAAATTTTTAATTTTTGATTGTAATTTTAATTTTTTATTTTGTTATTACAGAAATATTATTCCTCTCCAAGCTGTGACAGGTAAATGCTGTTAAGTCAAATCTTGTTGTGACAGGTAAATGTTGTTAAGTCAAATCGTTTTTGGCCATAATTAGGCCATTCGTGACGGGATTTGCACCAAACTTGACATGTACTATTGGACACCCCAAAGTTACAAAATACTGCCGGAAAATTGCAAAAAAAGCGTTTCGTTTGACGTCTGTGACATTGCAAAACCTTTAAACTCATATTACTCAAAACAGCAAAAAGCGACTTCGCAACATTTGCCTCTAAGGTCTTCAATTGTAATTAATTGTGATGGAAACAAAATATTGTTACCAACTCCACGTGCATGTCATTGTTACGGTGTGTTTACAGGATTGTTCCGCACCCTAAGATCGCTCTTTCGTCAACTGTAGCACTTTCACATGCACCATCAGCAACGTGGGACAAAATGACGTCATGAACATCAGAGTGTTATTCCGTCTGTAGTCTCAGAGTTTAAATCTTGATGTAAGTCCGACCGCTGCATTGCTTTACTGGAGCCAAGGATAGACTGGGGCTTAGTGACTCTGCATTGTGTCGGTACTGGAATAGCTTATTTTTTAGCTGTTGTTGTAACCGTTGCTTTCTCTTTAATTTATCATAATTAATTAAAGAATGCTGCCAAACTTAATGCTAAACTCATCACGCTCGTTAACAGGAAACCACCAGGTAATATAACTTCAGAAATTCTCCACGAAACTGCAAATCAACCTACAAACTGCCCATTTATTTGGATGCAGAGAAATTGCATTCTGGTGTCGCAATATAGATCGTTTTGGACATTCTCATATTTTTTGTGACTCCATAATGAAAACAAACTAACTCCATAAAAATTACAACACATTTTCTCACTTAAACGACCTTGATTCTTGGTTAATTTTTCATAAAAGCACCACAAATTATTCCTTTATTTTTAATGCGGTACTTCTATTTATTACAGAACAACACATTGATAACATTCCGTCCTGGATTTTCTTACAGAGAAGATTCTCCACTGATAATAAACAGCCAGGGAGAAACCGTGACATTTCTGACATCAACCTTAAGAATGGTTTTCTATTGCATTATTCGTGGATTGTGTTTGCCATATTTGGTAGTGACCAGCTCACTTTTCGCATTTTTTCTGGAACAAGAGGTTTATGGTTTTATTCCAGACCAACCAAATTATTCAGTGTTGCATGGCCCAGCTGCAAAATTTCTTTTTCAAGGTGGTATATGACCCATACCTTATAATATTGGGATGGCCCCAGACTCGCTTTAAGTGGCGTAACTTGCCAACAGTAAAAAAGTTTTTAAACTTAGAGTTTTTAAACTTGGAGTAATTTTTGGATTACTGATTGTTGACATCTTTTCAATTATTGTTGCTGTTACGTTACAATTGTAATGTTATGTCATCAATAAAGGTAATAATACATCATTTATCTGAAACCTCAACCACTGATCGAGCTTGTCTCACTTTGATTTACAATTTTATTTTTTGACTAATTTTTTTTATTTTTATTTTTTCAGGTTCAAACTTTTGCAAGGTTATTCACTAGGCCGGTCGAGATCGAAAATGAACCGGTTTTGTGGATTTACATTGTGGCCGCATTTGGGGGCCGCTTGTAGCTCATTCTAATCGTCATCATCCTATGGAAGGCGAGACCAAATTAAAGGTTTGAGTAATTGTACGCAGCATTGTGTATTCATAAATGTCTTGAAAGCACTCACAATGTTAAGAAAGCTTTTCCCGTTGTTTTCTTTTTTTTTGATTTTTTTATTCCACTAATGTGGAAAACAAACAAATTATAAGGTCGTTCACTAGTTTGATGTTTAGTTACCTCTCATCCGTGCCGTGGCGCCATTGCACCGATAAAAATTTTAATACGGCCCGCATTTGAGGTTGCGCAGTTGTGAAGAATCAGCCTGTGACTTAAAATTTGCGTGTGGAATTCTCTGTCGTTTCAAATTCTTTAACTACATGTAATTATGTGTAAAAAAAGCGTTCAGTGTTTGTATTGAATTTGTGTTTGACGTGAAAGTGGCTACAAACTCAATAACCTCAAGGTTTCTTCGCCGTCACAAGTATGTTCGGAAAAAAATTTTATTTGCTTAAGAACGCTATTTTTTCTGAGTTAATTCGTTAAATAATTAAGGTAATAATATGTAAGTTAGCTACTGAAATACTTGTATCCTTTATAGTTTGTGACTCATAGTAAAATTTTTGTTCCACAATTAGCCACAAATATTTACCATTAGCAGGTTTATTAGATAGCCAACGTTTGGTCTACCAAGTATAAACTCTAGCTGAAAGCAGTTTTAAACCTGAGTATTTTAGTTGTTTGATTTTTTTTGTCCCTTCCATCATCTCTTTTATTTTTGTAGTTTCGTCTGCTTGAATTCTTTCATCTCAGTACCTTTTTGATTTTCAAAAACTGGATTAAAGTAACAATGCATCCCGAGTTGTTACCGCACAAGAAATTTTGTTTTTCTCGGCTATCGTTTTTACCGAAACCGACTTGAATATTGTGTTTGTGAATATGGTTTGTATTGAATTTTATACGAACTGCGTGAATGGTTTACTTTCTTTACTTGATTTGCTCTTCGCTGTTTGTGTAAAGTTTGTAGTAAAGTTTGAGTTGTTTAATGAAACGGCCACACTTTTGATGCTCCATCAGAACTTTTGTGCCTAGCCATTCTCCCGTTCTTTGTGGCGTGTAAAATTAATGTTAATCATTTTAATCTTTAAATCCATGTTACTAGCTACAATTATATACCATGCAATGTTGCTTTGGCCCTTGAATGCAATTAGTGCCGTCGCCAGAGCAAACGAAGTGAGGGGGCACTAGCCGAAAATGGGGGGGCACTAACACAGACTGAACTTTTGCACACAAAAACTAATACTTTACGGCTACAATTTTGTATTCATGTTTGAAAAAAGAGACGCATAAGCCCGGCAGCGTTTATTAGCTCGTTTCATATGCTGCCCGTACAATCGCTTGAAAAATCTGTCTCCAGCAGTGAATGTGACCAGAAGCGTAACCAGGATTTTCCTGAACGAGAGGGAGCTTGAACCAAAAGTAAATGTTTTTGTACAAAAATTGTCTACAGTACTTTAGGTCCTGTGCTGAACATACCGATGCAACTAAGCGTGTCATAGAGGGGGCCTGGGGGCAGAGCTCCCAGCCGCTGGGTAATTTTTGCGATTTTGTGGCAAAAATAGGAATTTTAACGCCATTTTAATCACATTTCGCATGTTTTTAAACTTTATGAATAACTACAGTAAATTGTTAAGGTCAAGTCCAAAACACGTTTAAGTGGTTGTTTTTTTTTTTGGTTATTTTTTCTAAAGGACTTGGCTAAGGAGGCTGACGCCCCCCTTAGCCCCTTCCCCTGATTGCGTGACTGGCTGCGACTTAAAATAAATCGTGAATGTGCTCTAAAAAAACAGCTGGTCTTTTAAAAAATGTTTTCACTTATTGTTTCAGGTCATAATCACCAACGAAGTACCGAAATCGAATCTGTAGGCATGCACCCTTATTTCGCGACTCATCCGTAAAGGCGTGTTAATAAATAGGACGATCGGGTCACATTTATGTACAGCAGTTGGTGGCCAGCAATTTCACAAAGAATCGAAAAAAATTCAAACGAAAATTAACTTTGAACATTATTACCGGTATTCCTTTTTCCATTATTGCATGGTGTCTTGTCGTTATGTGATGTTCCAAAAAAGTATTCTGAGTAAACCGAAAAGGGGGCACGGCCCCCCCGTAGCGACGGAACTGAATGCAATGGATGCGTTGGCATCTATTGGTGGTAATTTATTCTTAAGGGGGAATATAAGTTGTTCATTATTATAATACTTTTTACCCGAGGCTTGGAGATGATTTCTGTATAATGAGTTCAGCTGGAGGAAAACAGGGCTCTAGCCCCAGACTCCACATTTTGACAGGCTGAAGTGGAAAGCGGCGAAAACCTTATTTGATCTTCACGAGGCTCTTTAAATCCCATCTGTTAGTTTTCCTCTACCCAAGATAATCCTGGGTTCATCAATAAAGCTGGATGCGATGAAATAAGGCTTATCAATATAACCAACCATGTATCAATAGTATGCATGTCTCTGCTTTGTGTTACGCCGATTTTGCTTATAATATGAGCTGTGCATTGCGCCGCTGTTGTTCCAACTCGGAAGTTGGTTCATATTCCGGGGGAGCCACACGGGTATTCGTTGCGCAGTTTGACTCCGGCTTACTGGTCCAGCGTAGACTTCTCAGACGTGGCTGCACTCAGTAATACAAATATTCAGCGAAGACTGTATTTTATCAGATTTTATTAAAACTGAGACAAACAGGCCACAAATATAATCTAGATTTTGCCGGTAAAAAATAAACTTGTTTCAAATTAAAATTCCAAGTATACAAAATAAAATGTGAGCTGTCTGCTCCACAACTAAAAATTTCAAACTGAAAGCGACCAACACTCGCGAGGCAGACCAATGTACAACGTGAGTGTGACGTAATTACAAAACCCAGTGCGCAAAGTTAACCAAAAAAAGTTGATTGGTCGTAAGAACTTTGTAACAATTACGAAAAGCAAAACAGAGCGAAACTATATGTAAATTAGGTAAAACGGCAAAGTGGCACGTTTCGCATTTTAATGGTGATGCTGAAACAGCTGTTGTACAAAACATTAGGTTTAATTCATTTTATTATTTTTGATCTGTGCCATTTTTGCCTAAGATTTTAAATAAAATCTATTTTGCTCTGTCCGTTATCGTTTTTAATCGTAATTGGAACGACCGACGCTCTCGTCGCGTGTTCCTTTGTTTTTACTCGGCCATTTTCTAACTAATGAGTGCGAGATTTCAGACTTTTGCTTATAACTCGAGAACCGTTTGGTCTAACTACATGAAATTTTGACAGCAGTTTGAGATTAATGAGTTTTATGTTTGTACCAAATTTCGAGGCAATCGGTCACGTGACTTCGGGTTTATGACCCGAAAACCGCCCCGAAAGTTTGGCGTAAAAAGCGGTCTAAGTCAAAAACGGCTTAAGTACGGCAAAAAATATTTCTCATGGTTATATGTCTTAAGATATCCTTTCATCCCTACCAACCCACTTTCGGCCGCGATGAGGTTTTTTTCTTATTTTTTTCCTTTTTTTTTCCTTTTTTTTTCCTTTTTTTTCCTTTTTTTTCCTTTTTTTTCCTTTTTTTTCCTTTTTTTTTCCTTTTTTTTCTTCCTAAATCTTGTACGCTCGAGTTCTCTTAAACCACAAAACATAGAAATCTAATTTTTGTGTGAAGTTGTTGAGGTACATACGCAATTGTGTCTCCTGAAATTTTTTTGGGGCAACTCCCCCGGGAACCCCCCCAAAATGGGGCCCCAAAAAATCAAATTTTTGAACGGCTCAAGCTAGGGTGCCAGTTTTTTTTGATATCAGTAGATATTTGAGAGACAAATATTTTGACATAATTTGGGGGTACCACCCCCCTGGGGACCCCCCCAAATGGACCCCCCAAAAACAAATTTTTTTAACCATATAACCTAGGGTGCCATTTTTCTTTGATATCAGTAGATATTTAAGAGAGAAATATTTAGACATGATTTGGGGGTACCACCCCCCTCGGAAACTCCCCCAAAATGGGGCACCAAAAAATCAAATTTTTGAACGGCTCAAGCTAGGGTGCCAGTTTTTTTGATATCAGTAGATATTTGAGAGACAAATATTTTGACATAATTTGGGGGTACCACCCCCCCGGGGACCCCCCCAAATGGACCCCCCAAAAACAAATTTTTTAAGCATATAACCTAGGGTGCCATTTTTCTTTGATATCAGTAGATATTTAAGAGAGAAATATTTTGACATGGTTTGGGGGTACCACCCCCTCGGGAACCCCCCCAAAAAATCAAATTTTTGAACGGCTCAACCTAGGGTGCCAGTTTTTTTTGTTATCAGTAGATATTTGAGAGACAAATATTTTGACATAATTTGGGGGTACCACCCCCCCAGGGACCCCCCCAAATGGGGCCCCCCAAAAATAAATTTTTTAACGATTTAACCTAGGGTGCCATTTTTCTTTGATATCAGTAGATATTTAAGAGAGAAATATTTAGACATAATTTGGGGGTACCACCCCCCCGGGGACCCCCCCAAAAGCAAGTTTTTTAACCATTTAACCTAGGGTGCCAGTTTTTTTTGATATCAGTAGATATTTAAGAGAAAAATATTTTGACATGATTTGGGGGTACCACCCCCCCGGGGACCCCCCAAAATGGGGCCCCAAAAAATCAAATTTTTGAACGGCTCAAGCTAGGGTGCCAGTTTTTTCTGTTATCAGTATATATTTAAGAGACAAATATTTTACCATAATTTGGGGGTACCACCCCTTCGGGGACCCCCCAAAAATAAATTTTTTTAACGATTTAACCTAGGGTGCCAGTTTTTTTTTGATATCAGTAGATATTTAAGAGATAAATATTTTGACATGTTTGGGGTACCACCCCCTCGGGAACCCCCCAAAATGGGGCCCCAAAAATCAATTGTTTGAACGGCTCAACTTAGAGTGCCAGCTAGTGTTTTATGATATCAGTAGATATTTAACAGACAAATATTTTGACATAGTTTGGGGGTGCCACCCCCCCGAGGACCCCCCAAAAATCAATTTTTTGAACGGCTCAACTTAGAGTGCCAGTGTTTTATGATATTAGCAGATATTCAACAGACAAATATTTTGACATAGTTTGGGGGTGCCACCCCCCTGGGGACCCCCCAAATGGACCCCCAAAAATGAATTGTTTGAAAAGCTCAACTTGGGTGCCAGTCTGTTATGATATCAGCAGATATTCAACAGACAAATATTTTGACATAGTTTGGGGGTGCCACCCCCCCCCCCCAGGGACCCCCAAATGGACCCCCAAAAATTAATTTTTGAACGGCTCAAGCTAGGGTCACAGTGTTTTATGATTTCAGGAGGTATTTAACTGACAAATCTTTTGATTCAACTTTTCTGGAGGTTCCATAATCAGATATTTTTGAATAATTGCTGATTTTACGGTAGACAAAAAGTACTTTTGAGCGTCACAGCATTAGCTGTGCGTCGGTCGTTCACTGGGTTTGCTGGCAAACTCCCATCTAGTTTCAATTACCGTTTATTCGCCAATTTCCTTTGGCCGGAGACAGCAAAGGGATTTTTCGGTCTTCGAGTCAAGCTGCCACCTGCCGACCACAAACCGTGGAGGCTTCACACTGTCCCTTTAAATGCTGAACGTCAAGCAGGGAAGCTGTGAATAGCAATTTTTATAGTCTTAGATGGTTTGATCGGACCGAGAATCGAACCCTAGTCTACCGTTATGGTAGCAGACTTTTGATTTATACATCCACTCAACCACTGATCGTTTTTAAGCGGTTTGGTTCTTCTACGTGTCTACTTCATTTCCGGTTATGACTTTAATTTTTTGAAAAATGAAGCAAAATATGCCGAAATGTGAGCAATGAGCATGCAAAACTAAGATTTCGTTTTTGAAATGCAATTCAATTTCGGTGACTCAGTAGCAGTTATTCTGCCGAAAACTTTTGATCCGCAGTAACTGCAGATTGGCGCTTTTAACAAAAAAATGGGTTTAATGGTTTAAAGTTTTCTCATTCTCTCCTAACTTTTCGCAGAAAGTTTTTTTTTATGATAATTGTTCAAGCTTCTCTCGCAAGCGAGTATGCTTAATTTAGGTTGGTTTAGTCTTATACATTTGAAAAATTTATAAGACTAAACCAACCTAAATTAAGCATACTAATATAGTAATCTAGCTTGTAATCTAGCTTGCTTTGCGGTTATTTAATAAACATAGTAATCTAGCTTGCTTTGCGGTTATTTAATAAACAAAAAAATTTCATCGTTGATTTAATAAACAAAAAATTCAGAAAAAAATTTTGGAACGAGTGGCTGAAGCTCACTGGCTTAAAGCATTTAATTAACTGCTTTGATTACTACACCATGAATCTTCAAAAAAACAGAATCAGCAAAAAATGGCTTTTTGTAAAATTTCAAAAAAATGCCAAGGTTGACTAGCGGCAAATTATTTTATTATGGCATGAACTGAAAAAGTGAATAAAGTTCAAAGCATGTCTAATTTCGAAACAATGGCTATAGGTCAGGGGCAAATTTTCAAATTTATGCAAACAATAAAACATCGAAGACATTTGATTTATTGTCAATTTTTAAAAGACGAGGAGCAAAGTTAACCAAAAACAAGACATTACATTACGTCAAACAAACCAAAATTGAAAAAAAAGGGCAAACGTTCAAATTTTGCCATTAACTTCAACATCGAACAAACTTGATTTTGTATCAATGTTTGAAAAAACTGAAGGATAAACCAAGGGCAAATTTTCAAACTTTGGAAAATATTGAGAATCGAGCAAAGTAGATATTTCGTTAAATAATGAAAAAACGGCAAGGATAACAATGGTTAAAGTAAGCTTGCTTTGCCTCAATGAACATGCTTGCATCGATTTTTAACAGCTAATTTTCGTTACGCTTGAAGCACAAATTATGATAGCAAATTGACCAATAAGCTAGGTTATATTTTTCATTCACTAAGCTAACTGTAATCGCAACGTTTCTTAATTTCAAGTAAAAGTTCGGGATGAAGCAAATCTGTGGGCAAAAGTGTTCTTGTAAGATTGGTTAATCAACAGCAGGAGACATATTTGCAATCTCAAAGATGTAGAAAACATCGTACAGAAGTCCGACATGCAAGCAGTAACCCAAAATTAGCATTTAAACTAAGCAATGCAAATTAAAATATTTAAAATACTAGTATTACCTTAATTATGATAAGTGGAGTTTGAATTCAACCGATTCAAAATGCGTTACCTTAATTATGTGTATGCTGTACTTCAACCAATAATAACTTACCCTGGGTGAGTCATTCGTTTCTGCTACCAAGCAAGGTCTTGCAGCTCTTGGTACATCCATCGATTGGTGAGGCATTAATACTGAGTGCTGATGGGAAAGAGAAGAATGTTGTTCAGAACTTTGTTGGACAGTCATTGAAATACGTGTTGATGTGTCAGCTGAAAAATGATAGAGGTCAGAATATGCAAACTCATTTTAAACAACACAAGCACTTGCAATATGTATCTTGCAATATGTATGATTGCAGAGCTAATATGTTCAGTGACAGCTCATTTCTCTAATAAACTATCATATACGAGATATAACGTATTACATAATTGAAAACATGCCAGAAACTTTAGTCACACTCTTTTAAATCAACTTTATAAAGAATTCAACTTATGCAAATCAGTATAAAGATATTTCCAGAGGTTATTCTGAATTACAGTAAATAGGCTATCTAAGTTAGCCTACAACATTTGGAGTAAAACAAATTCTAGCGAAAATAGGTAAATAAAAAATGTAATTACAGTATTTATTTAAACGAGGACTAAAGAGGCTAAGTCAATGGGGGTATTTAAAGTTGGGTTATTCGTATTAGACCTGATTAGCAATGACTTTATTCTTCTTGACCGAGCCGTTCCAGAGATAATTTGCTTCAAACATGACGTCGAGGCCTCTAATGTTAAAAAAATTAATAAATTTTATCGGTAACCCTGATGTTGATAGCCTTAGCAGTGTTAGCGATGCCATCTCCGTTCTAACCTTAAGCAGGCAATTTGAAATGGAGTTGTTTTGCTGCGCATTAATCAGTTTAATCTCGTCAGCACAACAGATCTGAGCAGGTAAAAATAATACAGACTGTTTGATAGCCTAGTGATATCAGTAAAAAGTCAAGCTGTCCATACATTTCAGTCCAAGTCGTAGCCTAGCCTAGCAATAAAGCTTTTATTACTAGGCTACAAAGAAGAAACTTATACCTGATAATAAAACTACCACTACCTGGGTATGTGAGTAGGCCTATTATGTTTGTTTAAGTATTTTGTGACCCTAAAATAAACTTTTCCATCTAAGTTGCAAGCAATAGCTTACTACTGTAATACCTCTGCTAGCCTTACTTCCAGTTGTCCATAGACATCAGTTACGTAGGCTTTCATACAGTAAGCTCTTTTTTTCCAGCTCGGATCTATTCGGCTGACAAAATCAAACTGATCAGTACGCAGCAAAACGACTCAATACAGTAGCCTAAAGGCAGCGTTGCTTTAGGCTAGAACTGGAAAGGCGTCACTAATAACGTTACGGTAATGGGTAAGGTTAGAATGCATATTATCAACCATTCCAGTCACATCACGTGATCGGTCTATCTCCTTTTTTTCTTTTTTGCAAAAGTTTTCGTTGTTTATAAACTTCGATAATTTCGCATTCCGTGTCACAAAGCACATACGAAACTGAAGGAATAATCGCGCAAATGCTTTGGAGATTGGGCAGTGACAAAGTAAACACATTACAGTACTTAAGGCCAGCATTTGCAACACAGGTAGATATTAACCTGAAAACAGTGAGAAATAGATATTATTTATAATAAAAAGTATCAAAAGCCTGTTGGGGTGTGTAATTTAATGCAAGTTATTACTGAGGTAGCTGATTTGTATAGTTTAATAGCAGGTATACTGTAGGTAATAAGCATAGCCGTAGGAGGCGGGGGGGCAGGGGGGGCGGTCGCCCCCCCATTCGGTTCAAAACGTCGATAATCGTCGAAAATTCGGGCAAATGGTCAATTTATTTGGGCAAATAGTCTGGATATTTGGGCACACTAGTGCCAAAATACCGTCTTAGTTTCGGTGAAAACCTTTTTTTTTTTTTTTTTTGGAGAACACCTTCATTTGGACTGGAAAAAACCGTTCAAATCTCAGAGAAGACCTTTTTTTTTTTTTTTTTTTTTTTTTTTTTTTTGAGAACACCTTAATTTGGGCAGAAAAAACCGCCTCAATTTTGACAGAGAAACGCAATGCATCAAGTCATTTTTCGGGCAAAAGTTTGCTGCCCCCCCAAATCATTTTGAGCTCCTACGGCCATGGTAATAAGATATGCCAACTTCTCCTTGCTACAGTAAGTTACACAGTACGAAGCAGTCTAGTTTGTAGTTGGGCAGGGGGCAGTATTACCACTAGGCCTACTTTGCTACTTCAATTTTTATCTAGGTACTAAGTAAGGTACTTTAAGCAATCAAAAGTGTAGCCTTCAAATCATGTCTGATGTTGCAAGTCTAGATTTACTAAGTTTGTTCAACACTGTCTGATCAGTGACAAGATGATAAAAATGCCACTGCAAGAACAACTGAGTCTTTGTTACCCCAAATTCTTAAAGTTACAAGTAGGCTAGATAAGTCTAAAGTTGGCTAATCTGTATTTTTATTACTGAACAGCATGGCATTTCACTCTTCAGATTTACAGCTTTGAGTTCCATGCTCCTAGAAGTTAGATTGATCTGAAGGACTAAATGTATTCCTAAGATCTACAAAGCTATGCAATATGCATTTATAAAGTACAAAGAAAAAATTAAAGTGTAACCACTAACGTATAATGTAATTGTAATTACATTTTATTCACCAAGTTGCATTGGCCAGGCTGCCAGGAGACAGTGAGAGTCAAGCTGCCACCTGCCCACCTGTTTACCACACATGGCAGAAGCTTCACAATGTCTATCCTTATAATTGCTGAACGTCAAGCAGGGAAGCTGTGAATACCAATTTTTATAGTCTTTGGTTTGACCCGACCAGGAATCGAATGCGAGTCTACTGCTTAAGTAGCAGATGCTCTATCCACTTGACCACTGCTCTCTCCACTAATGTAAATCATTGGGCTACCTGAATTATGTCACAGTTAATACCCCAGATCAAATTTGCCTAAAAAGTGATATATACTGTACATAAAAGACAGTAGAGCAGGGGTGTCGTTAAGTATGAGCCGTCGCTTTATTTTCGGCAGATGTACGATTCGTGTATGAGCACACGTGCATTCTCTCCTTCTGTCCGATCTAAGCTATCCCCAGATCTAGCCCTAACCCTAATGCGTGCACACATAAGAGGAGCAAGAGCGCGTGCACGCTCATTCATGAGTTGCAGAGATTCCGAAATAAAGCTGACGGCTTGTACTTAACTACACCCCTCTCCACTAATGCAAATCATTGGGCTACCTGAATTATATCACAGTTAATGCCCCAGATCAAATTTGCCTAAAAAATGATATATACTGCACATAAAAGACGGTAGAACAGTGCATCAAATCTTCTATCTGTTTAAATATGTCATTCATCTTTTGGATAGTGGTACATTTGTAGATTTAAGGCCTTGGCTACTCTTTTACAGTCACACCAATTTTGTTGTTTCAAGTTCAAAAACAGTTCAAGCAAGTCCTACGAAAACATACAGGATCATAGGTATTGAAATAATCACAAGAACTGCAAGAATCTCAAACCTAACTCATACTTGAGTCTTGACCCTTCAAATTGTGATCCTTTAGTTCTTTGTGGTCTTGTATACAGTGTATATATGTATACTGCTGTATATGACAACCGTAATCCTTGTCCTGTTTATTTTTTTAGCACCTGGAAAAGTTTCAGATAGTTGCTAAAACGTGTCAGTAACAAATAAGTAAACTTAATGTTAAAATTTAGCAGGAACACTGCACACAAATACTATAGTGCAAAATTATCAAAATGAAGATACTTAAATGAACAGGCATAATAATGGGATATGAGTAGAAGGCGGAAAAGTAGGAAAGGGCGGTTTGGGTTAGGGTTAACCTTAACCTAATCCTAACCCAAATCTAATCGTAACCTTTTTTTTAGCACGATTTCCGCCTTTTCCAATTTTTCGGTCTTTTAGTCTTGTCCATAATAATGAATCTCCTTTAAATATGGCATCATATGCAAGTGCATTTCACACAGACTTTTTTGTCATTTCACAATTAGTTTGGGTTCGATTAAACTGAATGAGAGGATTATACAACTCACAGTCAGAAAGTTTGCTATTGGTGATGATGGATAGCAATTATGATAAAAGTAAACACTTGATTCATATCTTTTGTCTTATTGTATCTACTGTAATTGTTAATTGAATGTAATGCAGCCTCGTTATATATGATCTCGCGTTGGTTAAAAAATTCATCAAACAACATGTCCCAGAAAGAATATTGTTATGAAGTGGAATTACTTCATTTTGCAGGTCTAGTTAATATTGCAGTTTTATTGAATAGCTTCTAGACATTTTGCAAGGATAATCATTGGATGTTGTAACAGTCAGCTGGACCTACAGTACACTACTTTGTACTGCATGCAGAATGCATATCAAAGTTTGTTACAGATTGTAGTTTCGGCGTTATCTGTGTTTATTTGTATAACCATAGAAAGAAAATACGATGCCAAAGCAAAATGCTGATGACTATGGCTTGACCAGAAACGATGAAGTTTATGAACAGAGTATTGCAAGTAAGTGTACTGTTTTATTGAATTTAGCTACGTAGTAGTTTTCGAGCAGACGAGCCTCAGATAATCAAAATCAGTTGTTGACTTGGCCTTTTCATGTTTGTGTTGTATCCACAGTACCTTCGTCACTGCAAAACTACACAATAAGAGCAATAGACATGTCAAAAGTTGACTGTTAAAATTTTATGGAGCTGGTGTATCAATGATTTGTAAATAGCTGCTGTGCTTTTCCTTGCAAAACTCATTGATTGTATTCATCGTTTAAATGGAGTGAGATAAAGTCCATTCACTTTACAAACCTGTGCCCATTATGTGCTGTACTGGTAAGTTTCTGAAAAGGTTGATACTGTATGTTCGTAGATTGCAGTTTTGCAACCTGCAAGGATGCAACAGTAAATTAATTTTTCAAATAATGTAGTGAAGATTTCTGTTTTTTTCATATGGTTATTTATCTTTCTAGATATTGCTACCCAAACAACGTATAATATGGCATCGCTACCTTCAAGGGAGAGGAAAGACATTGTAGAGACAATTTCATCAGAAAATGACTTGACGGTTTGCCAAAATCCTGACTTGGTAAGTTTTCAAACACTTTTTCAAATTATGATCTCTGAACCTTCTATTAAGAGCACCTGTATTTAATTAAAAGCCCAACTTTACTGACTTTGCGATGCATTCCATGCAAGAGGTGCACAAATCAGTGTATGAGGATCATTCAAAAGACTATGTGGAACTTGTTGCAATCTCGTGACATGAGTTGTTAATTCATTGAAAATATTGTTTTGATAAAGCTACATTGAAAAAAGCTTGGTATATAAGTCTGGTCTTGTTTACTCTGGCAATGGACGTTTTTTATTCTTACTCCGATTGCTTATGGGCAAAAAAGGGTGAAATCGTTCATTCCATATTAGAAGCAATTTTATTGTTGATATTGTGAGATTAAAACACATCAAAAGAATTGCTTTGATTAAAATGTTCATGTCGTTGAAGCTTTTTGTCTGACAGTCTTCAAAGTTTTGAAGACATGAGCATTTTAATTAAAGCATTTCTCAAGTTCTTTACCACTGATGAACTTTACTAAAAAAATTGTAAAACAAATTTCAAGAAAATCGCGAGTTTTTGAATTTGGCAGTTAGGTGACATCAGCGCATATTTTTAGGCCCCCAAAACGAGACCATGAGAAGAGAATTTGCGATGTTGCTGAGTCACATTTTTTTTAGTATGTTTTGATCTCCCAAAATGAACGAAATTGCTTCTAATGTAGAATGCACGATTTTTCCTTTACGCGACCGGATAATCACAGACAAGTATGGATCTGCAGGACTGCACAGTAATTGTCTATTTTGGCGATGAAAGAAAGATGGATGAAAGAAGTGATAAACTAGACAAACTAACGAATTATAGTAAGTTTTTAACTTCCAGACGACGAAGAAAACTTAAGCAATTGTCATTTTAGGCGATATAAAGAACGCCATCGTCATTTGCCCTGTGAAGTGTAGTGGAGCGGATTGGTCATTTGATTCCAAGGGTTTGCTACGGTACGTTACGGTATGATGTTTTGTAATCTGTACCTCTAACAATATATCGTACCGTAATTCCGTACTTCATTCAATTACCGCACGTAAATGTAGAATTTCCGTATCTATTTCGTACCACTGCTTTGCCTAGTTTATATAAACTGTTGCACGAATTAAAGTATCGAAAAGTTGCAAAAATGTTGCTGATTTGTGGAGCAGACAAGCAGTGAAAATCATTTTGATTGCGAAAGGTGTAAAAGAAGTGTCGCACACATATACCAATCAATCAATGGTAGCGTGGATAGAGCGTTTTCTTCTGAAATGGTGGATTTAAGTTCGATTCCTATCGGGTCAAACCAAAGACTTAAAAGTATGCTTTTCACAGCTTTCCTGCTTGACGTCCAGCACTGAAACGGGACAATGCGAAGCCTCCACCGTGTGCGGTAGACAGGAAGCAGCTTGAGTCAGAGATCAAAAGGTCCCTTCACTGTCTCCTGGCCAAGGCAACTAGATGGATAAAAATGTAATTACAACTATACGTTCTGCTGCTGTCTGAGAATGTTCACTGAGTGGTTTCCATGACAAGTTTACTGCGACTGTAAGAAGACATTAACAGACTAACCAAGTACTAGGGTAGGTACGGAAAAAATAATTCCGATTTCTATGACGTCATACTGGTGGGGCACTGGAGCTGTGGTTGCCTATCGAAGAATTGACGATTGACGGGTCCACGATAACTGACTGCCAAGGAACTCTAATGTTGGCGGTAGGTCACTTGACTAGGTTCGCGATTGACAAAGTCAATTTTTTTTTTGCAGAGGAGACAGTGAAGTTATCTGGGAACATCTTCGTGTCAAGCAATCATCGGCGATTGAATATGTTTTATTTGCGAAAAGTGCTGTACATTTGAGGTAATTTGCGTAATAAACTAATGCGACTTGAAAATACTAATGCATGAGCCAAAATAAATTACTGATATTATTGTTTCGTTCTCTGTAAGGATTGTCTTCCTGGAGCCCGGCAGGTCACTCTCGCAAGCAGGTATTGGTGGTTGTGACGATCCTGTGCATCCAACTTTGGCAGTGCATGGGCATTAATTAGAAACCAATTTAGATGTGACAAAGGAGTGAACTACTTACTATTCACGTCCAAATTTTGCTGAATTGTCGAAAAGCTGCGATATACGGAAGGTTTTCTTGTAATGTAAGGAAGACCGCTTTTACTCCACTGCAATTTGCTCTTCAAGTCTGCACAAATTTAAGTCGTTTGTTTTGAGGCGGTTTTATTTTTGTACTGGTACCGAAAACATTGTCGTGTATTGCTTTTTGTAACCACCAGTGCGAATCATATCGCCCGTGGGACAGCAACATAAATCATTAAATCTTAAACAGTTAACCATGATTTTGACCTTCGAAGTGACGTAGTGTGTTGGTAGTTGCAACCCTCTTACACTTTAGGGCAGGGGTTCTCAAACTTTTAGTGTTATGGAGCCCTTGATGAGGTTGACCATTATTTACGTAGCCTGACAATGAATTTCTTAAATGAAAACATAAAAGTAAACGAATACCTTGCGTAGCCCTTAGGTTTAGGGCACTTTGAGAACCTATGCTTTAGAGCACTATCACAGTCAACATTGTAGAGTAGGAGTCAACATTGTTGAGTAGGAGTCAACATTGTTGAGTAGGAGTCAACATTGTAGAGTAGGAGTCAACATTGTTGAGTAGGAGTCAACATTGCAGAGTAGAGTCAACATTGTTGAGTAGGAGGTAAACGTGATTACCGGGAGCTAATTTTTTATTTAATTGAATAGGGTATTTGTTTGGTTTTTCACTCGGAACGTGTAAAGCAAAACTTTTACTGTTAAAAGTTTTTAATGAACGCTCAAACTTACCACATTTGAGAATCATAGCTTTTCAAATACAGTATTTAATTGTTATCTGGCTTGCAAGATGTAAGTATCCCAATATAACTTATACAAGAGTTATCCTTTATTTTTTTGCCTCACCCGATACTTCACAAGGTACAATAGGTTCATTTTTTTGACCATAACATCATTGTGCCTGGGCTACACAGCGTTAAAATCTCGCAGGGGTGACGGCTCGTTAGCAATACCGAGTTTGATTTTGACCCCCCCAAAATTTGAATCTCAGCCCCACTGTTTTAAGAGACGAACTTGTTCCCGCTCAACTAACTAACTGGTTCATTTTGAAACTAATATATAAATATATTTTTTTGTTGAAGATGTCTTCAATCAGATTATAAAGGGAAAGAAAGAAACTTTGCAAAGCGAACAACATTTCGTATCCGGGTCTGGTTGTGAAGAACGAAACTTTGATGTATTACCCCGAAATACTGTTATCTGGGATCAAAACGTTGCGTTGGTTTTAGATTGGAGCAAAGCTATCATTTGCAAGGCATCCTTTTTCGACTCGAACCACTGCACAACACAATCAAGAAAATCAGAAAACATTATATTACTGCCTATGCTGTGGCGTGGATGGGCTGTGCGGCTAGTTACGTGTGCTATTTAGAAATTTAAAAATAATGCAACAGCATTAGGCTTTACTTATTGTTATCTGTACTATTCGGAGTTTTTCACTTATTTTATCCCCCTCTCCCACTTTATGTATATTAACCCGCGTCTAACTTCCGTAGTGTGTGACCAGTGTTCAGCAATTTTAGAGGTTGCCTAGCGTCGCAATACAATGGACATCACTGAGGATGGTGCAGTGGAAACTGCCGAGTGTCTAGTGTCTGGCGGATGAAGAGAGCTGCATTGCTGTAGCGATGAAGATCACGATGTAGTGGAAAACATGAATTTGCAATAAAACCTGTTTTGAAATTGTGTTTGGCTCAAAAAATCTTGTAAGAAACGAAGAGCAAGCAGCCGACTGGCCACATTAACCTGTATCATCAATCTTTTTCACAATTTCGCCATTTTCCGGTTATTATACCTTATATATTGAATGGAAAACTCCGGTGCACATGTCAGTTTTTTACTAAATTGCGACGGAAACGTTCTTCATCTTATATTAAACCATAGCAGTGCAGCTGCTCGACTCATCACTACTCTTAGTAGAAATCACTATCGATATTGGAATTAATTATAATCTAACATATAGGCTGACAGTGTTTCGTTTTTGTTTTTTGTACTGCTTAATCAACGGCGAGAAATGCGCGCTAGTTCTCGTGCAATGGTGCGCCAAATGATGAAGGAGCAATAAGTTTGTAAAATCATTTGAATTCGACTATTTCACCGGAAAATTTAACTCAAAAACAAAACAAAAAGAACACGCAATTATGCACGCTAGTCTTTATTTCTTTATTACTGGCTAAGTACATGATAGGAATAGATGAAAAAAAAAAGTTAATCTAGTTTTCCGGTGGAATAAAATGCGCTTGGTATTTTCCACCGCAATAGTGGTGTAAAGATTTCGTAGACAATAAATTAATAACTTAAGGCTTACGTATTTCGATCTCAAAAATAGCTGATTTTAACTCGTTGTTTTTTTTAGCATATGTGAAACAGTGACCTTTAATACTTTTGTTTCCTGCCTTGTTAATGGGTTGTGCTCGCGACTTCGACATCGTGCTGGGGCTTAATTGCTTTCAAAGCGGCCTTAATAATACAAGTTTTGGGAGGTGTAGCTCCCACGTTATGAGAACGTTAGTCCCCCCCCCCTTCATGCCCAAGCTATTCAGTCTGCCTCGGCCATGTTCCTTAGGCCCAATGCTATAGAAGATGAACTTTTGTGTTGAATTTAATGTTTCACATGTGAATATATTTTCTCCTTGCTCTATCTAGTCCTTGCCTTTCAGGGGTTCGAAATGTCACTTCCTGTCCGATTTTCCAATGCGGCGGCTTTTCATTTCTAACGTGGCAGTTCAGTTTAACGTTCATGCGAAACCACCTGAGCCAATTCAATAGTTCAAAACCACCAGTTCAGTTTAACGCATATTGTTACTGCAGCAATGCTAGCTAAAGTCTCCTTCTTGATTAAATAACGCTGTAGTTTTCTTGTTACAAAATATGACCCAGAGCAGATATTTTACTATTATTTGTTTACCGTATAATCAGAGCTTAGGCTGAATCAGTATCTCCTGTTGTTTAAGCTTCCCAATTTGAGAGACTCTACTGTTTTTTATTATGAGAGGCTATATTTCTGATAATAGTAACTTATTTGGTGTTTTGAATGGAGGGTGGTTTGGGGCAAATTGGTCACCGTTTTGATCAACATTTCAACAGTGCCACGTATGAGACTTAGAAGTGCCTTGGTGATCTGCATAATGCTCCCGGCTGGATGTATCAACTGACCAGTTTTTCTGTATGAAATGTGGAGTGATCCGTCTCAAATTATGTTTTACCTGGGGACGGAGTAGCTAACTTTTCACAATGCCATAATTTTTTTTTTGCTGACCCCCAAAAACTGTAGCAAGGTTTTTTCAAATACATGTAACACTTTTTTTATTATTTACTTTTTTTATATCTTCGACTGAACTTTTTTTTCATGTAAAAGTTGCAGTTGACAACATCGGTTGTTTTCTTGTGTTAATATGTATTTTTTGTTAATCGCCAAGCTTAAGTTGGCGCCTGTTACTGTTTAAGTGTAGCTGTTTGATGTAATTGACGTAGTTAGCCGCATTGTCTTTCGCTGCTTACTGCCTGCGTACTGTTGACGTAACGTAAAATAAACTTGATTTGACTTAAATCAAAGAGATAGTAATTGTATATAGACCTAAAGATTGGTATATTATGTTCAAACTACACTCTTTTTACAAGAACACAAGGTTCAGTTTTCCTCGAAACGTAAGAACAATGCCAGTCTCAGCAGCCAAAAAAATTAAGAATAAATTTTTAATCTTGAAACAAATAATAAATTTTACGCAGATTCAGAAAGATGAAATTGTTAGTGATTTTTCCAGTATTTGGAAAATAGCAACGATTCAGTTTATAATAGAGTGCTGTTGCGCAGACAACGGAGAGAGCGTTAGGCTGTCGTTCAAATTAAAAAAAAAAACTCGCTTTCTCGCTCTTGTAATTTACGATGCCGCAAACGCAGCACAAAATGCCTAACTCAAACTGAGCATTGAAAATCAAACAGTTTGTTAAACATGGTCGCTGAAATTGACATTGATTCTCTCGAAATGTACTAACAAAAGAGCCTCAAAATTGTAAAAAAAAAATCAAAAACAGCCCCCCTTAACTCAAAATTTATTGATTCTTATAAAAAAAAAGTGTATTATCGTAGAGCGAGCTCTTGGCGAAAATGTGCTTGGTCATGTGAGGGTTGTGGATGTGGGTCTGCTTTCGCTTGTGCGCCGTTGACCTCGCGAGTATGATGCGATTACGAGCTATGCTATGCACCAACACCATAGTTAGAATGTCTTCATAAATTTAATATATACACAACCAACAGATACACAACATAAAGATTGAATTTATTTGCATGGCCAAGAGTTGGGAGTACAAAGTAACAGCAGTTTATTTTTTTATTCATGCTGTCGTAGGGCTTTTAAATATACAAGTATTAAAGATAGCATCATTTGCATTTAAGAATTTTTGAAACACAATAATTTAATGTGCAATTGCCATTACATTTTATTCACCAAGCTGCCTTGCCCGGAGACAGCGAAAGGACCTTTCGGTCTACTAGTCAAGCCACCGCCTGTCTATCACACACAGTGGATGCTTCACAATGTCACTTTAATCGCTGAACGTCAAGCAGGAGAGCTGTAAATACCAACTTTTATGGTCTGTATTTCAGGCTGTCCACTCACCTCTGAACAAAAAAATGAAAAAAAAAATGACAGCAATTTACAGAAAAAATGAAAAAAAATGACAAAAATTGTAAAAAAAATGACAAAACTTCACCATAATTCCTGCCACTATTTGAAATTTTGCAACCATGCTACTTAAACAGAGTGCCTTGTACCTAAGTTAACCTCACAAACACCGTCTATCAAACAAAAACAATGTTTTTGAACCAATTAAAGCCAAGAATACAAACGGCTTAAAACAAAATCCGCAAGGATTTTAAAAAACGCATATCCACATCTTAGAGCTTCGCCCCCAACACGCATTTTACTAACGCAAAAGAGCAGTGGCGCTCAGCCAGCACCTCTTTGCCAGGTTTCATGTGGTTCTTTTTTACTAGTCCTCTTATATCTACCCTGTGTTGCAAGAAAACTATGTGGAAAATTTCACAATTTCTTTCAACTTTATTTTTAAACATTTTTCACCCTCAGAAGCGTCGCTAGAAATGGTGGCACAGGGGCGGGATTTTGTGGTGGCACCCTTTATCGGCCAAAATATAGGTGAAGACCAAAAAAAAAAAGGTCTTCGCTGCAAAACGAGTTGGTGTTCAGTTTTAAGTCCGAAAGTATGTGATGACCAAAAAAAAAAAAAAGGTCTTTGCCAACTCATCAGTGGGTTTTCGGTCTCAAAAGAAAAAAAAAACAGAACGGTGACACCAGAAGCGGGCCGCCCCACCCCCCTAGCGACGCCACTGTTTACCCTTTTATCTTTTGCAAAAAATTTTAGCATTTCAGCCATAGGCGTAGCCAGGATTTTTGATTAGAAGGGGGGGGGGGGGGGGCGAACCAGAAATCATACACAATGACGTCGTCAGAAATTTGCGAAAAAGGAACTTTTTGTAATACTAAGATATTGCAGAATGGAAGATCAGAAGTCGTGGTCCGTGTTTGGCACGTAAACAGGATTTTGCAAAGGGAGAAGAGGACTTAAGCTGAAAGTTAGAAAGTGCAAATGTCTAAATTGGGAGATGTGTTGAGTAAACCAGTGTAACCTCAACATATCCCAAACGGGGGTCTGAGGGAAAAGAAATAGCTATTTCAACACCATCGGATCACATTTTGGAAACTAGATTTTTAACATGTGAAAGCCAATTGAAAAAATTAAATTGTTCAATTCTTTTTTTACTTACAATTTAAGTCCAAAACATGCTTAAAATCTTGCATTTTGCGATAAATTTTGTAAATGATCTGGCCCAGGTAAGAGGAAGCGTGGTATCTTGCCTCCTGTAATATTTTAGCCGGAAATAATAATCCACTCGAAGATTTGCTTAAGAGATTTTTGTTTTATCATGACAATAACCAGTTATAGGAGTACATGTACGGCCAGGGGAACCAGGCTCCCTTAAATGCAAATTCAATAATTTGTTCAATGAGCATTTCTCCTAGCTAATGTTTTTTCAAAAGTACGGTATTTTATCGTGAAAAAACTGGCAAGGTAGAGGTGAATTGTTGATGAAAAATAGTACAATAGACGGTTACGCTTACTAACCATGTTATTGCCCGGGCCGGATTTACATTGAGCAAGGGCTCCTGGCACTTTGGGAATTTTCGCAAAATCTTGCTGTCAAAAAAAGTAAAGACCAAAAAAAAGTCTTACATCTGAGCGCAGGGCCCCTGGCACTGTGTCACATGGCAAGTCCGGCCCTTGCTCTTGCATTACGTTCTTAAATAGGTTCGACGAGGGCCTGGGGTAGCAACTTTTAGAAAAAAAGCCCTCAATTTCACCTAGGTTGTAGAATTAAATTGGTTGGCAGAAATTGAATTGAAGGAGCCTAGGCGTCAGTATTATTGTTACTTAATTACGGTACTGTAGCATGCAAAAAATGCTGAAAGAAACGGAAATTGAAGAAACAATAGGCTTTTTTGTTACATTTTAATCATTGGAGACATTTCAATTGGAAAGTGGGACCCGCCCCCCCTCGTTACGCCTATGATTTACGACTCCAGCTGGAGTAATTTATGAGATAATCGTGCTGGAAAATGCATAATATGCCGCAAAGGAAAATGTTAACGCTTGTTACGTAATGAAATGAGCGCAATCAAAAAATAAATTTTTACCTGTTGCATGATCGAAAAAGTTATCTATTGCGTTACATTAATCCAACCATAATGCACAAAAGCTTATAATTCTTGCAGCTTGGTAGAAGTTACTAAAGTTGCCTTTTGTAGCACAAGGTAGGTAACGTAGTTCTGTAGCCTGCAGTATTTTTTGTGCGTTCCACAAAGGAAAGAATTTCAAATATCACCAACTCTATCATGATTTTAGTGGAAATAACTTCATTTAATAGAACCATTTTACTGACCAGGGTTTTATTATGTTTTTGCAAGTTAAACATCTAAGCTCGTACAAAGATTTACCGTACGTGAGATGAATGCCGTCACAGTGAAATTTTGGCGTAGAAATTGTTACAAAAAACTCGGAAACTAACTTTCAATACAAGATGAAATGTCCTGGTAACTTAACATACCTTATATTAAAAATCGATACTGTAAAAAAATACAGTTGAGGGGCGGATCCAGAAATTTTTGCAGATGAGGGGTCCGCTCAATATATGATATTTTTGTAAGCGTTTTTGTACGGTGTTCCCTTCCAGTTTAATAGCTTTAGGTGCAACCAGTAACCAAGTGCTACTCTAAATAAAATTTTTGTATACTGTACTGGCTGCTAGTTTGGCGTGGCGCGTAGCCAGAAATCTGCAATGGGGGGCTGTATCGAGGGTCTGGGGTAATGCACCTAGCTGCTGGAGACAAGGAGTTTGGAGTAGCGCGCCTTGCTGCCGGAGACTAGGGGGTCTGGGGCCCCAGCGCTCAAAGATTTTGCAGTTTTTTTTACTAAAGTAACTTAATTTTAGGCATATTTTAGCAAAATTCAATGCTTTTAAAATGCGGCATAGAAATCAACAGTGCAAAAACATAATTGAACTGGCTGCGTAAATGGACTATGAGGGCAGTGGCTAATGATATAATTTCAGCCTTATTATTACAAGCCGGTAAATCATAAAATAAAAAAATTAAGGTTTTAACCTAATTCGACTGCTTTAAAAAAAATTTTAGACAATAGTTGCTTTTGTCGAAACATAATCATGAAAATTAAAAAAGTTACCGAAACCGCTACTTAGCTTCCTTCATTTTCCTCACACAAAGCAAAGCTATAAATCCCCCCAAAATATAAATAATAAATCACAAACAATGGTTTAATTCATACACAGTTGCACTTGAAAAAATTCCACAATTAACCCTTTATTGCCATAATTTTCATTAAAAAAAAAAAAGTTGTGTTTTTGCTTTTCATTCTTACAGTAAAATGCTTGAAGAAACAACCAAAAAAAATGATTTTCTAAAGTAACCACAAATAAAAAATTATTTGAAATGTTACAAATACGCTGAAACTCGCAGAATTGCGAGGGAATTACAAATCATTACGTACAACGCATAAATTTGAAACGTGACAAATTTGGTGAGTTGGGCGGTAAAGGGTTAAAATTAACATTCTTCACAAAAAGTTGAAAAAAGTAAAAATAGGTTTAAAAAAAATGAAACTTGGTAAAAAAAAATGAAAAAAAATGACAGAGGTTAAAAAAATGAATAAAAATGTAAAAAAAATGACAGTGAACAGCCTGGTATTTTGACCCGACCGGGAATCGAACCCGCTTCTACCGTTTTAGTAGCAGACGCTCCATCCACTGATCGGTTGACGAATTTTATTGTTGTGCTCCATTTTATTTGATGTTTATTTAGAAATACAGGAGCAACTAAAACAGTTTTGTCGCTAAAGTATATAAAGCACGGCGTGTCACTAAACCACAAGCAATTGAACATTAAGCGATCAGCCTAAACAGAATATTTCATAAACTCCCATCAGTTTATCCCCTACATTGATTCACTGCCGTCAAGAATGCATCTTCCAGAACGTTTCTGGTTCCGGATGAATCGTCTACGCACTGGTTTTGGGCGTTTATGTTCTGCTCCACACAATTGTGGCAAAGGAGCATAACTACACTATAACTGCAACGCTAAAAAAAAACAAAAAACAAACATAGGGTTACTGCGGTACACTACGGAAATATGGTTCAATTTTTGGAAAAAGTACGGCACAGTATTACGAACGGTATTTTTCAGAGCAGTACGTTACGGAAATCGGAATTATTTTTTCCGCACCTACCTACCTACCCTAGTACTTGGTTAGTCTGCTAATGTCTTCTTACAGTCGCAGTAAACTTGTCATGGAAACCACTCAGTGAACATTCTCAGACAGCAGCAGAACGTATAGTTGTAATTACATTTTTATCCATCTAGTTGCCTTGGCCAGGAGACAGTGAAGGGACCTTTTGATCTCTGACTCAAGCTGCTTCCTGTCTACCGCACACGGTGGAGGCTTCGCATTGTCCCGTTTCAGTGCTGGACGTCAAGCAGGAAAGCTGTGAAAAGCATACTTTTAAGTCTTTGGTTTGACCCGATAGGAATCGAACTTAAATCCACCATTTCAGAAGAAAACGCTCTATCCACGCTACCATTGATTGATTGGTATATGTGTGCGACACTTCTTTTACACCTTTCGCAATCAAAATGATTTTCACTGCTTGTCTGCTCCACAAATCAGCAACATTTTTGCAACTTTTCGATACTTTAATTCGTGCAACAGTTTATATAAACTAGGCAAAGCAGTGGTACGAAATAGATACGGAAATTCTACATTTACGTGCGGTAATTGAATGAAGTACGGAATTACGGTACGATATATTGTTAGAGGTACAGATTACAAAACATCATACCGTAACGTACCGTAGCAAACCCTTGGAATCAAATGACCAATCCGCTCCACTACACTTCACAGGGCAAATGACGATGGCGTTCTTTATATCGCCTAAAATGACAATTGCTTAAGTTTTCTTCGTCGTCTGGAAGTTAAAAACTTACTATAATTCGTTAGTTTGTCTAGTTTATCACTTCTTTCATCCATCTTTCTTTCATCGCCAAAATAGACAATTACTGTGCAGTCCTGCAGATCCATACTTGTCTGTGATTATCCGGTCGCGTAAAGGAAAAATCGTGCATTCTACATTAGAAGCAATTTCGTTCATTTTGGGAGATCAAAACATACTAAAAAAAATGTGACTCAGCAACATCGCAAATTCTCTTCTCATGGTCTCGTTTTGGGGGCCTAAAAATATGCGCTGATGTCACCTAACTGCCAAATTCAAAAACTCGCGATTTTCTTGAAATTTGTTTTACAATTTTTTTAGTAAAGTTCATCAGTGGTAAAGAACTTGAGAAATGCTTTAATTAAAATGCTCATGTCTTCAAAACTTTGAAGACTGTCAGACAAAAAGCTTCAACGACATGAACATTTTAATCAAAGCAATTCTTTTGATGTGTTTTAATCTCACAATATCAACAATAAAATTGCTTCTAATATGGAATGAACGATTTCACCCTTTTTTGCCCATAAGCAATCGGAGTAAGAATAAAAAACGTCCATTGCCAGAGTAAACAAGACCAGACTTATATACCAAGCTTTTTTCAATGTAGCTTTATCAAAACAATATTTTCAATGAATTAACAACTCATGTCACGAGATTGCAACAAGTTCCACATAGTCTTTTGAATGATCCTCATACACTGATTTGTGCACCTCTTGCATGGAATGCATCGCAAAGTCAGTAAAGTTGGGCTTTTAATTAAATACAGGTGCTCTTAATAGAAGGTTCAGAGATCATAATTTGAAAAAGTGTTTGAAAACTTACCAAGTCAGGATTTTGGCAAACCGTCAAGTCATTTTCTGATGAAATTGTCTCTACAATGTCTTTCCTCTCCCTTGAAGGTAGCGATGCCATATTATACGTTGTTTGGGTAGCAATATCTAGAAAGATAAATAACCATATGAAAAAAACAGAAATCTTCACTACATTATTTGAAAAATTAATTTACTGTTGCATCCTTGCAGGTTGCAAAACTGCAATCTACGAACATACAGTATCAACCTTTTCAGAAACTTACCAGTACAGCACATAATGGGCACAGGTTTGTAAAGTGAATGGACTTTATCTCACTCCATTTAAACGATGAATACAATCAATGAGTTTTGCAAGGAAAAGCACAGCAGCTATTTACAAATCATTGATACACCAGCTCCATAAAATTTTAACAGTCAACTTTTGACATGTCTATTGCTCTTATTGTGTAGTTTTGCAGTGACGAAGGTACTGTGGATACAACACAAACATGAAAAGGCCAAGTCAACAACTGATTTTGATTATCTGAGGCTCGTCTGCTCGAAAACTACTACGTAGCTAAATTCAATAAAACAGTACACTTACTTGCAATACTCTGTTCATAAACTTCATCGTTTCTGGTCAAGCCATAGTCATCAGCATTTTGCTTTGGCATCGTATTTTCTTTCTATGGTTATACAAATAAACACAGATAACGCCGAAACTACAATCTGTAACAAACTTTGATATGCATTCTGCATGCAGTACAAAGTAGTGTACTGTAGGTCCAGCTGACTGTTACAACATCCAATGATTATCCTTGCAAAATGTCTAGAAGCTATTCAATAAAACTGCAATATTAACTAGACCTGCAAAATGAAGTAATTCCACTTCATAACAATATTCTTTCTGGGACATGTTGTTTGATGAATTTTTTAACCAACGCGAGATCATATATAACGAGGCTGCATTACATTCAATTAACAATTACAGTAGATACAATAAGACAAAAGATATGAATCAAGTGTTTACTTTTATCATAATTGCTATCCATCATCACCAATAGCAAACTTTCTGACTGTGAGTTGTATAATCCTCTCATTCAGTTTAATCGAACCCAAACTAATTGTGAAATGACAAAAAAGTCTGTGTGAAATGCACTTGCATATGATGCCATATTTAAAGGAGATTCATTATTATGGACAAGACTAAAAGACCGAAAAATTGGAAAAGGCGGAAATCGTGCTAAAAAAAAGGTTACGATTAGATTTGGGTTAGGATTAGGTTAAGGTTAACCCTAACCCAAACCGCCCTTTCCTACTTTTCCGCCTTCTACTCATATCCCATTATTATGCCTGTTCATTTAAGTATCTTCATTTTGATAATTTTGCACTATAGTATTTGTGTGCAGTGTTCCTGCTAAATTTTAACATTAAGTTTACTTATTTGTTACTGACACGTTTTAGCAACTATCTGAAACTTTTCCAGGTGCTAAAAAAATAAACAGGACAAGGATTACGGTTGTCATATACAGCAGTATACATATATACACTGTATACAAGACCACAAAGAACTAAAGGATCACAATTTGAAGGGTCAAGACTCAAGTATGAGTTAGGTTTGAGATTCTTGCAGTTCTTGTGATTATTTCAATACCTATGATCCTGTATGTTTTCGTAGGACTTGCTTGAACTGTTTTTGAACTTGAAACAACAAAATTGGTGTGACTGTAAAAGAGTAGCCAAGGCCTTAAATCTACAAATGTACCACTATCCAAAAGATGAATGACATATTTAAACAGATAGAAGATTTGATGCACTGTTCTACCGTCTTTTATGTGCAGTATATATCATTTTTTAGGCAAATTTGATCTGGGGCATTAACTGTGATATAATTCAGGTAGCCCAATGATTTGCATTAGTGGAGAGGGGTGTAGTTAAGTACAAGCCGTCAGCTTTATTTCGGAATCTCTGCAACTCATGAATGAGCGTGCACGCGCTCTTGCTCCTCTTATGTGTGCACGCATTAGGGTTAGGGCTAGATCTGGGGATAGCTTAGATCGGACAGAAGGAGAGAATGCACGTGTGCTCATACACGAATCGTACATCTGCCGAAAATAAAGCGACGGCTCATACTTAACGACACCCCTGCTCTACTGTCTTTTATGTACAGTATATATCACTTTTTAGGCAAATTTGATCTGGGGTATTAACTGTGACATAATTCAGGTAGCCCAATGATTTACATTAGTGGAGAGAGCAGTGGTCAAGTGGATAGAGCATCTGCTACTTAAGCAGTAGACTCGCATTCGATTCCTGGTCGGGTCAAACCAAAGACTATAAAAATTGGTATTCACAGCTTCCCTGCTTGACGTTCAGCAATTATAAGGATAGACATTGTGAAGCTTCTGCCATGTGTGGTAAACAGGTGGGCAGGTGGCAGCTTGACTCTCACTGTCTCCTGGCAGCCTGGCCAATGCAACTTGGTGAATAAAATGTAATTACAATTACATTATACGTTAGTGGTTACACTTTAATTTTTTCTTTGTACTTTATAAATGCATATTGCATAGCTTTGCAGATCTTAGGAATACATTTAGTCCTTCAGATCAATCTAACTTCTAGGAGCATGGAACTCAAAGCTGTAAATCTGAAGAGTGAAATGCCATGCTGTTCAGTAATAAAAATACAGATTAGCCAACTTTAGACTTATCTAGCCTACTTGTAACTTTAAGAATTTGGGGTAACAAAGACTCAGTTGTTCTTGCAGTGGCATTTTTATCATCTTGTCACTGATCAGACAGTGTTGAACAAACTTAGTAAATCTAGACTTGCAACATCAGACATGATTTGAAGGCTACACTTTTGATTGCTTAAAGTACCTTACTTAGTACCTAGATAAAAATTGAAGTAGCAAAGTAGGCCTAGTGGTAATACTGCCCCCTGCCCAACTACAAACTAGACTGCTTCGTACTGTGTAACTTACTGTAGCAAGGAGAAGTTGGCATATCTTATTACCATGGCCGTAGGAGCTCAAAATGATTTGGGGGGGCAGCAAACTTTTGCCCGAAAAATGACTTGATGCATTGCGTTTCTCTGTCAAAATTGAGGCGGTTTTTTCTGCCCAAATTAAGGTGTTCTCAAAAAAAAAAAAAAAAAAAAAAAAAAAAAAAAAAAAAGGTCTTCCCTGAGATTTGAACGATTTTTCCGGTCCAAAAAAAAAAAACAGGTCTTCCCTGAGATTTGAACGGTTTTTTCCAGTCCAAATGAAGGTGTTCTCCAAAAAAAAAAAAAAAAAAAGGTTTTCACCGAAACTAAGACGGTATTTTGGCACTAGTGTGCCCAAATATCCAGACTATTTGCCCAAATAAATTGACCATTTGCCCGAATTTTCGACGATTATCGACGTTTTGAACCGAATGGGGGGGCGACCGCCCCCCCTGCCCCCCCGCCTCCTACGGCTATGCTTATTACCTACAGTATACCTGCTATTAAACTATACAAATCAACTACCTCAGTAATAACTTGCATTAAATTACACACCCCAACAGGCTTTTGATACTTTTTATTATAAATAATATCTATTTCTCACTGTTTTCAGGTTAATATCTACCTGTGTTGCAAATGCTGGCCTTAAGTACTGTAATGTGTTCACTTTGTCACTGCCCAATCTCCAAAGCATTTGCGCGATTATTCCTTCAGTTTCGTATGTGCTTTGTGACACGGAATGCGAAATTATCGAAGTTTATAAACAACGAAAACTTTTGCAAAAAAGAAAAAAAGGAGATAGACCAATCACGTGATGTGACTGGAATGGTTGATAATATGCATTCTAACGGTAGAGTCTAGAACACTAAAAAAAAAGCACTCAGAATCAACACGCTTGAGTGATTTTCCGATTGTGTTTTTTCGTGTGTGATTGAAGATGTTCGGAGAACGTAACGAAGAAATAGAGAAATAGACTACAATAGAGAAATAGACTACTGGTACGCATAATCGAAATTAATAAAAAGATGGAAGGCTTTATTTCATCGGAAATTTTTATCTAGTTTTTTATTAATTCTGACTCAAATATAACGCAAACTCAAATGCTTAGTCTAAAACTATTCCCAAATCGAACCCTAACCCAAACCCTAACCTAAACCCTAATCTTAACCCCTAAAAAAGCAAATGAAAAGAGCGCGGATGAATATTTCTCATTCTCGTTTTATTCTCTCTAAGTTGAAAATTTTCGGTGAAATAGTCACTACCTAAAAAGATTGCTGACCGTACTACGAAAGTAAAAGAGCAGACTGCATATGAAGAAAATAATAGAATAGGGGGCAGCAACAGTTTACGGTGAGATTATATTAATGTAAGCCACAGAACTAAACAAGAATATGAAAATGAAGTAGCCTAGCCTAGTACCGGTACCATATATTTATAGAACTGACCTGCTTACCTCTAGTCTAAGCTAGGCCCCAAAATCTAACCCTAACCCTAATGAGTGCTCCAATCTAAGCTATGCATTAAAATCCAACCCTAACCTTTCAATATAGTTTCAGTTGAAGTAGGCCTATCCGATAGGCTTATTAAGTTACTGTGAGTGAGTGTACTGCTTTGTCTGTTGTGGTGGTGGAATTACAGCCGTCGTCACACTAAGTCGTTCATCTGTCATTGCCCTCCAATAGCCTACCATACCTGCATAGGCATAGCCAGAGAGGCGGGCCCGGGCCCCCCCTATGTGCAATGATGAAGGTGTGACTGACAAGGCTCTTCTGACTTCAGTTTGTTTTTTTATTTCTTTCGATCTTGTTTCAAACCCTGGCAGTACATGTTTTTTTTTGGTCCTCACCTAAATTTTGGCGGAAAAACTTCGCCTAACTCTGCAAACAAATCGTGCACTGCACTGAGTGCAGTCCTTTTTCTTTCTGGTTGTCACCAATATAAATGTATTATGATGTCATTGAATGTGATTTGTGGTTTGGGCCCCTCCCCAATCAAAAATCCTTGCTAAACCCTTGCCTACTTGTACTGAGTTGTATTTAAAATTTCTCTACCTGTAGTTACCTGTATAAAGAGAATGAAGGTTGGAATAGATACAGCTGCTCAAGTGAGTGCATGTGCTGGTATTAAAACTTATTGGTAACTCATTTAGTTGGAAAACAAATTTTGACTAAACCAATTGCTTTATTCATTTCTGTGGTCTCAACTAGTAATAGCTTACATTCTCTTATTATCTTTCTGGTATTCTATGCAGCTATGATGTTATTCAGACGGTGTATAGCTATAGGGTACTTGTTCAAACTGCAATTGTCTTGTTAACAGGTTAAAAACTCCAAGTCTAATTGTTTTACTCAAGGTGCAAGATTTTTGCCGACTGTTAAAAAAAGAGACTGACAGACAAACAAATGAGTGGCAAATTTTATTCCACATTGTAGCAGCAAAGGTGTTAAAAATAATTTCACACCTAACAAGTTTTAAGGTTTTGATAGACTCTGTACTCTGTGATGACCTTCATGCAGTTCATGCAAACTGGTTACTAAATTTAGAGAACTAGTTGTTGAACATATCAGTACCTTAACTCAATATGTTGCTTTTACGGATTAAACAAGCTGGTTCTTTAATTAAGAGAAATAGTTAGAGATCTGATCTCTGCAAGTTGAAAAGCAGCACTGGATAATATCTTCTGTAATGTTGAATACAGTGACACAATAACTGACCAACTGTAGTGAGAAATATTAATAATAGAACAAAGTTAATGTTCATGATTTATACGATATGTGGTTTAGAGGATAGGCCTAATCAGTAATGGTGTTGTTAGGCTTTTCAAGTTAATCTACATTAAGATCAGTGGTGTAAAAAGTACTCAAAAATTGTACTCTAGTAAGTTTTGTTATTGATGAAAAAACTACTAGGAAGTAAAGTACCGGTATAAAGTACTGACCAAAAAAAGTACTTGAGTAAAAGTAAAAAGTTGTCATTTTAAAAGCACTCTTGTACAAGTATTTCTGAAAGTATTCAAACAAAATAAACAAACTATCCCAATTGACATATGACAGACAACTGGTCGATTGACTTCACATCACTTTCATATAGCGCTTGGTCTTCTAACTCCTCATTTTCCAAAGAAGTCATGAATTAGTAATTGTTGCAAGTTTTTTGTTATTATACTGTTATATTCAAAACAATTTGATCAAAAACAATTACTACATCAAGACTTTGAGATATGAAAATCATTCCATCCAGAATTTACATCGAATTATTTCATAACATATTTGCACAAATACTTAATCACTGTCATCGTTAAATTATGCTTTAAGTTAAAAACACCAGACATGTCTTGTCAGAGTATAGTCTACTTTATCTACAGGGTGGGCCAAATGTTATACACCATAGCTATTTCAGGATATTCTGTGATAACCTTTTTTGGATTATTTAATAAAATTATTGTGGATTTTTTGAATAGATATTATTTCATGACATGTAAACGCAGGCAGAAGCTTGAAAAACAATACGTCACTAAATCACACAAAATTATTGTATATAGCCCATTTCAATAGTCTGGGTCTCTATTGGGACGAAATTGATTATCATATTGAAAACATTTCAGAATTACATTGCACAATAAATTATTGCATATATGGTTTGTGATTTTTTGGCTCACTCTGTGGAATTTAGGTTTAGAAATGTTTAGTATAGGACACTTTTTTGGCAAATTTTTATCTCTGTTTGCTTCTTTCATGATTTACTTAAAATAGAGAAAACAACTAAAGATCCATACCAGTATGCGGCAAAGAGCAGACACTAAACAACGAATGTGAAACTAAAACCATCTGGAACTGCTATTTGCCAGACTGGATCTGAGATAAACTTGCACACATAGAGAAAAGGCATTGCTGCAACCACTGTGGTAGTCTGCCTCTGACTCAAGAGTTGCCAGCCAAAAAAATAGACAAATACATCTAACTTAACTGAATTGAACTATTGCCATTAGAAAAGTCGACCATTTTGACAAATTTGTGATTCGAATTAAAAATTCCAGTACTTTGTACTTTTCTGAATCAAAATACTACCTCAGTAGCGTTGCTTCACTCTAAAAGAAATCAAGTTAAAGTAGCCACAAAAAAACTACTGAAAAAGTACTCGTTACTGGAGAAAACTACTAGAGTAATCTACTCAAGTAAAAGTATTTTGTTACTTTACACCACTGGTTAAGATTAAAATTAGGCATTAGGGTGGAGTGAAAAAAATTTTTTTTGGAAATTCAAAAAAGTGTAGTTTAGAAATCCTGGCAAATGGTCTAAAAATAGAAAAAAAATCGACTTGAGCCAGTCGCCACCTACCATGGGCTGGCTACCCCCCCAAAAATTGGTCGCGGGGGTAAAATGGCCATAAAATCATGTTACTTGATAACCGCTGGTCGTAGAGACCTGATTTATAGCTCAAAAGTTGCAGAATCATCATGTTTCTATGAGTGTTAAGAGGACTTTTTTGTCTATTTCAATCATAAAAAAAGTTACAGTCAAGAAACCGGTTTTTCATGCTAAAATTGCATCATAGAGAATTGTGATTCACTACTAGTTAACATAAACTCTTGCAATTCGTAACTTGCTAAGAAATTTGATTTTAGGGGTATGTCATACAACATATTACTGTAGTAATGCGAAGTGCACAACAAAAGTGAGTGCGAGGCTGGCAAACATAGATGTGTTGTCAACAGTCAACACAACATAAAAACATTTTACGAAAATTGCATTTTAGTGTCAAACTTTTTTAACAATTTGCGAGATCTAATTTTTTGGCGAATAAGTCCGTCTCTTCTTTCAAATCCAGTGACTTGTGCTGATGCTTCCGTTACCAATTTGACATGTCTTTCGACAGTTTGATTGTGGCATGGATGGTGTAAAATTAAGGGTTTCATTCGACAGTCTTCAATTTCAGAATCGGACAAATGTCTAATAGCTGGAGGTTGTTGCTGACAAATTTCCAAATCAGCCAACTCATAGTATGTGTCTGCTTCCAAGTTTAAAGTAGAAAGGTGAAATAAATGAACTGAGGTGTCGTTCTTGCGAAGTGAAAGAACGTGATTCACGCCCTTGTCTCAAACAGCTTGATCGTCATCTCCTAACATTGCGATCAAAATGCTTTCTGGATGGCCAAAATATCCATTTCTTTTAACAACATTTTGAGCTACTTGTCGAAGATCTTGATTTGTCAGACTGTTAATTCTTTTGATCAAGTTGAAATAAACTTTAGAACCATGTGTTACTTTGTGTTAGTTGGTTGTATAACTTGATTTCAAACCAAGTGGGAAAATAAACAGTTAAACAAAAGGTAACTAAAATTTCCAAGTTCTGAGGTGGTTCATCAAGTGACACGTAATATCGCAAAATTCTACAATCCAAAGTCAACCATCTTGAATGCACCACTGGGCCAACTTCCAAATATTGTAGATCATCATCACAATTACCAGAACTTTATAATTGCCAAACAGATTTTGTAAGCGTAGTATTGATCTGTACTCAGGTCATCAATGACATGAGGTGGAAGTTTTGGAAAAGAAGAAATAGGGACGAACACTTGCTTAAACTGAGTAACTGGCCAACTTGATACAGGACCCTGTATTTTTTTACCTATTGGTCTGGCAAATGTATCTGGACCACTTGTTGCCCCATCCAAAGCAGCAAACACATGTCGCAAGGGAAGTTCATTTGTGTGTAGTGAACACACAACCCATTGAAGAGGTCTGTGTAATAATTCTTCTAAACTTCGAATGCATCCATTGTGTTTGCTGGTCATAGAAGCAGTACCGTCAGTGCCAACTATTGCAAGCTTGCCTTCCAATTCCGTACCACTGAAAGAATCAAACAACTTTTGGGCAATTGTTCTACCTTTGCCATCTTCAGGAGAAAAGTGAGTAAGGTAATAACTTCCTGGCTCACCAACTACTGTATAATGTTCTTCCAGTTGAACAGATCGATAATGCTTCTCATTTGGACCTTGTGCAACAATTTGGGTTGCATCTTTGTGGCCATCCAAATACACTGCGTTCACCAATCCAAAGTTTTGTTGCTCTTTGCTCAGGATTTCGTTTCGGCATCTTTCACGCTCTCTTCATAGTTTACTACGATCAATGATGCGTGTTTTATCATTTTCAGTAACTAAACCAACATCCACTAGGACACTGTTAGCAACTGCAGCAGCTGCTCTATCCGATAGCTGGTAGCGTTCACAAATTCTGGCAAGGTTTGGCCATTTTTTGCGATTTTGAATGGATGGATTTGGCATTTCCGCTAAGAACTGAGAAACTGCAGAAGATTGTGATGTGTCTGTGCTTGTTGATGCCAAAGATTCGGACTCCGAGACATAATCAGTAGTTGACAGAGTAATAATTTCATTTTGGCATTGTGAACTTGGGGCATTGACATGTGATTCTGAACGTCGTATAAATTTTTGGTCAGATGAGGTTAAAGGCAAAGCTACATCTAAATATTTTCCAATACGCCGACTCTTTTGATCTTCATAAAATACAAAATCTTCATCAGTCATTCGCAACTTGTGGTCTTTTTCCAAACGTCTTCATTGTCATTGCAAAACACATCGAACAACTTATCTATATCTGACAAGAACTCCGCTTCTTTTTCCAAAAAAGATGCTCCACGTATTTTCTTGGGATACTGATCAAGTTTGCTGAAAGCTACCACCAGTGCCTGTACTTTTTTAGATATAGTTAAGTAATGTAATGGATAAACATTGTACCACACCCATCTGTCATGTATTTCTTTAGCAACATCATTTGCAACGTCCACAGTTCTAAAATTTTCGAATTGGATGATCCTCTCTAACACTTGACATTTGGTGGGTAGTATAGCGGATGGAAAGCTTTTACTTCCAGTGAAAGTGTATCCACTATGTAAAACTTTAACATTGCTTGCACTTCGCCTGGTTGTCATAGCTATAAACTACGGTGGTTATCAAGTTATTTCATTAATAGTACTAAGCACCTAATTACTTATCTACAATGAAAAAAATCTTTAAAAATTTGTAAGGATTAAGTAGACGTAAGCCTACGTCTACCTAATCCTTAAAAAAAGCTATGTTACACCTGCCAAAACTACTTTTTTGACTGTAACTTTTTTTATGATTGAAATAGACAAAAAAGTCCTCTTAGCACTCATAGAAACATGATGATTCTGCAACTTTTGAGCTAAAAATCAGGTCTCTACGACTAGCGGTTATCAAGTAACATGATTTTATGGCCATTTTACCCCGCGACCAATTTTTGGGGGGGTAGCCAGCCCATGGTAGGTGGCAACTGGCTCAAGTCGATTTTTTTTCTATTTTTAGACCATTTGCCAGGATTTCCAAACTACACTTTTTTGAATTTCCAAAAAAAATTTTTTTCACTCCACCCTACTAGGCATATTTCAGCATTTGTAGCATATATGCAACACCAAGCAAACAAAACTGCCAAAATTGTGTAGTGTAGTATGTTACTGCAGTAACTCAATAATGATTTTTAGTGCAATTTAGGCAGCTGTAACTGTATAATATCATAAATAATTGTTCATTATTTTGCAGTAATATGAGTCTGAACATGATGCAATACGAATACCCAAGGCTGTAGGAATTGAAGCAAATGTTGTATTTACATTCAATCGAAAAAACAAAGGCAGTTCTGGTACAATCAACTTTTTAGTTGTAATACTAATGGATTGATGAAGTTCAATGTTAAGTTCTTAACTGGCATTTTTTAGAGTATTTTACAAAAAATAGGGTTGGTTTATGTCAATGTTTGCTTAGATTTCCATTTTAAATTTATATAGTTATAAAAATACAGATTTTATTTAATATAATAAAATGTATACCCACCAGTTGGTGGGATCACGTCTTTTTGGTGCGACCGTTTCGGCGTGACCATTTCGGCGCCACCTATTTCGTTGCTGTAAATTTTTCTGCACAGATCATTTCGGCGCCAATTCGGTGCTCTTTGACAGTTCACTTGTGTAGGGTTTGGGTTAGGGTTAGGGCTTTGGGTTAGTGTTAGTAAAAAGCACAGAATACTGGCGCCAAAAAGGGTCGTGCCGAAATGGTCACGCTGAAAAGTCGTGTACCCCCAGTTGTCAAGCAATAACACGTTTTTCTCTGAAGTGGAGGTCTGAGGTTCAAATCTCAAGCTGGTCAAATCAGACTTAGTGTTGCCATTGGCTTGTTACTGCTGCAGTATTTCTTCTAAAGAAGCTATTTTGCTCGGGCTCAATGACGTGGAGATGGGCCCTGCCAAGTCGTTACATGCGTAGGTGTAGTGCAGAATGTAAATTAGATATAACAGAAAACCGCGAAATGATTAGCGTTCTTCAAAATACTCAAGCACCTGTCTTATAAAAATCGTATCAAACTGACTAATTCTTGGTTAGATCAGTCGGAGTAAGCTTAACGCAATTGCTCATGCGATGGTAGTTAAAGTGTATTGCAAAAGCAACATATGCTTCAATTTTATTTGCAAAGTATAAAAATTATGTTTTTGAATGTTACAAAAGATCTTATTCAAATTGCTTGATTAACTAATGAGAAGAAAACAACCTATTATTGATCAAAGCACAGAGCACTGCAGTTTGTTATGGTATGAGTGACATTGTGCTTCCTTTTTTGGTGACAGTGACTTCACTAACATGGTAGAAATTTTTCTAATGAAATTTACTGGCCAGAGTGCGTTAAGCATTGAATGCTATATTAGTTGCCCACTTAGTGTTTAGGAGCATAACGATCAGAATTGCTGCTTCATCTAAGAACAACAACGATTGCCATAATAGCACTAAGCGTAGCAATTTATTAAACTTTGTTTCGCTTTAACTTAGGCATCATCAGTGGATTGAATTAGTCAATTGTAACAGTAGGATAAAGATGAACGATTTACAAATTGTAAATCAGTAGAATGAAAACTGTGAATCTAATTTAAAAGGATAAAAATGAATTATACTGATGATGCATGAAGCTGAGTCCAAAACCTTAAAAGCTTTTACTGTTTTAAGTATGTCTTTGCTGTTTTGAATCAAGTTTGTTAATGCTACATCGAGAATGTATGAAGTTTTTTTTTTGTGATAGCTGTGGGCCTACCTGATAGTTGTTTTTTCTTGTGTGTGTGTGTGTGTTTTTTTTCTTTCATATGTAATGTTTTAATTGTTCAAAGGCATTTTTGTTATGCATTACATTTATTTTTCATTAGGCGTTTGTTAGCAGATTGGTCAATAGGGTAGTGACGTTTCAATAATAATCCAGATTGCTTGATCTGGGTTCAATCCATGCCTTAATCTCATTGTTGCATCCTCAGGTTAGACACTTTACGATAATTATCTCTGTGTAGTGGTTTTGAAGAAGCATCTAATTTACGTGGGAAAAAGTTTGTAAAATGATCAACCCTTGTGCGGATGCAGATTTGTCGAAAAGATAACACCTTCATCCCTTTTTTTCTGACAATGAGATAAAGATAAATTATTCAATCTTTAGACCTGACTAAGGCGAAAATATTTTGGAGTGATGATGGATATTGGTACATTGCAAAGGAGTCTTTGTCATACATTGGCGAAGTGCCCATTGTAAAAGAGGTAATTTGAACCTAGTTGCTTTATTTAAAGTCAATATGTCTGTGAACAAACGACTAGATTTTGTATTGTTTGATTTGTGCTCATTTTATAGCTTGCTTTGACTGATGAATGTTAGACATGTTTTATGATGCTAGGTTTAAGCACAGATATTTAGATGGCAAAACTTACATTATTAAGCAGTTACTGATACTCGGAAATTCATGAATATTTAATTTTTGGTTAAAAGGAAGTGTGTGTTTTTGCCCCCCCCCCCCCCTCTCGTGGCATACTGAATACTGTATTAAATCTTGTTCAAATCACTTCAAATTTTCACAGAATTATTTTTTTCTTCATTGAAAAAGAATTAAAGAATTTAAAGATAAATTTTCAAACTTTGAATTTTAGGTACCTTTCGAATATACAGGTTAGTGTTTAGCTGTGAACCAGATATAGAGCTTGCTAACGTTTGGTCAGCTAATTAAAAACAAAATGGGTAAAAACCCCTTCATAATAATGTCCTCAACAGGCTGTTTTGTGGTTAGGCATATCAAGGGGAGGGGAGATGGGGCGACACTAAATAGGTAACTTATTCAATTATTTGAATAAGTGACCGATTTACTGCCAATGATGAAGCAGCTTGTTGGAGATTTTATTTCATAGGGGAATTTCAAGCGGGCAATGACAACCCAAATAAAATTGCACTGCAGCAAAAAAAGCTTTGAGTAGATTTAAAAGAAAAGATTTTTTTCAAATTCTTGCTGAAGTAAGTTAGTAATGTTATTGCACTGACGTGGTTTCAGTATTTTTCTGAAAATAAGCATATATTTTCAGAATGATTGTGCTGTACTTCAATGCGATTATTACGAAAAGATGGCCAAATTAGTGCAAGCGTTTACTTTTAAGTAAGTAATGCTATTGTTATAACATCTAGTCCCAAACACTTCCCAAGTGGACGTAGGCCTAGCCTAGATTTGGCAGTAATAACTGTTAACATCGCGTGTTCAAGGTTTTTAGCGAGATCAATAAATTGTTAATTTAGAATTATTCAGTTTAGTTGGTTTATTACACGACCTTTAGTCCAGTAAAAGTAACACGTATAAAAACAGGGGTCAGGAAAGTCCATGATGATAATATTCTAAGAAGCAAGATGATGCACGCTTGCAGAACAATAATCAAAATTTAGATGCATATGGAGGAAAATAATGTTCCGATGTGGTTGATACCAACAGGGTTGCCACATCCTGGAAAAGTCCTGGATTTTTTTTTCTGTCCTGGAAAGTCCTTGAATTTTGTTTATAAGTCCTGGAAAAAGTTTGGAAAGTTTTCCCGTGATTTACCAGGACAGAATGTGAATTTTTTTTTAGTTGTGATAACTGGTACGTTGTAATTGTACAAAGGTATTGTTGAAATAATTTGCTTTGTGAAGGTCCTTTAAAATGGTAAATTTAAAAGTTAATTTGTTAAAAGACAGAGCTTATTTTTGTGCTGGCGCATGCATAAAAAAGTCGCTATCGTAGCCTTAACCCAACCCTAAACCTAACCCAAACTGTATCGCAAACTCCAATCCTAACATTAATCTTAAACCTGTATAACCCTAAAGTACGTTTTCTTTTAAGAGGATTTGTCTTATTTTTCTGTAGGACACCAAGAAAGTAGCCAAATGTCTTCTTTTTTTAATGCTCAGAACTTAAGGTGGGAGTTGAAGACCAAACCGACCAAAAATGATATACTTCCGTCCACACGTGCGTTCAGCTCCCGCCGACCTTAATACAACCGTACTGGCAGCAGATCATTTTTTTGAGATCACTATTTTCATGGGGAAAAATCGGTGCAAAAACAAGTGGTCTCCAAAGGAAAAAACGGTCTTCAGTTTCGGAATTTTCCCTTGGAAAATTGTGTTCTAAATAAAAAAGTCTTTAGTCAGTCCGGTTCACGGTATATACCTTCAGCGTGTTTGGTCGTTAGGGCTTCGTTTTTCGAAACTGTCCTCTTTTTGGTCTATGAAAATATGGCACCCCTACCCAAACGAGAATTTAGAAAAATAGAAGAGAGTAAATGAGTGCCTGTTCTTCTGCTCTGCTCTCTTATTCTCTTTAAGCAGTTCTTGCTTATTCGCCAGCATATAAATAAGCACTTTCTTGTTGAAATGCCAAAATTTGCACTTTACAGTGCAGTATGTATAAATTATTGAATATGATTAGGAAGAGTGAATTTATGAACAGTAATTTATTGCAATGCGATACTCTAGTAGCAGTATTACTGCTAGCAGCAGAAGTGTAGTGGAGTATAGGCCCTCCATTGGCCTGTTGGTAAACACGCTAAAAAATATGACATTTTTTACACTGGGAGTATACTTATGAGGCAGTTTTTTGCAGTAATATGGACTCCCAAAGTAATTCAAACGTACTTCTGAAACAGCTTTTAGGGGGTGGGGGCTAATGTTGGTCAAAAATAAAATCAGCAACAACTGACTAAAATGGCTAAAAATAATCAATTTGATCGCATAAAGCAAAATACTTAAAGTATGCTTTCAAAAAAATTGCAAAGTGTCTATTCAGTATTTCATTCAGTTAATTATCGATCACGTTGTTCAAATCTTGTTTCATTAGCCCCTTCTCCTTAATTATCGAGCGTTATAAAATGCAGACGATTTGAATTAATACGTTTTTTCAAACTAAGTGCCCATTTGCACTTTAGGGTGCTTTGCTTATAGAGAAAAAGAGAGCAAGAGTGGTGGTCATTTACGCTTTTTTGAAAATTGTTATTGTTAGCCGTTAGGGTGGGTGTCCATTTACGCTATTTTAAAAATTATTATGGTTACGGATTAGATTTTGAGTTTGGGTTAGAATTAAGATTGAGGTTATAGCTAGGGTTACAGTTAGGTATTATGTTATGATTACGGTTGGGGTTAGGGCTAGGATAGCGATTTTATATTTGCGCGCTGGTGCATATAAGCTCAGCCTTTTTCAAATGAAGGGATTTTATGGTTTACTTGCTTGAAATAAAGCTAGGACAAAAGTTTTGCATTACCATTACTCACATACTCTAGCCCATTTATGAAACCAGTTCAATCATGTTTTCGCAGTGCTAATTTCTGCGCTTCATTTAAAATGCATTAATTTTTACCAAACTGAGCCTAAAATTTAGTTATTATTGCAAAAAATTATGAAGCCTTTATGCTGGGAGCTTTGCCCCCGGGGCTCAGACTTCCAATGGTCTCCGGCAGCTGGCAACTCCGTCCCCATACCCCAAGCCAAGCCCTCCCATTGCAGATTTCTGGCTATAAACCTGGCTAGTAGTTAGTGCTAGAAATCCAAATGCGTGGCATTAAAGTTTTCTTCAATAACAGTACAAAAAGTGGGTGCATAAAAGAGTAATAGTGAAAATTAGATTTCAAGCCCTGTAAAAAAATCCTGCACAGTCCTGGAAAATGATCTAAAAAACTCCTGGAAAGTCCTGGAATTTGATTTTGCAGTTTCTGTGGTAACTCTGTACCAAGCATAGTCAAAAATTGCAGAAAAAAAGTTTTTGCATGACTGAGCATAGACACCTTGGTATGCATGTTTAGCATACAGTAATGGACTGCTGCTATTGTTTTTTAGGTTGTTTTTATGATCTTTTTGTTTAAGATGTTCAAGTTGCTAATCTTAGGAGCTGGAGGTTCGGGATGTTATGTTGCTACGTGTTGGTAGAGTTTGGCTGACAATTTGAAGTGGCTCTTGTTTTAAGCAAGTAAGTATTTTTATCTTCCTTGATTTCCGAATTAATACATACTGTATAGTGTTATCCTATCCAATTCTATTGCTTAAACAATTCATTTGACTCTGTGTAGCAGTAGATGAATGTTCGAGAATGTGGAATTTTCATCTTGACATCAATGGCGGGTACTTAACTTGCTACTTGAATATGTATAATGCATTGTATATGCTCGTAATTGCGTCACTTTATTCTCATAATTAGGAATACAGACGATTTCGTATTGCATCAAATTACTAAACTGATTAATTATTTCAAATATTATTTTTCCGCAAAATTCCTTCTATAGGCTTGACTGTCTATCTGATGACACCACGAAGGGATCGGTATTAACCCAAATCATTGTAAATGTGCGTAGCTTTTTTAATGATAATCCTTGGATTGATTGAAAAAATGTTAAAATGCTGGCTAAAACAATGCTGTATCTTGAACCCATATTAACGATGTTGAACTTTCTTTGGTTTATAAATGTTTCCTTTACCTTTTTGTTTTGTTGTAGAAATGTGGCAGGCTTTACTACCGTAGTTAGTAGTTACTATTTCATGCAGAAATATATTGCCTAATACTCGGAGATCTGCTGTTGATTCTTTCAGGTTTCAAACGGTTATTCTGTGGCCGAGCGTGTACGATAAAGACTCTCGTATTGTCGGTTGTCCATGCTACCAACATTTGTCATCGCCAAAAAACCAACACGACTTAACGTTCTTAGCTGTGGATTGGAACCTACAAAATATTCTGATTCTGAAATGAACAACATACTGCATGTGATAATGGCTTTAAGACTCTGTCTTTGAGCCAACCAGTATACTCTGTGTTCGCTGCTGATGAAGGGACAAACCCTGAAACGGCAGGCCGTACAGCGATTGAGAATATATAGCTCCTTGATCAGATCTGCGATTTAGTCAGGTCGAGCACTCTAGCTGGGTACGAAACTTACCACAAGTGACAATTTTCCTGCAGGCATTAAGACTCTGTCTTTCAGCCAACCAGTATTTTCTGTTCGCTGCTGATGAAGGGACAAACCCCGAAACGGCAGGCCGTATTGTGATTGAGAATATATATATATTTGGATAAAACTGTCGGCTTTCAGAGCGCTATTCCACATCCTTTCGTCGAATAACAATCTGCGACAGCTTCGTACAACGAAAAAGTTTTTAAGCATCAAAGATCTTACCATAGTTTGACGTGTGTCATTGTAATTTCTCATAGCTAATAAAATAACTTTAAAACTTTGCTGGGCACAAAACCAAGAAGACTCAATGCAACAAATTGCACTTCAGAACATTTCTTTCTTCGTTGATTTTTTCATGAACTTTTGTTACTGTCACTTATATTTATTGCAATTACAGTATGTGAGCATATCATAGCATCCAGACCGTAACCATACATGGCATTTTACTGATAGGTGTTTGAGGTGTTTTGCTTGTTATGTTTTATGCAATAGCGTATTTTTCACTTAATCGGTTTACTTCTAAATCAGTTCATGACTCAATGCGACGAGGTTGTTGATCATGTGCATCTTCAACAGTTTTGACCAATAATACGAGAAGCGTTCTACGTACTTTCTTTTTACAATGCTGCTTTGCTGTTTGAAGTATTTGTATTTTTTAGAAATGCGGGAATTAGGTGTTGCAATTTTAATGCTTTATTTGCCCATTTGTCTCAGTGCGTTGTTTTTAACAAAATTTGGCGTCTTGCTTTTCTTCTTTAACAAATTTTTTAAACTAATATTCGTAAATTTTTTGTTGACGACTTTTTGTTTACGATTTTAATGCAGTGATTGCATGATGCGAATGGGTTGGCTGTAAGGGGTGTAGGGGGGCCAATTTACGCTAGAAAAACCAACCTAGCAAAGCTTTATGTTGCTATGTATATTCTAAATTTGGTTAATTGCAGCCTACGTTGGCAAGGTGACGATAAATTAGCCTCGACTTTGGAATTTTTTCAAGTTCGATCGCATAGCTTGTTACTTTTGCTCTGTTGTGTCTACTCTTTTTTTACTGTATTTTGTGTCAATTTGTCAGCAGCGTGGTCACGTGAGAGTCGTTTTCACGATGATCTTAATCGTATGATTTTGGTTCAATTCACAGTCCGAACCATGGTCACGTTGTTGCGTTTTTATATCAAAAGTTGGAAACTAGTCAACTCCTAAGCGGGTGCGGATTTGTTCAAAGGATAGCGCCATCGTCGCTTTCTCGTGTCAAAAAGATAAATGAAAGATGCGTACCGTATTTCCTTGAATGGAAGCCGCTGTTACTTTTTTTTTTTTCTTTGAACGTTTTGTGCGGCGTCTGTGTTTTTTTTTACATGAACGTTTTCGTCTTCAAATTGATGCCCTGTGGGTAAACTTGAAATTTAAGTTTACCTACCATAAGTGACAAGAAAACGGGAACTGTAAGTCAGCTGCGATTTTATTGTCTCTTGAAACACTCATAAACAAAGTTTTCAATAAAAAAGCGGTTTTATCATTGTCCATTGCAACTTCTACTGTATTGTTTTTTATCGAATTCGTGCAGCTTCTATTCAAGGAAATAGGTAAATGAATCGATCATTCTTGTGCTTTGGTTTTTGTTTCAGATGCACGTCCTTTCGACTCCAGCGCTGCTGTACACAGCTGCTTCAATGCCCTGTGTAGTAGCTCTGACTGATTAGTTTGCAGTAGAAATTAAAGTTGATACCGTGTGCTATCAGTTAAAAACAACATGTACAAGGTAGTGGCCCCATCTAATGGCTTGCACGGGGTCCTTAAAATGTTTAGCCCGTTGATTGTTTGGACCACGTGTTATTTAGTTGTGTACTTGTAATCTGTCACAGTTTTCACTTGTATTCGTGAATGCAATCACGTATTGTAATCAAGTCATTTACACGTCGGTTATACTATTTATGTTTGATTTCTTGCAGCTGTAAAACCTGGTAATTCGGTGCTTTTTTCATAATAAATTAGCATTTGCAACTTTTCCTGTTTCCAATATGTCTGATTGAAGTACGTGAGGTATCGAGTTCAACAACTTCCGCACCAATCGTACGGTTTACAACAAGATTTGAGAAATTTTCACCGCATCGCAATAAATTTCAACCAAAGCTTTACCAGCAGGGGTGCCAATCTTTGTTGAGCGTTGGGGGGGATAATTCGTAATATTCCCCCAGTTTTGCCCTATTTTCAACATTGGGGGGATGAACCTCGACCACGACTTTTTTCAGGTAAGCAAATTAAGTGAAGACCGAAAAAAAGAAGGTATTCACCGAAAATTCAAGAGTTTTTTTCCGGAATCTTGTGAAGGCCAAACATTATCCAGCGCTCAGATGTAGACCATTGGATAACTCAGACCCAGAGAATTCAGATCTTGGAAATTGATAAGTGGATCAATTTCCCAACCCGCCTATTTCCTCGACAGTATAACAAAGTAGAAGTAGTCTCAACAGACAACTTTATTGCAAGCAAAGAAAACACTCAGTCAAAAGCATTTCGCAAGACGGGCAAAGAGAGGGTAAACGGGACAGACGGGTTTTTTAATAGATGCGTTGCCAGCACTAGCAATGCATCAACAAGTTAAACGTATCTCAAAATTCACTGAATGAATAAAAACAAAGCAAATAGCGATTTTTAAAGCACGCACAGAAAAAAGGTATATTTTTTGTTATCTTATTAAAGCTAAAAACTGGCCACACCCAAAATGACATTACAGAGACAATAATTTCAGACACCGATTTCCTAAGCAGCAAAGTGTGGCGGAAAAATCAAATAATTTGTTGACATAGGCTTATTGCATGCTGTGTGAATTTTCTTTATGACTACGCGGGTCGCGAGTTCATGCCCTGGGTAGTCTCCGGGCTCCCTGCTAGGTACCCTTTATGAGTAAGTGCAGCAATAACTATTCAACTTTTGAAGCGGTAACTTGATACGCGTTAGGTAATACAGATTTAAAAACAGGTGTACAAACGACGAACTTTCGACTTTATATGCTGGCGACGGCAGGAAAATTCTCCAGTTTATCAATTTCCAAGATCTGAATTCTCTGGGTCTGAGTTATCCAACCATAGTCAAATTATTGGGGGTGTTGCAGTCAAATCATTGGGGGAGATATATCCCCCCGGGTTTCGGCAACCCTGTTTACGAGTAACCATGGATGTTAATAAATTTAAACCAAAGATTTTTACAATAACATAGCTTAATTTTACCGTGGATTTCCATGGTTGAACCCAAGCCAAATTAATGGCAAGGGACACCGAATAAGATATTCTCAACGGTTATATTGGCTCTATCGAAAAGCCTATTTAAACCATTTGATTGAGAGAACAAAAATTCTGTACCGGTTACATATGGGAAGATTGCGCATGAAACTGCCATCGCCGGAGCGAAGAAATATGGTGGGGGATACCGGTACAAAATAAAATGCGAGAGGAACATACAAATCTCGAGCAAATTTTGCTCATCTAAGTTAGTGTAGTTTTGTTACAAATAGTGCTACTAAATATCACCAACTTTTACCATGGTGTCAATTGTAGAATAGCGATTGAGGAAAGGGTGAGGTGTGAAGGGGGATGCAAGTTTTAATAATCATATGAACAAAATTTTTTTTGTTTAGTAACAAGATTGAGAGTATATGCTTTTATTTGGTAGGTTTCAAAGTTTTCAAAAATATTTTTAAGGAAAAGGCACTCCATGACAATACTTGACAACCTCGGCTAAGGTAAGTAACAATATTATCGATCAATGTTTCAATTATCTGCAAACAAAAGAGAATTGCAAATTATGTAATGGGTTGAACCTAGTCGCGAACAAATTACCGTCAGTGGAAGAGCACCATAATGTCCATAAGACTCTTTACGGTGTACAGTAGTACACTGACCTTTAGCTTCTAGTCTAGATGTTTTTCTAAGATTCCGCTCGATAACGAATCATCATTCTTTATCAAAAATTGCAAACAACAGACATCGATACCGTAGTTCCAGGTTAAATTTACGTTCATATTTCAGCAGCCCATGAAATCATCGACGCACCTATGAATAGCCGTAGTTTGCCTTCGTTAGAACGCATTTCATTATTGCGCTACCCCAAGCCAGCAATCAAGCGCATTTAAGCAGAAATTGCGTTAACATTAATATCCAGTTTCAGCTTTTTCACCATTCACTAAACTCCGTAATTGTTGCATATTGTTTACTCAAAAATACCTTTGTTACGTTTTCCGCAAACTTTCGAACACAGCACAAAATTGAAATCGGAAAATCACTCAAGCGTGTTGTTACGTTTTCCGAAAGCTTTCGAACAGCACACACAAAATTAAAATCGGAAAATCACTCAAGCGTGTTGATTCTGACTGCTTTTTTTTTAGTGTTCTAGACTCTACCCATTCTAACCTTACCCTACGGTAATCAACGTCAGGGTTGCGAATAAAAATTATTTAAATCTATTAACATCAGAGACCTAGACCTTATGTCTGAAGTAGAATATCTTTGGAACAGCTGGAGTCAAAGGCAATCTAGTCTTATGCAATTGACCTAACTTTAAATACCCCCATTAATATTGCCTTTTGTCCTTGTTTAAGCACGAAAATTTAAAAAGCTGGTACATTTGATACAATACACTACACAGCTTCTTCAATGTAATTTAATGCAGAGTGTTATAAAACATCATATCGTAAATTATACACCTGCACAAGTACACAACACATTGTACAACATTCGCTCTCTGAACAACATAAATTTCGATTTCAAGACAGCAGTGAAATGTGGTAGATATATAATGGTTTACTGGTAATCAAACAATTCAAAGTTTACGCATTAGTTTGGATTTCAAAACCATACCAATACAGCTAAATTCCAACTGTCCCACAAGTCATATATATTAATGAAAATTTAAGAACTGGTGCTGGCATATATCCGACGTACCAGTAGGTAAGTTTTGAACAAGCAACAATTCAAAATCTTTCATGTTTAACTCACCAGGGAATTTGGTATCACAAAAATCGATTATTAGGAAAATTCTTAAGTTTTGTGTAGGCACAAATTTATAGTTAAGTTTGAAGTACAAAAACTGAGCAGGCTATAGCCTAATACACTTCAGGATGTTTTGGACGCAACCAGTTTGATGTAAGAGGTTTTAACCCAGTAGGGTGGAGTGAAAAAGAACTTTTTTTCGAAATCGAAAAAAGTGTAGTTCTTAAATCCTGACAAATACTCTAAAAATCCGAAAAACATTGGTTTGGGGCTGTTGCCACTTTAGGGGGGCTAGCAACACCCCCAAATCTGTTTTAGGGGGGCCAATTTACCCCAAAAGGCCATAACTTGAGAACCGCTTATCGTAGAGACTTCATTTATAGCTCAAAATTTGCGTAATTGCCATGTTTATATCAGCTCTAAGAGAAAGTTTTAGTCTGTTTTGATCGCAGAAAAACTTATGACCAAAAATGTGGTTTTTCTGCCATTTTATCGAAAAATCATGTCAATAAGCTTGTGTTTATGCACTTATCTGCCCATATAGAATCTAGATTACAGGCATTATTACGAATAGGTTGAAGCTGGTTTGATAGCCACTGGTTTCCTTAGCAAAACCAAATCTGTGAGAAAAGAAAAACAGAAATCAGTTGAAACATTTTGCGCCCTAGCATAAAATCGTCTATTGTATAAATTCTAACATGACTTTTACTTTTACTGTATTTATTTTACAGAATTTAGCTAAAATATTTTCAGTTAAGCCATCACGTTGTAGTATATAATTGACTTGAATTCTAAAGAATGCGAAGAAGAAGTTCAAATACAGTGAAGACATTACATAGTGGCCATACATTTACAAGTCGCGACAGCTTTCCTCCAGGTGTGTTGCCTACAAAACGACAAGTGATAGAGCGAATTCTTCATTTAAAAAATTTTCGGACTGAGACCGTAGCAAATGACATAGCTGAAGAAATTCATGATAGATGGATTTGGTGCAATGTGTATCCGGTTCATAAGTACACAATATCAAAAAAAGTTCAGAACTTAGTCGCTTCATTTAGTTCACTTGACCGTTGGACAAAATCAAGACGAGGAAATACGTTTTTGCAAAGAGAATCCGAATTTATGCAGACAATTGATAGTTTGTTTGATGTCTTTTGTGTTGATGATCAACAGAGAAAAAATCTGGAGAAACAGCATGGCTTACGAATGGCAGAAGCAGATTATGCGTTTTACCAAGATCAAAAAAGTGAACGAGTTGGCAAATGTATGGATACTGTTGTTCCTTTATCTTCTTCTGACAAGATGTTTTTAAGGCGCCACCCTCAATCAACAGAACCGACGTGTTCTTCTACTGAAACTGCCGCCCCTTCCACGTCAGCTTGTGGTTATGTCTCAGATTGCAGCTCAGTGCAAACAGAGCATTCACAGTCTTCTACTACTTCCGAATTCGTTCCGGATGCAGAGTCATTTAGTCAAAATCGAATGAAGTGGAGCAACCTTGCTAGAATGAGCGAACGATTTCAAGTATCAGACAGAGCTGCTGCTGCGATTGCCAATAGTGTAATGCAGGATTTGGGTTTCATAACGGAAAACGACAAGACCTACGTTATTGATCGCAGCAAGCTTCGACGAGAACGAGAGCGATGTCGGACTGAAATCAGGGAGAAGGAGCAAGAAAATTTCAAGCTAGTGAATGCCATTTACTTTGATGGCAGAAAGGATGCCACGCAAGTCACCATCCAGGGACCAAATGACAAGTATTACAAATCGGTACAACTTGAAGATCATTATACACTGATTGGAGAACCTGGCGAATACTATCTGACACACTTTTCCACCGAGGATGGCAAAGGAAAAACGATTGCACAGAAGATTTTCAACAACATTGTTGACACGGAATTACATAATAAGCTTGCTATAGTTGGCACAGATGGCACTGCATCGATGATTGGCAAATATAATGGCTGCATTCGAAGTTTGGAAGAGCTGCTCAACAAACCCCTGCAATGGGTGGTGTGTTTGTTACATACCAATGAACTTCCATTGCGGCATGTTTTTACCATGCTTGATGGTACCACGAGCCCCGACTCGTTTTCAGGTCCAATTGGAAAATCGCTAAATGGAGAAGTTTCAAGCTGGCCTGTTGCTGCTCATTTTAAATCAATCCCAAATCCACTTTTGTAAAGTTGCCTGTATCTGTCATAGAAGATTTGAGTGCTGACCAGCATTATGCGTATAAGATATGTTCTGCTGTAATCGAAGGAGTTTTTGACAGCGACTTGCAATATTTGAAAGTTGGTCCCATAGTTCATTCGCGATGGCTTACCCTCGGTTGTCGCATTCTTAGGTATTACATTTTCATGGATAATCCCTCCTCTAATTTAGAAATCTTAGCACAGTTTTGTCTTCAAGTCTACTTCCCAAGTTGGTTTGAAATCAAGTCAAATAGTCAACTAACTCGTGGTTCTAAAAATTTGTTCAATTTAGTCCAAAGAATTCTTAATGTTCCAAATGAAATCGTTAGGGAAACTGCATTAAAAGTGGTGCAACGAAACGGATTTTTTGCTCACCAGGAAAATATTTTGGTTGGAATGTTAGGAGATGATGATGAGAAAATTAGAATGCTAGGAGTGAACAAAGTTCTTTCAATTCGTCGAGAATTAACATCAGCTGATTCGTCGAATCTCCTTGCTATGAGTGTTAATGAAGAGCATTCTTCAGAATTAACCTGTGATACATCCTCAGCTCTGTCGGTACGCCCATTTAATGTGCCAGTAATCAATCTAACCGCCACTTCGTTTGACAAGATGGTGGACTTGACTTCCTGGCAACATCAGCCTCCTGCAATTGAACACTTAACGGATACAGAAATTGAACAATGCCGAGCAAGGCCATTGAAGCTTGACCATCCATGTCATAATCAGTCTGTGGAACGCCATGTAAAGTTGGTAACAGAGGCATCAGCTCAAGTTGAAGGCTTTGCACGAAGAGATGGGATGATTCGGAAGAAGATTAAATCTCGTAAACTTCTAAAAACATTCAATACTAAAATGCAGTTTTGACATTTTTTATTTTGTGTAGGTAGCGGATAATCGAAAACTTAAGCGGGCTTACTTATGTTTAATGTTTGTGGGCGGCTGGGCGGCAATGGAATGGTGTAAACTAGAGAAGGTATACAGTACAGACAAACTTGCGTGGTATCTTTTCGGACTAGTGTTTTTTTTTATTAATAGAACCCTTGTGTGTGGATTATAAAATTTTAAATTGCAATGAATCTTGCTTTATAATGGGAAAATTCTTTATCACTATGCCTCTGGGTTTACATTTTAGATTCAATTGATATTGTATACCTACATGGGTAAACGTCATTATATTATTGAATATTGCGTAAAGTTTATGTTGTTAAATGTAAGTGGTTGTAATTAGATAAACGTTATTTGAAATGCATTTCGGTACACCAAACTGCTTCTGTTTGTAAAACTTATTACATCTTGCTTCATAAGAAATGCAGACAAAATGCTTGGGTGAAGAGTTTCTCTGCTGGTTAAATAGCTGTTTTATATTCCACATTTCTCTTAAGTTTAGTCTACAGCATGTTGTAAAATATACATCAGCGTTAACTGGTATCTGTCCTATTTCAATCTCATTTGTAATAATGGCGGTAATCTAGATTCTATGTGGGCAGATAAGTGCATAAACACAAGCTTATTAACATGATTTTTCAACAAAATGGCAGAAAAAACACATTTTTGGTCATAACTTTTTCTGTGATTAAAATAGACTAAAACTTTCTCTTAGAGCTGATACAAACATGGCAATTACGCAAATTTTGAGCTATAGATGAAGTCTCTACGATAAGCGGTTCTCAAGTTATGGCCTTTTGGGGTAAATTGGCCCCCCTAAAAGATTTGGGGGTGTTGCTAGCCCCCCTAAAGTGGCAACAGCCCAAAAACATTTTTTGGGGGGTTTTTAGGGTATTTGTCAGGATTTAAGAACTACACTTTTTTCAAATTTTTTTTTCACTCCACCCTATTAACCCAGCTATGTTGTGGTTAGAGTTAGGAATAGGATTTTGCAATAAAATACCTTAAAAATTGAGGCAAAAGTTTCAGTGTTCCACGAGGTGCCGTGTCAAGTAAATCGACAGCGTAAAATTTTTCCAAGTCAAACAGGTACCGGTATGCCAAAAAGTCGCAGACTTGCTTAATAATACTGAATAGGCTTCTGCTAATCACAGTTGAAACATTTCACCTGAGCAAAAAAGTGCATGTAGTTAATCTTGTAACAGTAAATAGGCTATCTAAGTTAGCCTACTTACTTTTAAGTCTTAAGACTTTTTAAGTCTTTTTATGGGGAGGTTCCTAAAAGTCTTGCAAGGTTCTGTGTTTAGCCATTGTTGTTGATTTAAAAGTTTGAACTAGCCAAGGCTGACATTAACTACAGTAAGCTTTAAACAGACAAAAGTAAACCAGTTATTTAAATCCCGAAACTCAAATGCAATGTCCTTGCAAATCTTTGATCTAAAATCAAACAAAGCATTACTTAAATTAGCTAAGTCTGAACCTTGTGCGATTCAAACAGCCTTAAACACTTACTCTTAAATAGCCAACCCTACTGTTAGCAGGGCATGGTATGGAATGTAGGGAAATTTCGGTATGGAATATGGAAGATGCCAGAATGGAATGGAATGGAAGATTTCAAGAATGGAATGGAAGGCAATCTTCCATACCAATTCCATACTAGATTTAGCACATGGCATTTACAGAAAAATATATAACTTACGTATAGTGATAACTAAAATCTGTGGAAGCATTTATAGCAGCTAATCATCTGCGACAAATTAATAGGGTAATACCTAATACGGTCATGAGCATTGCGCAAACAGTGCAGGCATTGCATCATCAAATCATAAAATATGTTCGTTGCAATTTGCAACTGCAGTGATGCTAACAGGTTTAATTTTTATTTTGAGAATGACAATTTGCCTAGTGACTAAACTATTCCATCGTAACGAAGATTTGTATTTACTTTTCTCTCCTCGATTGAGGTTAATTCTTTGTTGTTATTTTTCTGTTTTGCCTTTACGCTTTTTTAGGTGTGTTTTTAAAATGTTTTTGCAGTTTGGCTAGGCTAAATTTCATAGTTGGTGTGATTACAAACTTGCAATCATAAAACCCTAAGCATACGGGTAAACCTATTGTCTGTTGATTAAGTGGTTGATATAGGCCAGGGAGCCCGCTACCCCAATCGAAAAGCCACCGATGATGAAAAAATGACAACAAAGCTTATTGTTTCTTCAGTTTCACTTTATTTTAGTATTTTCGTGTACAACAGTAGTAATTAACAATAATAATGATGACCAGGGGGCCCCCTTGATTCAAATTCTTGCCAAGCGATTTAAACGTATAACCCAGGAGAAATTCATGGTTTTGCCCTAAAACTTGCAAACTCAGACCCTTATCTAAACCGTTTTATGAACGTAGTGCCCTAGCATGATTAGCAACCATCTATTGCACCAACTTCAAATAATAATAGTCCTGCACCTCACCAGTTTTTACGCAAAAAAATATTAAAAAAATAATTAGCTGGGGAGTTGCTCATTAGATAAGTTATTATTGAATTGAGGGGGCCTGAGCCCCCTAGTCGTACACGCACTCCTAAAACTGGTTATTTTCAAAACAAAAATCTCTAAAACAAATCTTCGAGTGAATTATTATTTACTTCTAAAATTTTTGAAGGAGGCAATGTACCTTGCTTTACCCCAACTGGGCCAACTCACTTACAAAATTTAACCCCAAAATGCAAGATTTTAAACGTGTTTTGGGCTTGACGTATAAGTACCGGCAGGACTAAACAATTGGAGCCTTTCAATTGGCTTTCAAATATTAAAAATGTAATTTTTTTCAAATTGTTCTAAAAACGTGCGAAATGTGATCCAAATGGCATTAACATTAAAACAGTTATTTTTTCCAAAGCATTACAAAAGATCGCTCAGCGGCTGGGGGCTTTGCCCCTGTTACCAACAGGCAACATTTAACGGTAACCCCGGAGGAGCTCGCGGGTCTTCACTTCCTTTCCACTAACGTTTCTGAACTGAACACCAAGCTTATAGATATTGTAAAAGTATAATATATTGGTTTCAGCCAGATTAAAATATGACGAATTCAAAAAAAAGGAAGCAAAAATTTGACCGAGGCTTTCCAAACTTCAAAACAAATCAGCAACAGAATTCAACTTAAACCAGACAAAATAAGTGCGGTGTTTCTTGCACTGCCGTCAACTAAAAATTTTATTTTATTTATTTATTATTATTGTGAATAGTGGCGCTTTAAAACAGCGGTGGTTTATCAGCACCGTAACAAAATTGACTAAAAAACACAGATAGATATATGAAATGCTGTGAATTTAAAAAATTGTGGTTGAAATTAAAGAAAGAGAGAAAAGCCAGTACTTTTGAAACGACAGCAGGCGCCTGGTATCACCACAGAAGCGCTCAAAAAATAACCTCGTAGAAACACAAATAAAATTATTAGCATTTCATATAACCGCACAGATCTACCAGAGTAATTTACTATAAAATACGAAACACTTTTACAATAGGAAATTGGTAAACAAAGTTTGTAAGGCACACATTGTTAGAGAAAAGGTACTTTTAAAAATGTTTTTAGGATAAACTCTAACTTTACATGTATTACTATATACTAACAAATTACAATATATTGAACGAAATATATTGAACAAAGAAGAAACACAATCGAAGATTGGTTGCGGTAGAGAAAAATCAAGCATAAAAAGAGAATGAAAACGTTTTATAATAATGAGCAATAGGTCCTGCTTGGCTTTGCCCCACCCAAGCCAACTCATACTTAGACAGAATAAACAAGCTCTTTGAGTATTTTTAAGTGATTACATGTACACAATTGATTGTTACACAAAATGGTAGTAATAAGATTAAACGATAGCCAGTAACATTTTAAATGAACCGATTGGAGGAGCAAATATAGTGAATAAGATGGGGATACACAACCTTGTTTGATTATATAGATTTCAAATCAAAGTTAAGGCCTAATTTTTCCACAGCACTTTTCAGAATATTACGATCAGTTGAATAATTTGGGCAAACAAAAAGAAAACGTGGGACAGTTTCCGGAACTTTGCATTTGGAACATAAACCAGTGTAATGGCAATTTATTCTAAATAGATGCTGATTTAAGCAGCTATGAGCAGTTTGAAGTCTAAGAATTTCTTTTGATTGAAAGGAAGGTACATTTTGGACATTTGGGAATAAAATTTTGTATCGGCCACCGGCGGGATAAGCGATGTAATGACGATTCCACTTCTCGTAGATGTGATCCCGAATGAATGATTTGACTTCTGAATAAGATAATTTAGTTTCGACTCGCTTAATTTGAACGTCATTTGATGAGCATTGTACAACGATCTGAAAACATGTTTGGTTAAGTTATCAGCGATTTCGTTACCAGAAATCCCGGAATGACTAGGAACCCAGAGAAAAGTAACTTTCAAATTAGAATTAGTTAGATAGTGATTCAATAACAAAATTTTATTTAAAATAATAATGCTTACCCCACTGCTTCGAATTTAGAGCCTGTAAAACAGAATAACAATCGGTTACAATGAGGCTTTTCCAGGGTCTATTTATGGCTATCCAATGTAAAACAGATAGAATAGCGTAAAGATCGGCAGAGAAAGCAGATCCAAGGCTATTAATCGCTATTGATCTTTTTGTATTTGTTTGCGGTGCATAGAAAGCAGAACTGGTGCCATGCTGACTATTAGAACCGTCAGTAAATAAAAGAGTGAAATCCGCATAATCAGTATTAATTACGTATGAAAAACAAGATCTAATTAAATTAGTATTATCATTTTTCCTGCAAACAAAAAATATGTTAAGATTTGTCAATCAGCCAAATAGGAATGTCGGGCAAGACGATAGCATTTAAATTCATATTAGGTTTATCAAAGAAACCTTTTGTTCTCATGTTAAAAGAACAGAAACCATGATTATCGCGTTGAGACAAAGTAACGTGATGCTGAAACATTGCGGCCCCTTTGAAACGTAAATAAATTATGAAGTTTCAAACAGAAATAAAGGTGAAAGCATCACAAACAAACAACAAAATCTAGTATATTTAAATAACACAACATTTTTTGTGCCAACATTGGTAAACCTTTTAAGAAAACGGTGTAGAAAAAAGGTTCCGGTATAACAAATGTTAACGTTTCATAAGTTCGATAACAAGCGATAAAAACACGATTTAATTTTGCAAAAATAATCACAGTAAAACAACACGACGCAAATGAACAGCAAAGACTGTATCCAATAATATATTTCATGAATAGTAAACACAAACAGTTAAACCGGGGCAATTTTAAAAACATCTCTGAGGATATATTGGATCTTTCCTGCTTCACTCCCCGAGTGATTTGCCAGCACTGCCACGGTGGCCCGTTGCACAATTTCTTTACCCTTCCTAATCTGTGGGTGAAGGCAATGAATGCGACCAAGACGGTACAACCCCCGTTTTGCAATATCCTCAGCGTCCCCCAGAACGGGTGTCTTGCATTAATAGGTAATTCAGCATTTTCCAAGCGTCCCTCAACACGCAGCATAAATTCAGCATTAACCCAAGGGCGAAGGTTACGCAAGGTTTTCAGTTCGTTAATTTTACGCATTTGTTCAGCGCTGTTCACATTAGACTGTATTTTTTTCAACAGTTGATCAAAATTGTCTGGAGATCCTTCTTTCAAAAGTGTTATAGCGGCCCCAAAACTTTAAAATTGCACGTATTTAACGGCATCTATAAAACCACGATCAAGGTACGCAGTATTCAGTTTGGGTCTTTGAAAAGGTATGCCTTTACTTTTAGCAATGAGAAATTGTTTAAAAGCATTTAGATTCGCAAAGCGTTTTTTAAGCAGCGTATACAGGTCAGGCGCACTTTTAATCAGATTATGAATAAAGCCATCATTATTTTTAGATATTTTAAGTTGAGCAGGTACAGAGATTGCTCGCACAGCCGACGCAGAGGGAACCGGTGATGGGTCCTCAACATCCCGCGAGAGAAACTTCGGAAAGGTATTGGTTAAAGTGTCCTTCAAACCTGGGTTCTTCAGACCACTCGTTCTAAGCATTTTAGTTCTTTTTAAAGCGTAGTCATAATTACTCGGTAAAGTTTCCATGACGTCTTGTTTAAGAGGAACCGGAATTTCGTAGCGATCTTCTACAACTATTATGTTTGATTCAACTAGGGCTTGCGCAATTTCATCATTTTTAGAGGGTTGTAATTCCTCCTCTTGGAGTTCAAGTTGCCGCAAATTTTCTTTTAACGTGGCATTTTCCAATTTTAATTCATCCCAATTGTGGACATCGCAGTGGCACGACACGACTTCCACTCTCCTGTTCTGAACTGAAGCAGAACAGGCATCCATGCGGCCACCGCTAGCCACAGGTCCCAAACGGGTCAACATTAAATTTGGTTCATCAAAGTTCAGACTTTCACGTTCCTCTAACACAGTTAAAAGTGCCTTATCGGATTGTCCAATGAGGATATCAATACTGTATTTTTACGATGAGGCAGAGTGGGTATTTCAAATCCATTAAAGTGCATTAAATCCAAAGTATCAACGCGATGTGGCAAAGTATCTTCGTTATCAACGAACTCAGGGACAACCAGCGTATCTTTTATCGCAAAGTTTTCGCCAGAGGACAGGGATTCATGATTGAAATTAGTGAGTCCCTTACAAGACATTGTTCCCTCTCCAAAAATGCGAATCGATTTTACCGAGTCGACGTTTCGTTTAAGTCCTAATTCGGTACACAAATTATCAAAAATTAATGGTCGCCTGCGAGGCGGTATCAAGCTGAGCATATGCTAAAGAAGACTTTTTAGTATCTGGATTTATGACCCGTACAGCAGTAGTTCTCAACAGGACCACTCGCTGATCTGGATCATTTACTTTTCTAACAGCAGAAACGGTTTTACTGTCACTTTCAGAGTTACTGCTAGATTCCAAAACTGTAGGTGTTTTGTCTGCGGCCCCGACATTTCGAGGGGTAGCGTAGCAATCATGTAAAGCAGTCATAGGCGTAGCCAGGGGGGGGGGGCAGGGGGCCCGGGCCCCCCCCAATCAAAACTCCACTAACGACAAAAAGTTACGACAACATAGCCTGACGATGTTTAGTTGCAGTTTTTTTTCAGTAACTGCGCACATAACAGTAATTAAACAGTAAAGTAACAGTAAAGCTAACGGATTCGGCCGAAAAACCACTCTCAATTTCGGTGAAGACCTTTTTTTTTTTTGGAGATCACCTGATTTTGGGCGGAAAAATCGTTCGAATTTCCGATTTTGGCCCAAAATTCACTCTCAATTTCGGTGAAGACAACCGAATTTTTGAGGGTTTGGGCCCCCCCCAATCAAAAATCCTGGCTACGCCTATGAAAGCAGGGGCATGTTTAGTTTTAGAATCAGGGCGACATTTTCGACATTTCGATTGATGCGCGCAGTTACGAACAGGATGTCCTAAAGATAAACAATTCAAGCATCTGCACGAATCAATTACGGTTTGTCGTTTAAGATGATTGGACAAAGCATTGAACTTAGCACAATCGGCGAGATAGTGTTTTTCTGCGCACAAAAAACATTCTGGTGGCGATTTAGCAGGGGAGCGTTGATTACGAGACGCAGCACGATTATTAGCTCCAAGCAGATCTCCGTTCAAATTTTTTGCCGAGTCTGGTGCAGTGGAGAACGCTGTGTGACGAACCCTTACAGTATTACGCTCACCGCCAGAATCACGTGATTTAACTTTATCTTTATTAGTTTTGAACAAAGCTTGTGCTTAGTCTGAGGTCATTACATTTATTTCATGCACTGCAAAATTACGCAGTGCTTCAAAGCCTTCAAAATCTGGTCGATCTAAGTTAGAACGCCTATCAAGATAATCAATATAGCGACGTTTTAAACTACCAGGTAAACGATTAGCCACGTCAAGCAAGAGCTGTTCAGAAAGTTTATCGACTTTGTCATAGGCATAAGCGAAAACTTCTAATGTATTAAGATCTTTGTTAAAAGATTTAAGCGATGAAACCGTATGGGTTACTTTAGCACCATTTCGGATTTCTAGTACTTTCGGCTCGGACAAAAAACCAGAGACTCCATAACGCTGACGCAGCCGATCCAGAGCCCGTTCAATTCGCTCACTAGTGCTCATGCTTTTAAACGGCGCAAAAAATAGATTTACCGTCTCACGAGGTTGTCCTACGCAAGAAGCACGTAGTACCTCTAGGCGGCGTTCCTCGTGAGGGGATTCAACCATTAACTTTCGAATTTGATTTTCGAAAAATACAAACGCCAAGTTATTTTCGTTGTATGCAATTTGAGATGCTAAATTTATGTATTCATTTCTTCCCTGACGTTCAAGGTAATTATGCACAGCTGAAGTAGTGTGATCCACAAGTAACGGGTCAGGTACAGGTAGATTTGTTTCAATAGGCAGTTTAGGAATGGTATTAGCTGTTTGAACAGTACGTTTTGTAACGTCATGTACCCATGATCTGGTACGATCGTAACGAGCATCCTCAGTGGGAATTTCGCGGTAAGTGAAGTTTTAATAGTTTGCGACCTCGTTGCACTAGCGGATGCACCACGCAGTTTTAACGGATTTTTTGAAGCTTTACTAAAACCATTATCGAGGCCCAGCTTGGCTTTACTTGCCCACGTGACACTGCCAGTCAAATCTCTCAGTGACTTACGTGAAGCACGAGATCTTCCAGAAGCAGCAACGGACGAGCCCCGCTCAGAACAAAAAATAAGCTTTTGCTCTGCCTCAACTCTGGCTTCTTCCAAACACAATTTTGCTAACGTTTCAGCCTTCTCCACGCGAGCTGCGCGAGCCTCAGCTTCGGATAACATCTTAGCCTCTCTTGCTTCAACCAACTCGGCGGCCGCTTTTAATTTTGCTAGTTTTTGATCTAGATCAATATGACGCGCAAGTTTGCTGGAAGTACCAGTGCTCTCCGCAGTTTAAGACGCGCTGTCAGAGGCCTCGACTTCATCATGAAAACATTTATTTAGTCGCATGTAGCATTTGTCGTAAGAGAAGTAACAATTTTCGTACACTTCTACGATGCGATCAGTTAATTGATCTAACGTACTAAATTCCGTAAGCTGTTGTAAATTGGCGTGATATTTATTATATGCCATTCTTAGAGCGTCAAATTTAGAAGAAAGTTCCTTAAATTTCTCCTGCGAATTACAGCGCTCGAATCGTTTAGATAGCGTAGTAAGTTCAACAATCAAAGTTCGGTGCGTGGTGAGGAGCTTGCGAGGAATATTTCCCTCGTCCAAAATTAAACTGTCGGCACCCCCAGTACCACCACCCACAGCCAAGTCCACAGGATCTCCCACCCGGGCGTCGCTAGCATCACAAGCGAGTGAAGAGGTTTTGTTTCCTCATGCGACTTAATTTTGTTATCCTTGCTACAGCCGGCATCATTATTCTCTACAGTAGGTTCTTGATGTGTATCCTCGCTGCCGTTGGCAACTTTTCCCACTGAACTCATTCTATGTTAGGGATAAAAGATAAAGGCTAGTAAAAAGATAATAACACAATAATATAGTAAAGTTAAATAAAAATAAACAAACGTTCTTTCCTGTTATTGAGTTCCGGATGTTGCTGGTTGATTGAATTGATTGAATCTTCAATATAAATGGAATTCTTGAAAGTGAAAAATAGACTTGTTGGTAGATGGTAAATTCAACAACAAGATGGACCAAAATCGACAGAACCAACGAAAAGACCAAAGATAGAACCACGTGGGTCAGACAAAAGCAAAGTTCCTGCAATCGCTATAGTTATGGACAGGACGAGAAAGATGAACTGCGATTATGGGATCCAAAAAAACTGTTGAAGCCAAACTGTCTCCTCTACTGTCAAGAGCAAAAAATGAAGGTCAAATTTTCTTATGTTACCAACAGGTAACATTTAACGGTAACCCCGGAGGAGTTCGCGGGTCTTCACTTCCTTTCCACTAACGTTTCTGAACTGAACACCAAGCTTATAGATATTGTAAAAGTATAATATATTGGTTTCAGCCAGATTAAAATATGACGAATTCAAAAAAAAGGAAACAAAAATTTGACCGAGGCTTTCCAAACTTCAAAACAAATCAGCAACAGAATTCAACTTAAACCAGAGAAAATACGTGCGGTGTTTCCTGCGCTGCCGTCAACTAAAAATGATAGCTACCAATGCTTCACGCGTTCAATGTGGAAAAAAGGTGTGACGTGAAACATGGCGTAAAGTTGTTTTAAACCAATTTAAATGAATTCGGCGATAGGTGATGATTTGTGAATTGCAACGGAAATGGTCAAGTACGGTAATTAAACGATTGAACTTACAAACGCAAATTCTGAGCAAAATGCAAATTAAGTTAGGAACCGCGTTGAGACAAAGTAACGTGATGCTGAAACAGATAGAATTTAGCAAGAGATGACAAACCTTATCAGAAAGCCAGCCTATGACAGTACGAGTCCTGAGACAATCTTCGATTATATCTCATTCATTTGCAAACAGAATTCTTTAAAGATTTTGTTCGGTTACGTATCGGTATTCATCTGTAAACGAAACGCTCTGAGATTACGTCGGTTAGGTAGCCTATTTACTCGTTAACAAAACGCTCTGAGATTTTATTCGGTTTTTACCGTATTTGCTTGTGGAGTACCTATCGATAGTTTAGCTGCTTGGCGCTAGATTGAATGTTTTTCAAAAACATTTTGTAAGCTTTCAACTGTCTTTCTGTACCAGTAGCTACGTATCTCTGCGTTTATTCTGAATCCATTCGCATTAGCCTTGCAGCTAATTGCTATCTGTGAAAGGCTAGTTGAGTTTTTTTCCCATAAATTCTAGTCTTGCACATTGATGCATCAGCATTTATTCAATTTTCATTTCTTATAATTAATTCAGCATAACGACAAGCAATAATTAATGTTCCTAGCAGTTTAATTTTTAAACTTAAGCAATTGAAAATTACAACCAAGTAGCCTGCTGTATATTCACATTGTGGGTAAAAGCCACCAGGCCTACTCACGGTGATAGTAAAAAACATGACAAAATTCACAATATAAAGCTTTTAATTATTTTGACTTCAGATCTAACACCTATCAAGTCGTGGCTAAAACACTTGCATACCACTATTTTTTAACAAACGGAAACAAATTGGATCAAAGTTGGAATGTCTTGATTGTGAATGGAAATTGTAAGCTATGATGACTAGAAATTGTAAACTGTTGATAAAATACTGTTTTCTTGGATAACATATAACCACTCTTAAACTTTGCAGAAACATTTCAGAAGTCGATTCCGTGTTTAATTTCTTGAATTGATGCAATTCAAAAAAGTAACAGTCTATCTTAAACTTCAGAGAAGAATATGATACCGGTAATTATCTTTATCCTTTGGCTTGTTCATAATTCACAATCATCTGTAGGCAAAATAAATAAGATTTGGTGAAAAACTCTGTCTGGCAAAGGACAATGAACAAACAAAAATACCATCACAGTGCCTATTACCCTATATAATCTAGAAAAAATATAGTTTTTATAAAGATAAGTAGATATCAAACAGGCACTATTATAATAGTTGTATGGGGCATAACATATAAAACTATACTCTGAGAAACTGTAAATGCCATGAGACTAAAAAACTACTGCCTTAATTAGTGCATTTAATCATCATGCATGTCCAGCATTTGCGAAAGGAAACCTTAAACTTGTCGCTAAAACTTGATTGTCTTATACAAAGACTACAATATTAAATTAAGAGTGACTTGTCATATTTTAACACATCAAAAAGCTTTCTTACCTCACACTGTTATAGCACTTATAAGCCATAGTACATCCAAAATAGGCTAAAACCGCTCGGTCTGCAGCTACGGCAGTGATTAGCCCCCTCAAAAACAATATTTCAACTTATGCCTCCAATCAATTTATTACCTTTGATAAATAACTGATACCGGTATTAAAATAATGGCTAGAAACCGCAAAATTTAGCATTTGAGGCCAAAGGAAGGCGTCTTTTACTAAAAGTCCTAATACATTCAAGGATACAAGCTTTCCTTGATATAACAGACATCACTAACTTTCTCCAATTCCACCTCGTTTGTTGCCTACACCCCCATATATGTTTTTTTTTGGCCAATTTGCTTCGGCACCTGGCATAGGCTTTGCCAATGCCCATTTACTTCCATTGCTTTCCAAATGCAAGCAGAAGAATTCTCGTGTTTCATTCATGCGTGACGTCATACAGCATTGTGTTCTCTCTGGGTTTATATAATTCTCTGTGACAGAGCTGCAATAAATACCTTCCGCTCTCATTCAGTACAGTGACTCCATGTTTTCCGATCATACGCTTCCACGTATCTGTGTCTGTTCCAACATGTGCATTAAAATCCCCCATAAGGACTGTAGATTTAGTAGCTGATACTCGTAGAAGAGCATCATTTACTTCATCCACATAAGTCTGATATTCACTTGTGGCATTGGGGCATATACCTGCAATCAGTAGCGGATCTAGAAAATTTTGGTGGGGAGGGATGATAAAATTTATGAGCACAAATTGTGGATAATCTCAAAATTTTGGATGTTTATGATTGATGTTCTTGACTTTGCGCAAACTTGTTGGGGATATTTTTGATCCGTCCCATTCCAAAAACCGACAAGTTTGACGTCCTTCGTGGTCGACTCCTGGGAAATCATAACGACTTCCACTGGCAGTTAGGTGGCCAGATCAACCACCAACCCCGCAGCTACAAAGCAGCTCGAGTCAAACTTGTCGGTTAGGATTTCCGTGGTCACACAAGGGGAACCCTTGTAGTAGGGATAGCCTATGTCTGTCCTTACTACAAGGGTTCAGCGATTTTTTCACTTGTTTTTTTAAGTACCACAAGTGAAAAATCGTTTATTCCCTACAAACCCTCTGCCGCTGTGCAAGCCCTTAAGGTTTGTCCAGTTCGGCCAAGAGTCTTGTCCAGGTTTGTCCAGTTCGGCCAAGAGTCTTGTCCAGCTGGGGAATACCTTCAATTAAAGAATAAAAAGATTGAAATTGATTAACATTGAAAATAATTGTGACATGTTGTGTTCTGTTTGTTTGTCGTAAGTTTGTAATAAAAAAACCACAACAGCTGGGGAATAACTTTGTTAGAGAAGCTGAGGGCTGCCGATGAGAGCTAAAAGCTCAAAACAGCGCTGTCCAGCTCTGTGCACCATTCCAAAAACGTTACCAGTAAGTTATATATCAATTTTTGTTTAATTAACCAATGACATAAAACTAGTTTCAAGTCATTGATTTATCCAATTCAATTCAAATTAATAACATAAAACGCTCTTTTCGTCTTTCCTGCTTCAAAAATCGTATTTATTAACTTTTGCCAACATAATTGTCTGCATCTACACAGAACAGGCGTGGGTTCCAGAAATTCGCAATGAGGGAGCTGCTTTGGGGTCTGGGGGCGGAGCCCCCAGCGATCGAAAATTTTGCATCTTTTTGCAAAAATAACTAAATTTTAGGGCTATTTTGATAAAACATATTGCTTTTAAAACGTGGCATAGCAATTGGCAGTGCAAACATGATTAAACCGGTTGCATAAATGGGCTATGTGAGAAGTGGCTAGTGGTAAAATTTTCTCTTGCTTACATGCTGGTAGATCACAAAATCCTACAGTGTAATAAAACTCGCACGGAGTAATCTATTTCGATTATATTTTATAGAGAAAAATAATTGGACGGGAGGCTAATGGAAAGATATTTAAGAGAGGTGATTAGTAAATAACTAATACTGAATAGATCCCCCCCTGTTCGTGAGTTTATAATATTTTTGTTGATAAAAACTATGTTAAGCATTTTCAATGAGCTATTAAATTTGATTGCTTATTTTTGGCCATTTTTCAAAGTTTTTATTGATTTGTGAGTTTTATTTTTGACAAATTAGCCCCCCTGAATATATGGTTCAAAAAATGCTTTAAATCACGTTTTAGTCCATTCCAGTCCAAAAACCAGTCTCATAAGTGCTAAAAACGAAGTATTTTTCTTATTCTGCATTTTGGTCGACAGGCCAATGGGGGGGGGGGGGCAAAAGCCCTCTATTGGCTGCGCTACTCTCACAGAATTAAAAACTATATGCATCGGACTTTGATATTTCTATTGCCAAAAGTCTATTTTATTCAAGTGTTCAATCGGCATACCGTAACTAACAACGTAATAAAACTACATTCCAGAAGACATTTTACTTGATGTTCTATCAAATTGACACACTTTTTGTGCGAAACCGCACTACTGTATTGCTTGAGGTTTGAGCGAAAATGCGTCATAATTGAACTTCTGTTGCGTTATGCCATTATCGGTGAAAAGTGCGAGTTGTGAATTTCGCTACTTTGGCGCTTTCAAATCAATCGGACCTGTAAAAAACTAATTTCTGCTTTGTAATAAGTTCGCTGTAAAAATAACTTTTTTCTCCCCCCACCCTACCCCACCCCCCCCCCCCCAATGGCTTCAGAAATTATATCACAGTCACCCGGCCTATCGAGTATTCACTGATTGCTTTTTTTTCAAATGTTTAATATTATGCATATGCACGTTATGTTTAGGCTGGTGGGGGGGATGCATCCCCCCCCTAAATCCGCCACTGCCTGCTATAGGCACAATGACCGATCCAATACCTTGAGCTTCAACATACAGACCCGTGATCTCAAAGGAATCCAATCTGACACACAGTCTGACAAACGGGGGCTTGTGAGAATCCCCACACCCGCTTGAGCAGACATACTAGGATCAGCATCAGAATGCATGAGTTTCCATCCGCCATCCAGATCCACGTCGTTTGGTTGAAAAAACTCCGATAATATCGAGATGATGCCGCTTTGCTTCCTCAACCAATTCTAGCTCTTTTCCTGTGAGGGTGAGGATATTCCAATTGCCCAACAGCAGTTGGTGATGGTTGACCCGTGAGTGTGCGACATTATCTCGAGTACGAATACTCTACGCTGCCTCCATTCGCCTCTCCAAACGTGAGCGGGCACATTGGTGGAGCTGCCACTAGGGCTGGCTGGTGGAGATTGTCGCTTATTTTTCGAACGAGCCCCTCTGCCTAAGACTAGAGCGCCATAGGGGTTTCGCTGAATGACGACCTGGGAGTCCCTTGGCGCTCCCCTGCCGGACGAGGTTCCACTCGTGAAGGTGGCCCCATTAACGTCGTTCACGTAATTTTCATTATTTGTGCTCATCATGATTTGTTTTGCAGTTTAATCTAACTGCGGAGAGGTTTTATATCAGAGTTGTCCTTCTCCTAGGTTATATGCTAACCACAGCTGATGGGCATAACCAACCATAGGCATAGCCAGGCGGGGTCCGGGCCCCCCCCCAATTGAAATGCTACCAAGGATAAAAATGTTACAAAAAAGACTATTGTTTCTTCAGTTTCAGTTTCTTTTAGCATCTTTGCTTACAACAGTAATTAACAATAATATTGATCCAAAGGGCCCGGGCCGTTTCAATTTAATTTTTGCCAACCAACTCAAATGGGCCCCTACAATAATATTCTTCTAGGGGCCCAGGCCCCTCAATTTCATTTTGGCCAACCAACTCAAATGGGCCCCTTACAATAATATTTAAATGGGCCTCCTACAATAATATTGATCCAGGGGGCCCAGGTCCCTCAATTTAATTTTTGCCAATCAATTAAAATGAGCCCACTGCAATAATATCTAAATGGTCCCAAATCTAAATGGGCCCCCAGCAATAATATTGATCCAGGGGGCCCCGGGCCCCTTCAATTTAGTTTTTGTCAGTCAATTCAAATGGGCCCCCTACAATAACATTGATCTAGGGGGCCCAGGCCCCTCAATTTAATTTTTGCCAACCAATTCAAATAAACCTCCTACAATAATATCTAAATGGCTCCCCTATAATAATATTATTCGAGAGAGCTCGGGCCCCTCAATTTAATTTTTGCCAACCAATTCAAATGGGCCCCCCTAAAATAGTATCTAAATAGCCCTCTATTTAAATGGGCCCCCAACAATAATAGTGATCCACGGGGCCCGAGCCCTTCAATTTAATTTTTGCCGACCAATTTAAATGGGACCCCTACAATAAAATTTAAATGGTCCCCAATTTAAATGCCCCCCCTAACAATAATATTGATTCAGGGAGCCAGAGATCCCACAATAGTCGGGGGCCTTAGTGAAATCTTTAGGCTATGCGTGTTACACGTTGTTTTTTGGCATATTTTTAAAGTTTGTGGGCCCAATTTGAATTTTCGTCGGTGCCGCAATTTTTTGGGTGACGTCATCACCCCCAAATTGGGGAACTCCCAAAAATCCAGTTTTCAGCCTTTCTTGTCCCGTTTTGATGCCTATATATCGATTATTTGCCCACTTTTAAGTTGCATAGTAGCATAATATGAACAAACAAAAATAAAAGATCGCTAGGCATTTTCGGTGACGTCAAAATGACGTCATCGAATTATTTTTACATCGTTTTTGCTATGTTTTTTGTTGTTTTTAACGAATTTCAATTGCTGTAATAAAACTACTTGCTACTTAACATTCAATTGTTTTGAAGAAGCTTGTTACGTCATTGATGACGTCATTGAAATACCGTTGCTTTAGGGTCATAGGTGGCGGAACCGGGGGAGCCCCGGCCCCCCAGTTTTTTTTTCAGGGGGGCCCTAATTTGTGTGATTTTTTTCTAAAATAACACTGCTAAAAAATGTTTTTGCAACTTAATATTATAGATGTCGAAACCAGAAGACGTAGAATGCAGACTTGCACTCCTAACCGGGTGGGAAAACATTGGATTATATGCATTGACGTTTACGACGATTACTCAAAATAATTTTTGTAGCGTAATTTCTCCTCTTGAGCTTAACACTAGATCGATTCCATTTCCAATTGTGATGCTCGTGTTAAGAGTACGATACCTTCGGTTTAGATTTAATACCTGTGCGGCTGTCATTTTTGCAACTATACGATGTTTACGTTATTTTGAAAGTGATTTCAAATCTCTAAAAATAACCTCCCCCCTCCACGGTTATTGTACTTAGCCGCCATTCTTTGCATTGTACGTAATTATTATAAGCCTCACGGACGAAATAGGAGCGAATTTGATTGGTGTGCAACTGATGAACAATTATAGGTTAATTTGTGGTGTAAAAAATGAGTACTATGCTACATTATTTTCTCAGATAATTTATTCATTTTTTTGTTCTTGACCACCACAAAAATAGTAAATAGCGAATGGATACTAACGCAAAAAGTAACATGTTGAATCTGGAAAAGGAAGAAGCGACGCAATCTTCATATTTTGCACTCACGCGTTTCAAGTAACATTTGGAAGGAAGCCAAAACAGAATGCCTCAAACAACGCTTGCTCTAAAAAGCGTGTTTAAGACTTTGCAATCATTATATGTCTGTAGGAAGGGGGCGGGGGTCTATAGCCCCCCCATTGGCATGTCGACCAAAATGCAAAATGAGAAAAACACTTTTTTAGCACTTTTGAGACTATTTTATTCACTGGAGTGGACTAAATAGTGATTTAAAACATCTTTTGAAACATATGTTCAGGGGAGGGGCTAATTTGTCAAAAACAAAACTAACAAATAAATGAAAAATTTGAAAAATCGTCAAAAATAAGTCATCAAATTTGATCGCAAGTGTAAAAATGCTAAACATAGGTGTCATCAACAAATATACTATAAACTACGGAATAAGGGGGGGGGCTATTCAGTATTAGTTAATTACCAATCATTTCTCTCAAATCTCTTTTCATTAGCCCCCCCGCAATTTTTTTTTTCTATAAACTGTATACGAAATAGATTACTCCGTGCGAGTTTTATTGAACTATTCTATTTTATAATTTATCAGCATCTAAACAAGATAACTAACATTTTACCATTAGCCACCTCCCTAATAGCCCATTTATGCCACCAGTTTAATCATGTTTGCACTGCCAATTTCTAAGCCACGTTTTAAAAGCATTATTTTTTAAACAAAATAGCCCTAAAATTAAGTTATTTTTGCTAAAAAATGCAAAATTTTCGAGCGCTGGGGGCTCCACCCCCAGACCCCCGTGCCTCCGGCGGCTAGGGGCTTTGCCCCCGAACCCCCAGTCTCCGGCGGCTGGGGGCTTTGCCCCCAGACCCCCATTGGCTATCTTCCCCAAAACAGCCCCTGCCCCATTGCGGAGTTCTGGCTACGCGCCTGTTATGTGTTATTTGTATATGTTACTGTTGAGCTTAGCACGTTTATAATGCTAATATAGAAACAAAACGAAAAAGATAACATCGTTGTTTAGCAAACGTTCTGTCGCAGTTCCTGCTTCATCCAGTGGCGATGTGGAAAACTAGCATGGAAGTAACCACAAACGAAAGATAATTGGAACCGATAGCTTTATAACACAACAGATCATAGCAGCTCAGAGGTTGTACAACCGAGCCGGTTAACCGCAATCGGAGCGCGCTCCCTGTTGACACGCCACACTGGTGACCCCGACGTGATTGGATGGTCGGCGCTCGAGACGACGTTAGCAGGCCCCTTCCTACCACTGCTTTCAGAAAGGGGGAAGTGTGTCGCAGTTCCTGCTTCATCCAGTGGCGATGTGGAAAACTAGCATGGAAGTAACCACAAATGAAAGATAATTGGAACCGATAGCTTTATAACTCAACAGATCATAGCAGCTCATAGGTTGTACAACCGAGCCGGTTAACCGCAATCGGAGCGCGCTCCCTTTCACCACGCCACAGTTCGTTAGCAGAACAGTCAAGTTCAGAACCTCCATCTAAACAACCGATAATAAACCAAGGGGAAGATAGCGACAAAAATTCGGATAATGGTAGTGGCCTTGCCAGCGATTTAAGTTCAAGCTATGATAGTCAAAGCGGTACCGGTACTCCCACAATGATAAGTAAGTTTGCAAGTTTAGCAAAACGGAGGGCTGAAGACTTGGTTTGAAATGGAAATATTAAACTGCCTTTTACAATTTACGGTTTGCAATAGACCCATAATATGATAAGCTGAGTTTATTTTTAAGTCAAGCGGACAAGGTAGTGGAATCGCAGTCGCAAAATTAACAGTGATCAAATAAATACTGGAGATTTTGGCAAATCTTTGTGAAGCTATACGTTACTACAAAAAAATTAAATTTTCATAGATTGAAGAAAGGCTGTGGACTCGTGGAGTACAGGAGTCAAAACTTTAAAAAATATCGGGAGTTTAAAAGCCTGCAATGTAATATGTAAACAAAAGGAAAAAATTGGTCAGTATATCCTATACATTTCAAGAAAAAAATTGAGGCAAGACCCTAGCTTATCAGGTATCCTCCTTTTTATCGGGCTCTATGTCGAGTTTAATGTGTACATTTGCAGTGTGTTTACTAACAAATAACAATGTAGCATTTTTGCTGTGACTAAATTTGCGACTGTTTTATTATGAATATTGAATAGGCCTAATATTATTGCTATAGTTTTTGATGATTAATTACGGCTTGGAATAACATTTATGGGCGCACTTTTGTAAACGAACTGCGTTGTTTCGGTAACCTTTAGCGACATGCTGCATTTGCAGTAGCTAGTGCTAAAACAACGAAAATCGTTGTAAGCTTATAACTGCGCGTTATGCGCTGTAGGTGAAAAAACTGGATAGACTTTGGGCCCCCTCCACTTTCAAAATGGTTCTGCCATCGCTGTTTAGGGTTTTACATTACTGAGGCGAGTTTGTTTGCAATATTATTTATAGCAGGTCTCATAAGGGCATGCCTTCATTGACAAACAAGTTTGGCAGTTATGAAAAACGAATATTTTGAGCTGAGCTAATGTAAGTAGCAAAGTCTCGGGCATCATTTAATCACGTTTTCACGTTAACGATTCTAGAAAGTCAAAAACATTTCTTGCAGTGTCCTCTCTTTGATGCTGTGATGACAAAATGTTCTCAGAATTACAAGTCTCGAAATTGTACGAACAAAGACTGGTGCATTTTAAATACTTTTTTTACACGAGCATCGAAAACAACATGTGGATTTGCAGTTACAGTGATGAATAATTTCGTGAATTGATGCTGCTGACTGAGCACTGGACCAAAATGGAATCAGTTCTTCAGAGTCATTAACAGTCCAACCCCAATCCAAAGGAGATGGTCGATTTTGAATTTTTGTAAGACAGCTTTTCCATATTTCAGATTGGTACATTGCTCTTTTAGTATGCTCTGCACGAGCTGCAGATGTTGGTGGCAATTTCTCGACAGGATAACCACTGCTAAACATATTGTAACGGCATTCATCAACATTTTGAGCATCCGAGTTCTTGCAATAGAGGGTAATCACAAATATTTCCAATGCATTAAAAGATGATGGCAAACTCGAAAAATCTATACTTGAAAATAAGTCACTAAATTTGGAAAGATTGAGCATCCAACAATTCCATGCCTTTTTTTTACCAAACCCAAAAAAGGAAGAAACTGTATCGCATCCGGTGAATGCGTGGAAGAAAGGAAGAGAAGCACACAAAGTTTTAGGCAAAGAAGATACTATTTCATGAATTGTAATAAATCTGGTTTTATCCCCAATTCCGAACTCGATCCATAAACGGTTGATTCCCAAATTGTGGAAGCAATAAATTGCAATCACCACAACATCGGTATCTACACTCTACAGTCCTAGTTATTGATTCCGATTTAGCATGTTTGACATGAAGAAACATGCAAGTGTCTGCTTCCTCATGATCGCATGGGAAATATCTGACAGATCGAAGGTGTCATTGCTTAGTACTGTATTAAATGATGTAACAACAACAGTGGCCATATGAGGATCAACTGCAGTAACCACATGTTTTTGGACTAAAGTAAACAATGTGGTTTTGTTTTTATCGTTCCTCAGAAATTCAGACCAATTTTGAGGAATTTGCGTACTAGTTGTAACTGCCACCTGTTGTCCGGATCCTCGCTTGCTTCTGATTGATGCTTTAGTGCTGTTTCTAAGATAAACAGCAAACACGATATCAACCCGTTTGTAGATTGCTGCTTTGTTGATAAAAGGTATTATAGTTTTTGAAATATATTCTTCAAATGTGGTAAAGCTTCCTCTTGGTTTCAACATTTGTAAAAGTACGCCCAATGAACAATTGCATGTGGGGCCCAATTGGGGCAACATGTGGGCCACCCACATGGGGCCCAATTGATTTCGTCCACAGGATAAAACTGGGCCCCATCTGGGCAGCCCATTAATTTAATGGGCAAACCCACCTACATCCCATGCTTTCACCACTGGGATTCAACTGGGCAACCCATTTGTAGAGTGCAGCAAGTCAAGATCCACACTCCAGAATTTTTCCTGCAGCCTATACCTTAGCAGCAATTCAGTCTTAGCTTTTTACAATATATTCAAATTTTTAACACCAATAACTTGAAATAATGCAGCAAACCAGACTGGACACAGAACAAGTAAAATTAGGAACCAAGTAGGCTATAGAACTTGAACAGTGTCAGCATCAACCAATATTAACCAACAGACTAATGGCATGATCATTGACAATAGTGAATTGTTTCATTAGTCAGCAAATGTCAAAATAACAGGTAGATAGCAATCAGCTCATTCAGTGTTATGCCCGATTCAATTCAGTCAATGTCAAGCAACACATCAGTAAACATTAATTAACATCAATCAATACCAATATCTGCAGTGAAACCCTAGGCTGCAGAGAAACCTTATTCAAATAGAATAGTTAAATAGTACATACCCAAAAATCCATACAGCATGAAATCGGTACGCTAATCAATACTCAAATACTGTTCCAGATAGGCCTATGCCAACTTTCGACACACTGGAGAAGCCTAACTCAAACACACAGAAAATAACCTTAAGCAAACAACATCAACTATCAGGCTACTGACATCCAGAAAAAATAAGTCACTGCTAACTAAATGCAACGGCAGGCTATTACGAAAATGCTCATCACTAGCCGACAAACTAAACATGCACAAAACAAAGCATGGCGACCAGTCGGTAAATTGAACAACTCACAATCGGAAACTGACTCCGCTAAATAACAATCACGTAAACGGAGTAAATGAGCTATGTGTATGTAACACCATTAATTTAATGGGCAAACCCACCCACATCCCATGCTCTTGCCACTGGGTAGCCCATTAATTTACTGGGCAAACCCACCTACATCCCATACTCTTACCACTGGGATGCCCATTAATTCACTGGGCAAACCCACCTACATCCCATGCTTCTACCACTGGGATTCAACTGGTCAGCCCATTAATTTAATGGGCAAACCCACCCACATCCCATGCTCATACTACTGGGATTTAACTGGGCAGCCCATTAATTCAGTGGGCAAACCCACCCGCATCCAATGCTGTTGTACTCGACATCCCAAGTCGTGTAAAACTGGTGCAGCGTGAAGCACAATAATACAAAAACACTACATTCATCAATACTTGAGGGTTTATTTTTACCAACTTACAGTGATTACCGAATTCACGCACAACAGTACACGTAAAAGCAAACACATTACAGATCATTTTAACTTAGAGCTGGCAAGGGAGCGCTTTCAAATCTCCTTCTTTTGGACCGGTTTCCGCTTTGATCTCGCGCAATGGTCAACCATTTGACCACTTCGGTTTCCAAATCGACTTTGCTGCATTTACTGGTTGCTAGATTCTTTTTTACATCATCTGAAAAAACAACAATGGGCAATGAGAAGCAACTACACAGTCGTTAGCGTAGCCGAGAAGGAAAAAGCGTTGTTTTTACAACGACCTTAATTGCATAATCTGAGTTCAATTTGCACCCTGGTCACGTTGTTGCGTCTTCGGATAAGACGGATTACGATGATTTATCTCTGCTTGGCAGATTTAAACAAGCAGCAAATTCAGTGGACAAGAATTCGAAGAAATCCTCAGACTTAAGCATGTAGGTTACAGTGTCCCAAAAGCAAGAAGTAGTTATGGCAAGGAAAGATTTCTGCATCATCAAACAGTTAGCTTCTGACGCTATTAGGTGACATTAAACATGCCCGCGCGTAGCCAGGATTTCGCAAAGGGGGAGCGGGCTTTTTTGAGAGGTGAAAACAGCAGTAAACCAACTTGACCCAAATTTTCATCAGTCTTGAACAAAATTGAGGCGGTTTTTCTGTCAAAATCAGGTGATCTCCAAAAAAAAAGGTCCTCACCAAAATTGAAACGGTTTTTCCAGCCAAATTTTGGTGATCTCAAAAAAAGAAAAAGGTCTTAACCAAAATTCAGTCACTTCTTACCAACTTTGGGTGAGCTCCAAAAAAAAAAATCCTCTTTTCTGGTCCAAATAACAGGTAGTCCTTCACAACTTCTGCCCCCCATTCCCGTTGGGGGGGGGGCTGTTTTCATTTTTGGAGCAAAAATCGGCCTTAAAAGCACTAAAAACGTGCTATTTTGCATACTTTTCAGGCCAATGGGGGGGGGGCTAATAGCCCCCCGCCTACGCTACTGAAATATGCACTGCAACAACAAAGACACTGTCGCGTCATCTCTCGGACTGTTGAGGCTACATTTTGATTTGAAGAATACAGCTCGCAATGACCAACTTGGCTACGAGCCAAAGACTAGCAGTCAGAGACGTTTAACAACGAAATCTCAGTTGTACCGTCAATAGTGACTTACAAAATTTATCATGTGTTAGAAACAGTACCGGTAGTTCAAAAACATAAACATTTTGACAAAGAACGCACATTACCCCACAAATTCGAGTTAAATCACTATTTAATATTTTGATGTTTAAGTCACACTGTGCTTTGCTTAAACAAGCTTAAAATATAAAGGTCAATGGTCGTTTTTCGTAATAAAGATACCGCACAGAATTACCATTGGTAGCCTAGATGAAATCAAAATAGGTTCAACATAAAATTAAACTGTTTTCGTTCAAACCTTAGCAGTTTCAAAGTCATTTTGATCTAGTGAAAAAAACATTTGAAAAGCCTATCAGCATTCTGCTAGAACAAAAGCAAATAAGAAAAAAACTTATCATGCAACACAGATATTATCGACAACTTCTTGAATGATTCTTTGCCTTTGCGTCCCGTAAAATCGTAAAACAACCTAACCATCAAAAAGTTGAACTGCATAATGCAACAAAAATTTCCATTTACCAAAACGAAATTGCAAAATTTTGCACCATTAATCTGGTATTTGTTGCCAGTCTGAGTTTTTGAGACTTTTGCCGCTCCTTTCGTACGAAAACTTGGAACTAATTTCCTTAACCTTGCTTGCGATCTAGAACACTTATTTTACTCACCATTAATTTAGGGTAGTGAAAAACACTACCAACCGCGATGACTTAATTGTTCATCACACTTTACCGCAATAAAAGAGTTTTGTGCTTTAACGCAAATTCGCCACGTGAAATGTTCTAAATTTAGGCTTTTGCGCATGCGCAGAACCTGTCTCGCAACGCCTTTTTCTCGTGCAGTGTTTCAATAAAAAGAATAAAGTGTTACGAAAATATAAAGAAACTTCCAACATGTGTTTGCCGTTTGAAACCTTTTAACATCGCAAAATAGTTTTTCTATACTCAACAAATTTATATGAATAAATTTTCTAATACATTGACATTATTTTTCAATAAAAAATGTTAAATAAGAGGTTAAATTTAAAATATTTAAAACAATTTTTTAGTCCCAAAATTTAACCTGTTATTGACATTTTTTATGTTCTGTAACAACTAAAATTCAATTCACAAAAATTAATACACGTTTAAGAATCAAAATTTTACATTATACAACTACCACGGTGACAGAAAACATAAAGTTTTGACTGGGCTGAGAGTGTGAATAGCGTGGGCACCCATTATTCAAAACGTTTCAACTTTCTTCGTTTTATTTTGTTGCGTCTAAAACTAAATGGTTATTTTTAGGCTTACAACAATTAATGGTTTTTATACTAAACGCTAAAAAAGATTTTGAAGGAGACTATTTAGGCCCATGCGAAGCCCACTGGGGCCCCATCAAAATGGACCACGACTGGGCAAAGAGTAGAACTAGCGTGGGCACCCCAACATCATAAACATTCAGTTTTTTTGTTTTATTTTGTTGCAACAAAAATGAGAAAATTATTTTTAGGTTTTATAACAACCAACGGAGCATATACTAAACGCGAAAAAAGATTTTAACGGAGCCCATTTGGGCCTAAGCTAAGCCCACTTGGGCCCCATCAAAATGGCCCACGACTGGGCACAGAGTGGGAATAACGTGGGCACTCCAAATCCTAAAAGATTCAATTTTTATCGTTTTATTTTGGTGCGACAAAAACTAAATAGTTAATTTTGGGCTTTTATCAACCAACGGTGTTTATACTAAGGCTATAACAAATTTTAACGAAGCCCATTTAGGCCCAAGCTAAGCCCACTTGGGCTCCAGTAAAATGGCTTAAGATTGGGCAAAGAATGGAAATAGCGTGGGCACCCCACAATCATAAAGATTCAATTTTTTTGTTTTCTCTTGCTTCAACAAAAATGAGAAAATTATTTTTGGGCTTTTAACAATCAATGGTGTTTATACTAAACATATAAAATGATTTTAAAGGAGTTCATTTAGGCCCAAGTTAAGCCCACTTGGGCCCCAGTAAATGGGCCCACGCAAAGCCCAGTTGCCCACCAAAAACCATAGATGGGCGCAAGTCCGTTAATCGTTAATAACGAAGCTAACTTTTTCATTAACTCGTTAATCCGTTAAAAAGTTTTTTCATGTTAACGGACTAAATTAACTTCCGTTAAGTTCTGTTAACGGACTAAAGTAACTTCCGTTAAGTTCTGTTAACTTCCGTTAAGGTTTTTATCGTTAATATCATGCCGCTTCGTTGTGCATTTGAACTTGTTTTTATCTTGAAATTAGATTAGACTGTAAAATGTAACTTTCAAAACACAAAAAGACCACCATAGCAATAAATATTTCTTTACAATCAGCTTAGCAGCGTCAATACGTGTTCTAGAAGCAAGTGAATAAAACGAAATAAAGTTGTACGCAAAATGTTAACGGATTAACGGACTTTATTAACTTCCGTTAATTAAAGCTGAAAATAACGGATTAACGTTAACGGAGGTGTGAAGTTTGTTAACGGACTAGTGGTTAACGAAGCTAACGTTTTGCGTTAACTTGCCCACCTATGCCAAAAACTCATGTGGTCCCCATATGGGCATGTTCACTGGGACTGGTCCGTCTATAACATAAACATCGCATGTAGGAGCAGAACTTTGCGAAAATCCGTAGCTTTCTAAAATGGGAAAAAGTGCTGACTTTGTCGTATTGCCATTCGACGATAATGCAAATGGATATGCTGACGTTTCATGGTTAAAAAACATTCTTAAAGCATCTTTTCCACAAACATAGCTAGATATAAAAACTTTTTGTAGAAGAGATGTATCGCATTTGATCATTTCCCTTGACTTATTTGTCTTTTTTCTTGTCTTTCCAAATAAATCAATGGCAACCTTAGTAATAGGTTTTGTGAAATCTTCATTTTCCAAAATCCTTGACGTTACAAAGGATTCAAACTTTTGGATTCCATCTTTTTTCAAGTTTTGAAGCTGTTGAATTCCTTCAGCATCAGACACTTGTCTAGAACATAACGTGAATAGTTTCCTTGATGAGTCTGCAAATGGGTTTCCAACGTGCTCAAAAGCTTGCACCAATCCATTTAGTTCTTCCTTAAATCTCTCTTTGTAGCTACGGTACAGCTTTCCTCATGGTGAAGCCAATCAAATTTATCCTCACAGAAACCGATTTCTTTATGAAAATCTTTCAACAAATCCACGATAATTGGCTGAGCAATCAACCATTGCCTCAGAGCTTCATCCTTTAGAAAAAGATCAGAAACCCCTCTTTTTCCTTTCACAACCGCATTACATTGTTCGTGGTTTTGGTCTAGAGCCATTGCAGAAAACCTGTTGCCAGACTTTGTTAGCAGTTAAATTCGTGATAACAAAAACATAGCAAAAACGATGTAAAAATAATTCGATGACGTCAGTTTGACGTCACCGAAAATGACTAGCGATCTTTTATTTTTGTTTTTTCATATTATACTACTATGCAACTTAAAAGTGGGCAAATAATCGATGTATAGGCATCAAAACGGGACAAGAAAGGCTGAAAATTGGATTTTTGGGAATTCCCGATTTGGGGGTGATGACGTCACCCAAAAAATTGCGGCACCAACCCAAGTTCAAATTGGGCCCACAAACTTTAAAAATATGCAAAAAAAAAACGCGTAACACGCATAGCCTAAAGATTCACTTTTTTGCGCCTAAGGCCCCCGACTACAACGTAATGTTTGCCAACCATTTTAATCGTATAACTTGAGTAAAATTAAGGGTTTTTATCCTAAAAGTTGCTAACCGAGGCCCTCATCTAACCTTTTTATAAACGTAATGCATTAACCAAGGACGGATTTAACATATGGCACTGTGCCAGGAGCCCAGCGCTCACATAAAAATTTTTTTGGTCTTCACTTGTATTTGGCAGAAAAGTATTGCAAAAATCCCAAAGTACCAGGGGCCCAACACAATGTAAATCCGGCCCGAGCAATAACATGATTTGCAGGCGTAACCATCTATTGTACATTTTTCAGTGACAATTGACCTCCACCTCGCCAGTTTTTATGCAACAAAATACTTTTGACAAAAATTAGCTACAGCAAGGGAAATGCTCATTGAACAAAATTTTGAATTGAGAGGGCCTGGGCTCCCTGGCCATATATGTACTCCTATAACTGGTTGTTTTCATGACAAAACAATAATCTCTAAGGAAAATTTTCGAGTGGATTGTTATTTACTGCAAAAAAATATTGCAGGAAGCAATGTACTTTACTTTCCTCTACGAGGGCCAAATCACTTACAAAATTTAACCGCAAAATGCAAGATTTTAAACGTGTTTTGGACTTAGACAACAAGCAAAAAAAGAACTGAACAACTTAATATTTTCACTTGGCTTTCAAATGTTAAAAATCTAGTACCTTCAAATGGCTTTAAATACGTACAAAATTTGATCCAATGACGTTAAAACAGCTGTTTTTTCAAAAAACTACAAAAAATCGCCCTGCGGCTGGGGTCTTCGCCACCAGACCCCAATAGCCTCCGGCGGCTGGGGGTATACGTTTGAATTACAGCACACTTCTTTACCCAACACGTCTACCAATTTTAACATTTCAACTATAAGTTTAAGCCCTCCCCTTTGAACGAGTTCCTAGTTACATGACAACACTAGGCCACGGCTTTTGATCTTCCATTCTACGATACCTTTGCTCCCACAAAAAATTTCTCTTTCGAAGTTTCTGATGACGTCATTGCATGTGATTTGCGGTTTGGGCCCCCCCAATCAAAAATCCTGGCTACGCCTACGTAACCAACCCAGGTTTTAAGTTTTCCAACTATTTTGATTTGAACTATACTTCGTCTCGCTTCTACCATTAGACCTATCTGGCATGGGTAACCCTTTCAGGAGAATTGAATCTCCAGCCAGTACAGCTTTGCAGGTCATTGAGGCACATAGACTTTTCCACCTCGTTACGGTGATAGTTCATGAATTTATTGCAAACAAAGAAACTTTAGTTTTCCTTCATTATTGGATTTGTTGCATACGTTCCCCCTCAGAGCTTGCTTGGTGTGCGCGGAATAAAAGGCCGTGTGAGCTCCAAAAAAAGATCTTTGCCGTCTTTGCTATTTTAATCAGAAATTTCGGAATTTTGGTCCCAAATTTAGGTGAAGTTCACAAATTTTAGCCCGAAATTTTGCCCCTCAAATTTAAGTGAAGACTGAAAAGAAAAAGGTCTTCGCCGCATTCTGGTTCCATTTTAGCCGGATTTGTTGTTTAAACCTTACATTTGTAAAATAATTTTATGAAATCTAAATTATGGTCTTGCTTCCGATTGAAAGTACGTATTACCCTTGTCTTATCAACCCTTATGCAATGCGCAGCAGAACTGAAGTACTGCGCAGGGGTTCAAGGTTATCTGCGCGGCCGCGCAGCTCAGAGGGAACATAGACTACAAACAAACTTTAATTTTCAGACAGTCTGTGCGCGTTCAATTTCGTCGAAAAGAACTCGGATGGTTTGTAGTTAATTCAATGAGGAAATTAAAAAAGATTTATGAAAAGTTGATACAGATTGTTACAATTTCTAACATCAGGGAAACATTGTACTCTATTTAGCGCTTTAGTGTGCATGCCAATCGGCTGTCCTATTTTTTTGAACTTTGGCATATTTGGAATTGTTTCAAATTGAAGATTTTGTCCAATTTGGGATTTTAAACAGGATCTGTGTTTAACTATATAATACGGGCATTCGTTAGCAAGTATTCTAAGGTAGGGTGTGAGGACCAGCAGCTTGCTGCATTTTGGAGTCTCCGTTTGCTTGCTGGTTCGCCGTGATTTATTTTAATAACTTCCACATGTCGTTGAGCTTCATCTTTTCTGCGACAATACAAATAAAACTTAAGGTGAGAAATTAAAAAACTACCGTATACGAAAAGCCATATCCTATGATTTTTCAAGCCGTACAAAATCAATTAAATAATAAATTTATCGTTTTTAAGGCAGAAAAAAATTTTAATAGCGTAATTTTTGGTCGCAAAATTAAAATTTTACTTACTTTGTACGTTTTGTTTTTTGCTTCTTCGTGAAAAAGTGTGCTCTTTATCGTGCGCAATTTTATTAGCCCTTATCTGCATTAAGTATAGTGTTATAACTGTAGCCTACATATTGATAAAAATTTTGTGTATAAACAACATAGGCGTAGCCAGGGGGGGAAAGAGCGCCCGCCCATCCCCCCCAATCGCAATGCCAGCAATGATAAATTTATGACCAAAACGGCTATTCTTTCATCAGTTTCTTTTTCTTGGTTTGTGTTCACCTTGACACGAGACCGTGCAGACCTTTTCGTTTTTTTTTGGCTCTTCACCTTTTTTCAAAAAAAAATTCAGCTCTTCAGACCGTGAAACCTGTTCTTGTTGTTTTTTTTGTTTTAGTCTTCACTATATAAGTTGTGGTTTGGCTCCCCCCCTAATCCTAAATTGGTCTCCAACAAAATTCCCCCCCCCCCAATCAAAACTTGTGAGCCGGACTGTGAAGACTTTTTTTTTTGGTGTTCACTTATGTGGTTTGTGGTTTGGGCCGCCCCCAATCAAAAATCCTACCTACGCCTATGATAAACGATGAGAGCGATATTTTAAAATAGGGCTGTTTAACCCTTCGTATAAAACATTTTTTGAAAAAAGTTTTGTTTAGTAGGTGACTGTCTGGTTAGTGAGGACAAGGACATACGTATAAAAATGCTTACAAAAAAGAACATTACTTTTTCATGAAGAAAAGCGTAAAAAAAAATAGCGGATAAAAAACGGATACTGTATGAATATAACTTAAATAGAATACCGGCCATGCATGCACTGACCGATACGATTTTACTTTCCAATCAAGTTCATGTACTGTTACTAAATAAAAAAATAATCAAAGAAATTCTATATGCGGTGATTACGAGTATGCTTGCTATTGATAACTTTTTTGAGGGAGATCATCGAGAAATCATGACGAACTGTTCATCAGTATTGCAAACGGCTTTAGGTAACAAATAAGTGTTCATCAACGTCAGTAATGCAGTGAAGTGGTGTTGCGCAGTTAGCGAACTTTTCTGAATCTAACGTCTACTACATTATTTATCAGATAAAACCTTAAGAATACGAAACAACTAAAACAATCTCAAGTTAATTGAAATTCTTTTTTTAAGAAAAGAGAAATAGCTTTGCTATGGAATATATATATCGTTAACTAGTTGTTACCTACTTTGCCAGCTATCAACATCAATTACAATAAAAATGCTCTTAGAAAAACAAATTCGACATATGACGCTGTAGTAAATAATGTCCTTTTGCAAGTGCGACAAAAACTAGATTTATTACAGATTTGACAAACAAAAAAAACAACAAAACAACAAAGCCTAGATGAATGTGTAACATTCTATTTATTACGAGTCGTTTCGACTTGATCTTACGTCATGTTCAATTCGTAAAAAACTTTGACGTTAGAATTATGCGAAAGATAATTGATATAAACAAGAACGATTAAACCGGGAGTAGCAGTTAATAATCGGGCTGAGAATAAAATTTTTGCTTTAAAAAGAAAAAAAAACAACTACAAACAAAACAAAAAGTGGGTGGATGGTGGTGGTGATGGTACTACCCGACCCCTTCCGAGGGATGGGGGCGCGGAGGGGCTCTGCGGAGACCCAACAGTCGGGCCACATCCCAAGGTCTAGACCATAAATCGAGTGTAGAGAGAGAGGAGCGTCAGATAGATTTACGAAGGGGTTCTGACGCAGGACAGTCGAGGAGGAGATGATTGAGGTCCTGTAGAGGGTGTCCACAGGCACTACAAGCAAAATTCTCCTTCCGACTGATCCTGTGAAGATATGAGGATAAAAGAAGACTGTGGCCATGGCATCGAAGACGGGAAAGCTCACAGCGGATGGAGCGAGAAAGAAGTTCCTCCGAAGAGACTACGTGGACTTGGAAGTTCAGATGGAAGTGGGAGATGTGAAGTCTCCAATTGCGGTATTGGGAATAACGGACTTTGGCAATAACTGGGGGGAGAGGGCATGGAATCGTGTCAGTGGGCAGAGAGGCACCAGCTTTGGCAAGTAAGTCCGCTTTTTCATTACCGGGGAGACCTGCGTGACCGGGGACCCTTGGAAGCTCAAGGTGGTACTGTTGGAGAAGGAAAAGGCGAGGGACCAAACATTCCAGAGGGACTCAGGCCGGAGATAAAAAGGAGCTGATGAAAGGATAGAGAGGGCTGATTGGGAGTCGGTTAGAAATAGGACTGACTGGAAATTGCAGATCATCAAATGGCTAGAACACCAAACGAGACCTTGCTTGAGGGCAAAGGTTTCAGCTGTGAAGCTGAAGGCAATTGGACCAGTGGAAAAGGACAGGGAATTGGATGTGCATTTGGAGCATGTGACATACACTCCAGCACCACCGCGACCACAAAGGGAGGGGACAGATCCGTCAGTCCATACTTGGATATCAGAAGGAGGGAGGGTGGGAAGAGTCTGCTTGAAGCAGACTGGAGTCGGGCTGTACTGTTGCCTGTGCAGTTGGTAATGAAGGGAGAAACAGTGAAGTGGGTTGTGGACCATGGGGGAAAGAGGGGCACATGATTAGAATCTCACGAGGGGATGGGAGTGGTTGAGTGGCCGAAGAACAGAATGATCTCCAGGACGGTTTCTTCTTTAGTCGACAGGGAACGTTTCTAATTGCCAGGACATAAAGGCTGGAGAAGTCTGGGGGAGACGCAGAGCACGTTCGAAGGAATAGAGGGTCTGATGTTCTAGAGTTAGCTTTAGAAGAGGGAGTTGGGCCTCAAGAAGGAGTAGTGAGGAGGGAGTGGAAGAGTGGCACCCAGTAATGACCCGGCATGCAGCTCTGTGTAGAACTTCCAAGTGATTGATTGCGGTTTTGCAAAGGAATGGGAACCAACTAGGAGAGGCATATGTGAGCACCGGTCGCACAAAGGCTTTGTAGAGTAGGGAGAGAGATTCTTTTGTGGGACACCAGGAGGCAGTGGCTATGAAGCGAAGGGCTTAGTGGCGTGGATAGAATTTAGAACACAGGGATTGGACATGGGCCCCAAAGGATAGAGTTCGATCGAAGGTTACATCAAGGAATTTAGGGGTGGGATTAAACGAGAGAGAGAAGCCCAGGAGGTTCAGCCGGGGCTGGAAGGTGGCTTGATGGGGATCTCCAGAGAAAAAGGAGGACTCACACTTCTTTGGATTGAGAGGAAGTCTCCATAAGTTGGACCATGTTTCTAGGACAGTGAGGGAGGATTGGACAACAGATGAAACTTTGAGCGGGTCTGGGGAGGAGGACCACATGGCCAGATCGTCAGCATACAGGGAGGCATGGGCACCCAGAGGTAAATCATTGGTGATGTCATCAACAAACAGGATGAAGAGGACTGGACCAAGTATCGAGCCCAGGGGGGACTCCTCGTCTGATGCGGAAGAAACGGCTGCGGGAACCACCAACCTGGACTTTAGCTCTACGGTCAGAAAGGAAAGAGCGTACCCAAAGAACAAAGCAAGGGGGGAGTTTGAGCGAGAGGAGTTTGTGAAACAGAGCAGAGTGCCAACCGAGTCGAAAGCCTGGGAGAAGTCAACAGATGCCAAAATGGTTCGGTCTGGAGGCTTTTTCTTTTGGAAGCCGTCCCAGATTGATTGAGACAGAGTAAGAATTTGGTCGAGGGACGACCTACCAGGACGAAAGCCGGCCTGGCAAGTGGAGAGGAGATGATTCGAGGTGAAAAGCTAGACGAAAAAGAATCAAGCGCTCAAAAAGCTTGGAGATGCAAGAGGTGAGGGAAATGGGGCGAAAGGAGGACGGAGAGGAAGTGGGTTTTCCAGGTTTATGAATGGGGATGATAGAGGTAGGTTTCCAACAAGAGGGGAAGGTGTGAGAGTACCAGGACCTGTTAAAAAAAGAAGAGGAGTTGTGCTGGCTCAGGCAAATGCTTTAGTGAAGGATAGGCAATCTGGTCAGGGCCAGACGCAGTGGAAGAGGATAGATTGCAGATGGCAGTGGAGAGTTCAGTCAAGGAGAAGGGGGAGCAGAAAGAATTGTGGAGGGAAGAAGCATCCTCACAGCTAGCTTTCCGGAGTTCATTCATGAACTGTCGTCCGGCTCTGCGCGAGGTACGGGGTGTTGCTTGAGATAGGTGTGAGCGAAGATAAGAGGCATAGTGGTTGGCAGTGTCAAGAGGGGAAGTGCAATCGGGAAAAGAAGGGTCTTGGGAGGTGTTCTTTTAGCCCGAGATGGCATTGAGAAACCTGAAGACAGCACAAGGATCGGAACAGGGGGACAGATTAGAACAGGAGGCTTGCCAGGTTGCAGAGTTGGCTCTAGTAATGACTGAAAACGCCCTACGAGAAGCATCTACAGTATGTATCTGAGGCGGTGAGCCTCAGAGCGGGCCCTCCGTTGTTCCCGCACTGCAGATTCCGCTTCCTGGGATCACCAGGCTTTGGGGGAACGACCAAGGCGGTCAAAGGGGATGGAGGCCCAGGCAGCTTCAATTAAGAAGAGGGAAAAGCAGGCAGCCTGGTGGATGTTGACTGCATCAACACCAAGAGAGGGAAGGTGCTCAGCAATATACGATTGGTAAACATTCCAACGGGCCTTTGTGTAGTTGAATTTGGTGGGACGAGTGTTGGGATGACGAACTGGAGGGGGAGGACAATCTCAAGAGCCAAGGCCAGGGAGAGTGCGCCACTCACAGTGGGAAGAGAGAGACGCTGGAGCTTACGAAATATCGGGGATGAACGGCTCCCAGTGGAATGATGAAGGAGCGTGGAAGAGGCGGGGTCGTTCAGAATTTCCAGATCGGAGGAAGTGATCCAGCGAAACAGGTCATTTCCGGGCGGGTTAGGGGGAATGAGTCTGTCCCAGGTTGGGTGGTGAGCATTGAAGTCACCAAGGATAAAAGTGTCAGGGGAGTTTGCAAGAATGTTAGGATAGAAGGTCCTGGTGCGAGAGTCAGAAGGATGGTCCAATAAGTCGAAAATTTTCGAGATGTATTTTTACTTTCATTGTGTTATGATGTCATCATCACTACTTAATTCGTCGTGTTTCGTCGGATCATAAACTTGACAAGAGCATCCAACTTCATTTGCGCGTCGCCATAATTTATCTTGCATTTGTGGTGAGATGTTGCGCGTTTGTAATCGCAACCACTCCACGTTGCTGAAAAATCCCAACAACATGGCGGCTCCTTCGTCGTCGATGTCTTCGTTAACACCGAGATCAAGCTCCTCCATCTGTAAATACAAAAAAAGCAATCCACAACTCGATAACATTGCACTGCTTATTCCATAATAATTTTTTTTGCAAAGTTCTAAATATTATTATTTTTCTTTTGCAACGCTGTTATTGTTTTGTTTTATGATGAAATATAGGTAGCCGTTAACTTGCTTTCAACACAAAACATCGAAGGCACATCAGCAATAAATTTTTGAAGATTTATTACAGATTTGACAAACAAAAAAAACAACAAAACAGCAAAGCCTAGATGAATGTGTAGCATTATATTTATTACGAGTCGTTTCGACTTGATCTTACGTCATGCTCAATTTGTAAAAAACTTTAACGTTAGAATTATGCGAAAAATCATTGATACAAACAAGAACGATAAAACCGGGGGTAGCAGTTAATAACCGGGCTGAGGGTAAAATTTTTGCTTTAAAAAGAAAAAACAATGCAACTACAGGTTGCCCAAATTAACGAATTTAGACAAAACTAAAACCCCTTGCCCTGGTAGTAAAAAAGTCAATTACCCTTCCTTGGGTATTGAAACTCCATGCAAAATACAAGTCAAAATTTTTTCCCTTTCTCTCTCTGTCATAGATTGATTCTAAAATGAAACATTTACGGGTCAAACTTCTTTCATAATTTTCATTTTAGCATCAAATCTATTTACAGGGTTAATATTCCGTAGATTTAAGGAGAAAAAGAGATAAAGATTTATGACCAGGTATTTACCATGGAGTTTGGATAAGTTTTGTAATTTTGTTTACTATCCTGGGCAGAGGGTTTTACTTTTGCTTACTTTCCTTAAATTGGGTTATTAATGGCAATTTTTTATTTAATTTGCATTTTAGTTCAGATTTGATTAATTTTATAATTTTATTCTCGACTCGGTTACTAACTGCTACGTCCGGTTTTCTCGTTCTCTGTTTATTAGAGGCCATTCGCATAATTCTAAAGTCATAGTTTTTTCATCGATTGAAAATGAGTTAAATACATGTCGAAACGTCAGGTAATACATAGCATGCTACATTTTATCTGGGCTCGGGTTTTTTGCCAAAGCTTTTACATCGTCAGGTTTTTCTGTTCAAATATATAAAACTGCTTTTCTGGTTTGTATCATAACGAAGATTGAACCCAATGAACAGGAGAGTTCAATACGTTTCGCTATCACGCATTTAACATTTACTATCATGTTAAAAAGCAGACAACTTGATGTTTGGACAGAATTTAAAACATATAAAAATTTCAACACAAAAATTTTTGTGCTGTAACTCCGAAAATACCGAACCTAACGTTGCTAATAATAAAAACCGTAAATAAACTGGTTATTTTCTGCTATACTCGCTCTACTATGATGTCGTGGAAGCAAACGGGATCGCAATATTATGGACGTCGAGATCTTTGGGGATTTGGTCGTTACGACACAAACTGCTCATTATTACCCGTTGTGTTCTCTTTTTTATTTGATCAACGAATTGTTCAACTATGCGGTTCGTGATGTGGTCACCTCCCAAATCGAGACGATTGATGTTGATGCAGTGGGTCAATATCCAACGAAGTTGATCGTCAGTAATTGGAGAACGTTGTGCCCATATGTCTTCCATCTAATAAGTAACAAGAGGTCATGAAATGAAATTCACAAAATATACAAATGATGCAGTTTTTGATTTTCGCTCCAAACGTATTGATTGCATGCGGGGTAATTACATATTCTTGATTCTATGAAATAGTTGAAGTATTTGAAAGTGGATAGAAAGCGAGAATACGTTTACAAAAAACATCAAATCGTCACTACACTCACTGTACTACACCAAAGCGTGTCAATCAAATGAACAATACCTTACAAATAGTAGTAAACCGAAGGTAAAATTGTGCCCAATGTGACCGGTCCCAGAAATAAACCCAAGACCTGCCGTTTCAGTGGCAAGCACGCTAACTGATCGAGCAACGACCAGACGTCACTAACTTAAAGCCATTAAAACCAAGACATTATATGCGACTGTTCCAAAGCAAAAGGACGTTTTCAACGCATGGAACTTAACCGAATCATCTTGAGATTTCTTAACAACATTTTCTTTTATGAGTTATGAACAATGAGCATACGTAATTAGGTGCTCCTGTAAGATTATCGTCGTTGCACTGATACACTGTTAAAAATTTTGGGTCCAGCTGACCCAAAAAATCCTGGTCAAAGGCCTTTGACCCAAAATTTTTGGGTCATTGTAAAATTTTGGGTCGCCGTTAATTTTGGGTCAAAAAATTTGGGTCAAAGTAAAATTTTGGGTCAACGTTTTTGGGTCATTGCAAAAATTTGGGTCAACAAAAAATTTTAGATTAAAAAATTTGGGTCAGCGAAAAATTTTGGGTCAACGTTTTTAGGTCATTGCAGAAATTTGGGTCAGCGAAAAATTTTGGGTCAAAAAATTTGGGTCAAAGTAAAATTTTGAGTCAACGTTTTCGGGTCATTGCAAAAATTTGGTTCAGCAAAAAATTTTGGGTCATTGCAAAAATTTGGGTAAGTGAAAAATTTTGGGTCAAAGAAAAATTTTGGGTCACGTTTTTGGGTCATAGCAAAAATTTGGGTCAGCAAAAAATTTTGGGTCAAAGAAAAATTTTGGGTTAAATTTTTGGGTCATTGCAAAAATTTGGTTAAGCAAAAAGTTTTGGGTCAAAATTTTTAAGTCAGTGCAAAATTTGGGTCAAAAAAATTTGGACAAAGAAATAATTTGAATCAAAGTTTTTGAGTCATTGCAAAAATTTGGGATAGCAAACAATTTTGGGTCAAAGTGTTTTGGTCATTGCATAAATTTGGGTCAGTAAAAAAATTGAATCAAGAAACACTTTAGGACATCGCAAAAATTTGGATCAAGAAAAAACTAGGGCCAAAACAGTATTTTCTAAGTATTTGGGTTAATACAAAAATTCGGTACAACAAAAAATTTAGTCAAAGCAAAAACATAAGGGTTAAAGACACATTCTAGTCAATGCAAAAATTCGGATTAGCATAAAATTAAGGATCAAAAAATTATAACACATTGCAGAATGAGAAGTGTTTCTACTGTGGAATGAGTTTCTATGTGGAATGTTTCTATGAAATAAGTGTTTTTTGACTAAGGTCTACATCTGCATCCACCCCAATAATTTGACTGTGGTCTGCATGTGAATCACTTGAATTCGGGGAAAAAACCTCTTAAAATTTTGGTGAAGACCTTTTTTTTTTGGTCTGCACTTAATTTGCTGACGTGAAAAAAATCGTGGTTGAGGTTCACCCCCCCCCCAGTGTTGAAAATAGGGCAAAATTGGGGTAGAATCGCAAATTATTTCCCCTCCAATGTTCAACAATGATTGGCACCCCTACAAGTAAGAAATCTACTAAAGTTCAAAAATATACTAAGATTCAAAATTTTGTTCAAGTGAATTTCCTTAATACCAATATCAGCAAGGTTTTTACATTTAGTGCTGTTTTAAAATTGTTTTTGAGGGTATGATAAAGTTTTTGATCGTATAACTTTGTTGACTAAGCCTATTGGGTTCAAAGAAAATTTAACATTAGAAATATTTAGAGTCAGTTGTATTTGTTAACTAAAGTTTATTGACAATCTTTAAGAAAAATATAAATCAAAAACTTAGGTTCGGTGACATTTATTAAACTGACTTATTTATTAAGGTGTTACTGTTCATCTCGCTGAGTTAAATGCGTGGAATGTAACGCAATCTGCGAAGATAATGCCTTATGTGCTAATTATCACCCTTTATTGTTTGCAATTTTTAAAGCAAGACGTTCTAATACGTATAATGCGTAGTGCTGTTCGAAACTTTTGTTGTTTATTTTAATTACTGGACGCAGTTGATAATCGCACCTCAGCAGACAGTTTGCTTTTTATCACGTGTAGACCTAGATAACTGGTATAATAATAGTAAACCGACTTGCTGAGTAAACCGATTTTAACAGCGACAGAAGAGAGAGAAAAAGTGCTGAGCAGTTATTTTGATCAAATTTGGAAAAATTTTGATATGTTATATTAGCGTAATCCTTGTTTATGTTAAGTTATTGCGGCTCCCATTTACGAACTTTTAATAAGCTTTTATAAAAATTAAAAAAATTAAGCGTTGGCCTAGGAGAAAAAGAGATAAAAAAAGCTCTAGAATAGCTTCTCCACAACAACGACTGTGAAGCCAACAAAAAGATGTTAGATCAGTGAAAGTTTGACAGAAAAGAGAAATTGGGATTTCGTTCTATTAATGATACCCGCTGCATTGTAAATTTGTGAGTTAATATTAATCGTAAAACAATTTTTGTCGATAATTAGTGTTGATTCTTCACAAAAATGTTTAACAGATTAGGTTCAATTGCAAACTACACTGTTTGATTTAAAATTAATCGAAGTAAATTGCCAACACCTATCTGTGTTTTTTTAACAAACATGCGGAAGTAAAAGTCTTTTGATGTGATTGGGCAAAATATTTTTGTTCAAAATCAATATAATAGTTGTGGATACTGGCTATGGCAATGGTAGAAACATGTCAAGGAAAGTGAATTACACTGTCTTCTTTTTCATAAGAACCATTGAACTTTAGATTTAGGCAGTTCTTAAATTTTCACGAAGTTTTAGCTTGATTTGTTCATGAAAAGTATTGGAAATTGAAGTGACGCACCATTTACGGCGAGCTATAAGGAAGGAGATTAGAGGGTTAGCTAGCTTATCCTTTTCAGAGGTACGCACTTGCGCTGCAACTATTTTACTTGCGACAGCGCTTGCGCTGCACCTATTTTACTTGCGATAGCACTTGCGCCGCAATTTATCTTTAAACGCTTGCGCCGCAAGTATTTGAGCAATACTAAGCGCAATTCAAACACGAGTAAAAATGATTGTTTTTAAATCAACTGAGATTAAACTTTAGAAAAGCATTGTTAAGGTAAGTTCATAAAAGCCTCGTCATGCCAAATTGCTTTCGTCTATTGCTTGCAAAATTTCGATTGAATTCACAACAAGGGTCTTCTTTTGCTGTAACTTTTCTCTGAAATATTTTCCGATTTTTCAAATTTTCCAATTGAGTATTTCAAAGAATGGTATAGTAAAATAAAATTTCAAACAGAAAAATTAGTGTGTTGTTTTGACGTTTGCAGGCCAGAGTTTTAAAGCTTAACGTTTGGCGTGCTTCAAGCACGCAAAAGGATTGAAAAAAAAATTGTTGTAGTTGTCTTTCTAGAACTACGCTACATGTTCCTAAAAAATCTTAGAATTTCATTGGGCAAAATGTAACGTGTTGCTTGCAACAGCAATAGCCTTACGTCTTATACCGTAATTCAAAACAAGAAACAACAAAAACTACTATCTACAACCTTTTTGCTAGACCGGAAAGATTTAAAAGATATTGCTAACAAAAGTGACAGCATCGGTAGCTCTTAACTATTAGATGGTTTAACATTTTTAAACAAAAAACACCAAAATTTTTTTAGTATGCCCCATTCGTCAAAGTGTGATGCTAATTGCTCCAGGAGCACAAATGTATCGAAGCTGGTCACCAATTTTTTTGACGGGCCATTAGACAAAACAACGACTGCGAAGCCGTTTTCTTGCCAACACATTACGAATTTATTAGTGGAATTTAACACCCCAATTCTTTGAAGTGTAGGAGTTAAGTGTCTTTTTTTATTGGTTAAAGAGGCTATTTGCCCAATGCGAGCGGGGTTGAGCGATGCGCATTTTCCCAAATGTTAGTGTTTTTGAGAGAAAATCAATAATTTTACGTTTACTGATTGGTAGCGAGATAATTTGTTTTAAATAACGTATCGTATTGGTTTCGCACCTTAACCAAGTGCAGTTTGAGCATACTGGACCAACTAAGGTGGATTTACACTGTAATCCTTTTTCGTCGGCTTTTGTCTGTTTTTGTACATTTTTGCTTCTCTATGAAACATAAGTTTGCACTTTTTTTGTCCGCATTTTCGTTACTCCATATCTGCACTAAGTAAACTGTATAACATGGTGATAAAAATTTTGTTGAAAAATTTCGTGTATAGAAGATGTAAGCGAATTTCAAAATAGAACTGTACCCCTTTACAAAAATTTTTGTTTTGAAAACTTTTATCTAAAACGTTACGTTCTGGTTAGAATTTAGAAATGTAAAACTGCGGACAAAAAACAACATACTTTTTCATGGAGAAGCTAAACAACATACTTTTTTATGGAGAAACTTTTTCATGAAGAAACTTTTCATGGAGAAGCTTCGAAAACAAACAAGAGCGGAAAAAAACGGATACTGTGCAAATCCACCTTTTAAAATCATACTTTTCAAAACGTCACACTTGCGCGTGCTGTTGCGCTTGCGTCGTAATTATTTTTGGGGGCTTGCGAAAACGCTTGCGGCGCAACTTTCATGCTTGCGCTGCCCACCTCTGATCATTCTTCTGAGAGATGTAAGGTACCAGTATGATTTGTAGATTAGGCGGTAAAAGATTTGATTTATAGGCTAGCTCTTTCGCATTTTTTGAAGTTGTTGGAGCAGCAATAATTGCTAAAAAGTGACTATACTTTACCCAGAAACTTTATGTTAAGTAAAGGAAAACGTGAATGAAGATTATTCACTCGCGCATTTTAAGGTCAAGATTTTAGTTTTAAAGCGTGGGTAACAGGTTTGAACTGGTTTTAAAATTAAGAGAATCGATTTAAATTTTGGTAAAAAATTCTAGTGCAGTAGTCTTCCTAATTGCTTTAATTTTACATGCACCATCGAGTCACTTCGAATTCTGTCTGTCCGACAACATTTTCTGTGTTTCTAGTTTTAATAGGCGCAGATAATGGTTGCAATTTAAATTTTTTAGTGTTTTTCTGGTTGTGGTATTTTTTTAAACTATTGATTACTTCGTTACATAATTTTAGTTAACTGTAGTAATGCAATTTTGTGATTTTCAAGATATTATGTTTTTTAGGCCATCTGAGCATAAGATACATTATCAATATATGGCCATTTTTGCTTTTATTTTATTTTTTATGTAAGGTGCACTAAATTAAATCATGGAAAATATATTCTTATCCATACAAAAGACGCACCTTCATTTTCTTACGAAATGAAAAATACTTTAGGTGTTCCTTATGATACAAAAAATACCTTACGTTGACTGAGTATGTTACGTTGACTGAGTATGAGTATGTGATTTCAGTGTTTAGTTGAATTGTTGATACCATTGATTATACTGATTTTCGGCATTCTTGTTTTTCTTCTATTTATAGCACAATCGTACGATCCCAGTTTTAAAAACCAATACTAAACTAAGTTATTCAACTTTTGTTGATTTGGTATTTATTTTTTTAGAAGATAATGTAATTGTGAGCTCATGGGTTACTGCAAGAACCTACGGTTTTTTTACGTACGTTGAAGTGCTTAATTGTTAAAACCATATATAAAATAAATCTGTACCAGATGTCTGGTTTTAAAATTTATAGTTTTCAACACAGTTTTATTTTGTTAAGTCTTACTGTTTTTGCTATACGCTGGCATATTTAACTGATTCTCAGAAAACATCATAGTGTTTGTATGCAAATTAACAAATTGCTACAACCAAAAAATAATTTGGGTCGTGACGACCTAAAGGCTTTGGGTCATGGCGACCCAAATTTTTCGGGTTGCGGCGACCCAAATTGTTTGGGTCGCGGCGACCCAAATTTTTTGGGTCGTGGTGAACCAAATTGTTTGGGTCGCGGCGACCCAAATTGTTTGGGTCGCGGCGACCCAAATTGTTTGGGTCGCATCGACCCAAATTGTTTGGGTTGCGGCGACCCAAATTTTTTAACCCAAAAAATTTGGGTTGGGCGCGTGTGTACCCAAAATTTTTGGGTCGTCTTTGACTACATTTTTTTGGGTCGTCCTAACCCAAAAATTTTTACAGTGTACATGCGCTGAATCAAAACAATAACGTTCAAGTAACCGAAATTTCGGTAAAAAACGTTCGTTAACTGGGAAAATAGATTGGAGGTGAAGCTGGAAACATGGCCGCATTAAATCATTATATTTCCGAATAAGAATCCATAACCGAAATGAACGTGAAAAATCATGTGCAGGAAGAAATAAAGAAAAATTGTTGTTGTTCTTGTACTGTATTGCATTTATCCTCCTGTCACTGGATCGCGTCAAAGCTAACTATTGGACAATCCGCATACTTTTCATCACGTTGACTACTTCGTGCTCAGAGGAATCCCCACCTGCTTCGGAGTTTCCAATGATCATAGAAAATGTTTCAGAGAATTTCTCCGAATTCTTGTACAATTGAAGTTGCTGCTTGTTCAGAGCCACTAGGCAGAGATAATCATTGTGAAGCGTCTTTTCCAAAGACACAACAACGCGACCAGAGTGCGAGTTGAACCCAGATTGATCAGGGTTGTTGTAAAAATGTCGCCTTCACACTTTAGACCACGTTGCCAATGAATGGACTGGTGAAAGAAGACGAATGCAACTGAGCGAAATGGCGAGGCGTGGTGACGTCAATGACCACACAAAACCAGCTCAACTCCGTTGACTGCAAAGAGCCCGGATCAAAACTGAATTGATGATGATTCCAGAATACAAATCAAAATTATTATTTCACAGAATAAGTAAATACTATGAACATTCAATAAAATGTATAATCCTTAATTTTCTGTGACGTATTAACAGTCCAGCGTTGAAATTCACTCAAGCTATTTTGCCATCAATATTAAGTCAGAACACAGCCACAGATCACCTCACAACCCTCTCTCCTTCCACGTTCGTACAATTTGGTTTGCATTTCAAATGAGATGTCGCAGTATTGTAACTTCAACCTCTTCACGTTGCTGAGACATCCCAATAACATGGCGGCTCCATCATCGTCAATCTCATAGTTCCGAGTGAGGTTAAGCAACTTCATCTGTGAACAAAACAAAATTTAACCTGGACACTCGATTCTTAACGAGCGACAACTCGTCAATATCGTCGATGGCCGAGTGGAACTGCACGCAGTAAAATCGTTTATCGATTCTGGCTTCAAACAGCTTGTATGTTTGATTCCAGAATACAAATCGCGTTTATTCAATATTCGCGTTTATTCTTTCACTATCGCGTTTATTCAATAATTTTACTGCGCAGATAACTGATTGTTTTATCAATTATTTGTTGGCAAACTTCACTTTAGTTTGTTTGTATGCTTTGTAATGACGAAATATTTCTGCATAGCACAACACAACACATAAACACAAAAATAATAGCACCTATAGTAAAATAAATTATTCCATTTAATCCATTAAAAAAGTCACTATATTATCATAATTGTATTTGCTAATTCAAATAAAAAACAAACAAGAAAACATCAGTTTCGATGTTCGTTAAAATAAAATAATTATACAAAAGTTATGCAAAAGAAATGTATCAGTATATTTAATTCGGGCATTTGATGGAGCTAGCATTGCTAGCCACTACGATTACGACTACGAAAAGATATTTTCCAGATTATGAATTGATCCGGCGCACAGCTGTAGGTTAATACTCTTTAGAAGCTGCGTCAACTAAATTGTCACACTTACGCACCACTAATTTACTAGTAGCTATATCCACTGGTTAGGCATTTTTTTGAATATTCAATAGCGATGTGTGAAGTACACCAGTGCAGTTTCAACTAAATTAGTCTTACCGGTTCTTTCCGCTTCTTTATCTGCTCAACGATTCGGTTCGCCATCTTGCAAGCTTTCAAACTGAGCACTTCAACTTTATCGACGCAGTGGGACAATATGAAATGAAGCAGATCGGGGTCGTCGTTCATCGAGATGCAGCGCAGTGATATTTCCTTCATCTAAAAACACAACAGCAACAAATACAATATCATAATTCGCTCAAAGCAACTGAAGAATATCAAAATACTAAATTGTTCTTATTGTCATAACGTACTGCGACAAACATTTTATGTAACTTTTTGCGTAGACAATATGGAGATAGAAATGTCCACACAATTCCCAGAAATAAGGGTTGTGGTTTACAGCAAAAATGAATCTATAGACAATTTTTATAGTATCGAAATGCGGATTTGTCTTAAACAAACATTCAGTAAATTGTCCATCATGGGTAAATTCAAGGTGTTTGGCAAAAATGGAGTCCTCGAGGACACATTTCTAAGTACTAGGCCTCGAAAGTCAAGCCTTTGGTCTTGGCCTCGAAAATGCCCTGTCTTCGATCGAAAACAGCACTATTTTTTGATTTGTTAAAAATGGGCCAAGATGATGACGTTTTTATTTCTTCGTCTTGGAGAACGTCAGAGATGACGCGGAAAATTTTTGAAGATTCTTTTTTTAAGGAAAACGCCTGATATTCCGCGGAAAATTTGCAATTTTTTTGCACGAAGACCTAGTTTTTGCTTTGGCAAACACTTGCGCGTTGTATCCTTGGTCCTTGGCCGCGCATTTTCTTTTGTGTCCTTGACCTCGAGGCATGTGTCCTCGACTCCACCTCTGCTGTTTGGCTAATTCATTCTCCGTCTCGGTTGCCGCAGTGGATTTTTCCAAAGAAGTAATTATTTGAAATGATTTTTATGACTCAAGAAATTGCATCAAGCTTTGTTTACCTACCATTATCAATACTGAGCTTTTTAGACGGTCTCTTCTATTCTGTACTTTTTAAATGAAAGGTATGCCGGTTCGAGTTGCTAGGTGGCATTTTCTTGAAAAAGATATATCGAAAAAAAGCTTTATTTCACCGGTAAATTTTTACGGTAATTAAATCTGTTCCTACTTAATTAGATGTGTTCCTATTCCAACCCAAATCCAAACTTTATTATCCTAAATTTATCGCAATCGTAAACCACGAATCAAACAAACCCACTAATCTAAACTGCGTGGATGATTATTCTTCATTCATTTTTATTTTTTTCAATCTAAACCTTTCTGGTGAAACGATCACCACCACCACAAAAATATTCCAAAAACAAAAACGTAACTAGTATTCGACAACTTACTTGAATGTTGGAGTTTTCAACAAGCGTTGTCGAGAGCTCATTGAAGAAATATTGGGAGCAATTTCCGATGAAACGAGGATCCTCCAATGTCAAAGCCAACTCAGTGCAACGAGCTCGTAGAACGTGGTTGAGGTTTGCTACGTCACTGGATAGGATTTCAACATCCTTATTAATCTCAACCGCATCCCTCAAACAAGCAGCTGCTTGCTTGGTGAACTCAACATTGCCCGTCTCGCGCACCCAGCCCAGTATCGGAAGAATGGAAAAGAAGTAACGATCGCGCATCTCTGGATCTCTCTCAGCATCACGATAGCTAATGAGTCTTTCAATGGCGAATTTCTTCATCATCACTTCGCATTCTTCGCGATCAGTGCGACTGTAGAGTTCTTCGACGTTAACGCTATCAAGCAGCTCATCCATCGTTTGTTTGTTACAAAGCCCAAATAAAAACCTCGCAACAACTTCAAACTTGTCAGATTCAAGTTCAGGGAGAATGGCTTTGAACTCGTCTTTGCTCGTGTACAGTCTCAACTTTATGGCTACGAAGAACTCCTGCCATATCAGATGAGCAAAATACGACACTGCTTTGCCTTGCAGCAACTGGAATTTGATGGTAGTGGTCAAAAAAGTGGAGGTGGTTTTGGAGTTAATATTATGAGATTTTAGATGATGTTCACGGAAGTAAAATTGATGGGATGAAAACGCTTCGAATGCCAGATAGGAAATATTTTTGGTCTGGAAATCACCTTCAAACTTTTTGAGAAACCACTCTTCCAGCGCATACACAAGCACAGCAGTCAACGTGTCCACGTTGTTCCTCAGCGAAGTCGTATTACATAAGCTCATCATGACCATGATGCAGGTGATCGGGACGTAGCATAAACTTTTGAGATCTGGATGGCTCTTGATGTGACCGAGTATTCTATCAACTTGATCTGGGTCGTCACGACAAAGGTCACCACAGACTTGCACTCGGCCGTTGTCGTTTAGACCCAGCAGGTTGAGATAGAGATATGACGAATAGTGATCAGGCAAGTGAGCAAGCTGGCGCGGCCTGGACGTGACAAGTTTTTTAGACTTCGGCAGCAAACGACCAGTCAGTAAGTTGTGTATGAGGGTTGCTGCTGTTGTTAGTGACGTTGCGTCACAGGTCGGATATTTCATTCGTAAGTTGAGGTCTGCCTCATCAAGGCCATCCAACACAATGTATACATTGTCGCTTGCTTCAAGATGTTGAATGATCTTTGCTCGGTCTTCGCTTGTTATATAGGACATGGATGGGGCGGAGGTGGTTAGAAAATGGAGTAGATCAATGTCTTTGTGGTAATCAAGGTCGCGGAATCTTACGAAGAACACAAACTTAGCCTGGTAAAGTCGAACGTCTGGGTCCAGCATTTCCTGAACCAGGACTTTTGACAACGTAGATTTTCCAACGCCGGCCTGGCCGGCCAAAAATACCAAATTTCCATACTTGAGGATATGCTTAGCTTTAGCTGGATCATTCGAACAATTCTTCGCACTCGTTGCAGCGTGTTGTTTGGCAACTTGAAATATTTGATCGTGGGAGATGACGTCAGAAGGCTTATTATTGTAAACTCTCACGATATCTTTCCGATAGCGAAAGTGGCCGGATTTGTCCAATTTCGCCAAGTTTCGAGGTCGTGAGGAGATCTGCAACGGGGCGATGTTAATTTTATCCCCACGAATATGATCCTCTTCTCCGCAAATCTCCAGAGTTTGAGTTGCCAGATTTTTGTTGAAGTTCTCCACTAAAACACAATGATAAAAAACGATCAAGATAATCATAATTATTAGGTATAGACTAGAGCAGGGCTTCCCACACCAAGTTTCGAGATAAACTAGCAAAAAAGTTTTGTAGAAAATCAAATAAATTTCCGGACCGGTTTTTGATCTTCACCTAAACTTTGGCGAAAAATCCAAATTTCAGTAAAGACCTTTTTTGGGTTTCCAGGTAAATTTTGTCATTGTTTGCATCAAATCACATTAAAAAGTGTTTCCTAATTTGAGCCAGCTCTGATTGTGCGGCCAGCACAAAGTTACTGCGGTCCGTTTCTCAAAACCTTTAGCACTTCTGGACTATAGGGTGCGATTTATTTTGACGTAACACTTTTAAGACAAATGTTTGAGCAGAGCTTTTCTCAACGCCCGTTCATTTCGTCATAGACAGTTTTGTCGCCACTTTATTAAACGCAAATACAGTAACAGTTCTGCATCAATTGTTTGCGTTAGTTAGTTGAAGGTTTTTGTCAGTGGGCGTGCTAATTTTGTTCAAATGGATTTTGCTAAAAACTTCCTTTTTCTCATATATCTATTGCAAAAAATTATATCTACTGCACTTTGTTTTCAGTCGGATTAGTTGTTGTTTGGTTTGTTTTTTCAAGTGTTCAGGTTATGGTAATTTTTTCGAGTTGCCTGGATTGTTTTGGATGATATTATGGGTCAGTGGCATAACCAGAGTTGGGGCTAAAGCCCCCATCTAAGCTGGGTCACTTTTGTCTTAGAAAATTTACTCCAAGACTTCGAAACAAGTTTTGGACTTGGCCAGTAACTAAGAAAAAGGCTGAGCAAATAGTTTTTTAGGCGGATTTCAAGCATTAAAAATTTAATTATTTTATTTGACTTTAAAAATGGGACATTCAAATGGCGTTAAAAATGCTTTTTTTTTCGAAGAATCATAAAATCGCCCGAGGCTGGGGGCACAACCCTGTGATACATTTGAGATTTATTTTCAATATGCAGTTGCTCAACACTCGACGATCAATACATTCCAACTCAGAAAAAATAGATCTTTTGATTCAAACCTCTCTCCTCTTCCCTTATCACAATCCTGTTTACCAGCCTGTTATAGACCACCAGTATTTTGGCTCAGGCAGCTCTGCTGACTAGCTATGAAGTTAAGGGAAGCTCGAGTTTAGGCAGCGTTTAACGAAAAGTTGTCCTTGATTTGCTTGTTTGATTTTACATTTGTAAATAGGTAGATTACCACAAATATAAGGGTTTGGTACCTTTTACTAATCGACTATTATCTGCTGTTTTTTGACGTCCTACTTTAAATTTAATTTGAACATTGGGTTAAGAGTATTCCGTTGTAAATTGCGTTGTTGCAAGCGGCTTCCTACAACTTTGAGGTTAAACTTTGGCTTTGAAACTTAAAAAGGGTGAAACCATTGTTTTAAGAGCTTTTTTCTCATTTTCTTATTCTAATTTCTAATGTAAAGTTTAGGCAAAAAATTCTTTTTCCGACTCCACATGCAGTCAAAAGATTCTTGACCCCAAGAGCTACCTTTTTTAGATAGCTTCTGCCTTCAGTATTTCAATAATCTAGTGCTCTATAATACGTTCAAGCTTCAATAATACGTTCAAGCTCACATCAACCGGTCGTGAAAAACATTACGATTATTTGATTTTTTTGCTTTGTTTTCAGAGAGTTATTTTAGTTTAATTTTCTGCATAAATCTAATGTTTGCAAGCACGTCGTAAACTTTGCTACTTGGTAGATATCACGTGATTCTTAAAATTTTCAAACAATAATAAAATGACTCCTTATGTGAAAAGCAAAAACAAATAACTTCCGATTTTCAAAATTATATAATTTTTTCACACAAAAAAGCTAAAGGTTAAGCCCCTTAAAGGAGCAAACATTAAACTTACTCCCGCACAAGTTTATAAAGAGTTAAAAAGATATTTAAGCTTCCACTTGTCTTTCATACTTTACCACAATTATCAAAGCATTATTTGGACTACAGGTGAATGAGGCCCCGATGTGGCGCCCTAAAATAAACTTTGTTCTATTTCATCTCCACCAATCGAACTGGAAAAGATTCAGCTTTCAAGGTCAAGCTATACAAATTATCCCGTTTCGAGGCCCAACTATGAGAATCCCTAAGCGTTGTACCCCATTTTTTTGTAGTGTCTAACAGTAGTCGCACCGACCGGTTGGTCAAGCAGCAACACTTTCGACTCTGAACCGGGAGGCCTGTGGTTCAAATCTCGGGCTGGTCAAATCGGACACAGTGTTGCCAACGGCTCGCCACCGCTGCAACATTTTTTCGCAAGGAGCTGTGTTGCCTGCAGACGCAAATGACGCGGAGATGGGTCCCGCAAACTCGTTACACGCTTCGATGTAGTACAGCGAGTATAATAAAAGCTTTGATTTAATTCAATAATAGTCACAAAAGTACACTTCCTAGATTTAGCGATTTACGTTTAAATTTTAATAAAAAGAAAACAAAATGGAATAACTCTCCGAACACCAGTAGCAGGGCATCATCCAACGAAAGGTGGTCAAATCAATAGTGTAATCACATGTCACTAACCTTCTGCAAAAGCGTGGTCACGTGACCGGAAGCTCGGAAATTTGAAAAGCATTATATCTTATATTCATTCCAATCGATTTTTAGTTTCCTACGTTCAGTAATTTTCGAGCTTTAAGTAAATTAATGAAAATTAGATACTGGATTACTGGTACCGTAAATCAAAAATCGCAGCGTAACTATGCAGAACCATATTAACGAGTTCATTCAAGTTGAACATCTAAGTTCTACGTCATTTTTACGTTTGCTTTACTCTATTGTCTCGTTTTGCGTCACAGTCTTATTCAAACACATTTTGTATACTTTGTGAACTAGGGCATGTTAAATTCTGGTGGTCTGTAACTAGTCAATATTTCGCTCTGATTCGTTTTTGAGCACTTCATCTGGTTTGCCAACCCCAATGCAAACTTTGTGAACTTGGATATGTTGTAAATAGCAACGGCAAAGATAATTTTTGAGACTCTTGTAGAAGGGGCACTACGGAAGATATCAATGGGAATTAGGAATTACCAGCCTAGTGTTTCACTTTAGGCGTTTAACGTATCACAACAGACAAACCTAAATAAAGACTACCCTAACGAAATACTGACAAAAGGCTTTAACCTTCCGACGTTTTAAGATATCCGGCTTCAAAATCCAAGATTTATCTATTACTTCAGTGTTGCCAAAAGTTTCAATGTGGTGATTAAAAATTATTTTGAATACAATACTACCGGCACATGATTAATTACAATTAATTGTAAAAACTATAAATTGAAAAAGAAGAAAGTTCACTTTGATTTAAAGTATTAAATTGAAACATGTAAAATCTTAAACTTTGTTTTTAACTAGCATCATTAAGTGAAATATAAGGGAAAAAAATATCTTAATATTTCGAAAACGGCTGACAATAAAAATTTTACTAGGACTGTTTTCAAATAATTTCAGACATGCAGGACAAAAATCGACAAATAAGACCTTAGTGCTCCATAAAACAATTACTTCTACACAGCATTGTTTTTTCATTTAATTGGAAAAACTTCAAGAGCCCTTCAGGAGTACTTTTAACCACAACAATTTCAAAACACTACTCACAACTTTCCTGCAAGCGCTCTGCCTCTTGCTTCTGCGATTCAGCTTCAGACAAAGTTCGCTTTTTCCACTGCATTTTTCCACTTTTGTCTGCAGACAAACACAAATGTAACCAACAAAAATTGAATCTTAAGAAGTAAACCGTCTACCAAGCGGGTCACAAAAGGCGAACAATGGGTTGGATATCTATTCCTTTTTACCAAACAAGCTATCATCAGTGAAAAACTGTGTGGCATTGCGCTGTACATGAGTGGATCTTTTGCTGGGGTTAAAAAAAGGACATTTGGAGGCCCATGTACTAATTTAGAGGAAAGAATCGCATGATTCCAACCAAGCACCGCATAGTTTGAGATAATAAACTGTCGGCATGAAGCAAGTTAGTGTACAAAAAGTACCGGCCAGTTTGCCAAGCGGTAACGTGTTCGTCGCTAAAGCGGGAGGCCTGAGGTTCAAATCTCGGGCCAGCCAAATCGGACACAATGCTGCCAACGGTTCGCCACCGCTGCGACATTTTTTCGAAAGAAGCTGTGTTGCTTGGGCCCAATGACGTGGAGATAGGCCCGGCAAACTCGTTACACGCTTCGGCGTAATGCATCGAGTATAATGAAAAACTTGATTGATTCAAAAGACAAGAAAATTACTGGTGAATAAAACATTTTTGAAATCGCTATCAAAAGCTTTATTTTAATTTAATCTGCAGAAAATGTCACTTTTACTTCCCACAAACCAGTCGATAACAACAACAAGCATCGAATACAATAACACTGCTATGCTTGCACTTTTTCTTGTATTTATCTTTTGAGTCCCTTCCCTTTAGGGTTTTCGTTCCATTTCTTTCAAAAGCTGGAGTGCACTTGACTACAGCTCCTCGACGGCAAAATGCAAGCACCATAAAAGCTTTGCAAACTAGTTAAACGCTTACCTGATTCAGTTGCATGAACGTGAACTGTAATAAAAATATGTTATGCCCTAAAAGGGAATATTTCAGTCAGGAAAACATAACACTAAACTCCACAATTGGAAAAGACTTCATCTAGTATTAAAAACTTCATTGCAGCTCCATTACGAATTGGAACCGACCTTATGACAAACTAAATTCAAAAAAACAACCAAAATTCTAAGCGCGTTGCAAAAAAACGACCTCGTAAACTCTTCTTGTTTTCAAGAAAATCGCTAAGACAGGGAATCAGGCGTCATTGGTGGAATAAGCTAAATCTTGCACAATCGGTTTTAGATACTAATGCCAGTGAATGGTTAGCTGTTGAAAAAGACAACTAGGCTTTTAGTAGTATGAAACCGATTCTGTATAAATTAGCCCTTCCCGCCAATGACGTCATCGATATTTGTCTTCATAATTATCACAAAACGAAATTGAAAGATCACTCGTTTTTTTGCTTTACCCTTTCAATTTTTTTCTCTGGGTTTATACGCATCTTTTTTTGCCTAGCTTCAAAGGCCAACAGTGTCCACACAATGCTGCATTATGCTGCAGTTACCGAAGCAGGACATCCTGACGCAACTGACCTGACGCGAGACTTTTCACCCGGGAATTCTGACGCCATGGACATCCAGACATTAGGGTTAGGGCTAGGGTTTGGGAGAGTGCTAGGGTTAGATTTAGGGCGTCAGGATGTCCCTGGCTTCAAGAATACCGGAGTGAATTTTCTCGCGTCTGGTCGATCGCGTCAGGATGTCGCGGACCCACAGTTACAGAGTTACAAGTACAATGGCGCACTATCCTAAAAAATTATTGGTCTTTAATCTCAACAACTACAGCAGAACCCGGTAACGCGTCCATTGCAAGGACAAGAAAAAGAAACAATCGGGTTATCTAAAGACAAAAAAATAGTCTTTAACGTTGGCAGACTGCCTTACGTCATAAAAAAGCTTATATTGATATCATTGGCAATGGGCATCAATTTGCAAGTAAAATTTGCTAGCAACCTTGCAAGTTAAACTTTGAAAGCGAGGTGCTAAATACATTTTCCCTGCGAGGTGCAAAATACGTTGAGTTTCTTGATATTTGAATCTAAATCACGCGGATTGAAGCGCTGTGCGTTGCGTAATGTGAAAATGTAAATGTTAATTAAGGTTCTAATTGTGATATAATAGCCAGTATATAATGCCTTACCAGAGCAAAATGTATTGAACAACTTGCATACGTCTCCTAGACGGACAGTGAGCGCCTAATCTTTCTAAGCATACAATTTCTTGTGTACGAATCATCGCATTATTCCATTTTATAATAAACAAGTTGTATTTGAAACTGAGCTGTACCAATAACAACAAGCACAGAAGCGTTCAACAAATTGAAACAGCTTCGCTCACTTATATCTCCAACATGGGCGTGGTCGCCACATCGTATCTTGCCCCGGCTCTGATCAACAGACCCATGATAAGTGTCACGGAATCCACAGGTTTGCATGAGTAATTTGTGTATTGTCGAGTTTCCGCCCCGATCACTCCATTGTTTGTCAGGGAGAAATTTGGCTCCGCTGGATGGTAACTTTCGGCCTATCACTCCACTCAAACTAGGAGCATGCCACTGCGGAGCCGACCTATGGAAGCAAACAAGAAAATCCACAGCAGAGCCAAAAACTTTTAAGTCAGAATAATTTTATGTACGTAGAAACAAAATCTATTTTACGTCACAGAATCAGTTATTATAAATAGGTATGCAAGCGTTGAACAGTGAGCTTGCTTTGCTCAATATTTACTAATATTTACACCATCTTAAACTGCGATCCATTTTAACGTGACAAGAGAAACTCACTGCAGAATAAAACAAAGCTAAAGGAACTAAACTTTACAAAAAGCAAACGCAATTTTTGACCTCGACTTTGTGCAAACACATTCAAGAGTGCATCTACACAGAAGGGCCACAAAAACAAGTTATGAGCAAACACGGTGCCAAGCTTGGCGCAAAACAATGTTTGTATTCTGAAGTTCACGTTAATCATTAGCCAAATCTTGGTAAAAAGGGCGAGTGATACTTACTGGAACTTCGCGACAGGAAATTTGCTTTAAATTGACAACTTTTTAATTCGGAAACTTACAAGTGACAAAGCTATATGCCAGTATTTGTAATAACAGTTTATTCGCCAATTTACCTCGGCCAGGAGACAGCAAAGGGACCTTTCGGTCTTCCAGTCAAGATGCAATTGACCACCTGTCTACCACACACGGTGGAGGCTTCATACTGTCCCTTTATTAGCTGAACGTCAAGCACGAAAGCTGTAAATACTAAGTATAATAGTCTTTGGTTTGACCCGGCAGAAATCGAACCCGAGTCTACCGTCTCAGCAGCGTGCAAATATTTGCTGTAGAGTAACTCGAAAACAACCAGTCGAAGTTGACGTTGAAGCTAAAATTAGGCCATAATCTGGCAATGTTGTTATGATCTGGGAATATTGCAATCTTTATAAATGCATAATAGGAAGGGGAGGTCACGTGATGACAATTTTGCACGCCTAAAATCGGAAAAAAGCGTCTTACTTTGAATGAAATCAGTGAAAAAGGTTTTTTCGGTCTGCAGCAAACATAATTGCCAACTTTTTTTGGTGATTTCGGCTTATCCTTCTTTGGAAACTTTTATATTTTCTTTTCTATGAATCAGCCCAAAATCTTAATTCTTAATCTTTTGAACAGGAAATTCGAAAATTTCTAAATAGGCAATTGTAATGTAATTACGATTTATTTACCATATTGCCATAGTCAGGAGACAGCAAAGGGATTTTTTGGTTTTGAAGTCCAGCTGTCACCTGCCCTTTTGTCTACGGCGCAAGGAAAAAGGTTTCAAATTGTCTCTTTCAATTCTGAATGTTAGCAAAGAAGATGTAAATATCAATTTTTGCAGTTTTTGGATTGAAACGCTCGCAGTGCTTGGGAATCAAACCGGAGGCAATGGATAGACATTAACAAAAAATAAAAATTTAAAAACCTCGAAAAATCCCCAAAATAAAAATTTTAGCTTGAGTTAAATAACAAAAATTTTTAAACATTTTTTGGTATTTAAACCAACACATATGATCGATGCAATAAAATAACCTAAACCTGATAGATAAAAATAAAATTATCTGGACGTAAAAGATGAAATTTAACAAAATTTGGGGGTATTACATTCAAACAGAGGCGTATATGATCGAAACGTTTAGACGCTAGGATGTTTAGTCTATTTGCTAACTGTGTAAGAAATGGTACTTCACTTGTTAGCAAATAATCAAAAAAGCTCAACGTACATTTGATGATAAGTGCGATCGCAATTTGGTGACGTTGGTTTTGTTCCACTTTGCGAGACCTGCGGAGGTTCTTGGACGTGGACAGGAGGATTATGACTGCGTTCCACATCACCAAAGTATGGGAGAAGCTGATGCCATTGGTGCGCCACTGAGTAGCGGAGGCAGGAAACGTTAACAAGAGATGCAACCTGAAGAAGTGCACTTATGTTATAGCAAATTGTGCAACAACGTGATAGCAAAAAGCAATTTAAAGTTTTTAACCAAGAAATAAATTATTATAAATAAAAACAGTAAAGAATTTCATTTAAACGAAAGTTGCAAAAACTTTTTCAAAATATCAGATACAACCAGAGTAGCTTCAACAAAACGCATATGATCGATACAACTTTCGAATGCATATGTAATTGTAAGATGCTGTGTACGTTTGCATTTTCAATCGTAACTTCGTTTATATGGACTCTACAAACGAAGCATATTTGGCCTGTTAAATCCTAAATATTTAAATTTAAAGCATTAAATAGTTAGTCAACTACACAGCACAGTGCCAATTGCTAAACTTAGGAAAAAATGTTCTAAAGTCAAACAGTCCTTCAAAGCCATCTTGACGCTCATACAAATTTCTTTTAGCTACCTATTTTGCAACTTGTGGAACTCCCACAGATAACTGGTTTTGGGCTTCAGCTTACTACAGAGAGAACAATATAATCTGAACCACGACTCACTGAAAAATCACCTGATTTTGACTCTTTTAGACATGAATCTCACGACTCTAACTCTCTTAAAATGACTCTGAGTCCTGATTAGATTCTGTGCCATCACTCACAAACCCCTGGGCAAAACGGCCATTATTGACATCTTAAAAACAACTAAACATCTGAGAATGTAATGAAACATTAGCTTAAACTCCAAAAAGGATATGGCGAGCTTTCATACTCTTCACCAGATGAGAGCCATTCGTTGTTTGAAAGTTAAAACAAAATCGTTTTGATTTCTTTTTACTAAAAACATGGTGACTACTGTTTTAATAAACTGAGTTGTGGTAAACAGTACATAAATTGTAAAATTTTGCATGGGGGGACGCTTTTGAAGCCTTGACCAACTTTCCACAAGTTTAGTGGAAATGATGTATTTCCGTCGCCAAAATTGAATGAAGACCAAAAAAAAGGTCTTCGCTGCAATTTGCGACCATTTTCGGCAGGAAATTTGTAGAATCTTTTAGTCCTGGCTGGCTATTTTTCCTCTGGTCATCCAGTGCTCAACTCTCGATGGGAGGACGCCTAAACCTCGATAGGGGGGATGCAAAATCTCGATGGGGGGACGCTCACTCTGCGTTCCCCCTACAATTTAAGTAGTGGTGGTAAACATGTAGGCAAGGAGTGTGTAAATTTTTGCATGGCTGGGCCCCATAGGAATGACTGGATTAGACCAAGGGCCGAACTGAGATTTGTAATTGACCATTGGATTGTGTAGGTAGGCGAGCTACCACGCGCTAATTAAGAAAGAGTTAAAGCAAGGCATTTACGAGCCCATAATTAGCAATGGGATGAGCGTAATATGGGTTACCTTTGGCCGAAAGAGGTCTTGGTTGGAGACCCAGTGTTTGGAAGATTTAGGATTTTTTTTGGTTTTGAAATAATGTAGTTCTAAGCCTACTTTTGGATAAAAATTTTTCTTCAAAGATGCTGCACGTTAATTTGCACTACAAAAAGAAGACTTAATTAGCTATGCAAAAGAGCTAGAAGTATCTAGACAAAGGCAACTTATAATTTGAAAAACTCAGTTATTTTATTACCTCAGTATTCTAGTAAAAAAAAATATGAAGGACTACTTAACCAGAACGATCTTCAAAAAAAGTTATAAAATCCTACAATTTTTGACGGACAAAATAGTTACTTGTACAAAGGCTAATGTGTAGTTCATCATTTTGCGACAATTTTTTTTTTTTGGGGGGTGTTCTGTTTGCAAGTCTTTCGTCAGACGGGGCCACCACAAGAGGTAGACTGCTGGGCTCTGATGAAAAATTAACGTGAAGTGTCTTTTCCAAGAACACAACGACGCACGGCCAGTTCCGGAATCGAACCGGAGGTCAGCCACCTTTCGATCACTAGCTAGACGCTTCACCAGAGCTATCGCCGCCGCCTAAAAGTGCTCTGCGTTGGTGTGGTTAGACAGACAGAGTGCTTGGTTCATACAAATGAACAATTCTGCAATAAACCTCCTTCAAATTTTGGTGATTGGGTCGCAAATTTTATCTCTTATTTTTTGACATAATTATTTGCACCTGTTTCCGCCCTGGCATTGCTGTTTCTAAAATGGCTACATATGACTTTGAAGTCTATATACTGCAAACCTACAGCAAAAGTCAAATGCAAAAACGTGGTATTTTTTGTTTAGTTGACAAGCTGGGTAAGGAGCAATTGCCTCCACCTGCTCTTTCGTCTTGACTAAGCTCTTAATTTTTTCAAAGCATATAATTTGCTGTTTAAACTTTGACATATTTTTCATCTGTGCAAAAGTCTCAAAATTCCCCAGCCTCTGAAACATCTTGCATCAAAAAATATTTGTGCTTTACGTATTTTGAAAGAAACTTCATGCTCTAGAGTCTAGGCTCCAGTAGTGAATTAAAATAACATGAACTCGAAAAGAATAAAATCCTGAGTCACTGAAAGATTTTGTATTTTTGTCGCATAAACTATACTGTGATACATAATTAAAACCTGATTTCTCAGACAACTCTCGTGGAAGTATGAAGCTCATCATTATTTTTTGTAAAATTGGCAGCTATTGCGGGCCACGAAATTTCAGCAGGCTGGCCGCAGATTACACACCTCTGAAAACTCTGGTATATTACTGGAGAAAGAAGATTGATTAAGAAGCAAAAAAAATACAATGAGCAGCACAAAAAACTGAGCACACGAGTATTCAACTTGTAAACCTGGGACGGAGAGTATTGTTAAGAAAATAAGCGAAGCATATCAGCTTCGTATTGTTGAAATCCCAAGAAAATGTGTAACTTTACCGGAACCGTGGGATGTACCCGCCACGCTACACTCAAACGAAAAACAAAAGCAGAAAATGAAGCAAATATGTGAGCAAAAAAGTCCTTGAAAGATTGCTGTAACGTGAATCGCATTGCGCATTATTTGCTTAACAAGTGTCTATATAGCAACGTATCGCATGTTGTCCGCGATATAGAATACGTCATTTACATATCACCTTTGAGTTCGTAAACACTAATTCTTAACGCTCGATCAACTTTTTATCAAAGTTGGATGAAATCATCGCAGGGTTGTGAATCACCAAACCTTTCTACAAAATTCCTAGAAATCTTTTGTAACTCGGTCGATTGATAATTTTCCTGCCGGATTTCTAAACGAGGAATTATTTTAGTTGCTGAGGACCGAGGGCGTGATAAACAGATCGACTACTTCAGAGCTATAACAGCCGGGACAGAATTGTACGGAAGCTGAATACTGTATGCTATCGTGCTTTAATCTTTTAACCTTAGCTCATTTGAGTCGATAGTAACTTAAACTATTTCTTATTGCCGTTTATTGTGCAGAAAATGCGATAAGGGATTTAACTTCCTCATGTGGCTTGCAAGTGTAACTTCCTAAGTATTTTCCAAAGTACTCTAATAACTGTCTAATCAACCGGCAATGCTTAGTTTCATAGTTATAACTAGAATACAACGAATGGATGTTCAAGTTCAAGTCTGCATTATTCAATAGAATCGTGCTTCCGGACTAGTGGCTAGTTTGGAAACTTACAATTGTTTAAATTGGTTAATAAACAGCAGGAGACATATTTGCAATCTCAAAGAGTACAAAACATTTTGAAACTAAAGTACGCTCGTGGAATAGTAGACTAGTCCGCGATACAAGCAGTACCCTAAAATTAGTATTTCAGCACAGCAATGCAAAATTAAAATAGTTAGAGTACAGGTATTGCCTTAATTACGTATATGCTGTACCTCAACCAATAATAACTTACCCTGGGTGAGTTATTTGATTGTGCCACCGAACAAGGTCTTACAGCACTTGATACATCCATTGATTGATGAGGCATTAATAATGAGTGCTGATGAGAAAAAGCAGAATGTTGTTCAGAACTTTGTTGGACAGTCATTGAAATATGCGTCGATGTGGCGGTTGAAGAATGATAGAGGTCTGAATGTGCAAACTCATTTCAAATAACATAAGCACTTGCAATATGTATAATTGCAAAGCTACCATGTTCAGAGACAGCTCATTTCTTTAATAAACTATCACATATAATGTAATTGAAAACAAACTAGAAACTATAGTCATTCCATATCAAATCAACCATATAAAAAATTTAACTTAAAACAAATCAGTACAAAGATATTGCCAGAGGCAATGCTGAATTACAGTAAGTAGGCTATATAAGCAAGCCAACAACATTTGGCATAAAAATAAAACAAATTTAATAACAAAATAGATTACTAAAAAATGTAATTATTTATTTAAACGCAGAACGAGGACTAAAAGCAAAATTAGTGAGGGTATTTAAAGTTTGGCCAATTCATTCAACTAAATTGGCGATGACTTTGTTCTTGACCCAGCAGTTCCAGAGATAATCTACTTCAAACATGACGTCGGGGCTCTAATTTAATAAAGTTAAATATTTTTTATTGGAAACCCTGACGTTGATTGCCTTACAGCCTGGCATCCAAGTTTCAACCTAAATTAATGCCACTATTAGGCTACTGCATTGAGTCATTTTGCTGCACACTAATCAGTTTGATCTTGTCAGCACACCAGATCCCAACTGCTAAAAAGAGTAAACTGTTTGGTAGCCTAGCAATCCCAGCAAAAATCAAGCTGTCAGATATATTTTAGTCTAAATCATAGCCTAGCCTAGCAATAAAGCTTCTATTACTAGGCTACAAACTATAAGCACATACTTGATAATAAGGCTACCTGTACCTGAGTGAGCCTATTGTATTTGCGTACAGTATTTTGTGACCGTGGAATAAACCTTTCCATCTAAGTTGCAAACAATGGCCTACCACTCTAATAACTCAACTAGCCTTACTTTTGTTTGTTTGTAGATGTTTGCTACGTAAGCTACCATACAGTCAACTCTTTTTCCAGCTCGAACCTATTCTGCTGACAAATCCAAACTGATTGGTGCACAGCAAAACGACTCAATGTAGCAGCATAAAAGTGGCTAAGCTAGAACTGGGATGGTGTCTCTAATGACGCTAAGGCTATCAATGTTAGAGTTGCCAAAAAAATTATTAAAATCTATAACATTAGAGGCCCCTGAGTCGTCTTTGAAGTAGAATATCTCTGGAATGGCTGGGTCAAGAAGGATATAGTCAACACCAGTGACGTGCGGTGACGCTTCTGGTTGGTGAGGCACAAGTTGTTTTCACACACATGTCAGTGTCGCAACTAGAACGTTGTTCTAAGGGAGGCAAAATTTGTTTATGGAGGGGCCAAAATTTTTGGGCTGGTCTAGTTTTCACCAAATTCTCAAAAAAAAAGTCATCGCACCAATTTGGTCTACTTTTTTCCGAGGTCTCGGTTCGTTTCAAAAAAAAAAAGCCATCATCTTGAAACTTCTGCAAAGGCAAGGGAAGTTTGGGTGGGCATGCTGGGCAGTTTGGGGGGGATTTTTGTTTAGAGGGGCGCTGCCCCTTTTGCCCCCCCCCTCCTAGTTACGGCCCTGACACATATTTGCAAAAAAATTATTTCAGACCATGAATGACAAGCAAATGACTGTTTTCATAGCCATTAAACGAAGACCAAATTTTTCGATAATTAATTATTCGTTTAATCTCTGCTGTTCACTTGAAAGCCAAATCAATTCTTCAAGTTTCGAAAATCTATAAAGCTAAGCCTATCATTTGACTTTGAATGTGGACATGATTGAAGTTTTGGTTCTTGCTAAGTCACAAAAACCAGGTTTCAGTCCCAACATTTTGTTTGCTAGAAATATGAAAGCAGAAATGACAATTTTTATGGGGCAACCACTCTTTTCTTGAGTACGGTTCTACTCTTTCTGAAATGAGGGATTCTTTCATACTGATGTCTCAAGCAATTCTTTTAAACTGGTTTTGTTCAAGCTAAAACTTCAAGTTTAGATTAAAAACTTAGTTTGGAAAAATCTCTCAGCTTTGAGATTAATTTTTCTTCCAATTTAGTTCATTTCCTCGTAATAAATTGTTTTTATTTCGCTAGAAAAGTAAATTGTTCAATTTCGCAATGAACAAAAGACTACAAAAAAACTGGTGATTTTTTTCTCATTCTATGACATCATAGGTGAGGCGTGCCTCAAAATCAGATTTTAAAACATTATGCGTTGTCCGCGATTTGTCAGAGAGAAAAAGGCATACTTTTAGTTCGTTTATTAAAATTTGCTTGGCTAAAGTGAGGCACAATCGACAGTGCCTCACTTCGCATATTTGAAGCGATGCTCGCTGGCGCGCCATAGAGATAGGCGTTCTAATGCGAAGAGCATAACATAAAACCAGTGAATACACAAAAAAAGTAAATATGATAAAAATTAATAGAGTTTTTTATAAATATTTTGATTTGTGTGAAAACAATTTATTTTAATTATATACTTTATTTTTGTTTTTCTTAGTACAATTCTTCAAGTGAGGCACGGCCTCACCTGCCTCCCCTGACCACATGTCCCTGGTCAACACCAATCTAGTTTTATGCAATTGGCTTAATTTTAGATATCCCCATTGAATTTGCCTTTAGTTTGGTTGTTTAAACACGAAATTTCAAAAAGCTAGTAGATTTGATACAATACGCTACAGTTTATTCAGTATATTTTAATGCAGAGTGTCATGAAGCAGCATATAATAAACTATACACCTGCATAAGAACACGGGTCCACGACAACTGACTGTGAACCAAATGACGCCGATTAGCTGAGAAGAGCAATCATAAGCATATTTTACTATCCCCAGAGCCATCTTGCCCAAATTCCACTTTGTGACAAAACCAGTGACCAAATCATAGTGATGAAAACGTTGGTTCGCGGTCAGTTTGTTTGCGATCAGTTTGTCACAGTCAGTTGACCTGGCTTGCAAGAACACAACTCATTGTACAACATTTACTGTCTGAACAACATAAATGTCGAATTGCAGAAGTTTCAAGATGATGGCTTTTTTTTTTTGAAACGAACCGAGACCTCGGAAAAAAGTAGACCAAATTGGTGCGATGACCTTTTTTTTGAGAATTTGGTGAAAACTAGACCAGCCCAAAAATTTTGGCCCCTCCATAAACAAATTTTGCCTCCCTTAGAACAACGTTCTAGTTGCGACACTGACATGTGTGTGAAAACAACTTGTGCCTCACCACAGTGAAAAGTGGTAGATATGTAATGGCAGACTGGTAATCATAAAGCTCAAAGTTTGTGCTTTAGTTTGCATTTTAAAATCGAATCAATACAGTTCAATTCTAACTGTCCAACAAGTCATTTATACTTACCGGTAAGACACTTTAAGAACTGGTGTTGGCATATATCAGATTTACAGTAGGTAATTTTGGAATGACCAACAAACCAAAATCTTCTATGTTACTAACTGAGAGGTATGTGGTATCACAAAAATGGATTGTTTGGAAAGTTCTGAGTTTGTTTAGGCACAAATTTTTAGTCAAGACTAAAGTTCTTAAATTGGGCAGGCTATAACCTAATACACTTCAGGATGTTTTGAATGCAACCAGTTTGATGCAAGAGCTTTTAACACGACTGCATTAGGATAAGAGCTAGGAATAGGGTTTCATATTAAAACGCATAGGTGAGCAAGTTAATGCAAAACGTTAGCTTCGTTAACCACTAGTCCGTTAACAAACTTCAGACCTTCGCTAACGTTAATCCGTTATTTTCAGCTTTAATTAATGGAAGTTAATAAAGTCCGTTAGTGCGTTAACATTTTGCGAGTAATTTACATTTCTTTTTATTCACTCGCTTCTAGAATACTTATTGACGCTGTTGAGCTGATTGTAAGGAAATATTTATTGCTATGGTGGTCTTTTTCTGTTTTGAAAGTTACATTTTACAGTCTAATCTAATTTCAAGATAAAAACAAGTTCAAATGCACAATGAAGCTGCAATCGAAAAATCTTTGGAAATTGTGAACAACGATAATTAATAGACCTATGAGGCTGCAGGTTATTATTTGCCTCCAAAGAGAGCTCGTTTCTTTGCTTTCTTCTAAAAAACTTGTGCTATTATGCAACAAGTGTTACCAGTGCAAACTGGTTTGTACCGGTCTGATAAATGAATAGTGCAAGATATTAACGATAAAAACCTTAACGGAAGTTAACAGAACTTAACGAAAGTTACTTTAGTCCGTTATCAGAACTTAACGGAAGTTAATTTAGTCCGTTAACATGAAAAAACTTTTTAACAAATTAACGAGTTAATGAAAAAGTTAGCTTTGTTATTAACGAATTAACGGACTAGTGCCCCATTATGTCAAAATGCCTTGGAAATTGAGGCAGGAGTTTCAGTGTTTCAAAGGGTGCCCTGTCCACTAAATCGACTGCGTAATATTTCTCAATTTAAACTGGTATGCCAAAAAGTTGCAGACCTGCTTACTAATACAGTACTGAATAACTTTGCCAATCACAGTTTAAACACCTTACCTGAGCAAGAACAGAACGTTGTTGATCTTGTAACTGCAGTCTTTTTACAGGGAGGTTCATAAAAATCTTCTGAGGTTCTGTTTTCAGACATTGTTGATTTAAAAATTTGAACTAGCTTACTGCTGGCATTAACTTATGGTAAGCTACAAACAGACAAAGGTTAACTGGTTATTAGAATTCCAAAATTCAAATGCAATGTACTTGCAAATCTCTGATCTAAAATCCATCAAAGCATTACTTAAATTACCTACGTTTAAACCTAGTGCGATTCCAACATACCTTATACACTAAATAGTCAACCCTACTGTCAGTACAACAACTGCTGTTAGTACAATAATTACTAATTCTTATTGAATAAGTAAATGTTATGAAGTTGTTCTTCAGTTGTTTTCTTTGTTAATCATAAAAATATCACAGGTTAGAATTACATTTAGACGTCACATACAATCACACTATAGCACTATCTCAGATCTGCTGTTTATGTATACAATATAATTAAACTGAATCTGTTAAAAAAATGTGTTAAAAAAAAAAGTAGGGCTATAGAATACAATCTCATGCTTCAGGTATTGCTGGTATGACAGTCAAAACACTTTGAAATTAATGAGAAAATTCTGTCTTCTTGATTGCACATTGCACAGTGTACTGTGGCACATGTGCAATGTACATACAGAGACATGTTGCTTACTGCACTAAATATGAAAAACTTTGTCTGAATCTCAGATATTGAAAAAGGAGTCAATTAATGTTAGTACTTGAAATAATACTGGTAGTACTCAATTTCGCCTGTACACTCTTAAGTCAAAATGCATAGCGACAGACTTTTGACTATTCACAATGCTAGTGTGTCAGTATCTGGTTGTGAGATTTTTAAATCCTACACAGACAGTAGCCTATATAATGCACAGAGCATTAGGAGCCAATGTTTGTACAGTTTAAGTAGTTTTGCAATTTTCAAAGACATAAAACTGGTTTCTTGCGTCAAGAAATAGGATCTGCCTCATTACCAATCAGACATTAAGAATTGTGCGTAGACTGCTACTCAAAGTAATTCCGAAAAACAAAAATAGCAACAAAGATTCATAATATTCTTAATCATACTAGAATTACGTACAGAGTGTTTTAACTCAAATCTTGCAAAGAAGCAAGTGTGAAGATTTAGGCTTTCACCATCACAACCACAACTTGAATGCAAGCTCATCACTCACAGAAAGGACATCACTCAATGGAGTAATGTTATTTATGTCAGGCATATCTGCTATACCCACCAAATTTCAATTCAGACTACCTTACCGCTATGCATTAGAATGTACTAATTTAAACCATCCTCAAGCCTTGACCTGTTTAGTGTTGGCTACATCAGTACACAAGTCATTTTGGGGGGTAATTGATTAGGTAAACTTTGCTTTTTTTAAACCATTAAGTAAAGCGATTTTGGGTAGACTTAAAAGTTAGATTTTACTAAAGTTTTGGGTAAGGGTCAGATCTGACGTTAGTTTTAGAGTAATGATTTAAGTTTTGGTTGGAATTGATAAACAGGAAGTGACTATTTCATCGCAAATTGTTAAGTTGAAAAGAATAAAATAAAAACAAGGAATATTCTTCTGTTCATCCGCACATTTTTCAGTTACTTTTTCAAAGGTTAAGACAAGGGTTTGAGTAAAGTTAGCGGTTATTTCAAGAGTAAGGATTTGCGTTTTGGTTAGATTTTCATCAGAATTAATGAAAGGCAGAGGCTGCTGTTACATTACGTAAGAATAAGAAAATTGCTATTCTGTCCTAACCCCAACCCTAAACCTAATCCAAATTCTAATCATAGCTCCAACCCAAACATTTATCCTAATCCAAACTTAAAATCTAACCCAAACCTTGACGATAATTAAATAAAAAATATTAATGAGTAAAGTAGTAAACGAGTGCTCACTCTTTGCTCTTATTCTCTTTATGGGCGTTACATAATGCAACACTAGCCACTTCCTAAATAAAAAAGATTATCGGTAGTTAAAATTTTTAACAAAATAGCCTAGTTTCTTCTGTAAAAAATTTCTTCTGTAAAAAGAAAAAAAATTCTTCTGTATTTCTGGACTATAACTAAGGCGCACAACCAAAAAATTTTTAAATTCTACTTTTTTCCATACATAAGGCGCACCAGAGTATAAGACGCGTAGGCTATAACTTAATTAGGGGTTAAATTGCTGTAAAATAGCTAAAAAAGATAGAAAACTACCGGTAAGTGGTTTTTATGTCACTCTATTATTTTTTACATACTGGTACATAAGGCGCACCTGAGTGTAAGCTGCACTTATTAAATTTTACCATAAAAAAGTTATTAAATTAACCACTCCACTTGCTGTATCCACAATGTTTTTCATTAGGCTTATCGTTTTACTTGCCTGAACTTAAAATTTCCATGTAAACTCTGGTGAATATTACCTAGTCCACTTAAACTTTATTTATACCTGTACTAGCCTATATGCAATCAGACTGTCAGAACCGGTCAAAATTTAAAGATACTGCAGCTGTGTTGTGTAGTTTACAGGAAACCCACTGCCTCTAGTCGAGTCGCCAAATACGCTTCTACTAAATCAAAGAGAATCGCTGTATGCATTGTGGTTGTAGTTGGGGGGGTCTCTGTTTGAGCTAGAGACTATGGATCGAGGCCATCGGCATCGCCATAACGATTATGATGTTGATAGACTCAGCTAAAGCTTGAAACAAAAACCAGCTAAAAGCGAGCAAATCTCCACAATGGGAAAGAACCTAAATTGCAAACTGTGATTTACAGCATCATTTTGCTAATCCTCTCCTGTATGTAATCTACTCCGTTTAATTCTTCTTTTTTTAAGCATTTAATAAATTGATTTTTTTCTACTTAACCCAAAAATGCTATTAAGCACAATTATACTTTAAAACAATTCCATATCTATTACTTTAAACTTTTTCAAATTTTCTTGTTTTTCAGTCGACTTGTAATTCTGATTCAATCATGTACCGGTAGTGATTATGCTTGTTCTAAGTCACACAGCTGAGATAGTCAGCGTAAAGCATCTGAGGCTACAAAAACGTGATTAGTGGTTGAGTTGAACCAGTACTTAAATTGTAAAATTTTGCATGAGGAGACGCTTTTGCAGCCCTGACCAAACGCATTTCGCATGCAAAAGTACCTTGTGTATTTCCGTCGCCGAAACTGAATGAAGACCAGCAAAAAAAGGTCTTCGCCGAAAATTGAAGAGTTTTTTCCCCGAAATCAGGTGAAGACCGAAATAAAAGGTATTCCGGCTGGAATTTGTCGGATCTTTTACTGCTGGCTGGTTCTTTTTTGTCTGATCATGGGGGGATGTTAAATCTCGGTTGGGGGACGCCTAATTCTCGATGGGGGGACGCTAAATCTCGATGGAGGGACGCGTCCCCCCGCGTTCCCCCTACAAATTAAGTACTGGGTTAAACCCAAGTCTTGCAACGAAAAACTTGACGTAAAACCAACCAGTGGTGCCGGAACGGGGGGGAGGGGGGCAGTACTGCCCTTTGCATTTTAATACGATAGTAACGAAGCAAACGCCTGCTAATCTCAAAGCTCGCTTATCCAATGCAGAATAAATTCAATTGTTCATGAAAAATAGATCGAAGGTGGCCGAATCAACAAATTTAAAGATTCCGAAGCGATCCGGACCCAACAAGAAGAGATCCGGATCTGCCACCTTTTAAATTTTAAGATCCGGTTCGGTTTCGGATCCGTCAGTATACAACTACACTTTGTTCATATTTTAGTGAGTTCGTGCGCAAACGAGTCTCAAAACCAACGTAATTGTTTATTATTCTTACACGTAATAATTCAATTAATTTTTAACACAGCGAAGCAGCGGTATATATACAGCAAGCAAACAAAGAAAAGCGAAAACAAAGACACGGTAATTAAATTCCTTTTGTCTTGCAATATCCGCTCATTATGCAATACCGCCCATTGCAGTGAGCGGTATGTGCCAACAACCGGACACCGCAGACAAAACAAGGATAAATATATTAATTAATGGCTCGGCCACCACAGATCTTCCCCCCAGAATGATGGGCATGATGGACGACAAAGCCTCCCGAGGCTGTCCAGCATACACATCAGTCGGCGAAAAGAAAAGTGGGGCAGAGCACCAACAATGAACAACGTGTGAAAAAAACATTTTAAGGAACTTCATTATTGAACAAATGAATTGCTTTAAACTATTGAGATGTAATTTTACGTTATGAATTTTTTTTATTTTTGTAACTCGGGGACAGTCTAACTTCCTAGGTACTTCCCAAATGTGTATTCTGTTTCCTGTTATGCAAGACCCTTTTTTTATTGCACAATGTGATAAAGAGTTTAATGGTGAAGTTAATTGCTTGCGTAAGTGGTCGTATATTCCTGTGATTCGTGAGACAACAGCATTTCTTACGGTTTCTCTGTGTGTTGTGGGCCAGACGTAGACCATTGCCGGTGCGTTAGAGGTTGCCCACGATATGTCAGATATTTGTGCTAATCTGCCACAACAATTTGATTTTAAAGTACGGGCCCATTCGGAGCAAACTGCAACGGAAGATGGCGGTAAGTGATATGTATGATTACCGTTAGTTTTGGCACCAAAAAAGTAAGTTGTTGTTTCTGAAGTCGTTTTGTAAAGTTCGCAAGTTGTGATGGGTATTTTTATGAAATTATCACTAGGGCAGGGTTGGGAATCGATACTCAAAAATGTAAAGATTTAATCGATATTCGATTGTTCATCAAAAAGTAAAGAATAATTCGATTTCGATGGCACTTCAAAAAAGTAAAGAATAAAGAATACCATAATCGATATTCGATTCCGGGTATTTGGGAAAATGATAGATGGAGAGCGATGGAACATGCAGACGCTTTTCGCTCACTTTAGCAATAAGCATCAAAGTATCGGAGTTCCTTGCTCAAATCTCAATCAAAGCAGTCAGACAAACAACAGAAAACGAGCCAATTACAGCTTCCAGATCATAATAAAATATGGAAGACAATAAATGGTTTCAGCTGTCTAAAACCAAGAAATGCAAGTGGTAAATGTAACAATTAGGCTATCAAAGCAAATCTACTCACCAGAAATCAACTTACTAACGTTAAACTGAATCGCAAACTTCTTCCTTTTTGCTGCTATTTGGCTACTATGTTGCTGGAACAAACACTAACCAGATCAAACATACTAATACTCAAGAGTTCTATAATTACAGTATGTACAGGAAGCCTACTTGTAACTGATTTATTTGTTCATTACAACTACCAGGTATATTAAGCTACTATAGACTACCATATACATGAGATAGTTTGTCAGCACTAGCAACAGTATTTTCACTACAACAGTCTGAAATAAATAAGAAAGTATATACAAAAGAAATTGAAAAGACAACAGTCTACTACAGTTAATATTTCCAATTTGCTGCACTGTCAAATGTGAATTTAAAATGTATCATGTATATACACAACATAAACTGTTTGCCTGTTAGTGTTACACAGTTTAAGTTGCTAATTTCACACTATCTGACTGCATTAAAAGGCCATTCAACCCTGGTCAGCCTTTTGCTGAAAATAGTAAATTGGAAAAACTAGCCTAATGCTTTAATGTATCCTCACTAAATGTGCACTTTCCATGACCAATCATTTTCGAGATTATACAGCTTAAACAGTAGAAACTAACTTATGCTAAAACTTTGTTTTCAGTTTGCAGCATTGAGGAAATGCTGTTAGTCAATTTGTGACAATGTATTCTCTTATGGTGTTAAGCTAATTTAACCTTCAAAACGAAATCAATTGTATTTTAAACAGGAAACTAAAAACTAAACAGATACTGGTAGTGGTGAGACAGTGTAACCAATAAGAAAAAGTGGCTGCATAAAATTAGGATAAAGAATTTTGATGCCGGTGCAGTCTTGTAGTAATAATAGGAAGGTATGGAGGGTAGGCAATAAAAGCCTGCATGGGGAAAATTCCATTGCACAACTGGTTTCGAGCTTGTTTGCACTTGTCAGGTAGAAGTTGGAATTTACAGTTAAACCTACCCAGTCCTATTTCTTGGAACTCCCTGAAGCACCCCAATCTAATCATCTTTTTGAGAAATGAAAACAAGTTCGTTGACTTCAGCTTTAAAAACATAAGGTTAATCATAGTTTTACATCGTCCATGAGAAAGTTATATTAAGGTTGACCTTTGCCAGGTACAGCCAACATTACCATTTTTTCAAAATTGTAATCCCCAATTTGATTTCGGCAAGGACTCGTGACTCTTTTTCCTAAAGAGAATAGTCTCTCAACTGGTGCTGATGATGGAAGAGTTGAATTATAAATAATAAACGGTTTGAGCAACTCCTTAGGCAAATCATCATTACTGTTACACCACGACATCCACTGGCTGCTCAGGGAAGATTTACCATTGCGTCTTCGTAATTTTGCTCTCTTTTCAAACCTCCAAAAAAATGAATGCTTGGAGCAATCTGATTCTTCAGGTGTAACATCCAACGATTCTGAACTAGTAAGGCTATCAGAACTGCTGATTTGAAATCTCTCAAAACTTGCTAATGCATTCTGCATGGTAGATTCAACTACTACTCTTTCAGAGTCTGAAATCCAAAATCGAAATTGTGGGTGGAGTGCTGCTGCAACCTTGAAGTAGGGTGATACAAGCTCCTTTTCAAACCTTTTGCTGAGACCTTTCTTCATATGATCAACAAGATTGGTGCAATATATTAAGTTAGCATTTAATACACATTTCCATTCTTCTTGTACATCTGTGAGTGTAGGCAGCAAGAAACCAGCACTAACACATTCTGTGCCTTGTAAAATGTCACGAGCAATTGCAATAGGTCTCATGACAGTCAAAAATTCTTCCAAGAATTTTTGTTCAGCCGCATTGATGGGACGTATATCTAGGCTAATGAAAAGATTGGACATCGCTTGCTTTTGATGTTGAAGAAACTCATGGACTCTTGTCATTCCATCAAAAGTGGAATTCCATCTGGTCATGTTAGGAATTACAAAAAGCTTTCCCAAAGCTGCAGAAATTTTGTCACTGCAGAGCACTGATGAAGACTGTTTATTCCAGATAGCACTAAGTTTGCCAGTTAAGCTTCTATAAATGGACTTGTACCGTGTATCTGACATAGCTGCACTTGCATCTTTGGTTGCAATAAGACTTAGGCGATGCGTAGCACATCTGAAATGTGAAGGTAAAGAGTACTCATCTTCACCAGTCTGTACGTTATCGTCAAAAATATCTTGAATGGTTTCAGCCGTTAGTTCATCAGAAGTACCGGTATCAGTAATGTTGCAGATAATTTCCTCTTCATTCTCAGAGCCAAATTCGGCAAATGCTTTAATGAAGTTTGAACCAGAATCCGTTACACAGTGTGTAACTTTCCTAGCAATATTGTACTCAGCAAGAACAGATTCTATAAGTTTTCCAAGAACATTAAATGTGCATCGTCCCTCGATTCTACGTAAAGCAATGCAAGCATTCTTTCGAACTAAATTATCTGTGTACCAATGAGCAGTTATTCCAATGAAGCCTCTTCTGAAAGCACTTCAGTGGTCAATAGTAAGGCAAACTCTATGGGCAGACATTAAATCTTCAGTCAGTTTCTTTTTATGTGACTCAAACACATGGTCTGCTTTAGCAGAATAGACTTTACGAGATTTGACTTTTAAATCTGGGGCCATAACTTTCATAAAGTTTTTAAATCCTGCAGACTCCACATGGTGAAACGGCAGCACCGATTTAGCAATGTATTGGGATACAGCAAGGTCAAAATCCTTCTGAGAAAGTTTTGATCTATTCAATCCAGAGCTGATACGTGATGCTTTTAATTGCACATTAATAGGGTTGGAAGGCAGTGTTTCAGAACCTGCTTAGGATCTGCAGAAGAAGCATCACTGCTTGACCACTTTTGCTTTCTCTTATCATTTTTGTTGCATATTTCATCAAAACTTTTAAGTGCACCAATGTGCCTACTTTTAATGTGAGCACGCAAATTTTGTCGCGATTTGTAACTGGCACTTATATTCTTGTTAACACATCGTTGGCAACTAAAAATCCAATTGCCTTTTGATTCGCCTTTTTCTTTTAAAATGTAAAATTGTTTGGGCACGAAGTAAGTTGGCTGAAATGATGAATCACTTGTGAAAGATACCAATACTGGTACTCTACCTGTACTAGTAACAGGAGCACATGTACTGGTAGGTGGAGTTTCACTACTATCGGTAAAGATATTATGACCATCAGTTGACCTAGTCCCAACATAAGTTTCAGCTTCATCCTCAGTCAAAATAACGGACAAGACTAGGCTACTGTAATCTGTCATGAACAACAACAACAAGATATTTTACAGTACAGACGAAGAAGGAAACATTGTTCAGCAGCACAATACCTGATACATACCATTTTGAAGGTGAAGAATGACATCGAGTTGGAGATGAAGAATATAGAGCAATTCATATCAATTTAACATCATATTTGTTCATATATATAGTATTATAAAAGGATGTATGATAATTTATATAGAAGTAGCAACATGAAAAACAATAATAAACTGGGTTAGAAACAGTATTTATAAATAAGTCACTACTACATGTAGATGTATCTTCACAGTCCACACCAATGTCAAACGTGATACCGTACTGTGATAGGGCTATGAAATCAATATTAGTTTGATGGTTATAAACAACTGAACAACAAACACATAGCCTAGCTCTACTGTTTTAGTCTGTTTAAAATACTCACACTGATGCACTTCTACTTACCGTACGTTACATGGTAGGCTAGTAGGCTACCTATGGCTGTATAGTGTCCTAGACATACCCGTATCCATTACCGGTACCTCTTTAACTAGGTTTAATCCTATTTCTATCCAAGCCAACACACTGGGTTGGCCCATGATGCAACTGGGCTGGCTATCCTAGGCAAAGTAGGATTGACTATCTTAGCTAAATAGGTCCTACCTAAACTGCAGCAGGCGTTTAGGCTATTCAGTTATTTCAGTGGTATCCTAAGCAAATCTAGTAGACCCACTAGCCTATGGTACTTTTTAAGAGACTAGGCCTCAAAGGCTATAGGCAAACCTGCTGACTGATACATTTGATTGATTAGACTTAGGCTATTGCTGATCTGCCTCTTGGCCTACCGGTACCTCCTACTGTCTTACCGGTTAGGCTAGGCTGCTTTCTTAGGCCTAAACTGAGACTACACAAAGAGGTTTAAACAGTTAAACTTCTAAGAAATACTAGGCCTATCAGATTTTTATTACTGCCTTTACTGAAAATAACGCAGTTACAGTTCACTTATTTTATTTATGAGTTCAAATTACCAGAGTCCCCTGCATAGCAAGTAGGCAGTATCGTCTTAGCCTCTAGCGTCTAGTCTGTCACCTACATCATCGCACTATGCCTGCATTGACAATCACTGCTGGCCTAAAAATCACTCAACTGTATCGGAAATAGAACTCCGCTTATATAATTAATTAATAATCCTCTTCGGAGTGTTTGCTCATTTGCTGTTGCATAGCTTTCTGAAAAAAAAAAATCGAATATCGTTTTAACCTGGAAAAAACTAAAGAAAACAGCATATTCGATACTCATTCCAAAAAGTAAAGGATCTGGTGTATTCGATTGAAAAAGAGTAAGGAATATCGCAATCGAATATCGATTATAATCGATTTTTCCCAACCCTGCACTAGGGTAATATATCAATACGTCAGCACTACAATTTATAATAGAAGTCGTGTTGTGTCGCACACACTGCAAAGGCTTCGGAATGTAAAATTTTCCTTTGATCATATTTTCATGGCATATAGGTAACACTAAGCCAGCACCACTGGCCTGTACAATGCACAGCAGCAAAAGCAACGAACAAACAAAGAAAGTTGAAAGATCTCCTGATGCCATGCTCAGAAGTGGAATCTATCTGGTGCGCGAATTACACGGCCTTTTTGGGTGATCCTGCCTGTGGAAGAAACCGCTGTAGCCTTTCGAGTATCTTGGCTGCGATCTGTAAAGTGAAAAGGCATTTTATGTTTCAACTGCTGATATTTCGTGTTGTGCTGCGGCTTTTTAGTTTGGTTATCTGATGACGCATGATCTTCGAAATCCGATAAAAGGATGGCAGGTTTCAACCTGTCGATTGACACGTTATCTGCAGTTCCGTTTAACTTAACTTTGAAATATTTGTCAGTTCGTTGCAACACTTAGTACGGGCCATCATAAGGTCTTTGAAGGCCTATTTTAACGGCATCGTGTCTTACAAAAACATGAGAACATGTTGAAAGCTTCGGATCAACATAAACTGAGCGTGGGGGATGCTTTCTAATTGGCGTCGGTTTTAGAGTTTGAACGAAAGATTGCAGTTGTTGCACGTACTCAATATGAGATTGTTCTTTTTGAGGGGAAAGGAACTCTCCAGGGATTCTGAGTGATGAACCGTATAACATTTCTGCCCGGGAGAAATCCATGTCGTTGCGTATAGTGGTTCTTAGTCCTAGCAGAATCCATTCAAGATTGGAATACCAGTCACTAGGCTGTTTTTGAGCTTTGATTGAGGCTTTCAGTACTCGGTGATATCGTTCGACTATCCCGTTGGCCTTGGGGTTGTACGATGTTGTGCTTATGAGTTCGCACCCTAGAAATTTAGCCAAATCTCTCCATAGACCTGAAATGAACTGCCTGCCTCTGTCTGCTGTGAGGGTAGAGGGGGCACCATAACGAGCTACAAAGTGTAATACAAAAGCGTCAGCACAAGATTTAGCTGATATGTCCCTCAGAGGAAGGGCTTCGAACCAACGGCTAAATCTGTCAACTATCGTTAATACAGTAGGTATTTGTGGTCGCAGGAGGTTAGTAGAGGGCCCACAATGTCTACGTGAATGTGTTGAAATTTTTGTGACGGTGGCACAAATGCTTGTAAAGGTGACATTGTGTGCCGTTGTACCTTGGACTGTTGGCACGCTAAGCAGGACAGGCACCACTGCTTTACGTCCGCTTTTATTCCGGGCCAGGTTATCTCCTCGATATCAACTTTTGGATCCCCTTGATTCCAGGATGGGACAAGCTGTGGAATGAGTCAAACACTTTTCTGCAGAAAGCCTCTGGTACAAGTGGGCGAAACTTTCCAGTTGACATGTCGCCTAGGATTGACACGCCTTGATTGGGCAGTGGTTTGTATTCGAGTTTTAGTGGATTTTTGGATGTTTGAATATGGTCTATAATTGGGTCGTGTTGTTGAGCAGCTGCCATTTCTAAGAAGTTGATTGCTTCGTGCTCCTCGAATACGCTTGCGGTTATGCGCGATAAGCAATCAGCAACGACATTCTTTTCACCTTTGACATAGCGTAAATCGCTTGTGAACTGCGCGATAAAGTCAAGGTGTCGCTGCTGGCGCGGAGAGGAGTTCTGTGATCGTGAAAATATAGCTTTGCAAAGTGGAGCATGGTCAGTGAAGACAGTGAAGGTTCGGCCTTCGATAAAGTAACGAAAATGCTTGATAGCTAAATATATGGCTAATAATTCACGATCAAACGTGGAGTAGCGTGATTGGGTCAAAGAAAAAGAATGAGAGTAAAATGATAAAGGCTTCCAAGCATCACTTTTCTCAGCTCTCTGTTGGAGAACTGCTCCGCAACCGGAAACGCTTGCGTCCACGAAGATGGCAGTTTCGGCGTTAGGAGTGGGGAAGGTAAGTAATGTTGCATTGCTCAATTTTTGTTTAATTTTAAGGAATGCTGAAACAGCTTCTACAGACCATTTGAGTTTCTTTTTGCTGTTTTTACCCGGTGACAACATTTTGTTTAGTGGTTGTAATGTTTCTGCGCACCCTGGAATGAAACGTCTGTAGAAGTTTATCATCCCTAAAAATCGTCTGAGTTACTTCATGCTTTGGGGTTTTGGGAATTTTGTGATTGTCTGTACCTTTTGTTCGATTGGTTCAAATCCTTTGGTAGAAATGTGGTGGCCTAAAAATGTGAGGTTAGTTACTGCAAATTTACACTTTTCTTTGTTTAGTGTCACACCGTTTTGTTTAAAGCGATCAAGTAGTAGTCGTAAGTGATGCTCATGCTCTTCAAAAGAGTGTGAAGCAACAAGGACATCGTCCACGTAAGCGAAACAAAAGGGCAGACCGCGAGTAACTTGATCGATGTAACGTTGATAGGTGTTTCCGGAATTTCGTAGACCGAACGGCATCATTTTATACTCGTACAGACCAACAGGCGTAATGATCGCTGTTTTATGAGCGTCTTCCGCGGCCGTTGGTATTTGGTGATAGCCTTTGTAACAGTCTAGTTTGGAAAATACTGTGCAGCCATTTAGCATGTCAGCGAAGTCGTTAAGGAATGGTAGGGGATAGCGATCAGGTTGCGTTGTAGTATTTAGTGCCCTGTAATCTCCAACCATTCGAAACTTTCCTGGTTGAGATTTTGGAACAATGTGTATTGGACTGGCATACAGAGACGAAGATGGGGTAATTATGCCATCTCGTAGGAGCTGAGCGATCTCCTCCTAAACGAATGTTAATTTTTCGGGAGACAAACGTCGGAGATTAGACTTGACAGGTGGGCCTGATGTTATGATGTGATGATTAATGTTATGCATAAAATTTGTTGTTTAAATGTTCTTTTGGAAAACCTCTGCATAGTCGTTAATGAGCGTGTTTTGTAAAGCAGGTGCTTCTCTTTGTGAAGCGGTAGTTTTCAGCTCGAGTGCCGGGATTTGATCAACCTTTGAGGCGTCAGTCGAGGTTGATTGCGTGTTGTTTTTTTTGGTTTCTGGATGACGTATTGTTTTGTCATTCAGTGAATGCACAACTGCAAATGTTTCTGCGGGAGGTTTGGCAGTTTTGCTTGCCTTCTCGCATGACTGACATTCAGCTGGTGAGATATCGAAATCAGGGAGTTGCGACTCTGTTTGTGTTTCAACTGAGACTTTTGTTGTTTTAACTGTGTTTTGTCGTTTTTCGAGAGACAGTGGAGTGGGACCATGCTTGGTAGAAGGCTCTATTTTACTTTGTTGGACGGCGGAAGCTGAGTTGGCTTCCCTATCCAGCCGTTGCGATTTTAGCTCGAAGTTTGTTTCTCTAATGTTTGGGTTGGCGAATTCAAGTTCAACACTGAGCGTTTCTTCGAAAGGTGCCATATCAGTCTCGTGCTGCTCAATGATGGGAGGGTGAGAAACAAAAGATTGTGAGCAATGTTCGAAACCAGTAGTGATCGCAGCGTCTGCTCTGCTACTCGTATCCTCGTGTGGGGGATTGAACTCAGATCTTTCGGGTTCGCTTAAACGTTTGTTTTTAACGTCTACCTGAAAGCTGTGAAAGGTTAAAAAGTCACAACCGATTATTCCAAACGGAACATCAGCAACCCTAAATACCCAGGGATAGGGCTGTAAGTGGCCCAAGTCCACATCTAACTTTGTTAATCCCAGGACTGTTAATGTGTGTGATTGACTGCCAGAAGGTCTTGTGGTCCGTTGTAAAGTTTCAGAGTCGAAGGTTTGTGGGAGCAAACTTACTGTTGATCCTGTGTCGACTACAAATTTGATGTTATTGGTTTTATCGTAAATAGTAAAGAGTGGGCCGGTGTTTACTTCCGATTCGACGCCGCCGACCCAAGAGGTCGAATCCGGAAGTTTTTTTGTTGCTAAAAATTGCTGTTTTGGTTGTAAGTATTGAATCTGGGCCTGTACATTTGTCGGGGAGCGTCATTAAATCTGTTGTAGAAAGGAGGTCGGCTATTGTAATAATTTGTTCTGTAGCCTCCAGGTTGTCGAGGCGTGTGTTGCGTAGTCGTGTTAGGGGCCTGAAGTGTCTCGATAATTTTGTTTAGTTTTTGATCAAAAATTTCGTTTATTAACTGCTGCTGTGCGTCGGTTTGGTTTGAGGTTTGGGATAGTGCTGCTACAACTTCGTCGGCACGTAGGGCCAAGACATCAAGATTCGTCTCTAAGTTTGCCGCCAGAATAGTTCGAGCTTGCTGAGGAAGCTTATCGAGAAAAAGCTTTTAAAGAACCGCATTGGTTTGTGCGTTATCGGCGTCATATGCTTCCAGTAATTGACGCATTTCGCTTAGCATTTCACTGGGCTTGCGGTCGCCTAGTTCAGTTCGATTAAACAAAATATCCAAGCGGTCGTTTTCATTTAGTTTGCAGGCTTTTATCAGGGCCTTTTTTATATCTTGGTACGGGTAACTAGTGGGTGATCGAACAACATGTTGAATTTTTTGGATCATTTTAATGTCAAGGGCTCCTAGGACTAAGGAAAAACGTTTGTGTTCGTTGAAAATGCCGTTCGCTGTGAATGCATGTTCTGCTGTAGAAAACCAGAGCTCTACGTTTGATTCCCAAAAGGGCGGTAGAGAAACATTGGCTGAATGAGTGAACGGCGCGGGTTGCTGGTTTAGCCAAGGAGAGTTTGACTGGGGAGGTTGTCTAGAAGCATAATGCGCATTGGGAAATGTTAGTGCCTGATTTAATTGGGGAAAAGTTTGAGGTGAAGGCAAGTTTCAAGACCAGAAAGATTTTGTTCGGCAGTGGTGGTAATTGGAATGGGCGGGGAGCGGGTTGGTTGATTTAACGAAATGATGGGTTCGTTGCATGTAGAAGTGGTCGGTGCATAGGGTTCGATAGGGGGATGTTGCAGAAATTCATTTTCATACTGGTCTTCCGAGGCCAGCAAATTTTCTACAGTCGGAAGGGCGGTGCATAAGTTTTGAGGAGAACTTGAGAGTGCTACAGTGGGCTCGGGGTGTGTTAGAGAAAAGTTAGTGATAGGAGGGTTGGGTGGATTCACCGATGGGGATGTTGAGATAGGAGGTGATAACTGGATATTTTGCGAGGTGCTGGTTGGTGATGGGAGAGAGTTAGTTGTGGGGATTATTGCGTCTTGTAGGTTGGAGGTACTTGGGGTTGGAGTGGTCATAGGTTTTAGTTTTGAAGGTTTTTGTTTCGTGGAACGTTTTCTCAAATTATACGGTATTATTGGTAATTTGTGCATTACCGGGTGAGCGGGTTTTGAAAAGTTTACACATAAATTAGCAAAACAATTTACAGGTAAATATGCGAAAAAATTTTTACAGGTGAATTAGCAAAACTTTTACTAGTAAATATGCGAGAAAAATGAATTAAAAGTCTGTACCGTTTTTTTGTCAGAAGTCTCTTCTTCAGGTTTCTTCAGGTTTCCGGTTTCCGTTTCTGGCCACTCGAACAACGCTTCTTCGAATAGCTGGGCAGTTTTGAAAAACGCACGAATAGTTTTGAAAAGTTCTTGTCCTGTTTTGGAACTCTTCTGGAACTCTTCACTCGAATTCTTTAGCGAACTCTTTTCGAGAGGTTGAGCAATTATCAGCTTAATATTACTGTTTCACTTCTCACTTTTTTTTTTTTTTGAATGTTCTGAAAGTTTCTTGCTGAAGCTTTGGTTCAGCGCAGACTCACTCGGGGCACCAATTTAGTGAGTTTGTGCGCAAACGAGTCTCAAAACCAACGTAATTGTTTATTGTCCTCACACGTAATAATTCAATTAATTTTTAACACAGCGAAGCAGCGGTATATATACAGCAAGCAAACAAAGAAAAGCGAAAACAAAGACACGGTAATTAAATTCCTTTTGTCTTGCAATATCCGCTCATTATGCAATACCGCCCATTGCAGTGAGCGGTATGTGCCAACAACCGGACATCGCAGACAAAACTCAAGGATAAATATATTAATTAATGGCTCGGCCACCACAATATCAAAGAAAAACGAAAGTAGACCAAAGAAAGCAAAAAAGGTCCTCACTCAAAATTGGGGCGTTTTTTCTACCCAAATTCAGGTGAATACCAAGAAGTAAAAAAAAAGTCTTCACTAAAAATAAAGGGCGTTTTTTCTGCCAAAATTCAGTTGGAGACCAAAAAAAGAGAGGTCTTTGCGAAATGTAGTGCTGATTTTGTCCCCCAATAATTTGAAGGGCAAAGCCAAATTCAGATCCTGATCCGCATCTTCTAATGAAACTGGATCCGGATCCGATCCGCGAAAAAACAATAAGAGTCGAATCTAATCCGGTCCGCTCCGGATCCGTTGCCACCTCTGCAACAGATCTAACAGATAATTTAAAGGCGGTGAGTCATCCAGCCAATTCCGATGGTTTACAATAGCTTATATTAAACTATAATTTTTGATATTTTTTGTTTTGATTTTGGGGCTGCGGTTGCAAAATATCCCCCTAAAAAGTTTTTGGAAATTCTGAGTTTCGTTTTTCCCGCCTAAACCACAGTAAGCCTAATAGTTTAGAGAACTGTGGTTTAGGCGGGAAGAACAAAACTCAGAGTTTCCAAAAACTTTTTTCGGGGGATATCTTTTTTTATTGTTGAATATCTTTGCAACCGCAGTCCCAAAATCAATACAAAAAATATCAAAAATTATAGTTCAATTTCAGCTATTGCAAATCACGGAAATTGGCTGGATGATTCACCGCCTTTAATCGTTTGTGAACAATAGACTGGACAAATGACCCAATTGTGCACGATAGCAATTATCACAGTAGAAAGTTAAAAGCAACTTGCAGTAGGCCATACTAAACTCTACGTTTTTTAGTTAGCTCGTGAAAGCTGATCAATTGGATGAAACTTAACTCATATCCTCCTAGCATCAGTTTAAACTGATGGCATGTAGAAGCGAAGCGTACTGGAACTACAAGAAGCATTTGAGGGATTAAAGTTTAGTGTTTTGTCAACCAACAGAGCTCTTTCTAGAAATGAAACGTAAAAAATTTTTTGTCGATACAAAAGACATTACAATTTTTATTTTCTGAAAAAAATATCTTTTATTGTAAACAAACTCACTCTCCATTAATTGGCGGTAAAAAGTTCATTGAAATCAGCAATATCAAATTGCGTGTGTTAAACTATTTGTAAATAACGTACTGGTAAAATAAGTGAGCATTCGTGTGGAATGCATTTGGTTAGCCTGTGAGCTGTGACACTCAATTTAGTTCCATTAGTTTAAACTGACGCTACGAAGATATTGGGTGCTAAAAAATTTCAGATTAAGAACTCAAGGATCCTATGTCTGTACGCCTCAGCATTACTCTATCGCAAGACATTCAAGCTTCTAACTTTGTTTGTAGCCCTATAGTTGGAACGACCGACGCTGACGTTACCAGTGGCAAATCAATGTGGTCCGGACCCCCTAGCTCAAACCGGAGAAATATAAGAAAAACTTCTAACATAAAATTCATTGCAATAACTGAAGCAACATCCATTTCTTGTCCAGATCTAACAGTAAGATATTCGGAAGGACTGGGGATGCTGGGATTCTTGTTTTGTAAATGCAAAAAAAGTAGTTTAAAATTTGTAAATTTTTTTTTGTTTTAAGGTTTACGAGCTTGTTATAAAAAGGCTTAAAATTTTATCATTAGCCACCGCGTTCATAGCCAATCTGCTCATTTACACAGCCAGTTTACTCATGTTTTTGCACTGCTAATTTTTATGCCACAATTCAAAAGCATTGATTTTTGCTACAATAGGGCTAAAATTAAGTTATTTTTGCTCAAAAATTACAAAATCTCCGAGCGCTGGGGGCTCCACCCCCAGACCCCCTTGCATACGGATGTTGGGGGCATTGCCCCCAAACCCCCAATGGTATCCTGCGGCAGAATCTGCCCTTATTTAATTGATAATTTTTTGTCGTTAGTTTTCAGTGTTTATGCGACGTACTCAGTACTATGGCTTTGGTGACGCGTTTAATTGTTTGACCGTATATCTACAATATTGGTGATATTGACTGTAAGTACAGTATTAAAAGTGCCCTTTGAAAAAGCTCCCTCCCCCCCCCCCCCCTTGCCCTTCTGGCGTTCCGGCACCCCTGAAACCAACGCCTCAACCCAGATATCCTATCCAATAATTACTGTAATTGAAACCAACTTTAGCGAAAGAAGTAGATCGGAAGGAAATGCAGTGGTGAAAATGTGTTGTAATGGTCCGGAACGCCGTTTCAGTAAAAGATTTAGTGCAGAACGGCGTTCCGCTAAGATTTTTGAAAAGCATGAGTAATTAAATTTTGTGAATTTTACAATATATTTCAAAGTACAAAAGTTTGGCAAATCGCCATTTACCATATTACCCATTTGCCCAGAGTCAGCTTTCTGTTTCAGTTTTGTATTCTTATTCCACGTCCGTCAAAACACAAAGCAACATTTTTTTACCGACCTTAAATGCAAGATTCGTGTTTGTTTGTTTTTTTACGACGACCTTGATTGTTTTTAAGACGACCTTGATCGCATGATTCGGGTTTAATCGGCACTCTGCTGCTGCTGCTGGTCATGTTGTTGCGTCCTTGGATAAGGCGCTTTACATAATTGTTATCTCTGCTTGGTGGGTCCAAACTACCAGCAAATTCAGTGGACAAAAATTCAAAGAAATCCACAGAAACATTGGATGATGGAACTCCTTAGCAGGTTCGAACTACGGATTCCTCCAAACACAAAGTAGTCAATGCCAGAGGTGGAATCCTCGAGGACGGACGTCTTTGGGTTCGAGGACGTCCTCTAGGACACAATTTGAAGTGCTTGGCCTTGGCCTCAAAGCTTGCAAATCCTTGAAAATGCCCTGTTCTCGGCTCCAAAACAGCACTATTTGTTGACTCGTTAAAAATGGGTCAAGGTCATGAGCATTGTTGTTTTGTCTTGGAGAACACCAAAGAACTAAAGAAAAATCATTTTTGAAAACCAGTTTTTTTTTTGAGAAATCTAGAATATTGTGAAAAATTTGCGAATTTTTTTAGCGAAGACCTTTTTTTTGAGAACACTTCCGCGCGTTGTGTCTTTGGTCCTTGGCCTTGGCCGCGAGAGGGTCTATCCTCGGAAGGTGGGTCTTTGGTCTTGGCCATGGCCTCGGATTTTTTTTGGTCCTTGGCCTTAAGCCTTGTGTCCTCGAGTCCACCTCTGGTCAATGCAATGAAAAGTGCGTGGGTCGTCCACTGGTTAGCGTGTGGCGCTTTCGGATGACAGGAGGATAAATATGCAATTCAACAATACAATACAACAACACAAAATCTAGCTTTAGGTCGAGGAAAAGGCAGAGGCAGCAAAAACGATCATATACGTTATAACCCGTATACTTGCAATAAAATGCAATCCAGAAAATAGAAATGTAGCATGGCCGTTTTATCTGATAGAGTGATAGGCAATACACAAACTATTTACACAATTAAAAAAAACTATTTACAAAATGTAACGTACAAACAACAACGCAAGCAAAGGAACAGTAACCTACGTGTACCACTATAATCTTTTCCAGAATATCAAAAACGCACATCAAGAAAATATAGAAGAGTCCGTTTTGTAGAATGGCCTATGTAATACGTATGCTTTGTGAGTGTATGTTGTAATGAGAATGAACCACAATGCACACAACAATTATTTAACTATTGATCAGCCAAACCCTGTACAATTTATTGAACAAAGATTCTATAGTGTAACACAATGATTGTAGCCGCAATGAATCAAGTACAAGGTTTACCTACGAGGAGATAACTCACTTAAACTGAATTCTGACAACATTTAATCACAATCAAATACAAGATTTGACGTAAATGCAGTACAGGATGATCATATATCATGAAGAAGGTACATAATGCTTTTACGCTCTACTGCCAAGTACTAAACCAAACCCTCATACTCTTATCCCTAGTGGGCCGCAGAAAAAAGCGAATCCAGAACCACGTCAAAACTAGATTTGGAAAAAATGAATCGTTTGCCAAATTGCTTGAGTTATTGAGAATCCAAAAATAATACTTTTTAAGAATCGCTCTCTGCAAAATGTTTTTAAATTGCAATTTTTGCTCGTGTATGTCTTCAAGCTAATAGAGACATCGTTTTTTATCGATTCGATTTCGTCTACATAAACAAGTTTTTTACCAAAAATCCCTCTCATGTTTTGAAACTTTTCGAGTTTAAGTTTAGTTAATTTCTCCACGTTACTGGTTTACCAAGTTGTCTTGGCCTTAAATAGCGATGGACCTTTTCAGTTTTCTTAGTCAAGCTGCCACTTACCCACCTGTTTATCAAACACGGCGGAGATTTCATGATTTATTTTGAGTGTAATTTTTAATTTGTGAATTTATTTCGAGTGTATTACCGTTCAGTGGCGTACGCAGGATTTTTCAATGGGGGGGTTTTCAAAAGTGACATCAAAAATTTGTTCGCGATCTATGCTTTGGCGAATAAATAACTTAGTGCAAAGTAACTAGATGGAATCAAAGTCACACAGTGCGTAACGCAAATAAAACTTTTCAAACAAAAAACATTTAAGCATACATCTATTATAGTTAACATCATGAGGCTTGCAACTGAACGATGAAGAAAAAATTGTTCAAAACAAAAGCTACGAAAAGCCCATATGATTATAAACAGTGCAAAGCGTGGCGGGCGCGCTGCCAGAAATTCGCAATTCAGGGGGCTGTTTTGGGGGTCTGGGGGCTGAGCCCCCAGCCGCCGGAGGCATGGGGGTCTGAGGGCGGAGCCAGCGCTTGAAAATTTTGCATTTTTTTTCAAAAATAACGTAGTTTTTGGGCTATATGTGAGTTTGATAAAAAATAATGCTTGTAAAACATGGCATAGAAATTGGTAGTGCAAACCTGATTAAACTGTTTGCATAAATGGGCCATGTGGAAGGTGGCTAACGGTAAAATTTTAGCTCTCTTGTTTACATGCTGGTAAATCACAAAATCGTATAGTTCAAGAAAACTCTCACAATCTATTTCGTCTATATTTTATAGAGAAAAATAATTGGGAGGGGGGGCCAACGGAAAAAAATTTGAGACAAATGATTGGTAATTAACTAATACTAAGAGGCCCTCCCCTATTCCTAAGTTTATAATATGTTTGTTGATGAAACCTATGTTTGGCATTTTTACATTAGCGATTAAATTTGATTGCTTGTTTTTGGCCATTTTCCAAAGTTTTCATTGATTTGTGAGTTTCATTTTTGACAAATTAGTCCCCCCTCTAAATTTATGTTTCAAAAGATGTTTTAATCACTTTTTTGTCCATTCCAGTGCAAAAACCAATCCCAGAAGTGCTAAAAACGTGGTATTTTTTTTTATTCTGCATTTTGGTTGACAGGGCAATGGGGGGGAAGGGCTATAAACCCCCCCCCCACTTACAATGTTGCATTAAATAACAAAAAAGTTGTTTACTATAATTAAATATTTCGTAGTAATATGAGAGTAAAAGAGGAGCTTGTTTGTTTTTCGCATTAAGACGATATTTCAAATGATATAACGTCGGATCAATAGGGAGGATGGTTTAAACCCCCACCCCCCCCTGTGTACGCCTTTGCGCATAAGTGAGCTATGTGGGCATTGGTTAATGGTAACATTTCAGTCCTCTAATTTACAAGCCGGTAAATCATAAAATCATAATTTGAAAAAACTCACAAGTATTTATATTCTGTAGTGATAGAGTGAGACAGTTGGGGAAGGGGTAGGGGTAGAGGGGGGCAAATGGAACGAGATTTGAGAGGATTATTAATTAACTAATACTGAAACCCCATCTCCATATTTTTGATGAAGCCAATGATAAGCATTTTTAGCGGTTAAATTTGCTAATTTTGGCAATTTTTTGAAGTTGCTATTGGTTTATTAGTTATGTCTTTGACAAAATATCCTCCCCTAAGAAACTCTAAGTGCTTCAAAAGTTGCTCTAAATCATGTTGGAGTTCGTGTCATTGCAAAAAAACAGGCTCAGAAGTGCTAAAAACGTGATATTTTCTTTATTGTGCATTTTAGTCCACAGACCAATGGAGGGGGGTTTGAACCCCCAAACCCCCCTACGTACGCCTTTGTTTCCGTTTTAATTTCGAGTGTAACTGATTTCCTAATCTTACTGATTCATCAAGTTGTCTTCAATGTCTTGGCCAGGAAATACCAAATGGATCTTTTGGTTTTCGAGTCAAGGTGCCTCCTTCCGCACATGGAGGAGGTTTCACACTATCCCTTTGAATGCTGATGTCAAGCAGGGAAGCAGTTGTACAATAAACTCCAATTTTTATAGTGTTTGAATCGACCCAATCGAGAATCGAACCCAAGTTAACGGCAGGTCTGCAAACTCGATAAAACTCAATCGTTTTGCCGAACTTGAAAAAATATTTTTTCAGAACTTGAATAAAACTGTTGGAGTTTAAAGAAATTCAAAGATGAAAGAATTGTCAAAAAGACATACCTTTTGTTGATCATGTTGCATCAATTGTTACAGTTGTTCATAGTTTGTTTATGTCGTCTTAGAAAAACTTAGAAACTTGGGACTTAGTGGCGACTTAGAAAAACAGCACGTGTACAAAAAAGAGAAAGATAAGACGAAAAGTAAACATTACGTTTTTTGTCGGGGTGAACTTGAAAAATCGATCAAATTTGCTGCCCTGGTTCCCGAATACTGCTCTATCTACTCGACTATACTGATCGATATAGCCAGGGCCTGCGAGAGGGGGGTTCAGGGGGTACATCGTACCCGGGCAAAGGGGGGCCCGAAAGAGTTCAGGTTTCCGCGTTGAGTTTTGGTATCGCACCATAACATCGTAATCAACCTTGTCTACAGCAAAAATATCAGTCAGCCTATTCAGTATTAGTATTTGGTCGCTATTTTTGCCACACAGCCTTTAGGGCAACCAATAGTAGCCGATTTGATTAAAAAAAGAGGAAAATGTATCAAAAGCCATACACTCGTATCGAAATTAACGTTTTGTTACATTTCTCTGACTTGAGAGCCCTAATTTTACGATATAACAATGTACGAGGGCCCACATTTCCAGAGATCCAAAAGCATTTCAACCTCGTAGAGAGCGAAGTCAAAGTTGACATACTATACTCCTATCATTAAGTAACCCACTCTATCTGTGTTAGTTTAATAGGTATTTGGGTTTGTGAAGTCTATGATTGCAGATGACTTCTTAAAACTTTTAATCAGTAAAATATTTGGATTTGCTGTATTAAAGTCATTATATTGTATGATATTGTGTCAAAGTCATTATCCCCCAATTCACATACTTTCTTTCATGAATATCACGTTTTCTGCTTGTCAATTTAAGCAAGTTTGGTGCAGGCCTGCAGGGATGTTGAACAACTGCTGCATTTCACCCTCGAGAAACATAAAAAGTGCTAAAGCTTCCTGGGCTCTGTCCCGGACCCCGCTTGGGGCGCTCACCCAGACACCTAGCTGGATTTAAACCAATTTTATGTCTAGTAGTGTTTTTCATAGGTCCTGACTGTATGCGAATATCGTCATCCCCTCACTTTTGAATGAAGATCTACACCCAGCTGACAAAAATGATTAAACGGCATAGGCCCCGATAAGGCTTGGGGGGCCCGGTATCGACCTTCGTACCCCCTGGAAAAATTTCTCTCTGAGGCCCTGTCGATAGGTAATGTATAAAGCTATAGACTACATAAGAATTTATAATCTATTGAAAAATTTTACGTAATGCATGTACAATATGGAATCTGTTTAATTTAGCTTGATTAGGTAAATGAAAGTGCTTCAAATTCTAAAACGTTCGGGCTTCAGCCTCGGACCCCTGGAAGAGCTTACAGCGTTCCCCCAGACTTCTCACTGGTCTCCGTTCTTACAGAAATTTAGTCAGCGTCTCTATAAAGTTGTTTAGTTGGAATTTTAAACTCATTTACCTAACCTACCTGAAGCATTGAAGCTTTTAATTCGCTCACAAATCAATACACTTGAATATTCAACAAACTTGGCAGAAGAAAGTGCAAAAAATCATTAGGTTTTGCACCACTCCCATTGGGAAAAATATTGCCCCTTCTTTGAACACTTTTATTTGTGCTACAGTCTCGGTTGGAGATTGCCACTGTAGAAAAGGTGTAACTGCTGACCACAGGGCTCCGGTAGGAAAATGAAACCACTTCCACCGCTGACGAAGTAAAAATTTTTTGTCTGGTGGTTCATAGGAACTTTCTGGGTATATCCAGAATTTTACACGAAAAAATGCAACTTGACATACAGTACATTAAAAGATCCTGAAAATCATCTTATTCCAACGTAGCAGCTGTAATCAGAGGACAACAGACTTGTTAACGGAAAGGTTTGTTCGGTGTCTCCTTGCCTTTATTTTCTTTAACTATATTGTTGTTTCTTTGTGAACTTCTTCGTTTTGTTTAAAATTTGGCAAATGAATTCTGTTGTAGTTGAAATTCGACCCGCGACTATGCGTTTCAAGTTCAACTGATCAACACTTTGTTACATTTTTGTTGTCCCCAGTAGATTTTTTAGTGCGCTTTAAATTTTAATTAATATAGTTTCTGTACAAATACAATCAACGAAGCTTGAACTTTATTGAGTAAATTACAAGTTAACACATACAATCGTTTCATTATTGTAGCAATAATGAATACAAGAATACAGTTATGCAATAACAAATGTTAGTGAATTAAAAAGGACGGTAAATCAAGTGCAGTTTACTGTTGCAGTCGAGCTCTCGTTTAAAACTTAGAGGTGCCCTTCTGAGTCATCGAGCTGATCAAGTCGATGGGAAGGGGGAAAATGATCGTGGAATTCTTTTCCGCACTGATTGCGGTTAACGTCTGCAAGTACCTTAGTTGCATCGAGTTGGGGGACTCGCTCATGACGTCAGCAGCCTCCTTCAATTTGCGGGAGGCGTTCATCTCTCCTTCGGCAGCGATGACCTGAAAACAAGTGACATTGGGGTCTCACAGAAGCTTGAAAGTGAAGAGTCTCAAATCAGTTTTGATTCAACCTCTAAGGATAAGTTGCTATCCGCGTATCTCCGAAATGAACTCTAATCTTGGAAGCTGGCAATGCTGCCCCAACTCGTAACTCTAATGCAAAGTTCTGATAAAAAAGAACAAACGAACGCAGCTCAAATCGAACTCCAGCGCGAGATTTATCAGACACTCGCCATTTCAATACATTTCGACAAGTATTTAACTTGAATTATATATAGAAAACGGCAGATTAAAGCATTTGGTACACTTCGGATAAAATCTTGTTTTTAGCGCTGGTAAAAATTTTGATATTATCAACGATAGTGGATCGAGTTTATCTTACAGAGTTTTTATATTCCTTTTCATTGCTGGACGCGCGGTTGTAGTCGGCCCCTAATTGTCATTTTCATTATTCGACGCATTTCAATAACAAATTATGTACGGTACAGATTACATTTTCAATTCTAGTTACAGGTACATATTTGAAAAAACTTGCGCCATTTATTTTTCACCAAAATAAGGCGGATTTGTCCTGGGACACAGGGCCACCGACAGGGGGGGCAGGGGGGTACTATGACCCTGGGGCCGATGGACTTCAGGGGGCCCATGAACTCGAGAGGAGCCCATCAAAATGACACCTGAGAAATCAGCATGTGAGGCCTGAAGACCTTTTTTTTGGAGATCACCTAATTTCGACCGGAAAAACCGTTAGAATTTCGGTGAAGACCTTTTTTTTGGAGATTACATCATAATTCGGACAAAACTACGGCATTTTCTCCATCTGTTTTGGAGTTCACGAAACCGGAAATCCGTCATATTTGAGCTGGCCCCGGGCCCACGTTTGGCTCTCGGCGCTCCTGTTGGGACATATAATAAAAAAAATTGTCCATGGATACGATTACAATCACATGCTGTTTTTTAGCCTAAACTACAGCCTCGTCACATTTACTGACTCCAGGCAGATTTGTCAATTCCTAACCAGTAAATTATTAACCAATCATCCTAGGTATAGACAATGCAAATTAAATAACAATACCGATTTAACCATGTTTGCAAATCCACTATCTTTTGTGTTTAGTTTAAACAGCGGTTAACGAAAAATAAATTGATCAAAACCTATAATGCGCGGATTCTATTCTTACACTTGCTGTATTACGCCGAATTGTGTTACGAGTTGGCGGGGCCCGTCTGCCGAGTCACTGCGCAAGACAACAGATACGCAGTTTTTTCCGGAAATCCGCAGAAGCGATACGTTGGCAGCACCCTGGCAGATTCGAACTGTTATGAATGAATTGAAGCTCATGTTTACCGTTTCAGAGGTAGCGCGCTTACTGCTCCACTAACTAATCGAATAAGGATTAGTTCTTGACTTAAATACTCAGTTCCACAACCTACCTTAGCCCTGGCATCTCGGGCGGCTTCAGCCTCGGCAGCCATAGCACGCTGAAGTTGGACTGGGAGCCGCACGTCTTTGCTGCAAACAAAAAATAAAAGTCATAACTTTTTGAAGACAGAACTGTAATTAAAAATACGGCTGATACCAACATGATGCACTGTTCGTAGGTTGTACAATGTACATGTATTGTAATTTCGAGTTGTCTCCGACATCTTTATTTACAAAGCTGCGTTGGCCAGATGAAGGACCTTTCGGTCTTCGATTCAAGCTGTCACCTGCCCACCTGTCTACCACACACAGTGGAGGCTTCATACTGTCCCCATTATTGCAGAACATGAAGCAGGGAAGCTGGAACACCAACTTGTAGTTTTTAGTTGAATGGGACTGGATCGAGCCCGATCTACGGTTTCAGCAGCAGACGCTCTATCCACTACGCCCTGATTAATAAATGTAGTGTGCTGTACCTTTATCTAGCATAGCTAATATGCTGTTGACAATATATTTTCATGGAACACTAAAATGGTGTCACCAGGGTCCTCACTCCCTAGTTCCAAACCCCCATCCGTAGCCTAAACTCATCAATTTGCTGGATCCAATCACCTCCCTAAACAAGCCTGGTCTGGGTCATTTAAAGCAGCCCAAACACTGTAGTACTGTACAGCAGGTTGGGAGAAGTTTAAACACTTGGAGGATTTCCACATCTTACTGCAAAAGTCATAAAGCATGTCGTTGTCGCGCAAAAAAAACAAAAAACAAAAAAACTACAGGCTAACTTCTCCCCTGCTCCCAACTCAGCACCATACATCGACCACCGAATGGACGGGAAAAAATTCAATCTTAGCAAACAGATGGTATCCCCACTGGCACATTTACAGTTGTTAAATAACTTCAAAACGACCCACTCAAGATTTAAGGCAGGTTGCTGAGGTTGGATTATGAGAAAATAAAAGCAACAAACTTACATTTCAACCCTCTCCACTTTGATGCCCCAAGGATCAGTTGCTTCATCCAGAGTCGTCTAAAATGAAAAAAATACTGAGACGTTACGTCACAAACTACTGTATTCTCCGAATTGATCATTTGATCAGTTCTGTTTTAAAACGTTCTACAGACAAGACAAAACGCGCAAAAAACGTCGACATTATTCCACATTTTGTTTTTATCGCTACAACTTTAGGGGTGTTTAGGTGACCTTACATGACTGCAAGAAATAATTATCCCAGTTCAAGCGCATCGTTTCCACGCGGTGGCGCAACCAGAGGGTGATCAGCTTTTGTACGTGTTTTGAACTTGGCTTGTAAGTAAAGGGAGATGAAGGGTCTGGGCAGTTTAGTCCTTTAAAATGACTTCCGAGTTTTATCATTTTAGGTTTTTTTTAATGACTCCAATAACGTGCAAAATGTGATTCAAGTGGAGCAAATGACTATTTTTTGCCGAAAAATCGCACCTTCGCCCCAACACCCCCGTCTGTGATACGTTTGAGATGCACCAGTTTGCTTGGCATGAAACGTTTTTTCGAACAAAATTAGTTAACCTTTTGGTTCAAGCCTTCCTTGCAAAATGGCCCGAAGTGTTTTGAAATGACCGTTCGCACAGCTAACCGAAAAATCTGAGGAAAAAAGTCAACCCAGTAAAAATGGAAGACCTACCTGCATCCCGAAGCTGATGTGCTCCCGATCTGTGAGGACTTCTGACAAGCTCTTCGTCCCGAGAACATTACGCAGCGTGGTTTGAGCGAGCAGACGCGTGGCGCCATCCGCGTTTGCGACGTTTGCGATGCTCATCGTCGCGTTTTGAACGCGGTAATAGACGACGGCGTCCACTGATATGGTCACACTGTCCTTTGTTAGAATCTGCAAAACAAAACAATATACGCTGCTATGATTTCACTGCAATAAATTACTAAATTTAGCAAAAGATGTTCCTACAAAGAAGGTTGGAAAATTGTTCCTGGCATGTATTTGGATAGGTTAGTGCTCAAAATGTATCAAAAATCGTTAACCTTGGAGAGATTGTTTTAATTCATCCCACACACGAAAATTTAGTTCTACAGGAGAAACGCAATAACTACTCGGGCTTCCAAACTGAATTTCTCAGCTTTTTCTTTTGTTCAACAAACCAACTCACAGTACGTAGCTGCAATGTTCCTTACAGGATGTTGATGAAACATTAATCACAACCCTATCAGTTTCAGTGCTCACAACAATAACTTATAGGGCGCGGTATTTTCTATCCGAGTAAAAAAAGACCAAACCAGAATTGAATACCAACGTGAAATTAGTCATTTAGGTATTACACCAGTGTTTTTGCTTGCCTAACTTGTAGCAAGACCATTACTAGTCAATAGAAAGATGGTTACGTATTTCAGCAGAGCCATATCATACGTGACAAGTATTTAGCATCAATTAATATTTAAAAATATTAAACAGTCCTACTGAAATAGAATTAGACTTGTGCTCTGATGCAACGTCACAATGCACTTTCTAAAAGCCTTTAAATACAAGTATTCAGAATTCATCATTACTGGTTTTGTGAGGGCAAAGAAACCGTTGCAATGGAAAAAAAATTAAAGCACGATGGAAAAAAGTGACTAGGTTAGAAATATTTTTTCCATTGCAACGATTTGTGACCCGGTTAGAAAATGTTGACGCAATATCAATACATGCGAGCAATATGGTGCGCAGTAAGACTGGTGAGTCATAATCAAACAAAAGTCACGTGACAATATCATTTTGCTCAGCTTACACACCTTCACAATAGGCTTGATTGTTCGATAATATATGTTGACACTCGACACGCCTTTGTGTTGTACCTTAAACTTAGAGCACTGGGTCAAGCATGGCTATATGGATTAAAAACCATTCAGTCCCACTGTTTGCCCGGAAGACACTTTGCGTTTTGCGTTATAATCCATACAACATAACAGTGTAAGTGTGGTTGGACACCCCGACTTGTGTACCAGGAGCTGACGTTTTAACGCAGATCTGTTTTGTCTATAAAGAAAGATTTTGCAGTAAAAAAATTCAGTTTTGAGGTGCAAATAATTAATCGACCTTGCGATAAATAAACGTAAGTTTTTGTTACATGCCCCTCTCCCACTTTCCGTCTGCTACTCACCTCCTGGGGAGGAACATCGAACGAAACAGTACGCAGGTCAACTTTCCTATATTCATCCGTGCACGGGATGATGAAAAATATCCCTAAAAAAATACAATGATTACTGAGTAAAACTACCGGCCCGAAGAACTGTGCTGGGAAGATTCAAATTTAGGGGAAATTTTCCAGCTTAAAAAGGCATTCAAGTCAAGTTTTTCACTCTTGACCATAACGTTCGGAAAAGTCTAAAATGCACTCTTGCCAAATTTGAACTTTCTACGCCTTCCCGTTTTCAAGATATTGCAGTTCAAAGTAGCCGTTTTCCTCTTACTTCAGCTACTTCATTTGTCAGTATTGTGACAAAAGATTAACTTTTGGAAAGCTGACTTACATTTATTAAAAAAGCGGCTATTTTTACAATTATAAACCTTTACTTTGTTTTACTATAACTCTGTTGCAACATAGTTATTGAGAATCAGGAACAAGGGTTAAGGGGAAATCTAATTTCTTATATCTCATGAACAAAAGATCGTAAAGAAAGCTCAAATTTGGTGAATTTAGGCTTCAAATCTGTTAAATTTTTTTGAAAATCGAGCAAAAAAAATTCCGACTTTAATGCCCTTTTAAAGGACTGCAGAGCTCTCTCTTAAACGTTACAGCGCTGAAGCAATTCTCGAAACTCCCGCGCTTTAATGCTTCAGCTTGATTGATACTTGGTGCATGGCACAATGTTACGTTACTAAATTGATATTGTCCTAGTGTCGCTAGTACATGGAAACCCTTCACCATTTCAATTTTTTGCGACTTAGGATTCCCAGCAGGAAAGGTGCAGCGTTGCAACCACACCTCGAACAGGACCAGAGATTAAATTTTGAGCTTAAATTTCGACTGGAGGCGCAACCATAGTTTTATAATCAGACGTTATACAATTGCGGCGAAAGATCAAATCACGGCCACGAAATTATCTGCACTGTGAACTCGGCACCACGCCAGGAAAAAGTCTTAACCAGCTCGACCGCTCAACAAGTAGATGGTTCCACAGACTTTCCTAGTGAACATCCCTACGAACGACGACTGACAGTACAACATCACACATTTCTGGGTTCTGTTTGAAAGTTTCTATATTCAGAAAAAGTCGCCAGGATGTGTGAATTTGCATTACGATTCAAAACAAAAGAGCCAAAAATAGAGAAAGATCAATAGGTACAGTAGCCTCTCGACCCTTAACTACCCAGTCAATTATCAGGGAAACAAAAAGTATACTTTTAGTGCAGTCGCCAGCAGAGTTCACGAGCACCCAAAAAATGTATTTTTTTCACCTATATTTTTGAAATCCTGAATAAATGTTCTTTTAAAATCGCCAATGTTTCCACCCAATTTCCGGTTGTTTTGGCGGAAATCGGGGATTCCCCGGCGAAACGGTGTCGAATTTTTTCGCTGAGGTAGGGTTGATTTGGATTCTAAAAATCGTATTTCTGTTTCAAGTAGACAGTCGATTTTAGATTCAAACGAAAGAGGAAGATAATTGCAAACTTTTCGTAAAATAATTTTTGGATTGTTTTATTATGACGTCACGATGTGGTTGATTGATTCCAAATTTTTACAAAAAATTTTCAATTAGAGTGCATATCGTTAGTTATTACAGTTAAAGTTGACGGAATAATGTCATGAAAGTTGCAACATCGATAAAACAGTTTCTCACCGACAAAATGAAACCAAAATGACATCTTTATGATGTCATTAGAGAAAACTACGTAGTAAAATGCAAAATCGAGTAGACGCGCTTTTCAAACAAATTGCACGTGACAGCGAGTATTTTAATCGCGGCGCTGCGGTTTTAGTAGCCAAGATCAGAGAATATCAATTTTACCGTCGTAAACGCACAAAATGACGTTTGTATTAAAACTTTTTTACAGTGTGAGTGCATGAAGATAAACTCTGTTCAAAATTTAAGAACAAAATAAGAACAATTTTATTCTCAGTGCAAGAAAAACTTTACAGAAGTTTTTTAAAATTTTATTGCTATTTTGAGGCAAAGCATAATATTGCACTAGCAAAATGTTCAGGCACATTGTTTCGAAAAGTCATAAAGTTGGTACGGTAAGAATAAAACGGTATATAAGTGGTGTTTCTAACATTTTCTTGTCAAAATGTATCAAATATTTACGGAAAACAATATTGTCACCAGCAAAAAAGCGTGGATAAGCTCATTCAGATGTTTTAATTTTCTGTGTTGTCCTGATCGGACTCTTTGTTCGCAAAAGTGTCTTTTAAAATAACTTAAGAATTGCTTGTTACAAAAGCTATTTTGATTGTTGTTCATACAGCAAACACTTGTAAGAAATAGCGGGAACGCTGTCACCACCCACAATCCTTCACAAAATCGTAAGTTGATGGGCGAAGGATCTAAAAAATTTTGGGGGCGTTGTTGAGAAAACTGATGGCTCCGCATTTGGAGATATTAACCGATTTTTACTGTTAAAACATCACTGACTCCATTTTAAGGGGTAACAATTATTCACAAACACCGTATTCACCATACTCTAAAAATGAAATGTTTATCATTTAAGATCGTTTTACCCGGTGTTGAGATCATCTCATTCAAAATATAAAAAAAATTTCGTGAAGAAAAGGCACTCCTAGCGTTGACTACTTCAACGAATAAAACAGTCTGTTAAGTGTTAAATTTTTATTGTTGCTGTAAGGTGTACGATAATGTGCTTGCAGTATACGTAGGAAACTTACATGCTAGCCAGTGGCGTAACTAGAGGTTAGAGCCAGAGGGCATGGAAAACTTAACTAGAAATTCACTTCACGTTTTTCTGTCAATTTTGAGTGAAGAAAAAAGAACTTTACCGAAGATTTGGTGCTTTTTTCCGTCAAATTTAGTTAAAGTCTAAAAAGGGTCTTGACCGAAAATCGGTTGCTTTTTTTCCCTAGAGTTTTAGGTGAAGACTTTCCGCTTTTGTCGTTTGTTTTTCCCCCAAACTTTGTTGCCATAATTTATAAAGGGACCCAAATTGGAGGAAAATTCTTCCCTGCCTCGCGCCCCCCCTCCCGTCAGTTACGCCAGTGATGTTTTATTTGATCAAAACACTCCTGACGATTGCGATTACGGAAAAGCAGTTTGTTTGTAAGATTTGAAATTTTATTTTGTCGCGTACTGTTTTTAAAATTGGTTTACTCACTTTTTTAATACAGTAGATGTAGATTGAAGAAAAAGTCATCAAGACATTGTAAAACTCAAACTCAAACCAAGTTGTCGTGTATGAAAATGAAGCAGCAACAGGTCTTTTTGCAATTGTTAATGGTTTATAATATAGTATACTTAATGTGTCAGCCGTTTTTAAACATCTTTCGACTAAAATTATTTTGGAACGATCTACGAAATTTGTCTATCACAAAAGGCCACTTCTTTAGTCCCCTTAATAAGTCTGATTGGATTTCAGCAGCTGCTGAGAGCTCCGCTTCCTAATCCCTTCCGTGGTTTTGGTTCCTCTGGCGTGTTAGCATGATCAACCGACTCATTATTTAAACTCAGTGTAGCCAAACGCCACTACTTTGTGCAAAAATTAAGTGAAGAGCCATACAAGACTTCATTTAATTAGGGTTCCTCTCACTAAAAAGCGTCACGATTGCACTCGCCAGCTCTCTTTCTACCGGCTGCTCTGTGAAAGTAGCCCATAGCTATACCTTGCAAACTCCTGGGACCATCCGCTTAATTACTTTATTTTACATTGGGTCAGTAAATTACAATCAAGTTTATCAAACGGCTGTATACGTCATCGAGAACTTGAGTTTGGACAACTTCAGGCAGGTAGACTTGCACTATACGCACTTACGTAGTGTGCCAGGGTCATTAGGCAGGAAACCTGCAGTGTGGTTTGGGGTGTCTGAAATTTTTCTAGGAGCGTGATGGAGTAGTGAAAAACCGTTCAGCGATGCTAATTCTATTATTAGTCTCATGCCTTCAGAAGATTTGGATCTTATACACATTCTTTCATAGGCGTAGTTAGGCCCCCCCAACTGACATGCTACCAATGATGAAATGTCACAAAAAATACTATTGCTTCTTCAGTTTCTTTTAGCATCTTCGCGTACAACAGTACACTCCTACAGCAGTAATTAACAAAAATATTGATCCAGGGGGTCGGGGCCCCTTCAATTTAAGATTTGCCAATCAATTTAAACGTATAGCCCGAGTAAAATTACGGGTTTTTATCCTAAAAGTTGCTAACTGAGGCCCTCATCTAACCTTTTTATGAACGTAATGCAATAGCCAGGGACGGACTTAACATATGGATCGTAGTGCCATGGGCCCCGCGCTCAGATAAAACTTTTTTTTTGGTCTTCACCTGTATTTGGCAGGAAAATATTGCAAAAATCTCAGAATGCCAGGAGCTCAACTCAAAGTAAATCCGGCCCGGGCAATAATATGGTTTGTAGGCATAACTATCTATTGCACATTTTTCAATAACAATTCACCTCCACCTCGCCAGTTTTTATGCAACAAAATACTTCTGTAAAAAATTAGCTATTAAAATTAGCTGGTAAGGGGAATGCTCGTTGAACAATTTTTTGAATTGAGAGGACCTGGGCCCCCTGGCCATACATGTACTCCTATAACTGGTTGTTTTCATGACAAAACAATCTCTAAGGAAAATATTCGACTGGATCTTTATTTACTGCTAAATAAATTGCAGGAGGCATGTACATTACTTCCCCCGACCTGGGACAAATCACTAACAAAATTTAACCCCAAAATGCTAGATTTTTAACGTGCTTTGGACTTAAATTGCAAGTAAAAGGTGGACTGAACAACTTAATATTTTCAATTGGCTTTCAAATGTTAAAAATCTAGAACTTTTAAATGGCTCTGAATACGTGTGAAATGTGCTCCAATGGTATTAAAATAGCTTTTTTTCCAAAAAATTACGAAAAATCGCCCAGTGGCTAGGGGCTTTGCCCCCAGACCCACATAGCCTCCGGCGGCTGAGGGCTCCGCCCCCAGATCCCCGTTTGTGATACGTTTGAATTACAGTGCACTTCTTTACTCAAACACGTCTCCCAATTTAGACATTTTTGCATTTAGCTATTGGTTTAATCCCTCTTCTTGAACGAATTCCTAGTTACGTGCCAACACCAGACCACGGCTTCTGATCTTCCATTTTACGATATCTTTGCCCCCACTAAAAATTCCTCTTTCAAAGTTTCTGATGAGGTCATTGCATGTGATTTGTGGTTTGGGGCTCCCCCCATCAAAAATCCTGGCTACGCCTAAGTTATGCATTCGTTTAACAAAATTATGGTAGGACGCATTGTGAAGCCAGGAAAGCCAGAAGTCTTCCCAATATACTTTGTTTTTTAAGAACCGTAAATTTTGGGTTGAGGCTGGTTGTTCTTAAATTTTCACAAATTTTCAGCCTCATTTGCTCTTAACTTTACTGAAGAATAAACTACACAAATTATCCTTCTTTGGTTAAAATTTGTCTCTTATTATAGGTCATGCTTACTCTTAGACAACTTACAGAGAAGGATAGCAAAACTCTGTTGATTTCTTACAAAAATGCTTTACAAAACATTTTATTACTTAGCCCCTTTAGTTTCTCTTGGTTTTCAAAGCACGTTAAAAAGCGTATCTCGGTTAATTTTTTAAGTAACTTGGCTAAGGGGGGCTTCAATTTAATCCTAGTAATTACGTCACTTGTGGTCAAATGTCACGCTTACCGTAACACGGCTACGTATGCGTTCAATGATTTCAAATAATTACCGGTGCTTCTAAAAATGTTTGTTTAAAGACTCCGCACTTGGTGGATGATACAAATTATACTCACAAAAAAGCTGTATAGACTCTGGTTCGATCCCCAATCGAGCTAAACTATATAAAGATTCGAATTCACAGCTCTTGTGCTTGACGATCAGAAAAGACGTAATGTGGAGTTTCCATTACTTGTGGTAAACATGTAGGAAGATAGCAGTTCGACACAAAGATAGGAAGGTCTTTTGTTGTCTCTTGATCAAAGCAAATTGGCAATGATAAAATAATTATCTAATGTTGTTGATATTTTCTTTGTAAGATTTTACTTTTTAAGTTTTAATATTCTTAGATACTGAAGATCACAATTTTTTTTTGATTATATGAGGGGCAATTTGATATGAAAATTGTGCACTATTTTACACAAATAATCAAACATCTTTTGTAGCAAACAATTCATTAGCTATTTTAAAAGACACTTTTGCGAACAAAGAGTCCGATCAGGACAACACAGAAAATTAAAACATCTGAATGAGCTTATCCACGCTTTTTTGCTGGTGACAATATTGTTTTCCGTAAATATTTGATACATTTTAATAAGAAAATGTTAGAAACACCACTTATATACCGTTTTATTCCTACCCTACCAATTTATGACTTTTCGAAACAATGTGCCTGAACATTTTGCTAGTGCAATATTATGCTTTGCCTCAAAATAGCAATAAAATTTTAAAAAACTTCTGAAAAGTTTTTCTTGCACTGAGAATAAAATTGTTCTTATTTTGTTCTTAAATTTTGAACAGAGTTTATCTTCATGCACTCACACTGTAAAAAAGTTTTAATACAAACGTCATTTTGTGCGTTTACGACGGTAAAATTGATATTCTCTGATCTTGGCTACTAAAACCGCAGCGCCGCGATCAAAATACTCGCTGTCACGTGCAACTTGTTTGAAAAGCGCGTCTACTCGATTTTGCATTTTACTACGTAGTTTTCTCTAATGACATCATAAAGATGTCATTTTGATTTCATTTTGTCGGTGAGAAACTGTTTTATCGATGTTGCAACTTTCATGACATTATTCCGTCAACTTTGGCTGTAATAACTAACGATATGCACTCTAATTGAAAATTTTTTGTAAAAATTTGGAATCAATCAACCATATCGTGACGTCATAATAAAACAATCCAAAAATTATTTCACGAAAAGTTTGCAATTATCTTCCTCTTTCGTTTGAATCTAAAATCGACTGTCTACTTGAAACAGAAATACGATTTTTAGAATCCAAATCAACCCTACCTCAGCGAAAAAATTCGACACCGTTTCGCCGGGGAATCCCCGATTTCCGCCAAAACAACCGGAAATTGGGTGGAAACATTGGCGATTTTAAAAGAACATTTATTCAGGATTTCAAAAATATAGGTGAAAAAAATACATTTTTTGGGTGCTCGTGAACTCTGCTGGCGACTGCACTATTTGACAGTCAACTGCGTTATTACTTCTTTAACAGGCACAGTTTGTATCGGCCAGTTGGTCGAGCGGTAACACGTTCGTCTCTGAAGTGGGAGGTCTGCAGATTTGTAAAAATTATCTGACACCGTTTCTTGATTTACTTTTTGAAAGACAAAAAAAGTCACCAACAACTAAGAAGCAGAAATAAAATCTGCCTCAAGTAGTATATAAAAAAGCAATCAAACAAAATGTCATCCAACTACCAACCTGGTCCTTTAGCTCCGCCTTTAGCAAGGCGACCAAGGCGGAATATAACGGCTCGCTCGTATTCTTGCACAACCTAAAACGTAGCAATTCAAAATAATGTTTTCTCATATTACGCTCAAACTAATGAAACTATGATGATAAATCTATGGTCATGGTAAAACTATATGGACAAAAACTTAGCTTCAACTCAAAAAAAGAACACTGGATCTTTGGAATATAATAAAAGTACAGTGTAAGTGGCACTATCCGTTTTTCGTCCACTTTTGTCCGTTTTCTTACGTATTTGCTCGTCCACCAAAAACTATCCGCTTTTTGGGCCGTATTTTTATGTAAATCTAGCGTAAGAGCAAAAAGGTTTTCAGCGTGGTCGCAGTGCTTTCATGCCGCGCTTTTCCCGTAGTTCTTTCATTGAATAAAACTTGCTGAATCTTTGGACAACAGATTGTAGGTGTCCCAGTAGCATTTTAGCCATGTGTACCCTTATATTTACCATCTATTGCTTTTTTCTCATTAACTCAAGTTAAATACAGCACTTTGACGATTCGACAGCGTCGCCTCTGTGGTGTAGTGGTTAAAAGCGCGAGTCTGCCACGTCTCGCGATCAGGTTCAAATCGCGCTGTGTTTTTTTATTCTTTTTCTTCAGAACCTTGCATTAGAGTTAGGGTTTAGGCAGCGATGCCAGCCTGAGAGATAGCAAATCGAAGTACAAACAAGAGGGTAAACTTCGCAATTATGCGGCTTGGTAAAGGAAATTACAAATTCATTTGTGCATATCAACCAGGCTTGATCTCTAATTACACCACCACAGAGTACTTTTTTGCACGAATATCGAAACGATAAAAAAAGGAAATCTTGATAATACCCGCCTTTATGTTCTAATATCTTCCAAGATTGAAAGGCTCTTCAACCCCGTCATTTGGTACGGAATAAATTTCTTGAAGAGGTAAAAAATAAACGAACCACCCCTAAGTAAAATGAATCACATGTCTGTAATGACATGACAGCCTACCCACAAAATACCGTTACGATAGATATAATGGTTTTGTAGCAATTTACTGTACTATATTACAAGTACATATGCTTGAAGGAAAAACGATTACCGGTAACAAATGCAGTAGAAAGCAGCCATAGGCGTCAATTTTTTGTTGATTCAGCAAATCCCAAGGGTGCGAAATGTTTTTGCGAAGTCTGATTAAACTTAATAATACTATTTCAGTCCGGAATTTTGCACTTAAATTCAGGTGAAGACCGAAAAAACAAAAAAGAGAAAAGTCTTCGCAGCATTCTGGTTCTTCTCAATCAGGAATTTTGGATTTGTTGTTACCAAGTGGGTATTACTTGCCAAAAAACCAAGAGGGCCAGACATATTTCACCCCCTTCAGAATCAAACCCGAGGGGGCGCCGTCCCCTGCTCCCCCCAAAATCGACGCCAATGGAAGCAACCGAAATAGAAAAGGCCCTTTTGTGACAAAATAGACATGCCAAATTTACAATCTACATTATTTCAGATGCAGAATGCATGGCAAATGTTGAAAACGTTTACTTAACGACATGAGCACTTTTCTTACCTTTACGCACATACATATTGCAATGGGAAAAGTGGCCACGATAATGATAAACGAAAGAATAAGCAAAAGATATCCACACACTCCGTAATCCGTATCCTCGCCCGCTAAAACAAGACAAATCATTAAGTCAGAGCAATTTTCGATTATCATAGTTATTAAGTTTACTATATTTTGTTTCAGCTTTTTTGCGGTAATTTTTTGTTAATTCAATGACAAAATACTAAAACTTTAGTCAATCTTTTCATTTCTAAAGATTCCGAGATACAGATTTCAATATTACTCTGCAGAGACTTAATACATTGGCGTTTTTCAAAATAATAGAACAACTTACTTTTCCTGCGCAAAAACACGAAAACGGTTTGAAGACGAAACAAAGAACGCTTTAAAGGCGCTGAGCTTCAGCCTAAAGCCTATTTGCAGAATATTCCCATACCTTACCATGTCTTTGAAAAAAAAAACAGCAACAGGTTCTATCAAACAAGCACAAATGCAGTCCAGGCTCATGATTTTTTTGAAAAGGTCGCGCTTAAATAAAGCAACAAGCTTTCGAAAAGGCTAAGTAGGAAGCAAAGGCAAAAATTGGACCAATTAAAAAAATTATGCAATTTTTGTGACGTCATCAGACTTTTATGGTGTTTGTTTCCCTTTTTTGATCACAGTCACAAAAAATTTAGTGACTATAATTTGACCGTCAGCGGTCAGTTGTCATGTTTGATCTTGAATATTCCATAGATGTTTGAGAGTTTGAAGCTAGCAACATGTGCCCACAAACATGTCGACTTTAAAACTTTTGCAAAATCGCCATTTTTTCGGCAACCAAAATATTGTATTCAGTGCATCGAAATTTCGTTGTTTTGGACTCTCATTGTTTTCGAGAGAATGTTGCGTTAGTGCAAACCCATTTAAACAATTTCTTAGCTGCATGAAAACAGTTTTAGCACGGAAAGCCATCGATTAGACAGAAATGCATTAGCGTGTTTGCATTACCCTAATTCCAAGGATACTTTATACATACAACTGGGAAAGGTTGGTATTAAATATTAATGGCAACTCTGAACTCTTGTAAATAATTTAAGAAAACTGAATCCACCGTTGCGTACAAATTTGGCTTTAAAAATAAGAAAAGATGACTTGGAATTGATTTGTATGTCAAAATTTTTTGGTTGAATTTTTTAAGTCATCAGTAAAGACATAAAGCTCATTACATGACGCAAACGAAGCTAATGCGCAAAGCGCAGAGCAAAATAAACAAAGCTTATAACACTATTGAAGTTGGCTTTTAACCTCTGTCACTGCTTATATACACAGTTCAGTATTGTTCAGACAAAATGCAATAAACAGCTGATACCTAAGTGGTTTTAGTACCACGCCGAACGGTGTCCGACAATTTTTTCGGAAAAAAAAAAACAACAAAGAAAGATAATATTCTGGGAAGACAAGAGCATCCACCTTTGCCCCAGTCCAACAAATCAGCGTTAGCGCTCATAGCACTAAATCTTGAAAGTTGCGTGGGTCGAAAAGACAACGAGAAACCTAATTATCCGATCTCCCAGTAAATTAAGATGCCATCTGTATGCCACATAGGGTGGAGGCTCCACACAGACATTTTAACTTTTGACTGAATTAACTCTTGGTCCGGACTTAAGGCCAATATTATCTCTCCAATGTGGGAAAGATTTTTTTACATTATTACAATTTAACAGCATTCTAAACACAAGATTTCAATACGAAAAATATACTAATGGCAGCAAATCAGTGGGCGACAAAAAACAATAACTTTTCCGGACATCGTCGTTTATTATGCTGCTGCTAAAGTAGTTAAATACACAAAAATCTAGCAACTAGTTAGGTCTCTCCTCTTCATTGCCAGATTGCTCACTTTTCCGTGAGGGTGGCAGCAGGCTATTAGTGCCTGTCACGTGTTACCAGTTGACTAATATAAAAAATATCTTTTTAAAATCACAAAAGGATACAAAACCATTAATATTTTAAAAACACAACTGTTTTTTCATTCGTTCAATTTACGACTTGATTAAACGGAAATGATAGAGCACAAAAAACCAGTCTAACATACTTACAAATATCTATCATGTGGGATTGCTGCACATTTTTCGGAGGGGGGGCGGGGTGTACTTTATTGTTTGTATCAAACTGTGAATTATTATCCATAATTTACACTAAAATTAAAGCACTGTATCTAACCAGAAAAAAACATTTTTTTAATTGTTGTAAGGTAGGGAATTCTGGAGTTCTAGCTCATGCACTACTAACCATGTATGCAGGAACCTACAAAATATCTTCTTGTGCTAAAAATTATATCACTTTTTTCTGTGAAAAAGGCATCAAAGTAAAAGCAAAACGTTCGCTACAAATTTTGTTACAGTATACGTGCCTCACTGCATTCTAGCTTATCGACGTTCCAGTGAACAGGAAGGTTAAATTCGCTCTACCTCAAAAATTCTTCGGTTAGGCGAAATTCGTTTCAAGTTTGCAAAATGCAATATTGTTGCGAAATTTAAACTCATTCTTCTCAGGTAAAATTTTAATTTTCCCAGTACTAATTTATTCTCTAGTTTTGGTCGAGGTGGGATTTGAACCCCTGACTAGATATTTCGAGAATCCTTCTGATGTCCAGCTGGTTTTTACCCTTCGGACTTTTACTTCGTTTCATCTCCACTCTCATCTCACTTAACACAAGGAAAGCAAACAAGTTTATATGCCGTAGCTCGTTTCGGTTGAATTCAGATATCGGACGTAAGAGCGCGAACAACGTCGCCATAACAACCGGTCACAATGCGCGAGAAAAAAGCTCTTCTTTGAATCTACTTTGAAATGACGTCACTGCTAGTAGAATCTCGATCACATGGCAAATTTACCGTCATATGACACGCAATCTAGGACGAGTTGAGGACGTCATATTGTAGACAAAACCAAGTGCTCAACAGGTAGCTAGTATTACGTCAATATTAAACAAATCAGTCGCTTTTGAGATTTTATTACGGCCAACCAACTCCGTGGTCTGAGTTTTTTTTGAGTTATACTGTCGGCTGCATCGTTTTGGTGAATTGGAATGAAAAGCCCGATTTTTTCAGGAATATTGTCAAGTTTTTTTCGTCTCAATACAAGATGTATTTGCTTAACAAACACAGAATACGTTTGCGAAAAGTAAAAACCGGGCATTAAAGTTGAACTATTTGGCTTAAAGCCGAAGATGACGATAATTAAACTTTCTCACCTTGGTCGGTTATGAGCTGTTGTCGGGAGTGTCCGGCTGCACCTTCATCGCCCGTTCGCGTCTGCATCTTCACACTACCGGAAGCCATGGTAAGTTCAAGTAACAGTATAGCTTACACTATTTGCTGAACAAAAATCTAAAACTTAAGAAAAGTGAAATGTTTAGCTGCCTCCAACAGACCAACAATAAAGAGACAACTATTTCCACCAACTTTTGATACGATATGTTTTTGCTCTAAGGGTACCTTTCAATTAAAAAAAAACAAAAAAACACAAGATTACAACATGCTTCAACTTAGCGCACATTACGCATGATGCCCTCTATTCACGTTCCACCTTGCCGTGCTATGCCAGTTGCTTAACGTAAGAGGGCAAAAACTCAAAATCCTTCAAGATTTTGCTTGGGTGGGAAAGGACAACAAGTACTCTTTAATCAGCAACGAAGAGAGCGAAAAAAATACAACAATATAGTGCCAATTAATGTACAGTATATACGACGTGTGATCGTTGGAAACCACTGACGTCACAACTGAGGTTCCGCCTGTGAATTGAGGATTGCAGATTGCATTCGCTCCTGCTTACCATAAACCCGCACACATTTAAGAGTTCACACGATGTGTTTTTGTGCTTGATTTTGGGCCAGGGTTTGCTCGACAAGGAAATATTTCTAAGACAGCAGAACTGTTTTTACCCTTTGGCACAGTTCACCTCTCGCTAGGTCACTCCATTCATGTTTCTTTCTCCTCCGGCTAAACCTTTCTGCAGCAAAGTCGTTTTCTCTGCACTTCAAAAGTAAAATAAACCGCGAGTTTTCAACTCGATCGTTTTGAAACAATTGGCGATGGAAGAGGCCGTCGACATACTCGTACAACAAAGTCAAGTTTTAAAACTTTTCATCCAGCATTTACGTTTTAACTTATTTTGGCTAAAAATCGTTAAAAGCCCACAAAGCTAATAATTGAGCAACGAGTGCGCGCTTATTTACCCTTTTTTATTTGGTTGAAATTTGAGTTTGGGTTAGGTTTAGGGCTGGGATAGCAATTTTTTTATATTTGCGTAACGTAACAGCAGCCTTTGCCTTAAAAAAACTTAAAAGGGCATTCAAGTTAAGTTTTCACAGATGATTAAACTGTTGGAAAAAGCCTAAAATGCATTCTCACCTAATTTGAGGTTTCTACACTACAGTACCTGGTACGTCTTGCCGTTTTCAAGTTATTGCAGTTCAATATTAGCAATTTTCCTCTTACTTCAGGGTTGCCATTTTAGCCAGCATTGTGACAGAAGATTAACTTTTGGAAAGTTGGCTGGAATTTATTTGAAAAGCATCTAATTTACAACGTTTTGACAACACTGCGGAAAACATTCATTGAGAGTTACAAACATACAGCAACTTTTTCAAATTTTGTTTGTACAGTAGTTGGCTACCCTGGCGAAATTTCTACGAGAAAATCTAAATTGTCATAGATCTCGGGAACGGAAGGCTGTAGAAAGCACAAATTTGATGAAGTTAATCTTTAGGCTGTAAAAACTTCTTGAGAGAAAACCGAGCAAAGTTCTTCGACCTGAATGCCTTTGTAAGTTTTAAAGAACTGTACAACTTAACCAAAGTATGATAAACGTAAATCACCTCTGACCTCCCTGCAGTATTCCGACACTGAACAAGAAAACAACTACAGTGTCAGTTCATTGCAGCAGTCGTTCCTGAAACAGATCGACTTTGACCAACTCCTTAACGTTAGTCATAGTTCTCAGGTTCAGCCTTACCCTTTCAGCTCTGATATAATCCAACCATCTTTACGACTAGCTTGCATGCCTTTACTGCATTGCACTCGGTTGGTCACGCACGTACTTCTCAACTGCCTCGCTGCTTGCAAGTCAATCATTTGTAAAAACCGAAAACATCCACTGAATAAAATTTTAAAACTGTCTTTCAAAGCGAGCTTTGCGCGCTCACGTTGCAACTGTGACGCATTGTTCACGTGACAACACTGTCATGGGACACAAAAAGGAACAAAGTCATACCGCCAAAGCGCTAACGCCATTCACACAAAAATCTACAAGGCAAATTTCTAGCGATTAAATTGTTTTGAAACCAAGTCGTGATTACGCTTGCATGGTCACTGGACGAATTGAGGAAATTTTTTGAAAATCAAGTCTTGAACAATCAATTTGCTGATGTATTAAAAATTCGAACACTACAAAAGTGTGTGAGATTTTAGCGAGGCGTTTCGTTTGTGAAATGACGTTCCACAGCTGAAGTGTCCCTCAAGTATTCTTGTAATGTATTTATTTACGATTTAAACACAACACGAATTATCAACTCCACTCAAGGCTTGAACATTTTACCCAACACCACTGGCGCAACCAGAGATGGGGCTTCAGCCCACCCCCTTAGCCGGGTCAAAAAGAAAATTTAAACCTCAAACACAAGCGTTTAAACTGTTTCGCACCTAGCTTGTAAGCAAGAAATGGAGGTTTTGGATGATTTAATTTTTGTGAATAACTTCCTATTTTAAAGATTTAATTCTTTCAAATGGCTCTGAAAACGTGCGAAACTTGATGCCAATGGCGGAATGACTATTTCTTCGAAAAAGGTTCAGCGACCATGCATTGTCGTTGCTATTTGCGTGTGATTAATGAAGTTCGAAATTGCGCATGTTTCAACGTATATCGTTTTGTCGTTTTCTTTTTCTGGTTTGGTAGTGTGCTTTTTTTGTCTTAAACGTTGGTCTAGTGAGCCAGAAATAAAAATTCACTATCACTATCACTAAAAAAAACCACAAAAATCGTTTAGTGGCTGAGGGTTTCGCCACCACGCCACTGACTGTGATACGATTAGTTGCACCATTTCGCTCTGAGCGCCGCTGAAAAGACAATTTTCGAACGAAAAGATTTAGCTTTGTAGTGAAATCTCAACACTGCACATTTGCCTCACTGAATTTTATCCGCTGTGGAATAAAATTGTTCACTGCATCACCAACCGACACATCGTTGTGGTTCGATACATGCGAGCAGCGGTGTTATTCAAATTTTTTGGAAACCGGATCGGTAACCGGTTCTCTAAATTTAGGGGCCGGTTCTTTCGAGCAAAAGTGCAGAATATCTACAAATCAAGTAATTTTTAAACCGTTTATGTATGTTAAGCCATCGATCCGTACGAACCGGCTGAGGAGCCCTTTTAGAAGGTCAAGCCGAATTAGTGGAATTAATCACCATTCTGAGCGATGGGCCCGATTGCTTGGTCGCCCTCCACGATTTTCCTTTTTTCCCCAGCGCTTTCCTAAATTAAAAAGTTAGGTAACACAAATTTCGTGATGTTAGTAACAATTTAATAGCCAGATAGCCCTTTAGGCCAGATTGCACGTAAACGATTAAACATAAACTTTGTTAATCTTAAAGCTATCTGACTTCTAACCAAGCCTCACACGGGTTGTATTTCTTTTCATATTTAGAAATTTTTTGATACAGCTGTAGAAACAACACTACAAGCGACGAAAACGATGCAGACAACTCAACCCCAAAAGCCAAGCAGCGGCAAGTCAGCGTTCTCAGTCACGACAGTCGTTGTAATTATTTTCAGATAATTACACGTTGACACGGATATGTCCGATCTATATCAAGAAGCTAAATTATATTGTCATTGCTTTGCGTAATTTGAGCGACTTTCTAAGCGAGCAAAACACTATGACCATAGTGGATGACTGCGAACTACCTCAATCTTGACGCTAACTAATCGCAAGCAATCAAGTTTTTGCACATTCATTCTGCAAGTATTTCATATGCTTGAACTTCCACCGAGAAAAATTGGTACAGGGGTTTAGTTATCAAATCTCAGTCAGACAAAAAATATGAAGAATAAAATAACAGTGAAAATCTCAGGCATCAAAACAAAATGACTTGGAAATGATGTTCACGGCACTTTTCCTGAATTCCTGTCAGTCTCCAATCTATAGGTTTGAAATGATGTCATCGTGAGATCACTTTGGCCTAATAGCAAGAAATTGCACCAATTTCAAAGTTGGTTTGATCTTGCCATGGCAATCGAACCGCAATCATAATAGCTTACAGTAAGCATCAACCAAGCCATGCTATACTGCATTCATTTCGGTGGGTGTGGGATATTCTTTGCAACAGGAACACAAAGCTTCCGCAAGGACTTTTTGATCATTTTATTCATCAAATGATCACTTTAAGAGTTTACTCCGCAAATTCAGCTGCACTGCGTTTACAAAAATGTATTACTTTTCTGATATGATTCGGGTCTTGTTTTATACGGACAGCACCCCACACACGCTGATCATATATGATAATGTCATACGTTTTAACACACCCGCCCCAATATTCTGGTTGCAAAGGAACAGCTAAAAATAAGTTTTGGAAGATAGTATGCATCGGGCGAAGGAAAAGATTGGCAAAGAGGCGTTTTAAACATCCCTGGCAACACCGGCGTGTTGCTGTTGCGCACATTTATCCTCCTGTCACTGGACAGTGTCAGACGCTAACTATTGGACGATCTGCACACTTTTCATTCCATGGACTACTTCCTGTAAGGAGGAATTTGCACCGTCTTGCCTAGGAGTTTCGATAAATATAATGTTCCTCTGGATTTCTTCGAATTCTTGTCCACTGAATTTGCTGCTTGTTCAAGCCACCAAGCAGAGATAATCATCGTAAAGCGTCTTATCCAAGGACGCGACAACGTGACCAGGGTGAGGGCTGAACCCAGATCAAGCAATCAGGGAAATACTTCGATGATCGACTGATTATTTCCATTGTGTTCAACGCCTTACATTGGCATTGAGTAGCGCACAGTGGAGGCTTTGCCAGGGCGGCAAAGTAGAATTCCTGCTGCCTACATAGAAGTTGGCTCAAAGTAGGACCAAGTTAGAATTATGACGTAATAAGAGAATTAAATAACACTAACTATATTGTCACAAGCACGGCTTTGTCATCACCTTCGCAGAGAAACAAATCCAATCTATTTCTTTCTATATTGAAGAGAAAACGGCTCGTTTAAAAGATATTATTTTATTAAAACCAGAGTTGAGTACTATGAAATGCAGAATTTGACTCGACAAAATCACTTCAATTCAAACTCAAATTTGCATTCTTAGCCAATAGACAAGCACAGACATAACAGAACATCACTAGAAGATTGAAATGACACCGCCGAACTTCTGCAATAAGCCTACCACAAAACAGCAACACTGGTCGACACAAAACAACAGCTGAATATAAAAAGAAACTGAGCCAAGATAAGCTTAGCCAAACCGGTAAGTCTAACCAGAACTCAAACGAACATCACCCCCAGGCTTTGCGGTTTCTGGATGCATTTTCAAGAGAATACCAATGGCGCTTTCGGCAAGGATCGAATCTGGCCGCACAATCAATGAACTAGGAAATCTACCTAGTTGAAATTTTGAGCCTAGGGTAAACCCACAGAAAACTAAAAGAAAGTATCTAGTAAAATAATACAAACGCAAAATTTTCAGTGAAATAAAAACAATGAGAGTTCTTCAAAATTACCGTAATAGCAACAACTTAGCAGACGATAGAGGTATAACAATGTTTCACTTTTCCAGCAAATTCTTTTGAAAACACCACAGTTGTTATAAGATATTTATTATAACATTTCGCTCCCCAAAACCAGAGGGCATCATCAGAAATAAAATTTTTGCAGCCTACAATGTAACAACGTTTAAATGCAAATAGAGTCAAATTATTAATAACGAAAATTAAACATTTTATAACAAATGAGGTGTTTCAAAAAGAATTGCTGGGAGAGAGAAACAATTTTACTATCATTTACCCAGCAAACGGAGCCAAAATGGTCAAAATTTTCAATGCGATAAAAGACCCGAAACCAGGATGATCATTTGCCCAGTGCTGCTATTTCAGTCACGAACTGGTCGGCGTTACAAAAACTTCCTCGCTTGCAATAATAGCGAGTATTTTTTTTAAGAGGCGCTGCAGAACGAAATGTTCGCTAATGGCAAGAGGTTATTTTTGCACGTGCATATGAAGGTCTGCGAGCTCGGTAACGTAATTCTCGCCCGCCAAGTTGCTTGGATCGATCGCAAAATGCAGCTCGAGCAAAAAAAAGCCACATTTTCGCCACCAACTTAAAGGAGATTTTCAATCACTCTCAAAAGCGAGTGAGAAATCTTTGTCGTTCAGAAATTCTAAGGCGAAATGCTGAAAACTTTAACTAAAGCGAAGTTTTGCCAAAAATTGATTAAAATGGTCGCCATGTTTGCTATCACGACTGGAAAGAAAGCGAATTGCATTAAAAACGAATCATTTGCTGTATCGACTAATAAAGAAATATTGAGTAGCGACAGTTGACAAAAATAGTAAGACACTCTTTTCTTACAAGAACAATTTTATAAGAACACGACGCTCATTTTTGCTCAAACTTAAAAATAATTAAAAACAAAACAAATTTCAAATCAACAAAAGAAACTAAATTTAGCACTGATTCAAAACTACAAAACTATTGTGATTTTTTTATATTTGCAAGCTAATATTGTAAAGCGCTTTTGCTCTGCACAAACAACTGAGAAATTTTTTGGCAATTATTCAAGTTGGAAAAGCACGTTTTTTCGTTTTTGCAATTTTATGACGCTGCAAAAGCAGCAAAAAAGCCTGTAGTCAAGCAGACAGAGCATCGAAAACTAAACAGTTTTGTAAACATTGATTGTTCTAAAATTGACATCGATGCCCTTTTTTGAGAAATAATTGAGAACAAATAAAGCTGAAACTCGGCAAATTAAATTTTATTATATTTACGCATGGCCTGTAGTATCTTTTTAACAAATACAGTGCATAAGCTTGAACTAATTATCTTGAAGTAGTGATCCGACGTCACAAATAAATAATTTTCGCGTACTAATGCAGGTTGCGTAACATCTCGCAGAAAAATTCGAGGGAGGATTTTTAACGCGTATTGGGCGAGCGAAAATGACCTTAACGAGCCTCGCTCACACGTTTTGAAATGTGGTCCTGGTCGCAAACCAGGTTCCTGCAATATTTAAATAGCACCGCCGGAGTGGATCTGCCGCCTGATTCATAAGGCCGCATCTTTTAAATCGGAGGAAAACCTTGCGCCGGGTCAAAGCAGCCAGGCCGTTCTTGTGCTATCAATATTATTAGCTCATAAACTGGCAAAGTTGATCTCTCCAAAAGACAACTTTTTAAACAAAAAGAAAGCAAAAGCTTCAAACGCTTTCTAAAACGAAGACTTTACTTTTACTTATCTGTGAGAGCTTGGTGTGCGCCATTTAAATAAAGTCAACCCCCAAAAATGCGCCTCTTAATCGAAAAACCTCGGTCAAGCAGCAATTAGCATCCCACCCAACCTTAAAAATAGGATTAATTTAAATAAATTAAACATTACCTCTAAAAAACAACTCAGCATATTTCAGCACTATACATTAAAATAAATAGTTCGAGTCAGGGCTGCAAGCTTGATAGTTTTGCCGAGCTCGAACTCAAAAAAATAATTTTTCTCAACTCGGAAATCGATAAATACTGTACGAGTTTAATAAAATGAAATTTAAAGATTAAACAATTGTCAGACACAAATATTGTTTGTAGATCGTGCCACGTTAATTAAGATTATCATTGACTTGTTGATGCCGTGGCCACCACGAAAAAACATCATACCTACAAAAAAAAAGGGCGAATAAGTCGAAAAGTAAACTTGGTATTTTTGTCAGCCTGGACTCGAAAACATTGATTTTTTGCGAAACTTGAAGTTGAAAAAATTCACTTAGAAAACTCGAACTCAGACTTGCTGAAATAGGCTGAACTCGAACTTGAACTCGAATAAAAATCGATGGAGTTTGAAGCCCTGATGCAAGTGATAAAACACTAGCAATGCAAGTCTGTACGCTGTGTACAGTGTGCACACAGCAACGATGTACAATAACATAAAAAGCAAAGATTAGAAGCACTTGTCAGATCAAGCTACAGCGCAATTTCGTCACAGTTTTTCTTAGCAATTGCAATAAATTAAGTTCAGTATAAAACGAAATAGCCTATACAGGTACTTGAAGCAAATTAAATCAACTTAAATAATTTGAAAATTTTCGGCTTTGAGTAGCTTCTTTAATTCGCAATTCTTTCGCTATTGGTCTGCGTTTTCACGATCGTGTGTGGCGTCATAAACAAGGCAGGTGCAACGTGGATACATGTAACTGTAGCTCCAAAATCCACTCAAGTAAATTTCTCACCATTTGTATCAAAAGTCGACACAGAATTAGCGCTCCACAATCACGGGATTCGACAGCGACGTATCAAGGAGGGAGGGGAGAGCTTCTTGTCGCGGATGTAGTAGCGTAGTGAGCGAGGGGACACGGGGTCGGTTCCCAGCAGAAGGTCAACAAACTCGCACCACTGTGAGAAGGAGATTCCAGTGCTCTGAAAAACAAAATCGCTTGAAGCTCATCGGAGCTTTACTGTACAATAACAGAAAGTAAAGAAAAAACTTAAAAATTAAAAAAAAAAAAAAAAAAACAGAAACCGAAGCATTTCCATACCCAATCGATCGAATGAAATCTGTAAGATAAGCCATGTCTTACAATGTATGCCCATAACGCCACCACGTAAGTTGCAGATTGATTGTTGATTGTGGACTTTCCAAGTTTCGAAAGAATTAACTTAATTTCATAATTGTTGCTGCAGTGACAATAATCACAGAATATTGTAACCGGAATTTCTACCTATCCGATTGTAAGAGGGAGCCGATGGACCCAGCAATAATTAACCATCAGCACCCGCTTTCTATGTGGTGAAGGAATGGTCGTTTCTCTTTTGGATTCTCCAGAACGTCACTAATGCTCCATGGCGGAACATTTTCGTGCACTGCTCTCATGGAAAACCCCGGGCAGCTTCGACGAACTACAATACGGTTGAATGTTGGAAGCTGTTCCAGACGAGCTGATCTCACCAGTTCCAAATTCTTCCGGTCCATCCTCTTCGTGGGGAGGGTGTAGTGACTCCGCCAAAACTGCAGGAGGTTTTTGAAATTCACCATCACAACCTGACCGTCGTCTTGGATCTCCGATATCGATCGCAGGCAGCTGAAAAGCGAATCGAGAAACTTGGAACTTTTCACTGACAAATGCCCTGTGTACACATCCAACTTACGGCCAAGACTTTCGATGTTTATTTGACACATAAATATTATTCAACAACAAGTTGTGTCTTATGACTGACAAAAGGCTTAGCCAGGAAAAGCAATGGGCAGTGAAGATTGAAAAGGTAGCAAATATTTATTTTCAAATACAGAGTTGGTAAAATTACTTAAAATACGTTCTTTCGATGTTAGACCTACTAAACTTTTAAACCTCCTCGACTGTTTGTGTGCAAAAACGTATACCATGCCCAATGCCATACTGGCTTATTTCAATCACCACAAGATGGCGTCACAAGTAAAAACATTCATCTTTTGTTAAAAAAACAGAAGACAAAAGTTTTTCAAAATTAAAAAGAAATATTAACCAACAATCGAAGGTAAAAGTAAGTCGACAGTGCCACCGTATTAAGCTACATAGCAGAACCTACCTGGGCAAAATATTGTCTTGTTCGGCGAGGTACAGAATCAAAATAGAGGTGTTCAAGCAACTTACATTCTCCTGTGATGCAACAATGTAATTACCATCATGCTATTATCACAGTATACAACTTCTTTTTGCAATGAAAGAAGGTTCTCTTACATCGAATTACATCTCAACTAGTTGTTCGGATAACAACAAACTGATTTTACAACGCTACCCCAAAACTTTCAGAGGAGTTTAAGTATCGTAACTGGTGGAATTCCTTGTCGAGGGGCTGCTTCAAATTGACCATGTTTGGGTCTTTGAGCTCCTTGATGCAATTTCCCAAAAAGCGCCAAAACCACTGAAGGCTCAAACGTTGATTATTAAACCATAATATTTGAACAATCTAACGAACTGCTGCAAACAATTAAATTAATTCACAAGAATCGAACTTCGCGAGACCCACTTTACATTGACACCATAAATTGATCATTAATCAAACTCAGCGCCAACTGCTATCCAAATAAACCAGCACCAACCTGCGACAGCGTTGGAACGCTCAGAAGCCGAATGAGTCGCGCGATTAGATCGAGCAACCTGTCGCGGTCACTATACCAGTCTAACAAGCGGCAGGAACCGAACTCGCCTGAAAGAAAATACAGTTTGCTACCGTATCCGAGGTGGTATGAACCTAGCTACCTCTGCGTCTGTCGAAACACATCAACGCAAAGCACCCTACTTTGGGTTCTGTTTCAAGCATTTCGTCCGGCCGGTTGCCGCAACGAAGCGACTGCTTGGTGCCAATTAGATTTTAACATCGTCTTTTCGAAAGTCACAACGACCTTTGTCGGTTCCGGACCTCGCCACTGCTCAAATTGGTGAGCACTGCACTGCAAAAAATAACGGAACTTTGTATTTCTAGTAATTTTTAAAATTCTAAAAAAATAACGCAAAAAGCATGCTCGGGTTCGCAACAAAAGACGAACTTTATCCCACGGAAGTGGAACACAAATTTGAAAAGACATGTTTTGGTGCCTGAAAAAACGAGAGTGATGTCACATTCAGGTTTGTGTATGCCTTGCCGGTTATTTTCAGATGTTTAACTACTTTAAAGTTTTGAAAGTTTACTGATTGCTGGTGTAGACAAACTAATAGGGCTACCAATGTCTACAAAGGCTCCCTATCAATCCAAAACACTTGTGTGACGTTTAATCGCATCTATATGGAACACATCCGACCTGACTTTCTCTTGTTGTAGTTGGTGAGAATGATCGATCGCAGGAACATGTTGGAGTCGATCAGATGGTCGTCAACCTCCTTCACAAGCTGGATGAACTGCAACGAAAATACGTTAGCACTAACAACACTGGGACCAGATAAATGAAACGTTTGATCACAGCTATATTCTTGCCCACTTTTCTGCCAGTTTTTCAAAACGCTCGACCACGTTGTACCTAATGGGTTTTCAATACAATAGCTCTGTATCGTCAAGTTTTGAAATTGAATTGTGCAGTGCGTCAAAAAGCCGTACCAAACAAGACTTCAAAAATTATAGCATCCACACCAGTTTCCTGCTGAGGTTTGGCATTGAAAGGCGAACTTTTGGAGTTAAAGGCAAACAGTATCCCGCTGCCTCTTGAAATACTGGCGAACGCAAATTAGTAAAAAAATATTAAAATTTATTGCAATACTACCGCATAATTAAAAGATCTATATAAACATTTGTTAATTGATTTGCATTGACAATTTCTACGTATTAAGGTAATCGCCAAATCTATCAAGGTAATTCAGAATATTAGCAATAATATCTTAGCAACGCAATCCGAACTTACTTTGGCGGTGCAGTCGATAGCCGCCTCGAACCTCCGGAACGCCTCCGGGTTGTTCCGCATGATCGTGGAGAGGAAGTCGAAGGAGCCCTGCAGCACCATCTCGTGCTTCGGGCCGTGGTTCACCAGCACCCCTACCGTTTTCTGTACAAAATCATACGATACGTTAGAGGATTAATCTGTATTAACTGAACTCTTTTTTGCCAACAGAGCATCAATACATTGATATTATATAGTCTAGACTGAAAGTGGAAAATAGTATAAACCGATTAAGAAAGTGGAAAAATGAAATAACCTTCCAAGTTGTTTCTACGGGCTCCACTGCCAGCTCGGCCCCATGATCTTACTTGATTCACGCTTCTACCTAAGTTTCCAGAGACGTTGATTCGTGATTGTAAACTGGGTAGTTAGTCGAAGCGTCAACCAGCGAAGCGACTGGTCTGAAACCCAATTTTTGAACTAATCGAATCGGACAAAATGCTTAAAAACGCAGTAACATCTATTCGTAGCGATAAAATCTATTCACCAAGCTATGCAGCGCAAGTGCACAGCACAGAAACTCATTACAAGTTTCAACGCAATTCAGCGAGCTTAACTAAAAGTGTTGATATTTTTATTGGAACTTAAGATATTCCCCTCACCTCAATCACATTCTTATTAATTAGGAAAAGCTGATGAGCGGCGCTGGTTTCCCCCCGCAGGAAAGCCTCCATGGCCCGAGTAATCCAAAAGCTGATCACTGACTTGTCGTCCCGGGCATGCAGCTTGTTCACAATCAGGGACAGCACTCCTTTTTCACCGGTGGGGGCTTTGTTTATGTCAAACTGCACTAAGGATGGAGGAATGTCCAGGTTTCTTTCCCCTGAAATTGACCAAATATTAATAAGTGGTGTTACACTGTAGTGGCCTTCCTTTGTTCCATGGATAGCTTCGTATTTTTTGACGATAATCACATTTTCAATACAGCAAATATTAGAGTCTACTTTTGGACAAATTACAAGATAGCCTGCTAAGCTATAAAATGCTACCAACTCTTTAGGGACAATTAAGAGGAGGTGGTTGTATAAGCTTAGATGGACGTTAGGTCGCGTTATATTACCGAAATGTTGTTTGGTTGCGTTGATTAGAAAATAACATAACTTCAATTTTCTGTCTCGATTTTTAAGGTGAGCTCTAACCGGCCTTATCGTCTAATATATTCGAGTGGAAGATACTGCGGTTTGGTAGGGCTACTTTGTAAGACGTTCAAGTAAACGACTCAGAACTTACTCGAGGATTGAACGAGCTCCCTCAGTTCGGTGGCAGTGAGGAGGTAGTATCGATTAGGGTGGTTGTCGGCTATCGCGTGAACAAGACGGAGGAACTGGATCTGGATCATGGAATCCTACAAATTAATGTTGCCAGATGAAAAAGTGCGATTCTCAACGAGAGATGTGTCAGTAAATACAACGTTGACGAACGTTGGTTTCTGGTTGAATTTTAACAAAACTCTTTTGCTTCTAAACCTAATAAAATTATGTTTCTGTTTAGAGCGGACACAGGCCCGAATTCCAATCTGTCTTACGTACTTGATTGATTGAAAGTGGACGGCTACGACAGCTCAGTTGGTAGTGTCCGGTTAGTTATCGAAAAGTTGCCGACTCCCGTCCCGAACTGGCAACAAGTCGTTGCACTTTTCGGAAAAACAGTTTACGCTTTTTACCCATTGGGACATAACAGTCCACCGGCTGTAGTGGGGTCCACGACTGACCGCGGACCAACTGACCACAATCGGCTGAAAAGGGCGGTTATAGAACTATTTTACTACCCCAGAGCCATCTAGCCCTAATCCTCACTTTGTGACGAAACCGTTAGCCGCGGTCGCTTGACTTGGCTCGCTGTGGTGGCCCTGGCCTAGTCTGACAAAAGACTCGCTAACAGACCCCAAAAAGGGTCTCGGCGTTGATGTGCTTGGGCAGGCACTGAGTGCCTGGTGGATAAGATGAATAAAATAATAATTGAAACTGCGATCGCCTAGTGCAAATTACAACTTCAGACTAAACTTCTCGTTGGTTTGTGTATTTTGGTTGGCATCCCTGCTTTGTTTGATACGCTTTCGTAATCTAGCTTTGCCGGGCAAGGTACTTGTGGTTATATTTTATTTTTCCACTTACAGTTGTATAATCATCGTGTATTGGATCTTCCATCAGCACGTGGGGCAACTTGTCCCACACGATCTTCTCGATGGGGTCGATCAGACAAGAAAAGAAGTCACACTCCGTCAATCGCTGCTGCACCTGTGACGTGAACAATTGCAGACAAAAACTTAACACGATCAACTGATGGATAAATTGACAGAGTCTTCGTTATGGTGGGATAATTGGGTTGGACAAGGTGCAACGCAATGTCAAACCATACCAATACTCGCTGTTTATTAAGTCGCTTTTAATTGCAAAGGTGCATTAAATATCAGGGAGTCAAGGTCTGAAATTCTATTCCTTAAGAAATTAGGGAGTTATAAAACATTTAAAACTCAGTATAAAAATTTTCTGCTAAATCAGTAGCAATTTGGTTCACTTGCACGTCTTGCAATAGCTATTTAGATCTTTCGATTCTTCGGGAGGCTTAAATGGTTTGACCGATGACATGCTAGTAACCAAATAAAATCTAACAACGGTGCATTTCACTAAAAAAAAAAAAATACATATATATATTATATTTTCAATCTCAATATTACTGGCTAAACCAGTAAGTTCTCTAGACATTTAGGGTGGTTGCTTGACTTGATGACCGCAATGTCCCTTCGCAACTTCCCAGTCGCAATTCTAATGAATTTTATACTGACTGCCATTATATTGTTACTAAGCGACTGAATAAAAGTTGTCTTGTCCTGCCTGGTCGCATGAAGTCGCCATAACATGGACGAACACACTCCAGCCAATTCTTTGCTACAAAGCGCCAACGAGGTTGCAAAGGACCATAAGGTCATCGAGTAGCTACCAAACAGCTCCAGCGATGTGCTGGAGAACCTCGGAGGGAAGTGGCCATTTCCACAACACTCAAAAAGTTGGAGCTCTCTCACCACACAAATGGTCACTGTTGATTGCCATCCATTTGTCGTTTTTATTGAGCAGCTGGTTGGGTACCTTTTTTATTCTACCCGAAAGAAACACAGCGACATTTCATAAACAGATCCAACTACCGGTTTTTACTATCACAAAACATTTCAAGCGCAGCAAATCGAAATGGCCAGTCAAAATTTTCCAAGAGGTAGTAATATGGTCGTACCAACTCCTACGCAACGCTGGACATTTTACAACAGATCCAATAGTCACATACAACATCGCATGGACGTAGAGAGTAGGTATCAATGGCGCTCGTAGCGGAGCAATGGAGGTAATTCACGAGGCAGTGATTCAAACGGAGCTAAGAAACAACGTAGATGAACAGCAACGAAGCCACCCACCTCTGACCGGTATTTTCCGAGCAGGAGCAGACTGATGATGTGGAAAATGTCGGCCATAAAGATTTTTCTGGACTGAAGCTGCAGCTGACGGAGGAAAGGGTCGTCCATAGCTTGAAAAAATAAAATTTTGTCCATGGAGAAGAAATAAAAACAGTCCATCGGCAGATTACAACAATGGATATAATCCACGAAATATTTCTTTTGCTGTCTTCCAATTCACTCCTCTAAACGCTCGGCAGTGCGAGGCGGGCAGATGAAAGCTTGACTAAAAAATCGCCAAGTTTTCATCGCCTGGCCAAAGCCACTTGCAAGAAGCAATTAAACTACAAGTTATGTATAAAGCACCAAGCAGAATTTTTATTCCAGTCTAGAGGCAAGCAACCACCCGTCTCTGTTCGAACCCAGCTGCGGTAACCGTGGTTAAGTTGAGATCAGGAAAAAAGAGGGATCTAACTAAAACAAGAAACCGACATTAGGACGCGGACAATTGGTCCAAAGCAAAAAGGTGCAAGGACATAATCGTGCGATCTGGACAAACAACTTTCGTGCTTCGAAAAAAAAAAAGTTACAAGTTAATTGTTATTGTTATTTGCTTGTTACCAAAACGCCAAAGTTTCTTCAACAAGGTCGAAACATAACAAAAAATTACTGATAATAACAATTAACATAAGAAAGCAATATTGTTTGAAATACGAAAATTGTTAGCACAGATAACTGGATTATGTTCCTGCGATTTTATGTCGCTGCCTCTCTTGTTATTACCTTGTACCGCAAATCGTCAAAAACAAATCGTTAAGACAATGCTTTTTACCAGTAAGTTCATCATCGTCTTCCCCGCCCACAACGTTCACGTGAGCGGCCAGGAACTGCATTATATCGAACAGGTCGCTGATGTCATTAAATTCGTTGGGTTGGGGCATCGGGGGCAGGGTGGGGTTGGTGGAGCAGCTCTGTCGGACGGAGCCGCACATCCCTTCAAGGAAACATGGGATGTCCAAAATAAATCCTAAAAACAATTGAACATTTTTTCAGAAGAGCAACGGAGAAAGAATCTTACCAAAACTTAAAATAAAGCTTAAGGCAACTAGCTAGCAGGGCAACAAACCAGTATTTGCATGTCATTGACAATTTTGCACTGGTGATAGTGGTGAAGGAAATCGAACCGTCTTCCTTGCAAGTCAGAGTCGATATATTACCACGCTGCAACATCAGAAACTATTGAAAAAATAAAAATCAGAGAGTCTGATTCACTAGCGCCGCCGCAACGTACTGTGATTAGCATCGACTGCGGTTGAGGAACGCTGAGCCAACCAGTGGTCGTGCTTCTCCAACATGGCTGTGGATGACGCGGTGTATTCGGCATCCGACATGAACATTGAGAGGAGGTGGAAGAACGGGGATGATTGCTGCGTAAACGTTAACTTCTCCAGATAAGTCCTGAAAACAACGTTAAAAGCCCAGTCGTTAAAATACTTCGAAAGACGTCTTTATTCACTAAGTTGTCATAGCCAAGACGCAATGCAGTGACCTTGTAATCTTTCGAGTCGTTGCTTTGAACCGACTGGGAATCGAACCCAAGTCCACCATAAGCACTCGATGCTCAAAACATACTGTAGGTCTATAATTTCATCATCGAGCACCTAAGCTTCCAGCAAGCGTTTGCAAAGCTCAACCAAAGGATGTTAAGTAAGGTCACCACAATAGCGGAAACAAGAAAATTTACTCAGCGCCATATCAATCAACTAACCATATAAATCATCATTATATCTTGTCACTCTAGTGAACCCATTTGTAAGCATGCATCCTAACTCCTTAGTGATTTTCTTTAGGTCCAGTGCAGAGCAATGTTGGCACAGGGAAATGCGGTCAGGATATGTTTCAAGCTCAAGCGTTCCTGTTTGCGTTTTGTCACCGTATATGGTAGACAAAAGGGCACTTTTGGACGGGTGGCAGCATGATTCGAAGATCGAAATGGTCTTTTCGGTGTCTTCTGGCCAAGAGAAACGTGGCAAATAAAAATGTAATTAGTAAAAGCTATATACAAATATTTACGACCGGAATTATCCATGTGCGATCATACCTTATTGTATGTGGTTACAGTTTATTCACCAAGTTGCCTTGGCCAGGGGTTTTCTGAGGATGACTGAACTCAACAGAAAATTCTCCTAGTTTTAAGTACCGTACTTTTCATTAAACTGGTTTCTTTAAAAAGTATAAACATAAATCTGAAGCAAAGGTAAATGCAACGTACCGCAAACCACTTAATTGACCAAGGTGGATTGGCGGATGATCAGTGCCCAGAAGCGCAGCCTCTAGAACTTCGCTTGCTGCGTTCCTCAAGACGTTCGAGGTGGTGAGAAAAGAAAGCAAAGCCTCTATGAGGTGGTTGTTCCAGCGTAGATGATGGTAATTTGCGTTCGAATCCTGAAAAAAGCAATAAGATCACTTTAGCAGCTGTAACATTACTTTATACATTCGTGTCAACTAACGGCGAAATCAAAAAAAGAAAATTCAACATTGCGGCCCTGGACCGAGAGCTGCATTGCGCCTCGTCATCTTTCTAGTAATTGATTTAAATCAATTGCAACAAATAAAGCAATCAAAAAAACACATCACGTTGATGCATTTGGAATGTCAAGCTTTTATTGGCCAGCGAAAGAGATTTACTCTAAAGTCTAGTTAGTTTCTCATCATTTTTTAATCTGTTTTTATTTTGAAATTTACTTTATTGAAATGTTTAGCACTAACCGTCATCACTCTGGCCATTATCGACAATATGTATTGTGCATCCACTATTCGAGATTCTGGACATGCAGTAGTAGGAGATTGCCTGGCTTCACTGCCCAATCCAAATATGTCTTCCAATAAAATCTCGCAGAGAAGCTGAAAATTCAAATTCGTAAATGATACATCTTTACGAATATGTGAACATAGAACAATTACTTGCTTACAAAGCCAAAACAAAATAGCAATGCAATGCAAAAAAAACATGAAAAGACAGACTCACCTAACTACTAGCAAACACAATTCCATTCCACTCTTTCAGCAGAATACAAACTACAGAATCATTCATTTACAGACCATATTTAAATTTTGATTGAAAAAAATAAACTAAAACAACCTACATCATGTTTTGTCTTCCAACTTGTCTGGAGGGTAACCTATTTAAATTGAATAGAACTTTCCAGTATTTGAATGAGATACTGCCCTAATGAATCATTGAGTCAAAAGATAAAACAGGGGGTTTGAGTATATTGTTTTAAGATTTTAAATTTTATAGTTTGTAAGTGTTGTCTGAAAGCATCAAGCATTTTCTGGAACAGAGTTAGAGGTTAGGCTGGGCTTTTCGAGGCGGTTTTGAACTTAAGATCAAAGATACTGCTAGAAATCTATTTTATTGAAGAAATAAAAACTACTCGCTCTTGAAAGTATACTTGTCGGCCCATTTATGACTCTGTTCTGGAAGCACCAACCTATACAACATTTACCTGCTTACTATAACACTTCAGTGCAATCTACACTCAAAGGTCTTGCTTGTCAGATATTGAATGTTGATATTCACTTATTCAGTGATATATAATCAAAGCAACACTTAAACTTCCAACACAAAATCACTCGTCCACTACTCCTACTGTAGGTGAATGTTGAACAAAGCAAAAAACAATAAACTTCTGCATCAAAATTCATACCTCCACTACACCATATTCACAAAGTAGTCGGTGAAGCTCAGCCTTCAACTCATCATTTTTTTTTAAAACCTTCCAGATTTTCTGAAATATACTCAAGCTGTATAATAATGCAGATGTCACAAAATAGTTCAATAAAACAAAAGGTCAAGACGAGCACCAGTCACCGATCAGCTAATGTTCAAGCTCAACAGCTTTATAATTTATAGATAAATCATAATCAGCAAAGTCGACAATGTCTCAATACTATTTTTTGATGTCTTAATGTTGTGGTCATCTGCTATAACCTAAGCTCTTGCACAAAGCACATTTTTAAAATTTGCAAATTCATCACGTATACCGCACTAGAATTTTCACAAAAGATTAAATACAATCAACACCAAAGGAAGCTAAGTAGAAAGTAGGCAAAAAAACTGATGAAACAGAAATACCATTATCACTTCTTAATTATCAAAGTAAAAGTTGTTCTTTCTTTACATATAAATTAGTAAATAGGCCTATAGAAACAGAAGCCTAGCAACTTAGCATGTACACACAAAAGAAATATCTAAATATTTTAGCAGCAAACAATAATGCTGACTGTGATCGCTGATTAGTGATCACATTACAAGCATTTTTGTTTAAATCATAAAAAAATATCATAGAAAAGTAGCCTACAAAAATGCATCAATTTTCAATCAAACACCAACTTTCACAATTTCATGAACAGATTGGTATGCTGATTTTGACAGTGTTGTGGCATACATTTCTAACAGCTTGTGAATAAGAAGCCTCAACTCAGATATAATTTTGTTTGCATCTTCTTTGAAGCAGGAAATAGGAATCTAAAAAAAGAATTATTTAACTTGTAATGGTAGACTGCAGACTGGAGTTTTATGTAGGTTTACTGAAATACAGTACTGACACATGTACATAAAATTAACCCTAAATGTAACAGTCCACTACAGGTACCAGTGTATCTATTCAGCATGTTAAAGAAATGATATGAATTACAAATATCAATAGCCTTCTGTACTTTAACTATTGGTACGTCAAAAATGCAATACAGTCTGCAAGATCACACTTTCCAAGCAGTCACTGGACGAAAGCTACTGGTAAAACACTACAACGGAATAAGTTTGTCAAACAGGCCTACAAGTACAGAGTAGATTAGAAGAGCACAGATCTACTGTTAAACAGCTACCAGTAGGCCTAGTAGTTTTAGTAAATTATTGCAATGTTTAATCTACGTAGCATTTATAAACTATGAAGTGCAGTAAGAAATTCGAAATATGAAAAGACATGCCTGCCCTAGACTGTATATACAGTCTAAGGTGTAAGGGTGTTCATTTCAAAATATCTGCATATTCTAGAATAATTTCGAATCGTTTTTTTTTTTTAATTCCAGAATCTTTCCAGAATATTGAATCCTATGCCAAAATACCATCGTTTTCATACTATTTCGATTAATTTGACAATGTATTGTTATAATTGATGTCTATATCAGATATCAATAGTGGCATAAATGCATTGTTATGGTCACTTGTCGATCACCACTTTATGCTTTTTTTCTATGATAAAGAAGACATACTTGCCTATTGCTGCCACAAGGAAGACCGAAGAACCCCTGAATTTTTGATCTTTCTTTTTCCCCGTAAAATTAAACGAGAAGAGAAATAAGCAATTTAGCATTGTCATGCATTGCTCACATGTGCGCGTACTCCGTACTGTCGTAAACACCTGCTACAAGCATAGGTGGGCACAAGTCCGTTAATCGTTAATCCGTTAATAACGAAGCTAACTTTTTCATTAACTCGTTAATCCGTTAAAAAGTTTTTTCATGTTAACGGACTAAATTAACTTCCGTTAAGTGCTGTTAACGGACTAAAGTAACTTCCGTTAAGTTCTGTTAACTTCCGTTAAGGTTTTTATCGTTAATATCTTGCAGCTTCGTTGTGCATTTGAACTTGTTTTTATCTTGAAATTAGATTAGACTGTAAAATGTAACTTTCAAAACACAAAAAGACCACCATAGCAATAAATATTTCCTTAAAATCAGCTCAACAGCGTCAATACGTGTTCTAGAAGCGAGTGAATAAAACGAAATGTAAATTACACGCAAAATGTTAACGGATTAACGGACTTTATTAACTTCCGTTAATTAAAGCTGAAAATAACGGATTAACGTTAACGGAGGTGTGAAGTTTGTTAACGGACTAGTGGTTAACGAAGCTAACGTTTTGCATTAACTTGCCCACCTATGGCTACAAGTCATAGTTGCACGCTGTATCAGTGTTTGCTGTGCGTGCTTGTTACTGAGTGAGCAATGCGCGATCAATTACGTTCATACAAAAACAACGCAAAACAAGAAGCAGCGCATCTTAACAAATCTTTATCAGTTATTATTCTGATTCCACAATTTGGAACCGGTTTCAATGGATTGATATTCTATAATGAACATCCCTACTCTGGCGGCTTTTACCAATCATGCATATTTTACAAGAGGAAATATGCGTGATATCAGTTTTAATGTAAATGCAAAAAGACAAAATCTGAAATGCATGCACTAAAATGAACCGCGATTTCCACATGAAAATATGCATGATCGGTAAAAGCTACCTTACATGGTAAAGTAACATATTGGTAACAGTTAAGAGACATGATAGCCTACAGTTTGTAGCTGTGTAGCCTATAATAGCAGCAACTTTCGGACTTTATCAATGTTTACAGAGTAGACGTAGTTGAGGTCATAATATATGCGAATCCTAAGTAATCACAAAACAGTTCAAGATCGTGAATTTAACAAAAGCAGAGCTTAAAACAGGAGCAGAACGATGAAGCTGTATTTAGATGTACGGTACTATACAGTATAGACATAACTGGGACGCACTGGCATCGATTTCGGGGGGCGGCACCCCCTTGGGTCTGACACTCAAGGGGGCGAAATATGTCTGGTCCCCATGGTTTGTTGGCAAGTAATACCCACTTGGTACCCAAAACTCAAGGTGTAATCAAGAAATCCGAAACTCCAAACTGAGATTTGAACCAGAATGTGGTGAAGACCCTTTTTTTGGTCTTCACTTGAATTTGGGGGAAAAATTTCGGACTAAAATACAATTATTATGTTTAACCAAACTTCGCAAAAAAATTTCGCCCCATCGGAATTTGCTTAATCAGCAAAAAATTGACGCCTATGCTGGGACGTAAATGCAATCCTACATACCTCATAAGCTGCTCTGTTGCTTTTTCCAGTTAGCTGACCTTCGAAAAAACTTCTACAAACATTTTTTTTTAGATTTGTTTTGTTAACTCCAGCCATTTTGAACTTTATGCGACCTAGCCTAGTCCAAACCCCAGAACAACAGTCCCAAACTAGGGCTGAGACACTTGCTAACTTTAGTCAATGTTAAAACGCCACTTACTAATTTTGGTCAATGTTAAAACGCCACTTGCTAACTCCGGTCGATGTTACAACGCCAGCAAACTTAATTACGTCTTAATACAGTAAAAACACCAATGAATGATAAAGTACCTACAGGCGAAGTCCGATACAAGTTTAAACATTAGTATTTTCGGGATAAAGTTTCTAGATGCAGATCTCAGTTCAAAACCATTATTCCCAAAACTTGTTGAATTTATGTTGTCTGGGCCAGTTGTGGCAATGGTTTGGGAAGGAAAAGGAGCAGTTAAAACTGATCGTAAAATGCTTAAAGAGGCTAACCCTGTTGATTATCTTCCTGGAACAATTCGTGGAGATTATTGTATTGACTTTGGGAGAAACATATGTCATGAATCTGACTCTGTGGAAACAGCAAAGAAAGAAATAGCTTTATGGTTTAAAGAAGGTGAACTTAACAATTATTGCTGTGCTAACAACTCTTGGGTGTATGAATAAGAAGGATACTTCAACCTGACACTCAGCACTCTTTTAGTGTTTTGTGACTACATAGCAGGATCTGACATTAGTAGTTTTTGTATTTTTGTGTACATAGTTGGATCTGACTTTTTTTTTTTTTTCTGTAGGCCTACCTTTTTTTCTAAATTTATAATTACCAGTATATTGAGAGATACTTTTCACCTGTTTTCATTTTAAATTCAAAACAACTTTTTCTGCATATTTTGTGGCTGATTTTAAATTTGCTATTTTGTCTAACTAGTGTAGAATCTTTCATTGGTTTGACTGCTTGATAATGCCAGTTAAATGTTCATGTGAAATATGTTTAAGACCTTGTAAAAGGAACCAGTGTGCTATTCAGTGTGATATATGTGGTGGATGGATTCATCTCAAATGCACAGTCATTAGTCCCCTTAAATTTCACACTCTTTGCTCTTCTACTGAACCATACCTCTGCCAAAATTGTTACAGTGAATTGTTTCCTTTTCAAACCCTAGATGATAAGCAATTGTTAAATGAAATGAGAAATGATGACAAACTAAACTTTGATATTAATCACACAAATAATTCATTTTTCCCAGCTAAATGCTTACAGGTAGACAACAAGATAAAAAGCTTGCTAAATGATTTAAATTCTGGTTTGGTTGACTCAAAATACTGCTCACAGGCCGAAGCCAATATTATTAACAAAAAGTGTAAATTTTCTTTGCTTTGCGTGAATATAAGAAGCTTAAATGCAAATTTTGATAAATTGAATGAACTTTTAACAAATTTGATATCTTACCTGATATCATTGCTATAAGTGAAACCAAACTTAAATTGTTACAGGTATACAATGCAAACTTAAGTGGGTACCATTTTTACCACAAAGGCACAACTACAAGATGGGGAGGAGTAGGATTGTTTATTAAGGAGTCTTTATCAATTTCAATTTGCAAGGAGTTTGATTTAAACATTCCTAACTGTGAAGATATGTGGATTCAACTAGATTTAGGGAATAACAAAAAATGTATTGTGGGGGTAATTTACAGACACCCTAAACAGAAATTATCAGAGTTTTGCAAGAGTTTTGAATCAACCATTGAAAAATTGAATAGTAGAAAATTGATGTATTATATCGGAGGAGACTTCAACGCAGATTTGTTGAAAAGTAACTCTGATATTAATATTAAAGATTTCATGAATTTAACATATAGCTTAGGCTGCATTCCCTTAATTACACACCCGACAAGAATAACCACTACAAGCTCAACTCTTTTAGATCATGTTTATACAAACAATGTAGTGGGTGAACACAAAAGTTTTATTCTGGTGGAAGATGTAAGTGATCACCTGCCAGTAATGGTGTGTTCTAATTTAAGCCTGCCCAAGAGTGAAAAATCAACTGTCACCCTAATTCGTGATACAAAAAATTTTGAAGTAGAAAAATTTCTAGCCAAATTAACTGAAGGAATGGAGCTATTAGGTGATATCAAAGAGGAATGCATTGACAACTACACTGAGAAGTTTATTGACATTTTTCATAAGACTTTAAACATACATGCACCATTACGAAAACAAAGCAGAAAGGAAACAAAACTAAAAAACAAACCATGGTTATCCAAAGGAATCCTTATATCAATCCAGCAAAAAAATTTATTGTACAAAAGAGTCCTTAAATTAAATGACAGTAATACATTGGCACAATACAAAGTCTATAGAAATAAACTGACTTATATTAAGGAATAAGCAAAACGACTTTACATTAAAAATTTAGTGAATGATAATAAGCATGACACCTCGTCGCTTTGGAAAATTATAAATAAAATTATTCACTTGAAAAATGTGAAGAAAAATAACATTCCTAATAAAATGTATGCTTCCAAAAGTGAAAGTGCACAAGGTTCACAGGCCATCAGTAACTTGTTCAATAAATATTTCATAGAGATAGGAGTTAACCTTGCATCTACAATCGAAACACCAGCTATAATTGATGGCAAATTTAATGCCACATCTTTGATTCAGAGTAGTTGCAATTCGTTTTTTCTAGAACCAATAGTTGAAGAAGAAGTAGTGAATTACATCAGAGCTATGAATCCATCAAAAAGTACAGGAAGACAAGGAATTCCTGCAAAGTATATAAAAATGTCAGGCTCTGTTATAGCTCCAGTTCTAACTAACATTTTTAATGCATGCATATCAACAGGATATTTTCCAAAAGTGTTAAAAACCGCTGAAGTTGTTCCAATTTTCAAAAAACGCGAAAGAGAGTTATGCAGTAATTATCGCCCTATTTCTATTTTAAATCCTTTTGCCAAACTATTTGAAAAGTGTCTGCTTGATCAACTAAACAATTATTTTGTGAGCAGTAATTTGATTAGTCCAAACCAGTATGGTTTTAAGAAAAATTGCTCAACAAATGAAGCTGTTTTAGATATTTACAATAAGCTACTTGACAATATGGATAAAAAGCTCATTACATGTTCTATTTTCTTAGATTTAAGAAAAGCATATGATACCATCAATCACACAATACTGATCAAGAAACTAGAAAAGTATGGAATTAGAGGATTACCATTACAGATACTAGCAAGTTACCTGACTGACCGTCAACAGTATACAATTGTAAATCAATATAAATCCAAGTCAAGAGATGTTATTTGCGGTATTCCTCAGGGATCAACTCTAGATCCGTTGCTATTTAATATTTACATCAATGATCTACCACTTGCCTCAAATTCCACAATTCATCTTTTTGCTGATGATACAAACCTTACTCTCTCCCATTCTAATGTTTCAACACTGCAACAAAATATTAATGATGAATTACTCAATGTAAGCAATTGGTTCAAGGTGAATAAATTATCAATTAACTTTAATAAAACTGAGTTTATGGTAGTGACAACAAAACAAAATAAACCTGAACTCAAAGTATCAATAGATAATAATCCAATCAAGCAATCACATCACATAAAGTATCTAGGTGTTCTCATAGACGACAATCTAAATTGGAAACAACAAATCAAGAAACAATGTTCAAAGGTAGCAAGGGGATCTTGGGCCCTTAATCAATTAAAACACTTTGTAGATGAGCAAGCCTTAAGATCTGTTTACCACTGCCTCATATACTCTCATCTACAATACTGCATAAGTAGTTGGGGGACTGCTTCAAAATCAACATTAGCACCTCTCTTTATTCTGCAAAAAAGAAGCATCAGATTGTTAACTGGAAGTGGATATCGTGAGCATACTAATCCTTTGTTCTATCGAGCTAAATGCTTAAAACTCAAGGATATTTACTCTCTTGAAACTGCAAAGCTAATGTACAAAATTCACAATAATGTATTATCTTTTGCAAATTCAGATAAGTTTAACCTAATGAAAAACTGCTATACACATAAGACAAGATTGAGCCACAAAAACAACTTCTTTCTTCCAAGAACTAGAACAAGATTAGGGCAAAAGTCTCTATCATTCGCAGGAATTAAAATTTGGAATGAAATTCCAAGCAGTATGAAAGAAGTTTCATTCTACAGATTTAAAAAAGCTGTTAAAGCTCATTTTTTATCAAACTATGAAACCGATAAAAGCTAGAATAACAGCTTTCTATTAGCAATGCAGTAGTAATTACAGGAATCATAGTTGCATATTTATGCTTTAGTTCAACAATAACCTATTTTTTGCTTGAATAGCATGAGTTTGGTGCATTCATCTATCACACATTTATTACAATACGTCATCTCTCATTTTGATGTCCCCATGAATTATTAGTAATTTTGCAATAACTGACTGAGGTTGATATATACTGGTATTGGAAATTGTACCAGTACTAATGACATATTGCCAAACAATACAAAACAAAGCAAGGAGATTTTTTTTTTTCACTCTAATTGCCCACTTTAAATTCTATAAAACATAAATAAGCATTATGAACTTTATTAATTTTATTTCTATCCAATCTGTAGTTACAGCATTTTTATTTTTTAGTATGCTTAGAGTCAGAACAATTCTAATGTTGTCTTGCATTTTCTTTCCATGGTGACTGTGAGTTTTGTGTATACACTGTACAAAGTGCACATATCCTTGCAACACTTTGTTTTAATTTTGCGTAAAATTTTTTATCATAGAAAGTAGCAGACTGAGAATATCTAGAAGCTGTTTTTTTTTTAACCTTAACTTGGTGAGGTGGCAGTAGACTTAGATGACCTTTCGGTCCTTCGCTGTCTCCTCACCAAGTGACTAAATATCGCTTTGACTCTGCAAGTTTGTGTGTTGGTTTTAAAGGAATTGCTTATTTCGATGCTTTGGTGATATACCTAGAGGAAGTTGCAGTTTTTTTCTTGTGATATGACGTCACTTGGTAAATAAATAAATATGATGATGATGATGATGATGAGATGACTTGGCTGGGGGATGAACCACTCTTTAGTCTCCGACTACTTGTGCCACTGTTCACAAAATAGGCTACTGTATTGGATTGCAAAATGAAAAACTATTTTTGAAATAATTCTTTTTGCTCTTCTGAAAGTATGCATTATCTTACTACTAAATATATTATCAGCATGACCAATAAGACACTAATCTGTTGAAATACATATTGTAGCTCCCACGTTATGAGAACTTAATAGCAGAGATGGAGTCAAGGACCAAAGGCTTGAGGCCTAGGCCAAGGACACAAAAAAGATCCGAGGCCAAGGCCAAGAACAGCCCTTCTGAGGACAGACCCTCTTGAGGCTAAGGACAGGAATGCTCAAGGCCAAGGACCGAGGACACAGGCGTATAACTATGGCTGAGGCAGAATCAGTATGTCAAGTTAGTGTGTGTTCTGGGCGTTGGCATCCTTATAAATTAACTGCTAATTTTTGTGTTTTATTTTCCAGTCTATTTGAATTAGATACCATTAAATACTAGCATTGTAATCTGTCGGCTAATTGATGTCGTGATAACTTGAGCCAGAGAAACTGAGCAGTGTTCAGGAGTTAACGGACCATCCTGAACTTCCTGCGCTATCATAGGCGATAGTTTTACGTCGTGGATTTGAATGCAGACCCAACAGTGTCCCAATCGGTTGATTCGCATCACATACATCCAACAGTCCCATCAGATCCGCTTCAGAATTATGAATTGTAAATAAAATATAATTTGCTCCAAATACCAAATTACAGTTAATCAAACGGTAAACATTTTCATTTGGCATCCGCAATATGACTGCATGCTAAATATCTACAGTGCGTTTATTATTTTTTTTCTGGTACATAAACACTAATTTTTTTTTGCATTATCGGTGACGGTATCTATATGTGTTTGTCTGTTTTGTTTGCTGAGGCGGAGTCCTCGAAGATGTCCTTGGCCTCGAGAACGTCCTCGAGAACACAATTTCAAGTCCTTGGCCTTGGCCTCAAAGTTCAAGTCTTTGGTTTTGGTTTCGAAGCCTATAAGTCCTTGAAAATGTCCTGTTCTCGCCTCGAGAACAGCATTATTTTTTGATTGGTTAAAAAGAAAAAACAAAACAACAACTTATCTGATAGTCTGTCAATTCGTTGTTTCCTTTCGTTATATGAAAAATAAAGAAATGTGATAGCCTACTAAGCCAAGTTAGGCCTATACTAAAAATTAGTTTAAATGGCATTGTGTGAAAGCTCTAATCGGAGAATGAGGAGACAAAACGCATTGTCAAAAATTGTTTTTTATTTCTTCTATCTGGTGCAGGCGGTACAAGCTGCAAAGCACTACAGTAAAGCCATCAAGAGCCACAACAAGGAATCTGAGGACCCGTATAAACCATTTTGAGTTGCTAATGCAAAAACATGGTGAATTTAGAAGAAAGTCTGTGTATGATAATGAAATGTAACTCAGTATTACCTGGGAAGGCATATTGATATATTGCAGTAAATTTTTTAGTATATCTCGATATAACTTAAAAACGTATCATGAGAACGCCAACTTGTTCTGAAAATACCTGAGCGCAAAAAATTTGTCTTGAGATGAGAAAGAATAACTCTAATCACTGGCAAGCGGTGCGGGGGGTAAAACCACGTTTACTGAACAATTTGTGTGTTGGAAATCGCCGCTAAGAATCCAAAAAACAAACTATTGGATCATAAAAAACGCGACATGAGGGATTATTAAGAAATTACAGTGAGGGTGAAATTATATATAACTATCATTGTTCGAATGCTGGGACAATTTAATAATTTTTTTTCAAGCTTCCCAAAAAAATTGGGCGTTTTTAGAAAAAAACTTAATTGTTTATTATTTTTCCGTTTCGACAACTGCGGACCTTTTGAAGGGGGTCACGGGGCAAATATCGTTAATGCCTTTCTTTTTAGAACCTGCTAAAATTCTCAGGTCTTTTGTAATTAAATATCTTACGTTAAATTAAACAAAGTGTCTTTTGCGGGCCGAAACGATTGCTCTCATTCATTGGCAGGCATAAGATGTGAGAAAGACAAAATGCACTGAAATGTAAAGAAAAGATTGGCGTAAAATTAGAGTTGGGAAAATGTGAATACACTAAAGTTTTTCTAACTTAGCAATTAGCATAAAGCCAAAAGCTTTTGAGATTACAAATATACCCTTTACGGTACCTCAATTAATTTTAAAAACATAAATTCACAGTCTCTACGATTATAATTTAGCTATCTTCAGCATTTAAACTGTGAAATATTGAGTGGGGGGACGCTTAAGTAGCCTGACTAGACGCATTTGCAATGCGGTAGCAACTTATAAAGACCAAAAAAACAAGGTCTTCACCCCAGTTTGTGCGATTGTTATCCGCCTAATTGAAATGAAAACCAAAACAAGAAGGTTTTAATTGAAGATTGTATTGTTTGTTGCTCTATTGCGCGGTATTGGTTTATTGTGAGATATATGTTTTTCGTACGATATTTGACCGCCACATTCGAATGAAGACTAAATAAATTAGAAAAAAAGGTATTTTCTGCTTACCATGTTTGGGGAGACGCTGCATTTTCCATTGGGAGAGGCCAAATCTCAATGGGGGACGCTATCTATCAACAGGGGAACACGTGTCTCTTAAAATTTAAGTACTGGCTATATTTCCATTCACGGGTTATGACCTTGTTTTATTACTACGATATCGCTACGTTTCGAAATCAACATCAGCTGCTAACGTTTAAAACTTCAAAATGGCATTTGATATTATTGTAAAAAACTATTATTTTCGGATTATCATCAAAAACTGAACGAAATGCAATATCTTAATCACTTTCGCCCTTAAAAATTAGGGAAATTTTACCGACCATAATTTAGAAAAATTATGTCCTCGGTCCTTGGCCTCGACCATTCTTGTCCTTATCACAATCAGTGTTTATGCATATGCTGAAGCCAGGGATGTGGAAGTGGAAACGGAAGCTGGAAACGATGGAAGTGGAAAATTTTCGTGGAAGCGGAAGCTATAAAAGAGCACCCTTTCTACTTACTCTTTGATCATTTATATCGAACGTCAAAAACTTGACCATGGTGCAATTTTTTGTGATATACGACGAAAAGTGAATAGTTGTTGATCATCATTTGCGAAGTAACATTTTTAAAGGCTTGTGGTTCATTAGGATCCGGGCACCCCTCATTCTTATCAACTCAAAGATGAATCATGTAGCTAACCAACTCATTTTAAAAATTATAAGCGGTCAAAAATTTTCTATTTTAGTCCTAAAATTTAAAGACTTTCTCAACAACATTTTTAAAAAGGGCTTTACCCGTTTTTAAAAAATCTGGGGCTGTACTTGTATAACACACTAAACACAGTACATTCACCAACACAAATAAGTTTCCAGAAGCAGCAGTACTTAAATTGTAAAATTTTGTATGGGATAACGCTTTTGCAGCCTTGACCAAACTTCAGAGGAAATTACGTAATTCCGTCCCCGCAATTGCATGAAGACCAAACACAAAAAAAGAGAAAAAAAAGGTCTTCACCGGAAATTGAAGTGTTTTTTTCCCGAAATTATGTGAAGACCAAAAAAAAAAGTCTTCACCGCAATTTGGGACTATATTCGGCCGAATTTGTAGGATTTATTCGTGCTGGCGGGCCCTTTTTCGTTTGATCATCCAGCGCTCAAACCTCGATGGGTGGACGTCTAAATCTCGATGGGGGGACGCTAAATCTCGATGGAGGTACGCCCTACAATTTAAGTACTGAGTAACAGCATTTTAATTTCTTTCATTGCGATGATATATTCTTGAAACGCAAACAGAAGAGAGCATCGTAACGTCTCTCAAACAAAGTTTAATTTTGTAAAACTATTAAATATGACGTTACACTGCTTACAAGTTACTGAAAAAAAATTCCGCCAATGTGGAAGCTTTTCCCAGGGCTATCTAATTATAGCCGAGTAAAGATTTGCGCTTAACAGTGCAGATGCAATTGAAATAAGTTCTTATCCCGAGCCAGAGGCGCCCGCAGAAATTTTTTCAGTGTTAGGGGGGGCAAGCGACGTATCCATTGTCTACAGGATCAAATAAAACCTTATAGCTGCAATCAGGATTTTACCAAGGGACTTGAACTAAAAGCGTTAATGATCCTTCTCAGAAAATGTTGCAATTGGGCGACATGTTGAACAAACTGATGCAATTCAAGTGTATTAATGACGGAGGTCTGGGGCGCTGGGCAATTTTTGCAATTTCTTGAAAAAAATAATCATTTTACCGCCATTTTGATCAGTTTTCCAACGTTTTTTAGGCCATTGGAAAAAACAAAGTTTCAGAGATTAGCAATCTACTTGAAATTCTTAAATTGCCCAGCCCTTTTAGCCCTCTTTATTTGCAGATCAAAGTCAAACCACATTTAAACGCTAGCATAATTATGTGAGTTAAGTTTTCCAAGTGTCTTGAATAAGGAGAAGTGGAGGCTAAGCTTCCTTTGCTTCCTCGGTTGCTCCACTGACTGCAACCTGAATTTTGCTAAGGAGAGAGAGTGGGCTTGATTAACCTAAAGATTGAGATTTTTTGCTAGAAAAATGCCTCAAGTAGGCAACGTGTTTATCAAACAGGTGCATGTCACAAACCGCGGTCTAGGAGAAACTATAATTGCTGGGCAATTTCTGTGATATTTCAGGAAAAAAATAGCCATTTCAACGTTATTCGAATCAAATTTCGTATCTTTTTAGAGCTATTTAAAAAACTGTAGATACAATTTGAAAGCCATTTAAAAGAATGGAATAGCTCACTCCCTGCAACCCCCTACTTTATTGACAGGTCAAGTCCTAACTCGTTGTAATTAAATAAATTAAATGCTAAATAGCCCCCCCTATACTCTTTTTTTATGAAGCTTACGTTAAGCATTTTGCATTAAGCAATCAATTTTGACTGCTTATTTTTAGCCATGTTTTAAAGTTTATATCGATTAATTTGTAAGCTGTATTTTTGACAAATACGTTAATAGGCTACCCGTCTCCCTAAAAAAATAATAATGACAATAAATGTTTTGAAAGTGGCTTTGAACCACTTTAGAGGCCATATCACTGCAAAAATTGTCTCTGAAGGGCAAAAGTTGTGGTATTTTCCTTATCGTTCACTCTGGTCTATAGGTCAGTGGAAAGGGGCACAGCCCCCCGGCTACACTATTGATTGCATGTTTGGTTTTGATTTCGGTTTCTGAACAAAATTAATTTAATGGTGGAGTAATTATTGTTTTAGTGTTTATATAAGCACAGCGTAAATTTGAAATATCAAACGCTGTTTTGTATTTAGATCGTGATACGAGCTCAATGACACAAGCGTATAGCCAGAAATTTGCAATGGGAGCGCGGTTTTGGGTGTCTGGGGGCGGAGCCCCCAGCGCTAGAAACTTTAGCATTTTTTTGCAAAAATAACAATTTTAGCACTATTTTGATAAAAAAATTAAGCTTTTAAAATGTGGCATAAAAATTGGCAGAGCAAACATGACTAAACTTGTTGCATAAATGCGGTATGAGGGACGCGGCTAATGGTAAAATTTTAGTTCTCTTATTAAGATGCTGGTAAATCATTAAATTGTGTAGTTCAATAAAACTCACACGCAATAATTAATCTTTTTGGTCTACAAGTTATACAGAAAAATAATTGGGGGGAAACTAATGGAAAAAGATTTGAGAAAAGTGATTGGTAATTAAAAAATACTGAAAAGCCCCTACCCCCCGCTCCCCCATTCTTGAGTTTACAGTATATTTGTTAATGAAGCCAACGTTCAGCATTTTTATATTAGCGATCAAAATTTGATTGCTTATTTTTGACCATTTTTCAAACTTTTCATTGATTTGTGAGCTTTATTTTTGAAAAATTAGCCCCCCTCTGAATATACGTTTCAAATGATGTTTTAAATTATTTTTGAGTCCATTCCAGTGCAAAAGACTTTCTGAGAAGTGCTAAAAACGTGGTATTTTTCTTATTCTGCAATTTGGTCGACAGGCCGATAGGAGGGTGGCTATAGCCCCCGCCTCTTCTGGCTACGCTACTGCAATGACAGATGCTGAAACGTTTGATATTGATTATTTAATCAAACGATTTAAAAGGGCATTCAAGTCAGGTTTTTCACTGTGGACCAAAATGTTGGAAGAGGCCTAAAATGCATTCTCAAAAAATTTGAACTTTCTACGTCCTGTCGTTTTCGAGATATTGCAGTTCAACGTTAACAATTTTCCCCCTTTCTTCAGTGTTGCCATTTTTTCAGCATTATGACAGAAGTTTTAACGTTTGGAAAGTTGGCTTAAATTTACTTGAAAAGAAGCTAATTTGCATTCCGACCCGTTTTCTTTGTTTTGACAACAAAGCTGCCAAAAACATTTGTTGAGAGGTACAAAAATACGTTAACTTTTAAAATTTTGTTTGTAGTAGGCAGCCCTGGCAATTTTCTAATGGGAAAAAGCCTTTCTAAGGGGAAATCAAAATTGTTATATCGTGGGAACGAAAGGTCGTAGAAAACTCAAAGTTGGTGAAGTTAGTCTTTAGATTTGTCAAAATTTTTTGAGAGAAAATCAAGCAAAAAATTTTTTGATTTGAATGGCCTTTTAATGCTTAATCCTAGGGTGTTGCTTACGCTTGTTTTTAAGAAAATGTTGTATGATAATTCACGTAAAACGGGCAATTTTGTTTCTTCTTCACCCCGCCCTCTGCACCAGGGCAAAAATGGTAAAAAAGCTCCACACATTGTTGTTTTCTTAGTTTAGCTAGATATATTTGGATTTATTTTGCAACTCTAAACATAAAAACTACTTGACATCTGAATTTCCAGGGGGGGCACCCCTGTTCCGAACGCTTGGATAATCGCTCATTATTTCAAACTTTTGGGGGAACGTTCAGAGAAATCCGTATCAGCTGAAACACAACGACCATGTCATTGGACCTAGCGCTTTAGGGCCGCTCCAAATCCGAATTCCTGACTTATACGCCTATGCGCTGATAAACCACTGAATACAATTATATAATTTGATTCTAAATGATGTTTTTGAGATGATGATTACAATGCTGTTTTATCTTGACTTATTAGGAAAAAGTTTTTAGATTTTAAGATCTTAAAATTTTAAGATCAAAAAATTTTAAGCAAAAATTACGTCATCAAGTGGTGAAAGTGAAAGCGCTAAGGGTGAAAGCGATTCAAAAAGTGCCACTTCCACATCCCTGGCAGAAGCAGCCATTCCTGCATGTCTTAAAAGTATGTTGTTTTGCTGCTTCTAATTTTTTCTTGACCCCTGTTTTTATATGTGATGCTTTTAATGAACGCGAGGTCTTGAAATAAAGCAACTGAACTGAACTGATCTACAGTAAATGTGCGTTCACACAGGACGTGACGCAGCAACCGAATTGTGACTTCATTGACAACATTCAGAAAGTTGCTACCAGTCGCAATCTTCCGTCACAAGCTCAACTTCACAAAAACAAAATTATTGTTGACGAATGGTTGGCCTATCTTGAGCAAGTGATCAGAACGACCACTCCCGAAGGTTGCCAACCTTCGCTTTGCGTTGCATCCGGTGTAAACGCAGCTTTAACGTCAAACAATATAAGTTTTCAACGCCGAATCAAATCATTGCTATTTCTTTATTGCAGATATTAGGTCCATAGCAATAAACAAAAAACAAATACACCAAACAAAAAACATATCTTTGCACCATCTGCCCAGTTTTCTATTGGATGCTATTGTACAACATATCATACTTCACTGCTCCAACTAGTGCATTTCTTCGTCGCAACCTTTAAAAATTCAATCACTTGAACCAGACGTAGCTAGTGAGTAGTTGATTGCAATGACAAAAATATTCACTGGTTAGAAAACAATCGCTGTTAACTGTATATCTCATTAATGAATTATCCAATTTTCGGCACCGATCAATGACACGAAACATAGATTTACGAAGCAATGTATCAAAATAAGTGACAATATCATCCGGAATTGGAAGTTCTCTTGTACTAGTATTGCAGGTAAGCCATGTAGCATACAGTAAAAAGCATTGAAAGCTACTTTAAGATGCTGCATATTTAAATGAGAATATTTATACCACAGCTGACGAGGGTAACACATTGTACAATTGGCTACTGCTTTAAACAAAAAAACTTTCACGCGTTTAGAGCACTTAGCAAAATTTGTTTTCAGCCAATTAGCTGTTCCATACAAATATATCATTTGTCGCTTAATGTCTTCGTTGTCTGTAATACTATCATGAATACATACACCAAGATATTTGACAGAGCCACTAAATTTAATCACTTTATCGCCAATCCGGCAATTAGCGATGCATGACAAAGCAAATCGTTTAGAACGAAAAAATATTTCCACCGATTTGTCGTTATTCAAAACCATATCGTGCTTTACGGCGTAATGACTGCACACATTCAACAAATCTTTTAAACCAGTGGTCGGCAACCACCGGTCCGCGGACCGCTATCGATCCGTGGAGTTCGCTACCGGTCCGTAGAGAGTTCGCTACCGGTCCGTATACTTTTCCAGGTTAAATACTTTGGAATATACTTGTAACATTTTGTGATAATTAATTCCAGCTCACAGGAAGCATTCCGCTGATGATTGTTTTTGAAAGCCGGTCGGCGGAATTTTTTCCGCTTTTAACCGGTCCGCAGCATAAAAATAGGTTGCCGACCCGTTTTAAACCATCCAAACTTGCGAAAAGCAACACAAGTCATCAGCATACAATAAATGATTTACACAAATATAAGAGATAAAATTGTTTAATCTAACCGAAGGTTTAGAACTCGTTTATTTTTTATTTCATTCAACGCCACTGAAAAAAAAAAAATACAAAAATACAAAAACTGAACTCCATTTAGCATTACAATGCGAATTCGTGGAACAAGAGTTCTATCTTGATTCCATACTATACAGTGACACTATACATTAGCGTACAATATATACAAATTGCATATTTCGTGTTTTCAATTGTCAATATCAATTCTAGGTTTGTTCAGTGATTACATTGCAGTAATGTACCAGTTAAATGAGCAACGTTGCCAGCATTCGCAGATACATTTCGAATAATAACCTTCTCTATTGCAAACACAACCAGTCAATTGCAGAATGAAACTTCAACTAAGCACTGAAGTTTGTTTTAGAAACAAAATGAAATATACTGCAAATTATTGATGTAGACGTTTCGTCCCACCCTGACGCTATTGTCACCCCAAAACACACGCTCTATGCAACTGACCGAAAACTTAAAATGATTGTAAACTATCTAGAACTGCTGAATAACAAAAACAGAGAAATAGTAGAATGGGATCCAAATCACTTTTTCTGAATCAGTTTCAAGCTGCAATGGCTTTCACGGTCGGTTGATTGCAGCATATGTATTGAGTTTCGACAACGGTATAACAGTCGAGGATCGAATCGTCTACAACTCATTCTATTCCGAAACAATGTCAGTTGTATTTAAGCCTCCTCCGAAATTCACCATTTGCCCCAATCCTGTCAGCTATATAATGTGGAATGCAAATGGAATACTTGTAGTGTTGAAATCTACTTTGCACCAGAAACCAGGGCGCGGAGACATATCTTCAAAACTGCACATTTACGCTTTACCAACCACTACCATTCAGTTCAACAGCAGACAAAAATCAATGGTGCACTGTGGCAACGATACTATGCGAGGTAGGCACATCACGATAACTCGTAACGCAGTTCAAATACCGAGTCAGAGATCGGAATATGTGACCTTGCAAAATTCTTTGAGTTTTTGTGGAAGCGCGAGCAAATTTATAGATTTATTTACATCATCGAGTTCACTACCCGGCTCTACCGAATCCGTTACGTGGTTTTCTCTTTTCGCAGCAAGGGTTTTTCTCACAACCACCCGGCAAAGTGTAAGCAAGGAAGCAGGGCTCTGGCGCATTACCAAGACTTCATAGTCACGAAAGAGGAATTCTTTTCCGGCGTAAGGAATGTAGAGGCATCGGTGTGTGCGATGAACTTTTCCCGGTAATTGAACAATGCGCCCGTCAGTGGTCAAGTTTTTCTGCAAAATATAGGCTGAATTGACCACTAATTCTATCAAAATGCACACTTCGCAATTATCTTACAATGCTTTTCAGAGCAAAATATTCAATCTATTGCACTCACTGGGTACAGGATAGTAAAAAACAACCTAGTATTGTATAGTGGCTAGGTTTGAATTATGGTCATATTGTCACACATTAAACCGAGTAAAAAAATCTTTATGAAAAACACAATGGCGTCTGATTTTCTTCCTTTAATTGCTCATCATCTCTGCGTTATTGTGCCTGGGCAACACAGCTCCTTTCAAAGAAACGATAGAGCGATAGCAAGCTGTTCAACTCTGTGTCCGATTTGATTGGCCCGAAATTTAAACCTTATACCTACTGCTCCGAAGCTAAACGCTCGACCAAGTGTGCCATAAAAAATTGAAAAACAGCACACTTACTGATTCTGCTGCTACATCAATTAGTCTTTGTCCCCTCCAAGTTTTCCCTTCATTCAGAGAACCCAGAGTTCTTCCGACATAAATGGGCTCTAAGTAGGAGCAGTCGATGCCTCCTATCACTGAATTGGGCGGGACATTTCCCCCTTTACAGCGCACCCATGAAACGGCGTCCGGCATTGCTGAAACCAGCACCTCGTATGATGATGTCATCCTCACTCCTGTACCGTAAGATAAAAGAAGACGTCTGCGGACAAAAACTACGTCAGTACTTAAAATCACAAACACAGCATCTCCAAACACCCACCTCTCGCTTGGTACCACCATTCCAGGAGTTAGCTCATTTCGGTTCTCCCGCAGGCGTGCTCTTCCGATGTACAGAAGCTCATTGTTTTCCGATAATCCCCCTGGAATTGCCCCACTTGGAATTTCCCCGTTTTTGCTTGGTTCCCAGTGAATGACGTCAGTGGAGATCTCTGTCATTCCTTTTACGTCATGTGATTCCGTTACGGTCCACCGGCCACAATGCATTTACCTTTCGAACCTTCAAAGCATGTATGTTCTAAATACACCTAGTATGCACAGTGGATAACGCCAAACTACTCTTAACTAGCATAGTAGCATTAGTAGGCTACGCCAGCCCTAACCTTAACCCTAATCCTACAATGCGTATTTAGTACAACCAAACCAATCGTAACAAAAAGACATATGATGTAACAGGCATAGAACGCTAACACCACCGCCAGCCGCCAAACCTAACTATAAATCCAGCCCAAATCTCCCAGCATACTCTGCCTACTGATACCATGCCTATTTAGAACAACCGCTACAAATGCAGTCAAATTCTTTCTGTTTTGCATTAGCTGAGGGTAAAACACTCCGTCTACAACACATTATTTTAGCTGAATTCCTGAAAACGTATTCCGATCGGCGGCGACGACAGGCTTTTAAGATTTTCATGACAGGGCAATAATTTCATCAAATCATAGGTGTAACGACCAGCGTTTTCAAATAAGAGCGAAAAGTTCTTTACACTCTGTTTGGGCGGCTCATGTTTCAACAGTCCAACCCAACATAAGGCTAGTGTGGGGCTCTGGTCCACTGCGGACCTCACATTTCTTTAACGAACTAACTATCCCCCTCGTGGGCTAACCGCCACTGCAAGATACGTTTATTTTAGTAAAAATGGAACCTTTGAAAAATCGACTATCTCAGATTCTGCGGGCTTTTGAGCGCTTAAAATTCATTATTTTCCTCCGAGTACGACAATCACACTAAAAAAACGCTTACAGGTCTAGGGAGTGGCGATTTCACGGATTTTTTAAAGAGTTAAGATTGGGGTTTGGATTAGCTTCGGGGTTAGTTTTAAAGTAAGAATTTGAACAGAGGCGTTGTTAAAAATGGTGGCACCCGGGGCGAGATTTCGTGATGGCACCCTTCTTCGGTCCAAAATTAGGAGAAAACCAAAAAAAAAAGATCTTCGCTGCAAAATGAGTGGGCTTTTGGTCCAAATGAGGATGGGGACCAAACAAAGTGAAAAAAGGTATTCACCACAAATCGGTGGAGTTGTGGTTTCACATCATAATATGGTGTCACCACAAGTGGTGTCACCCTAAAATGGTGACACCCGGGGCGGGCCGCCCCCCCCCCCCCTAACGACACCACTGAATTTGAGTTAGCGTTTATAAAATTAAAAACTAGACAAAATATCCCGTGAATAAAATAGCGTTCCTAACGTTTATTCGACGTTACTGTAGTGCTTTTTGACATCGTGGATGGAAACCATAGGCGTAGCCAGGATTTTTGATTGGGGGGGGGGCCCCAAACTACAAATCACATGCAATGACGTCATTAGAAATTTTCAAACAAGAAGCTTTTTGTGGAGCAAAAATATCGTAGAATGGAAAATCTGAAGTCGTAGCCAGTAGTCACTTGAACCAGGATTTTGGTAAAGGGAGAGGGGGAAAACTAATAGTTGCAATGTGCAAATGCTTAACTTTGGAGACATGTTGAGTAAGCTAATGTAACTCAAGCGTATCACAGACGGGGGTCTGGGGGCAGAGTCCCAAGCCGCTGGGCGATTTTTCGTAATTTTTGGAAAAAAAGTAATTTTATTCCCATTGAATCACATTTCGCACTTGTTCACAGCCATTTGAAAGAACTAGATTTTTAACATTGAAAGCCAATCGAAAAACTTTAACTGTTCAATCCTCCTTTTACTTGCAATTAAAGTCCAAAACGCGTTTAAAATCTTGCATTATTGTGTAAAATTTTAATTGTAAGTGATTTGGTCCATATAGAGGGAAGTAAGGCTCATTGCCTCCTGCAATATTTTAGCAGTGAATAATAATCCACTCGAAGATTTTCCTTAGAGATTTTTGTTTTGTCATGAAGTTAACCAGTTATAGGAGAACATGCACGGCCAGGGGGCGCAGGACCTCTCAATTCAAATTCAATAATTTGTTCAATGAGCGTTTTCCCTAGCTATTTTTTTGAAGTATTTTGCACGTAAAAACTGGCGAGTTGGAGGTGAACCGTTATTGAAAAATGGTACAATAGATGGTTACGCTTACTAGACATGTTGTTCCCGGGCTGGACTTACATTTTAACCGATCAGTGGTCGAGTGGATAGAGCGTCTGCTACTGAAGCGGTAGACTCGGGTTCGATTCTCGGTCGGGTCAAATCAAAGACTATAAAAATTGGTATTCACAGCTTTCCTGCTTGACGTTCAGCAATTAAAGGGACTGTGTGAAGCCGCCGCCGTATGTGGTAGACAGGTGGCAGCTTGACTCGAAGACCGAAAGGTCCCTTCCCTGTCTCCTGGCCAAGGCAACTTGGTGAATAAAATGTAATTACAATTACAATTGCGCGGTGCCCCCGCTACTTAAGGGATTTTTCCAACATTTCCCGGCCAAATGTAAGTGAAGACCGAAGAAAGTCCTACTATCTGAGGGCAGGGCCCTGGCACTGAGCCATATGACAAGTCCAGCGCTGGTAATTGCATTATGTCCATAAAAAGTTTAGATGAGGGCCTGAGGTAACAACTTTTAGGACAAAACATTTGATTTCATCCTAATTATACGTTTAATTGGGTGGAAAAAAATTGAATTAAGAAGGTGCGCCGGGCCTCCTGGTCGTCAATATTATTTATGGTTGATTACTGTTGTACGCATAGGCGTAGGAGGTGGGGGGGGGGCCAGGGGGCACTGGCCCCCCGGTTGGTGTAAGGTGTCGAAATTTCGGGCAATTTCATACAGATAGGGCGATTTTGCGTCATAATTTTGGGCAAGTTCATGTCGTTCGGGCAACTTTTCCGAGCGCTGGACAGAAAAACTGTCTCACTTTGACTGAAGACCTTTTTTTTTTTTTTTTTTTTTTTTTTTTTGGAGATCACCTTTATTTGGACAGAAAAAATGATTAATTTGTCAAACAACTTTCCAGTCATTTTTCGGGCAAAACTTTGGTGCCCCCCAAATCATTTTGAGCCCCAACGCCCATGGTTTTACGCGTGTACTGTTGTACGCAAAGATGCTAAAAGAAACTGAAAATGAAGAAACAAGGCTTTTTTGTCAAATTTGTGTCATTGGTGGCTTGAGGAGGCCCGGGCCCACTTGGCTACGCCTATGATTTTGAGATAAGATTGTGCCCTTAAGTTGTTCCATAAAAAAAAAAAACATTCCAAGCAAAATTAAAATAACTTTTTTTTCCAAAACGTGGAGGACTCGAGTCAAGTCACTTAATAGTTTTTTGAAACGTCCAAGAACTGCATGACATTATTATGACGTGGACACGTGGTCGTCATTATCATTACTTACTTTCGTACGCGTAAATCCTAAATTAAAGAAACTAGAATTCCGGAAAAGGACAGCATACTGGATATGCTCTCATTATCTTTATCATTTGTAGTATTTCAATTGGGGGGTTTGCAATACCGGCTGTGTTATAGCCTTAAGTTCAAAATAAGGTTAAACAAGGGCCTGGGGTTGCAACTTTAGGACAAAACTCTTAGATTTCTTACAGGTTTTTTCATATAAATTGTTAAAAATTTGAATTAAGGGGCCCTTTGGTCGTCAGTCAGGGACTTTGGGGCTCTCTGGTTGTCGGTTAGGGGCTTTTGGTCGTCAATTAGGAGCCCCGGAGCCCCCTGGTTGTCGGCTAGGGGCTCTGGGCCCCCCTAGTTATCAGTTAGGGTCCCCAGGGCCCCATGGTTATCAGTTAGGGGATCCGGGGCCTCCTTGTTGTCGGTTAGGAGCTCCGGGGCCTCCTTGTTGTCGGTTAGGGGCTACGGGGTTCCCTGATTGTTAGTAAGAAACCCTGGAGCCCCCTGGTTGTTAGTTAGGGTCCCCGGCGTCCCCTAGTTGTCAGTTAGGGGCCTCGAGGCCCCCTATTGTCAGTTAGGGTCCCCTAGTCCCCTGGTTGTCAGTTAGGGGCTCTAGGTCCCCCTTGTCGGTTAGGGTCCCCGGGGCCCTCTGCTCGTTAGTTAAAGGCCCTGGTTGTTTGTTAGGGGCCCTGAGGCCCCCTGGTTGTTGATTAGGGACCCCGGGGCCCCTAGTTATTAGTTAGGGGCTTCCTGCTAGTTAGTTAGGGGCCTTGGGCTCCCTCGTCGTCATTAATGTCATTGTTAATTACTGTTATGTGCATAATTATTGAAAAAAATCTACAACTAAACATCGCTGGGCTATGTTGTCACAATTTTTATCATTAGTGGTATTTTGATTGGGAGGGGCCCGGGCTCCCTGGTAACTTACTACTGCTGATGAAGACAACCACCGCTGCAGGGCTGTAGCCTGAAAAGGGCCAAACGGGCACGGCTTAGAATGAATATAAAATTTTTATCTTGCCTGACCGTGAAAAACATTTCCACTCAGATAACTTTCGAAGACCTTTTTCGGTCTTCATTAAACTTTTCAAAATTTCCGCCGCCCATATCACAAAAACCTTTTTTTAATCTTCAACTCGTCTTGGGCCTTGAGAAAATAGCCGATCAAAGCGCAATAGACCTCATTTTTAGGCTCTACCTTTTGTATTCTGTCTAAACCTCGAACATAGTCCAAATTTAGCCCAGCCTCCCGGGTAAGCATAATTGGGCATCGCCGTGCCTGCTAAGCTCCAACAAAGTTTCTACAAAAGTTTACTTCTGAGCACTGACGTAGTTGCACATTTAATTCGCAATTCAAAAGTTTGCCTCTTAATATCTACGACAGCTCTTCGGGCTCCGCTAGCCTTTGTAGCAAACGCTTGCGACTTGACCTAGCAAGGTTGAAAGGTTTTGGTTTTTACAAGAATCGTCGCAAAACAACATCTTTTCTTCGACGGTACGTCATATTCGTACGGTTGGTCATTGCGAATTTGCGTCGGCTTGCAGCAGTAGGCGTGTTGCTGCTTGTTTTTGATTGGCAAACATCACGACCACGCCTCCAAAACTTTCAAACTTACATAACTCAAAATTCTGGTAGTAAACGATTTGCATGTTAGTGATTGCTTAATCTAGTGGTGTGGGTTTGTGAGTGCAGGTTCGATTCCCACTAGTGACATCCACAAAACATATTTTCATCTAATTTGCTTTCAGTCGGCAGGAAAATTCAAAACGAAAGCATTCAAAGACATACTGAAACTGCATGATGAGCATATCGTTCGGAATTGGCACACCTACTAATTCAATAGCGAGATGGACGTAAGCAATTGGAACTTTGAGAAAGGTTGCTCAATGCCCATCGCTTAAAAAGAAAATTTAGCTATCTGTAATGTTACGCTTTTTTTCCTTAAATAATCTAGGTCGTTGACCAATCGCTATCACGTTATTTGTTCCTCTTTGTCTGGTTTTCGGTTAATTGGTTTGCATGAAGTATTTTATGGTTTGTTATCGTTTTAATCTATTGATTATCTCACAGCAATGCTTTGATGATAGCTCTCGAGTGCCACTTAGCGGATAATCCCACCATGATTGCTTCAATAGCTTTAAGTGGTCCATGGCATTTCGATTGGATTTAAGATGCATTTTGTAAATTTCTTTACAGAGGACTAATTAAAACAAAACCAGACCACTTGAATGAAAAAGTCGAAACTTCCCAAGATCGCCGCAGCTAATGAGTATTACGTAACAACGATAAACGAAAAGAAGCAGCAGTTTTGAAAGAACAGCAAAGATTTTAAAAGATATTTTTAAGAAATGGTAAAGTAATTTTGAACCACAGCACGTTAACAACTGATCGGATTTGGTATTTTAAGTAATTATCGAAGACGTATGTATGGTAAGCTCTTATTGCAGTAAACTTTTTAAAACATAGTGCAGGGTTGCAAAAAAATAGAACCCGCAAATATTTGAAATTTGTAATTATTCTCTTTTTTCCCCAGTTTGTAGTGATAGATTTAGTGCATGGAATATTACAACAATATCTTTTCCCTTCATACCTTGGTCAACCAAAGACAAAGGATTTTGTGCGGAAAGCTTATATGGGTTGTTGTTGTTGTTTCTGTTTTGGTCACCTTGTGCTTCTAGCTACTAGCTGACCAACTTGCTACAACTACCGCAACTTTGAAACAACATGCAGTGTAGCTTTTATTGGATTCAAATCCCATCTGTATCCATGTTTCCTAGGGACATGAAGCCAATTAAACAAAGGTATAAATCAGATCTTACATTATACACGCTGCATTACGCCAAAGCGTGTAACGGGTTTGCGGGGCCCATCTCCACGTCATTGAGCCCGGACAACACAGCTTCTTTTGAAAAAGCGTTGCAGCGGTGGCGAACCATTGGCAACGCTATGTCTAATTTGACCGGCCCGATATTTGAACCTCAGACCTACCGCGTTGGGAGACGAATGCGTTACCACTCGACCAACTGACCGGTACAACAAACATCTCCTATTTTTTTGATCAACTCGCTAATATAACTATTTTTAACTTTTGAAGGCAAACAAAATATATTTGCTCGACTGATAAAGTTTGCAGTGATAGAAAACGTTCCATCCCAGGAAGGCAATCATTTAGATTTTTCTACAACCATTTTTCTGGCTCGGTTCTGGTTTTCGATCCCGTTTTTTCGAGAACAAACCTAAAAACGGTGGTAGAAAAACAAACACTGATTGCCCGGTCATATAGTAATAAGTTTTGAAGCAAAGCTTGCTTGATAAAAAAATGCAATTACAAAGTCATTATGCTGGGGAAGAGGTTTAGGACAAACTTTTAACCTGTTTCATGTACACGCGCTCGGAAATGTGCAATAATAGAGATTTGAACCGCAGCCTCGTTGGTCACAATCTGATGTTTTTTCGCTGCACTTGAAGTGGAAATTCCCAGAGATTTGTTTTGGTTGTGTTTGTTGAAAGCAAATTCTTGTACTTTAGCGGCTACGACACTTCTGATGACGCAAATGTAAACAATTAAACACAGTGACTTCATCGCGAAACGCTGCGTCATCAATCAACTTTGCGAGCGCCGCGTTTGTTTGTTGCGTAGTCATGACAGCAAATAAGGACCTGCTGTTTTATTCAAAAGCTGTGCAGCGTCCCAACCTCTGCTGGGAGGGACTGAGTTATTTTAAATAGTGAAAGAACGCTCATGACGTCAAAAGGGCTTCATTTCAACTGTACCAATGAAATTAGTTCATTATCTTGTCCAAGGGCGTCGGCAGAAAAATTTTCAGGGGGGGGCCAATAAGAATGGAGCCAGTATTAACCACTAAAAATGGAAGAATTTTTGAAATTTGGGAGCTTTTAGAAAGAGTGTGTGAAAATCCAGGGGGGGGCCATGGCCCCCCCCTGCCCCCCCTTGCCGACGCCCATGATCTTGTCACAGCCCTTTATATTTTCAAATTCGTATATTTATAAACGTTACGTATTTGTCTCTTTTTAAGCTCATATTTTGACATATTTTAGTTCTTTTTCGAAAAAAATATTGGAAAAAAAAAAGAAAAACAAGAAATGACTAAAGAAAAAAAAGAACGAAATAATGGCGGAAAATTGAGACATGTGAAAAACAGGAAAAATCTGACTTTTTTGATAATTATTACTTGCGGTAATGATCACTTTGGCGAAAAGCATAAAACAAATATGGGATAAACTTACGTCATTGATTTTTTATGAGTTTTCTTAGGTCGTCATGCCGTCATTATCGCTCCGAACTGACGAACATTGAATAAGAGTCACTGTTTATTTTATTTTTGAGAGGTGTAGCAGCTACGCAAAAAATGAGATAATGGCTTTTATTTTTTTAAAATTTTGATGTTGCTTGTAAATTTAGTTCCATTTTGAACTTCAGCAACTGGTGAAATAAGGCATTGCGTACCGTGAACATGTGAATATTATACAATAGAAGTTCGATTTATGACCCAACAATGTCCAACTTGGAAGCTGCTTTATTATTGCCGAACAACCAAAAACACAGATCGTTGGTTGCCATGGTAAAAAGAGAAGCGACGATCGATGGCTTCAAGCGCCATGCGATGTTCAGCGCGTTAACCCCGAAGCTGAGGTTCTGTTTCAGAACGTCACTTAGAAACAGACGGGGTTTGTAAGATTGTGCATCCAAGGATTGTGACATGCAAAAACGCAAAAAAAAGTAGCAAGACAAGTTGGGGCAGGTAGATCACGTGACTGATTAATCGCGGTTCGCCATTGTTTACATTTAGCATCGTGATAAAACAAACAAAACGCGCGCTCTGACTGATCAATGGCTGAGTTCAAATATAATTTTTTTTTGTAGTGCTCTAAGTCGCAAATAAATCTTATTCCTGATATTGAAGAATTGTACGCAAGTTTGTTCGATTTGAAGATAGTTTGAAGACAATAGTGAGTCACAATGGAAAAGCAATGAACAATTATTTTACTACTGCGCTGTTAAAATTCGGAAAATTACTTGGTTACTTTGGCCGTGAAAAAGAATTTCGATGCTGTGTTGGTCTGAATTCTAGTTTCAAGGACTGACAAACAGAGCAGGATAGCATGAAAAGTGGAATCTTCATGAAGAATAAAGCAAAACAAAATTCAAGTTTAAACGACATTTTCCTACAAAAAAGCGGAAGCAAAGTTTCGTCACAATAAAATTTAATACTAATAAAGTTTAAAGCGTGCGGTTTTTTTAGCAAAATTATCGATTTTTGAGCAGGCAGAAAATTACCGGTAAATCAAAAAATTAAATGTTTTACCCGGCGGTTGAGTGTGGGGAGGTGTCAGATAGGCAAGAGCGTTTCTTAGTTTTTTTTTGTGATTCACGAGGCAGTGCTGTTGCCAGTAGCGTACGCAGGATTTTTGAAAGGGTGAAGGATAAATTATCTACAAAAAAAGTTGCATTGAAACAAACATAATTTTATGATGAGCGCAGGTAAGTTGTGCTAAAACAAGCAAGAGCAGCTGCAATCGCTATATGTATTAGCTTGTCATCGCTGAAACATATATCATGGCTTTGAAAAATGAGAAAAATAAATAAAAAAATCCTTTACTGGCCAACCAAAGGGGGGGACATGGCACAATGCCCCCCCTCTAAATACGCCACTGGCTGTTGCTAAAGAAGCGATGAGCAAAAATCGAAATTTCAAACAAAAGTCCAGTATCTTTGTGACGTCAGCCACTTATTGGTTATGGTCATTTTTTGATGAAAACATAAGCTGGTTCTACTTCTTACTTTGTGTGAGAAAGTGTTTGATTTGCGTGGAGTCGCACAACCGACCAACTTAATGTTGGTTTTGCTAAGTCTAGTCGTTACACAACGCTCCGTGATTTAATGACTGGGCTAACAGTTGGCTTGTGGTTGTAGAAGCAGCAACGTCGAAAGAGGAAAATACTGTAATAGGAACAGCACACTGGCATGATTTTTTTCTGTTGTGTAATGTAATAGAGGAAATGAGTTGAACAGCTAAAAGAAAAGATCACAAAGTATAAGAGACAAAAAGAAATATCTTCAACATTAATGTAAATTAAAAACAAGAATTTAAATCCATCTTGACCCTAGCTGAGCTATTAATCATATTTCGATCTGAGACTACGTACCGATAGTTTAAAGATAAAATCATTTCACTAGTCGAGTTTTCAGGGAAGATTCTTAAACAGCTTGGACAACTTCGTTACATAACAGACAGCAATGCTAAAAAAATTAATCTCCACCTTTAACTGCAATATTTCGACAACAAAGGATCCAGAAAACGCAGAAAAGGTTTTCAGTTTTTATCCTTTTTTGAGTCTAAAATCTTTAAATAACAACCCCATTTTTGAGATAACGTTATGTCACAGTCATCCGATGATTTCATCGCATCCAGTGATTTTGTGCTTCGCCACCCAAAAAAACACAATCTACCCCAACATCGATCCACGCGAGATTTACTTGTGTTGTGTACACAGGCTGTTTGAAAGTGGATCACAATGCCTGCTTTATTTCGCCACAATCGATTTGAGTGCTGTTGAGAAGAATCTTCGAATAAACACATTATTACAAACACAATGGTCGCAATAAAGTGGCTCACTGCGGGGGAGCTTTGTCGTTTTATATCAAGAGGAGAAACGTAGAAGTTTTCTTTAAGAGTAAAAATTTTAACTTCAGACGTTAGCCAGATATGGTCAGGCTCGGTTAGCACTTCAAGTAAAACCATGTTTAAGCATTCTCTTTTTCGTTTTACTGAATTTTACCCTGGTTAGACGGCATCCCCGGCGTACCGAATTTCGGTCGTACTCTCACGATCTTGTACTTTTTTGTACAATTGGAAAGAATTTGAAACAAAAGATTGCTTTAGCAGTCAGGTTGTATGTGAGTTCGGCTTAAGCGTTGAATATTCCATTTAAAAATATTGTTAGTCAAGGTTTAAATCAGTAATGAGACTTACGAACAGACTTGTGCGTGAATATCTTCGTCGTCAATTCAACCGTAAGGTGAAAGTTTAATTGAAAATTGAAGTTATAAAGTACGCAAATTAACGAATTAATTCAATTAGTCGTAATTAATTCAAAATAGCACGGCAGTGTGGGCACAGGAGAAGCAGTGAAATTTGCGTTGTTTTGGAATGCATTGCGATTAAGCTCATGGTGGTTTGAGCAAATTATAAGACTAAAAATATCTCGGCTTTAAATTCCCACATATCATTGTAGTAATTATGTTTTTTTACCCACAGAAATATTTCTCAGCTGTTTATGGTGTGTGATGCACAAGCCTATAGCTGAATGTACAGTAATTATCTAGCCACAACGATGCCCGTATCGGTTATCATTCTATTACTGGTCCTTCGCTTCGCATTATCAGCACGTAATCTGCAAAGCATAGCAATTAGAAGGGTTTGGCCACTTGCTAAGCATATTTTCACCTGCTAAATTAGAAGTTCTTTTCTTATTATGCAAAATTGATCGAGACGAGATACAGCAGCTATGAGTTTTCACTTGCAAACGGTTAACGTGGAGACGAAGTCAGTCGGTTGATTGGACAGAACAAAGTACAATTTGTACTCTATAGCATAGGTTTCCAAAGTGCTCCGTGCGCAGCCCCAAGGCTCCGCTAGCGAAACCTAGAGGCTCCGCAAACTACTCGTTTACTTTTTTGTTTTTATTTTAGACTTTTTTTGTGGGGCTTCGTAAGTAATGGTCAACCTCTTCAAGAGCTCCATCACACCAAAAGTTTAACAACCCTTGTTCTATAGTGGAGACTTTGCAGTTTTTACCGCCACAGCAATTAACAGTTTAACGATAAAAGTATAGCTTACAATTATATTGGATCAGGTCAACCAAGTTGCTCGAATTGACCCATTAGCTTTTTGATATTGTACACTTTCTCGCTTTCTTTTGGATATTGTAAAAAAAAGTAAAAAGAGTTGGAAAAGCACACGATTCAAACGGTAATATTCAAACGGTAATATGTTTTGAAGAATCAATAACTAAATTTTGATTAAAAAAAACATTGTAATTAACTGTAGTCTCGACTGAATTTGTGTAATATTCTTCATAATTTCCAAAATGCAACTTAAACGGCTGGTTTGGCATCACAGTTGTAAATGGGCTGACTAGTTCAGGCCCGAACCCGGCCCGAACCCAAAAATATAAGCCCGAACCCGAAAACTAATTTGAAGCCCAAATCATTCCCAAAAAAACCCGAAAGTTAAGTTGGGTCTGAAAAATTTAGCAATGTTGTCAAGTTATTTTGACTATATTTTTGTGCACTTAAGACAAAAAGTACGTCTAAGACCCGAATTAAGCCCAAAATTTTTGTCAGTTTTAGGCTCGAACCCAACCCGAAAAGCCCGGCCCGACTTAGAACTCTGATTGGCATTGGGTGCCACAACACAAAATGCTTTTTTTATACTCACACTTGAACGAATCCCACATTTTTTCTGTCATTTTGCTGATCAACAGCCAAGTTTTTTGCTTATGCAGTACATCCGGGGTTCTTAACCGGGGGTACCTGTACCTCATGGGGGTACGAAGCACCAAAACAGGGGGTGCGAGTTCAGGCGTTCGAATAAAGGTTATTTAGAACTATTTGCAAAAAATTTCGACCACTGGAGTGCTGAATTGTGGTCTGCGGTCCGAATTCAGAGCTCCGGCGGTCCGCTGAATCCCCATCCGGAGTCACTGCTTGTTGGGGCGAAAACACATTGTCGGCCTGTACCATGAGGAGCGCGTAAAATCATACCAAATTGCAGCGATGACCTTCTTGGTTCACATTTTGGTTTGTTTGCAGAACTTTTGTAGCTAGGAATGAGTATTGATAAATTTAATTTGCACAAAGATCATTTTAGTAGAAGACACGTGACATTTTCTGACCAATCAGAAAGCGGCTATTCGACCACCACCCCAACTGATGAAGGAAGTTTGGAAAAGATAATGTCTGTTGATGAACGTAAGCAAGCACTGAAGAAGATCCCTGGTATCCAGCAAGAACTAGATGTCAATCAAAATTTTTCTAGTGGTCAGATACTCCACCACGACACAAATCCTGATTTAACCGGTATCGACAAATTTTATCAGTCTCATTACAAGCCCAAACCCCTCCATCCAAGTCACCCATCAATGGGAGTATCATTTACGCCCCCAGGGTCTTCTCCGGTTTATTATGACCCACTTCATCTTCGCAATGTGGGTGGGGATTTTTCTGTAGGAGACCAAGGGAGTGGATTTGATTTGGACCGAAGTGATTTGTACCCTTATCAAGTAAGAGGAATATTGAAAAAGAGCTCTTTGAACAGCGATCATGACCTTTCAAGGTCGATTGAAGAACCTGTTAGCTCAAACAAAGCGAAATCTATAGACATTTCTTTAGACTCTGTCGTGGGTAATACAGACACAGTTGTGCAGGTTCCTCCTTTTAATTCTAACGAAGGTTCGCCGCTGTTGTCATCCTTACAAGATCCAAATCACGTGTCAGCATTCACTCCAGTCACATCAAGAAGAAAACTCCCACAGAGCAGTGGTGACTTTGCTTTACAAGACTTTTCACCGGTTAAAGGACCAGCTGTGCTTGATTTTGTGACATCATCTTCCAGCCCAGGTAGTCGTCATCAGGACGTGCTAGAACCAGAAACGGGACATTTGCATTACCAACACAACCCCTCGTTAAAGAAGCGTACAACATCAAAAGAAGTTTATGAAGATCATCCTGCTCGGTTTACAGATTCTCATTACCAGTCATCTACTTTCCCACATTTTTATGGCACTCCACCCCAACAAGCCACCCTTCCTCATTCATCTCGCCAGCATTCAACTCCACCTAGCCACCATTCCACTCCTTCACGTCACCACATAAGATCTCATCAGTATTCAACTCCGCACCATCATCAACCAGGTTTACCTCATCAGTATGCGCATCGTCTACAATCAACCCCACCTCATCATAATCATCCAGAACCCTCCAGTCAACAATCAACGTCTACACATCACCATACCAAAGTTTCTCATCAGTATTCAAATCTGCATCATCAGCAAATAATTCTTCCACATCTCCAATCACAAATCCCTCATCAGCCTCATCACTCCACTGCTTTCCAGTCTTCGCAAGCTCAATCGCAACCAAGCCGTCCAGTACCAGCACCCAGACGATCAGTTCAAAACTTGCAACAGACGTTCGATTCCTTGAACATTCATAGCGAGTCCGGGTCACGTGCTTCGGGTTCCTGCAGCTCGGGAAGTCCTACGTCACAAGTTGAAGCGTTGACCAACGAAGCTGTACGCTTGAGGCACTTTCTTGACACTGCAAGTGCAAAAGACTTGAAGCGATTTCTGAGTGATCAACTGGAATCGAAGAATCCAACAATGATTAAAGCGATGTCCAAGCTTATTCCAGTTTCAGTGGCGAAACAAATTGAATCTCACTGCGTCCGTTGCCATAAAGTAAGCTGCTTAAAGATAAAAGTCCAGTTTGTATAGGTAAATTTGCAATAGTTTTCAAACTAGCGGTCAGATACTACGAAGGCTAAAAACGTTTATCACCCTTCGATTGCTCAGTTCTTGCTCAGTTCAGATAAATCGATTGTTCAGTTCAGATAAATCCAAATCGACTTATATCGTATATGTCTTATAATACCAAATTCGATATTAATTTGAAGCGACATGCGACCAATAGTCCTTCCAAACGGGCGGTAGGTTTTTAATCGAAGATAAAATATGATTACAATTACAATCCAAAGAGTGCCACTTTTGTGGCTCGTGGGCTTTGTAGTGATAATGTATATGACAACTATGGTTTTTTTCTTTCAGGATTTTAACCCCAGCGAGCGGAGTCGATGTTTTCTTCCCCATCCCGAGTCAATGGTTGTGAAGATCAACCAGGACGAGGCAGGGGCTGACTTCATCTGTCATTGCTGCAGCACCGGATTCCGGTTGCTGAAGATGGACTTCTATGAAGAAACTACGAACGCTCTACTCACTGGTATGTCGGGTAATTTTTTTCGAGTTATTACGTAACAGAACTTTAGTGCATCTTGATTACAGTGTAATATACGCTATAGCTTTGCTAGTCAAAAGATATTGCTAACGCAGTAAAATATCGCCATATAAAGTACAGTCAGTTGGAATGTAAATCTATATGATATGCTTTGTTGTTCGTAGTTTTGTTTCTTACATTGTTCTAGGTGTCTTTGCGTTTACTGCAGTTCAAAAACGTTTTTTAAAAATGATTGACAAATGAATGGAAATTTTGTCTATCATTGTAAATTGAAACTGCAGTTGCAGCAACAAATAAGCTTAATATTGAATGCAAAACTTTCCGGCACTTCTGGGGATTGTTTACTGGTACACTATTACTATTTGTGTTTAGTTATTAATCATTGTTCAGCACAACCAAAGCTCTTTGAAATTAAAGCAATAAAAGTTGTAATAAAATGCAGATCACTCGGTCATAAAGAAGGAATTTTCATTGTTTAGGCAAGATTCAATTAGCTCATTAAATTTGCGAGAAGATAAAAATGAAGAGTCATGAAGTTGCATGAACTTGCAAGCAAAGTTTTTTCGTCGCCTGATCGTTTTATTTCGATGCATCGGTCAACGACAGGCAAATAAATGACTAAGCTAAATATTTCAATCATGCAATGAGGACTGTAAAGGCGCTCACTGTGAGTGATAGACATTAGACAAGCGACAGTCTGACTCGAAGATGAGTTGGTTCTTTTGCTGTGTTCTGGCCAACTTGGTGAATAAAGACGTAATTCCAAGCAATTTTAATATTGGCTTCTTGGTTTGAGAAAATAAATAATGCACTTACTGTTATGATTGATATCTTTCATAGGACTGTAAAACTTTGAGGTTTTACGGATGCGATATGTAAGGGTAATGAATTAATACAACCATCTTCTTTGCTACTGATTCCTGTTGTCGATGCAAAAGCTATAATATAAAACTATATCTGATTTTTTTCCCAACACCAGATTGAAATTCAATTTTGCTTGTACTTTTGCCAGGTCACTGCTACAGCGGCCAGCACACAACGGAAAAAGAAAGCGTCAACTATCGCGTGAGTGGAGGGGCCGCGAAGTCGTGTGAAGAGAACGGATGCGTCGAATTTTATGTCTGAATAAACGAAGAATCATACACTGTAATCCGGACAGATGTTTTAGCGCAAAGCTGCCGTTTTGAGAAAAGAGGAAAAAAACGATATTTGTCATTTTTCAGTGAATAGTAGTTACGCATTATCATTGATTGCAAAAGTCTCTAACACCGTCGTGAATCAAACCTCAAAGAAACTGCAATCTGCAGTCGATGGTTTGAAAACAAATACAGCTGCAAGATTGAACTTTATTCTAAGGCTATTTTTTCTTTTCAAAATTTGTTCAATTCCGCTGCACTTCTCATCACAAATTTTAAATATTTCATTATATTTCTGCGTTGTATCGGATTTTTGTTCCAGTACCTTTATTTTCCTAACCTAAACAATCACCGTAATTATTGTAAAAAGTTATTAACGCATGACGTTTTTCTTTGTTCGGTGCAATGATGCTGAATAGGATTGAGGAATCATAACAAATTATTCAGTGCATTTCCATTCTGATTTGTCACAATCGTCTCCAGCTGCTCGGTAGTGTCCTGAAATCATTGCATGACGTTTGAGTTTGTTTCACTTTTCAAATATTTGAGGTCGAAGGTTTGCAGATCAAATATCGTTGGCCATGACTTGAAGTTGTTCTCAAATTTTTAGAAATTGTTTAGTAGTGTTTATGAAGCACGCGTTTGATACAATACATAATGGCATACATAGCTTTTCCTGCTCTGACCATTGTCGTTTTGCACAAACAAAAATACAAAATCATAAATGAAACTCAAAACCCCACATTCTAAGCTAATTTCAATTCCTAAAATATAGTAACCAAACCAGAAACCACTGTTTTTTGTGCAACTTCGCAACTGCCATTTTCATTTCCGTTGCTTACTGAATCCCATTGAAAGGTTTCCCTAACAGCTACGCGCAAGTTACTCGCAAGCAAAATAGTATCTACTGACTATTTTGCTTGTAATTTCGCTCTTGTACCAAATCATTGCAGCAGTATTACATTTGTCGTAAAATGTTGAAATTTTGATAGTGTTGAACAGTTGTTGATTTGTGATAATTTAATCCATGATTTTGAAAGATTCTTTTATTGTTTCGTAATTTTAATAAATGAAAAAAATATTCCGGTTGTCGGGCAGAACAAATATATCTGACAAAGTGCTATACAAACAACTTATCTTACACCTGCTGCATTGAGTAAATCATGGCTTATGAAGCAGATCACATTTGGGAGCAGGGCAATATTTGTGATTTTTTTGAAAAAAAAATGCAACTTGATCACTATCAATCATCACTTTAATTCTAATTCTATATGAAAACGGTACGAGCGGAGGTTGTTTTGCTTCAAGCCCGATGCTGCATCACGGGCCAATCACAAAAACGAGGCAACAATGAAGGACTCTGAGAAATTAACCTAAAAGCAAACAAGATCTTTATTTTCCATTTAGAAAAATCCCAAGATTTAGCTAATTTATTTCACCCAGTAGAGTAGTCGGGGGAAGCGGGAGCGGAGGCGTTGCTAAGGATGGTGGCGCCAGGGGCCGGGTTTTGTAGTGTCACCCTTGATGATGTGACAACAACCTTTATAAAAATTACGTCTATAAGTTGGTGAAGAACAAAAAAAAGAAAAGGTCTTCGCCTAAAACTGGGTGGGTTTTCCGTGCAAAAGTAACTGAAGCCAAAAAAAAGTCTTCGTGAGAAATTGAGAGCGTTTTCGGTCCAAACGACAATCGAAACCATATAAAATAATAAAAAAAAGTCTTCACCACAAATTAGTGGACTTATGGTTTTACATCATAAAATGGTGTCACTCCAAACGGTGTAACCGCAAAATGGTGACACCCTAGGCGGGCCGCCCCCCCGCCTCCTTGCGACGCCACTGCGCAGGATAATATAGCCTTCCCATTTGCCTGTCGACCAAAATGCAGAATAAGGAACATACCTCGTTTTTAGCACTTCTGAGACTGTCTTTTAGGGTGGTTAAAAAAAAAAAAAAACTTAAAAAAAAACTTTTTTCCGAGATGTTTTTCTCCAAGGGGCTTAAAAGGTGTGTTTTGGTGAAAAAATAATCCATGTAATTTTTTTACTTTAATTAACATTTAGGAGTCGCGCTCCCCTCTTCTTTCTAATCGTGCCTCCCTAAATCACAAAATTGCCATATTTCCTTAACCACTTGAGATAGAAACTTCACATAAAAACCAAAAGACGCAGAAGATATAATTTCCCCTAAGTGTTTACTACATTTTATCATGCTATCTGATCAAATTTTCAAGATAAATTTAAAAAAACTGGTTTTGTTCAAAATTTTAATTAAAGGCGGTGAATCATCCAGCTAATTTCGGTGGTTTACAATAGCTAAAATTGAACAATAATTTTTGATATTTTTTGTTTTAATTTTGGAGCTGCGGTTGCAAAGATATTCAACAAATGCAAAAAAATATCCCCCGAAAAAAGTTTTTGGAAACTCTGAATTTTGTTCTTCCCACCAAAATCACAGTTCTCTAAACTATTAGGCCTACTGTGGTTTTGGCGGGAAGAACAAAATTCAGAGTTTCCAAAAACTTTTTTCGGGGGATATTTTTTTGCATTTGTTGAATATCTTTGCAACCGCAGCTCCAAAATTAAAACAAAAAATATCAAAATTATTATTCAATTTTAACTATTGTAAACTACCAGAATTGGCTGGATGATTCACCGCCTTCAAATGTTAACATTCATGAAAAATTTTGAACAAAACCAGTTTTTTAAAATTTATCTTGAAAATTTGATCAGATAGAATAGTAAAATGCATTAAACACTTATGGGACATCATATCTTCTGCATCTTTTGGTTTTTATTTGAAGTTTCTATCTTAAGTGGTGTAACGTGAATCGCATTGTGCATTATTTGCTTAACATGTGTCTATATAGCTGCGTATCGCATGTTGCCCGCAATATAGAATGCGTCATTTACGTATCTCTTTTGAGTTCGTAAACACCAGTTCTTAACGCTCGATTAACTTTTTATCAAAGTTGGATGAAATCATTGCGAGGTTGTGAATCACCAATCCTTTCTACAAAATTCCAAGAAATGTTTTGTAACTCGGTCGATTGATAATTTTCCTGCCGGAACTCTACACGAGAAATTATTTTAGTTGCTGAGGACCGAGCGTGTGATAAAGAGATCGACTACTTCTGAGCTTAGCCGGGACAGAATTGTGCGGAAGCTGAATACTTTATGCTATCGTGCTTTAATCTTTTAACCTTAGCTCATTTGAGTCGATAGTAATTTAAACTATTTCGTATTGTCGTTTATTGGGTAGAAAATGCGATAAAGAATTTAACTTCCTAGTGTGGCTTCCTAGCGTAACTTTCTAAGTAATTTCCAAAGTACTGCAACTTCCAAATTAAACGTTAAATCAACCGTCAATGCTTAGTTTCGTAATTATAACTGGAATACAACGAATGGATGTTCAAGTTCAAGACTGCATTATCCGATAGAACTGTGCTTCCGGACCAGTGGCTAGTTCGGAAACTCTTACATGTGGTTAAGGAAATATGACAATTTTATGATTTAGGGGGAGCACTTAAACTGTAGGGGGTGCACGACCCCTAAAAGTTAATTAAAGTAAAATAAAACTACATAGGTTATTTTTTCACCAAAACACACCTTTTAAGCCCCTTGGAGAAAAACATATCGGAAAAAAGTTTTTATGAACCACCTTACTGTCTTTTGCACTGGAATGGACAAAAAGTGATTTAAAGCAAGTCTGCACAACTCGCTGAACAACACAGATCTACTTGTCGCGGACCGTACACTTTGCTGTTGTAGTTACCACTGTTTGGCGAAACGTCATTTGATTATGGAAAAAGTATAAAACAAAACATCTAATGGCTGTTTTTGGTACTTAATGGCAGGAAAAACTTATCATTTCTTCTACATTCATCTTTTACGAGGGTTGTAACGCAACCGTTATTACTATTTTTTTTTCAGAAATAGTAATATTTTCACGGCAGGGACAAATCATAGCAAACTATCAAAATGTAAGGTACTTTACAAGCATTGACAATATATCAACAATAAACACAAATCTTAAAAATAAAGTTCAGTGAGAAAGGTAACACTTTTGTAGGCAACAAGCTCATTCCAGTTTTATGCACATACACACAATTGCATCAGACACCACGCACAATACGACAAATATGGATTACGTAAAAGATGCTTGAGATCACGTGAAACCATTTCGAGCGCCACAATAAAAGGCTTTGCGGGCTGTATGCTGTGCAGGCCTAATTTAAAGCATCTTTTAAAACATATATTTAAGGGGGGACTAATATGTCAAAAATAAAACTCACAAATCAGTGAAAAACTTGAAAATAACCCAAAATAAGCAATCAAATTTATTTAACCGCTTGTTTGAAAATGCTGAACACTGGTTTCATCAAAAAATATATTATAAACTCAAGAATAAAGGGTATTCAGTAATAGTTAATCGCCAATCACTTCTCTCAAATTTCTTTCCACTCTCAACCCAATTATTTTATCTTTATAAATTATAGACAAAATCAGTGTTGGGCAAGTTAATGAGAAACGTTTACTTCTTTAAAAGTTAATTCGCTAAGAATTTTCAAGCAATTTTTTAACTAACTAGAAGTTAAATAGTTAACTGAAAAACAAAAGTAACGCAAGTTAAAGTTAAAAGTTAATTTGTTAATTAAAAAAAAATTCAATATTAACCTGCAGCTGATGCCCAATAAAATGATTCCATGTCCATACGAGATAAAAATTACTCATTCTGATTTCTGTTACTATGGGATTTACCAGAGGTGAAGTCGAGGACACAAGGCTCGAGGCCAAGGCCAAGGAAACAAAAAAAATCCGAGGCCAAGGCGAAAGCCAAGGCCAAGGACAGCCTTTACGAGGACAGACCCTCTCGAGGCCAAGGACAGGAATGCTCGAGATCAAGCGCAAGGACCAAGGACACAGTCGCAAGTATTTAAAAAAAAAAGTCTTTAAAAATTTTTTTAGGCAATCTCCAATTCAGAAGCGTAGCCAAAATTTTTGATTGGGGGGCCTAAACTACAAATCACATGCAATGACGTCATCAAAAATTTTCAAAAGAGTAAGTTTTTGTGGGACAAAGATATCGAGGAATGGAAGATCTGAAATCGTTGCCTGTTGGCACTTAGCCAGAATTTTGCAACGGGAGAGGGCTTAAACTAATAGTTGAAAAGTGCAAGTATCTAACTTTGCAGACGTCTTGAGAAAATTAGTGTAACTCAAACGTATCACAGCCTGGGGTCTGGGGGTGGGGCCTCCAGCGGCCGGAGACTTTGAGGGTCTGGGGGCGAAACCCCCGCTGTGGCCGATTTTTTGTAATTTTTTGGAAAAAAAAGCTATTTTAATGCCATTAAATCACATTTCGCAGGTGTTCAGAGCCACTTGAATGCACTAGATTTTTGACATTTGAAAGCCAATTGAAAAAATGAAATTGTTTAATCCTCCTTTTTGTAGCAATTTAAGTCCAAAACACGTTTAACATGTTGCATTTTAGTGTTAAAGTTTGATTGTAAGTGATTTGGTCCGGGTAGGGGGAAATAAGATGCACTGTCTCTTGCAACATTTTAGCAGTAAATAATAATCCATTTAAAGATTTTCCTAAGAGATTTTTGTTTTGTCATGAAAATAACCAGTTATAGGAGTGCATGTTAGGCCAGAGGGCCCAGGTCCCCTCAATTGAAGCTCAAATGATTCGTTCAATCAGCATTTTCCAAGGCTAGTTTCTTTTTTTTAAATATTTTGTGCGTAAAAACTGGTCACGTGGATGTGAATTACTGAATTGTTATTGAAAAATGGTGTAGATGGTTACGCTTACTAACCACGTTCAGTAGCGTAGTCAGGGGGGGGGGGGGGAGAGCGGGGAGGGGGGCTATAGCCCCCCTATTGGCATGTCGACCAAAATGCAGAATGAGAAAAAAACACGTTTTAGCACTTCTAAGACTGTTGTATGCACTGGAATGAACTAAGTAGTGATTCAAAACATCTTTTTAAACATATATTTAGGGGGGGGGGGGGCTAATTTGTCAAAAATACAATTCACAAATAAATGAAAACTTTGAAAAATGGCCAAAAATAAGCAATCAAATTTGATCGCAAGTGTGAAAATGCTAAACATAGGTGTCATCAACAAATGTACTATAAACTTAGAAATAGGGGGGGAAGGGGCTATCCAGTATTAGTTAATTACCAATAATTCCTCTCAAATTTCTTTTCATTAGCCCCCCTCCAATTATTTTTCTGTATAAACTGTAAACGAAATTCTGTAGATTACTCCAAGTAAGTTTTATTAAACTATACGAGTTTATAATTTACCAGCATCTAAATAAGAGAACTAAAATTTTACCATTAGCTACCTCCAAAATAGCCCATTATTTTATGCAACCAGTTTAATTAATCATGTTTTCACTGCCAATTTTGAAGCCATGTTTTAAAAGTATTATTTTTTAATCAAAATATCCCTAAAATTAAGTTATTTTTGCAAAAAAATGCAAAATTTTCGAGCGCTGGGGGGTTCTGTGGTTCCGGCAGCTGGGACTTCGCCCCCCGACTCCCAGCTTCCAGCGGCTGGGGGCTTTGCCCCCAGACCCCCATTAGCCTCCGGCGGCTGGGGAATCCGCCCCCAGACCCCAAAACAGCTCCCCCATTGCGAATTCCTGGCTACGCGCCTGACCATGTTATTGCCGCCCCGGATTTACACCGCGCTGCGCCCCTGAGACTTTGAAGATTTTGCAATATTTTTCTACCAAATATAGGTGAAGACCAAAAAAAGTCTTAAGATTGAGCGTAGAGCCCCTAGCTGGTACTGCGCCATATTGTGGTAAATACGGTTTTGGTTAATGCATTAATGATGCGTTAATGCTAGATGTGGTCCTGAATAGCAACTTTTAGAACAAAATCTTTCCATTTCTTCCAGGTTATACGTTTAAATTGGCTGGTAAAAATTGAATTGAGGGAGTCCCGGGGCCCCTGGTCTTCAGTGTTGTTGTTAGTTACTGTTGTAAGCGAAAAATGCTAAAAAGAAACTGAAACTGAAGAAACAATAGGCTTTTTTGTTACATTTTTCTCATTAGTGAAACTTTAATTGGAAAGGAGCCCGCTTGGCTATGCCTACGCGCCAATTGAGGAAAACCAACAAGGTGTTCTCAAATTTTCCGCGAGGTTTCTGGCGTTTTCCAACAAACTTTCAACGGTTCTAAAAATAGTGCTGTCCTCGAGCCGAGGACAGGGTAATTTTCGAGGACTTGAGGCCTCGAAGCCAAGGCCAAGGACTTGACCTTCGAGGCCAAGGACTTCAAAATGTGTCCTCGATGACGTCCTCGAGGCCAAGGACGTCATCGAGGACTCCAAGATAGAAAGAGTGGAATTTCTATTAATATGGCATTAGGACAAATGGTTGTCGCGATCGTTGATGCTTGGCTAGAGTACGGTACAAACTTTAATTTCTAGAATTGCCCATGTCGGCTGAAACTAGAGAATGACTGAGATGCTAATTGACGAATCGAAAAAGGCAGTTGATAGTTCCTTTAGCTTCTTGAATCTCAGAAAGCAGCACACCCATCTTAAATTAAAACCTCTATTTAAGATTGAAACACAAACCAACTCACTGAGCAAAATTGCTCCACTCACACCTCTTACTAAATGGCTATCCGAGCCAACTCCAGATACACAAACTTGGCTTAACTGCCTATGAAACTAATACGTAAAATCACCAATTCTTAGAATATTAGAATAATGAATGAAAAACGACTTGCCTATTTATACTGCAACAAAAGCTATTGAATATCCCAGAAAAATCCTTGATACGTCACAATAGAAAAAATACAGAGGCTTACCATAAACAAATTTCGACATAATTATGACGTCACAAACTTCAAGTCTAAATATAGCAATTAAGAATCGATCGTAAACAACAGAGGTGGAGTCGAGGACACAAGGCTTAAGGCCAAGGCCAAGGCCAAGGACACAAAAAAAATCCGAGGCCAAGGCCAAGGACAGCCTTTCCGAGGACAGACACTCTCGAGGCCAAGGACAGGAATGTTCGAGGCCAAGGGCAAGGACCACGGACACAAGCACAAGTGCTCTCCAAAAAAAAAGGTCTTTATACAAACATTTTTCAGGCGATCTCCACAAAAAAACGTTTTCCAAAAAATTTTTCAAGCGCTCCACAAAATTTTAACAATTCAAAAAATACTGCTGTCCTCGAGCCGAGGACAGGCCAATTTTCGAGGACTTGAGGCCTCGAGGCCAAGGCCAAGGACTTCAAAATGTGTCCTCGAGGCCAAGGACGTCCTCAAGGACTCCACCTCTGGTAAACAATCCAAACATCGATAACTGCACAAATATAGCAGAATGTACTGGAAAGGAATTATCTCGAATATTCTAAATCAAAAAAAAAGGCAAAAGTTAGTAAATGAGTCACGTACACATTAAAATACAGCAAATAATCATATATCAGGCATTCAAAATTATTTTTCGTGACAATGGTGTGGTCAGGGGCATATTTAGGGGGGCCATTGTGCCATGGCCCCCCCTTTAGGTCACCAGGTTTGCAAAATTGCATAGAAAAGTAAGCAAAATTAAGGAATGGCCCCCCCTTTGCAAGTTGGGCATAAGGTTTTATCATACAAAGGCTGTGTTCTGTACGTTTCTTCTAGGCTTTGGGCGAAAAATTGAACCAAATTTGAATGAAGATCTTTTTTTTTTTTGCCCTTCACCTAATTTTGGGTGAAAAATTGGATCAAATTTGAGTGAAGACCTTTTTTTTTTGCTCTTCACCAAATTTTGGGCAAAAATTCGAATTGGTTTTAGGCGGAGCAATTTGATTCAGACCTTTGCTCTTCTCACATTTTCTGAAGTTTCTGCCCCCCTCTTTTCAAAATCCTGCGTACGCTACTGGGTGTAGTATAGAAATTTAACAAACTAACGTAAACATTAAAGTAGATTTACGCAAGTTATAGTAAATCAGTTACCATAACTCATAAAGCCTTTTTAGTTTTTTAACACGTTAATGAAAAACTTAACTTCGTTGTTAACGAATTTACGACTTAATGCCCAACACTGGACAAAATAGATTACTCGTGTGAGTTTTATTAAACTTCAATATTTTATTATGATTTACCAGCCTGTAAATAAGAGAATTGAAATTTTATTATTAGCCAGCTTTCACATTGCCTATTTATGCTACCAGTTTATTGCCAAGTATGATTATTTCCGAATGAAACTTGATCAGACGTCAACATGCACTATGTTCAGTTCAAATCTACCACCGCAGTCAATCTCGAAGTAGCCTAGTCTTTCAGTCACAGGTTAATAAGCTACCTTTTTGCATTAGAGATTACCACCTATCAACCCCATTGGAAAGTTTGCACGATGCGCCGGAAAAATTCGGCGCAAAGCCTCACAAAATCTTATGCTAAATTTGTGCAGAATACGCAAAATAACTTTGGGGCGGCGCATAGGCCACTCATTGATAAAATTACAGCGTGGCAGGTGAGAAACACTTTGAAATTACTGGTATCCGAGGAGAAAACTTTTCTTTCTATAGAGAACATGTTGCAGGGTTAGAAGATCGCCAAAAAATTTTTAAGCAAAGTTTATCCTGATGAATCGGCGCGCTTTTCGCATTTTCTTTGGTGCGGCGCAAAATTTGTGCGGGTTTTGGGTTGGCGCAAAAATCCGGCGCATTGCAAAGACACAGTTTAAATATTGTGGTAAAGATATTTATACTTGCAACATTTTCACTTGTTTCTAAAGTACCACAAGTGAAAAATCGTTTATTCCCTAATTAAGCATCTGCCTTGCGGCAAGCCATTAAGGTTTGCCAGTTAGGCCAAGATGTTTGTTCAGCTGGGAATACCTTTAAAAGATAGCTGAGGCACAGTATAAATATCATACAGTATTCTCACTCCATGCAAAAACTATTGTGACGTGTGTCCGCATTTTTTGAGAGGTAAAAGCAGAGCTGGTTTTTTTTGACGTCATAATAGTGACATGGTGAGCGGACGAGGATAACGCCAAAAAATAGGAATTGTTTTGAAATTTTACGTGTGTTTTCTTGGTTTGACGACATTACCGTCTTCATCCTTTTTTGCGCCCCTAAACGTTAGACGGCAGCATTTTTCCCCTCTGCATTAGTCCAGATATATCGCGGTCTAGCTCCTTTTGTAGAGTTCGCACGGGATCAGAATTAGTATCGATGGAACCGTCAAAGCTCGGGCTTCGACTGGCTATAATTTTGACGTCACTTTCTTGTGGCGTCACAAAGTAGTACGTTTAAGAAGAAAAAAAATCGGAAATTTTCTCACATAAACAACCTTTAGTTACTTGGGGTTTTGCTCGCAGCCGGAGCCCAACATTAAAAAATTGTCCACACTTGGTTCGTATCGTTAACTAACTATCCTGCAAATTTCGTTTAAATAGCTTAATGTTTAGCGAAAATATCCTTGATTGTTTGCCTTGTCGTTGTAAAATTCGTCTTGAATTGCAGTTATATGCAGCGATTGTGTTATTGCTTAGGCCTATCACCAAATAGACTGTGACATCATTATGAAGTAGAAATCGTGAAGCTCTAGAACTTTTGATTGAAAAAAAGCTTTCATAGACTGTATGAGTTATCGTTTTTTGATGCAGACGTTCAGCGTAATTCATGATAAAACTTTAATTTAGCGGCAATAATTTTGCCCTATCCTAGTTAGTTTCTTTTAGTTGTAGAGGTATTGAACAAAATCATCTATTAATTGCATGTTTAAATGGGTTTGGTATTAGTCACTTTTTTGAAGTCTTGTCCCGCTTGAAATGTAGTTGATTTTCATCTCAAATCCGCAAAAAATTGTGATTTACATTTTACCTATGATGAAGATATTGACCTTTTGTTAAATTTTTTTATTTAACTTCACATCATATTCGAACAAAATTTCAATTTTTCTGAAGTGAATAAACATCGTTTTTTTCTGATTTTTTTTTGACTCAAATTCAGGAGAAAATGCGGTTCTCTAATAATTCTGTTTTGCGTTTCTACTTCAAAAATATGGCAACCGTTCATTTGAGCAAAAATAGAGTGGTGCAGCGAGAATCTTGCTGAGGAAAACGGGGGCTTGAACCCAAGTTTTCAAAAAATTTGATCAAAAATATGTCATTTAAGCGACGCCCTGAGTAAACTGGTGCAACTAAGCATGTCACATACAAAGGTCTGCTGGTAGGCAGCCGCTGCCCGAGGCCATGGGGTCATTTTGTGCGATGTTAGTAATTTTTCCCAAAAAAATAGCTATTTTAACGCCATTTGAATACAATTTTGCACGTTTTGGAATAATTTGAAAGAAAATAAAAATAAAAAAAAAGGTATTCACAAAATTTTAAGGTAGTTTTTGGCCGATTTGTAGTTGAGGACCCTAAGAAAAAAAAAAGGTTTCGTCAAATGTTGGGGTAGTTTCAGAGCAGGATTTGGTTGCGTGGCCAACGACTTCCGGAAGTCACATAAGGGATCTCGGATGGATGTTTGAGATCACGGGCTGGATACAGCCCAAGGGATATAAGTTGCCGACCCCTGTTCTAGTGGCGTACGCAGGATTTTCGAAAGGAGGGGCCAGGCGCGTAGCCAGAAATTTGAAAAGGTAGATAAAAACCAGATGAGAAACATGAAGATAAAAAACAAAGGTTTTCACTTAGATTCAGCCCGTTCTTCTGTCCAGATTTAGGTGAAGACCAAAAAAAAGAAAAAGGTCTTCACTCAGGTCATAGTCAGATTTAGTCCGTTTTTCTGCCCAGATTTTCTACCCAAATTCCAAAGAGGGTGGGCATGGCTCAATTTTGCGTACTATTATGAGGTATTCAAACATTACCGGCGACCCAAAGGGGGGGCTTTGGCACAATGCCCCCCCTCCTAAATACGCCCCTGCCCTGTTCAACAAAATAGTTAGCAACAGGTGCAGGCATAGTCAAGAATTTACAATGGAGTGTTGAACCAATATCAGAGATAATAATGATTACCGCACAATCAGAGAGACTAGCTCATTATAACCGTTGGAGGTCAATGGGGAAAATTAAAACTCACGTTAAGGGAGATATAATCAACTACCAAGCAGAGTTGTAAACGGGCCGACTAATTCAGGCCCAAACCCGAAAATATAAGCCCCAACCCGAAAACTAATTTGAAGCCCAATTCATGCCCGAAAAAACCCGAAAGTTAAGGTTGATCTGAAAAATTTAGCAATGTTGTCAAGTTAATTTGATTATATTTTTGTGCACGTAAGACAAAAGCACGTCTTAGACCCGAATTAAGCCCGAAATTTTGTCAACTTGAGCCCCGAACCCGACCTGAAAAGCCCGGCTCGACTTACAACTCTGCAACCATGCGGTAATTAACTCTTTACGTCCATGGTACGTTTTTTAGATCGCTTGTTGTCATGAATATTTTTTAAGCGGGTTAGTCATACGAACAACTAAAAACTTTCATAATGATGTCACAGTCTATTTGGTGATAGGCCTAAGCAATAATACAATCGCTGCATATAACTGCAATTCAAGACGAATTTTACAACGACAAGGCAAACAATCAAGGATATTTTCGCTAAACATTAAGCTATTTAAACGAAATTTGCGGGATAGTTAGTTAACGATACGAACCAAGTGTGGACAATTTTTTAATGTTGGGCTCCGGCTGCGAGCAAAACCCCAAGTAACTAAAGGTTGTTTATGTGAGAAAATTTCCGATTTTTTTTCTTCTTAAACGTACTACTTTGTGACGCCACAAGAAAGTGACGTCAAAATTATAGCCAGTCGAAGCCCGAGCTTTGACGGTTCCATCGATACTAATTCTGATCCCGTGCGAACTCTACAAAAGGAGCTAGACCGCGATATATCTGGACTAATGCAGAGGGGAAAAATGCTGCCGTCTAACGTTTAGGGGCGCAAAAAAGGATGAAGACGGTAATGTCGTCAAACCAAGAAAACACACGTAAAATTTCAAAACAATTCCTATTTTTTGGCGTTATCCTCGTCCGCTCACCATGTCACTATTATGACGTCAAAAAAAACCCAGCTCTGCTTTTACCTCTCAAAAAATGCGGACACACATCACAATTGAGTAAGAATACTGTATGATATTTATACTGTGGCTGAGGGCTGCCGATGAGAGCTAAAAGCTCGAAACAGCGCTGTCCAGCTCTGTGCTTGATACTTATACTGTTGCAAAGATGTGCAGCTGCAATGTAACTGAACTTTCAATCTGCTGTCCGTAGTTTTTAACTGTTCATTACAACAGTCGTTGGCGTACTATTAGCATCAGATCATCAATTTATCTTGCAGTAGTTATACCAACGACTATGGTTATACTAGTTAAGTCAATCCAAAATAAGAATTTTTTTTTACTGTGAAGCAATTGAAGCATAGGCTATTGTCAATCAGCAATTGTCATTTTCCTCAGGGCTATCGTCAAGTGATTTTTTGCTTTAGTGGTGATTGTTGCATTTTTTTTTGTGAAGCAGAAGCTATAGTACTAAGTAAAGCTTAGGACAGGGGTTCTCAACTGGGGCCATTGGCCCCGCTAGGGGGCCCACAAGACATGAACTAGTCAGCTAGTGGGGCTCGAGCGCTAGGTTTATTCACGGTAATTTACAACTTAGAGCCCGTGGACGGCCGACGTTATTTAGCGTTTTTTGACTCTTGCAGTCAAACTGGCTGCCAATTTCAAGCACTTGTAGTAATGTTGTTTTTTTGTCTGTGAGTGTGAAGACTTGCTGCATACTTGTAGCCACTATGGTACGAATGAAATACAGACAGAAAATTTTATTGCTGAGCAGGAGGCCGCTGGTGTTGAGAGTCTCTGGAAGGGGGCCACAAACCATAAAAGGTTGAGAACCACTGATTTAGGACTAGGAGTTTACAAAGTTGTTAGGTGGCTAGCCAAAAATTGATATGCTAGACAACTGTGCTTTTAATCTCAGACATGGTACTGTAGGTTGTGTTTTAACGGTGTTATGAGTGGGCCAATTTTTAACGACCTTCAGACCTTAGCAGGTTGGATATACTATTTCAAGTCATATATGTACTGGTATAAAAATAAGTGAGTGCAGAATAGTGCTTTTTCTTACACTATTTAGATTTTGAATACTGGTAGCTGATGAATATGATAAACTGGTACTCAAATCTTGTAATATCACTTATCAGTAAAATGTGTTTTCAAGACTAGGCCTATCCAATTACGTGATATCATACTGGTACATCTAACTCTTAAGCTACAGTTTAATTCATTTCTATAAGAATGAACAAAATGATTTTGTGACTAATTTTTTACAACTTATAAATACTGCATTATTTTTTCATGCAATTGAGTTATGAGCTTGCTGGGTTTTTCTTCATCAGGATGGTGGTACTCTTAGGTGCTGGTGCTGGAGCTCAGTTCTGCATCATAATTTATTATTTTAGGTTGTGTTTGCTAGGAATACCTGTATTTCATACTATCACAATGCATCGTTTTTAAATGGAATAATAACTACATGTAAATCCAGTAAATACAAATCAAATTCTGGTACTGTGTAGACAATTTTGTTAATTTTCTTACCAACTATGATAGTATTGTGACTCACTCTGACACAGTGACAATCGGTGGCAAAAAGTTTTGGGTATTCAATTACAAATTTATTGCGTCGTTTATTTTCGTACATGAAGTAATTGCGCATCCGGTCTGCGCATATAGAATTATGTCCATACGTATAGGTGGCATTTGATATTTATACTGTTTATGTACTGTACCATTTAAAAATAAAAATTGAAAGACAAAGTTTGACTGGGGGGAGTAGCAAAAACACGTTTGGGAGTAAAAAGTTTTGGCTCAAATTGAGGGTAGCGTAGCTGAAGTTAATTTTTCTCGTCTCGGTTCAGCTGTTGAGTGAAATAAGTATAGTGAAGGTGTAGAAATATAAAAAAAGATAAACTATAACTTCTACACTCAATTCAAGCAATTGATTAAAACTTTTAACACGCCTTTACCTCATCCAATGATCAGTTGCCTGCAAAAAGCAAAGAAATAGTACAAGCTGAAACAGCTTTGGCCGTTTGATTAGCAATTCAAACAAAACTGTTTACTACAAAAGGCAAAGCACTAAAATCGGCAAAGTTTCAGAATTACTGCAGATGCAAGAAAGTCATTTAAAAGTAAATTCCATTCGCTTTTCCGCTGAAGCAAATTCAGTTATTACTGAATCCTGAAAAGATTTGGTTTCCATGACTCCTGTCAGTGATTATGATATAAGACCTAAATCTGAAAGTCTGTCTTGTTCCATTTTATTTTGAGAAAATGATTTGATACGTTTTAAGGCAGAAAACGATCTTTCTACGGATTTGGGTCTACCAGCAGCAACGACTGCTGTTTTTTTCTTCAAAAGTTTTTTGAGTGAAGGAACATCCCTATAAACTATCCACAGCATTCTTTGTGTTATATTGCTGTTGTAATTTACTTTGACGAATTTTAAGTTTTCCTCTTATTAGGTTATTTTTGCTAAAAAACCTTGCAAGTCTTTTACTGTCAATTGTTTGATACGGAGAAAGTATTATGATGTTTCAGGGTAGTTAATTTAATTGACAGGTCTGTAACGGTTGATCGCGCAACCACAAGCGCAGGCAGTTGAAGGCAAGGTAATCACGCTCGCTATCTGAAAACCCAGGATGACGTCAATCGTGACGTTTCTTCACTTGACCAAATTTGATTGGTTAATACAGAGGCGGGGCGTTACATGGTTTCATTTTACCACGCCATTTTGGGTTTTCACAACTTCGCTTTGATACCTTTCAGCGCAATCAAGCTACAGCGACTGCATACCAACGTTTAGCGCCACAATGCCAAAACTCAAATAATTGACTGCCTGCCACTAGGTTTCGCCAATTGCTACTCAGAATACGCTATGCTTGTGGCCAACTAGCCATGAAAGCAAAGATAACCAAATTATAAAATACTATTTAAAAGATATATTACTTTTATAAATACAGATGAGATGATTTTGTTTGGGTATTCAAAGAATACCCTGATGCCCCTCACCGATCGTCACTGCTCTGACATCTCAATAGCTGTTTCTGGTTGCAGCATCTACAATAGGTCTATGCAAAATTATTACAATATGTTTTTGCTTCGTAATTTATGTTCCTGTGTGGTGTAACTTTATGTTTGTGGTTTGGCAGGTTAGAGTGTACTGTTAATTTACATGGTTGGATTATCTGCATTGTCTCAAGTTTTGATCTGAAGTTATGAATGTGGCAAGTATTTTTAAGCCAAACTTGTTCCAAGGTAAAGTGGCTATAGTCACTGGAGGAGCAACTGGTATTGGCGCTGCCATAGCACATGAGCTTGCCCACTTGGGTTGTGATGTTGTGATAGCATCAAGAGATTGTGAAAAGTTAGAGAAAGCAGCTAATGAAATGAATAGAAATCCAACTGTTCGTGGTCGTGTTTCAGCTATTTCATGCAACATAAGAAAAGAAGAACAAGTCTGCAATTTAATCGATTCCACATTAAAAAAGCTGGGAAAAATTGACTTTTTAGTCAACAATGCAGGTGGCCAATTTACATCTGCAGCAAAGAATTTTTCTTCCAAAGGCTGGCATGCTGTTATTGAAACTAATTTAACCGGAACGTTTATGTGCTGTCAACAGGTTTACAACAAGTGGATGGAACAAAATGGTGGGGCAATTGTTAACATTGTTGCTGACATGTGGAGAGGTTTTCCTGGTGCAGCTCATACTGGTGCAGCAAGAGCTGGTGTTGTAAACTTAACAAAAACCTTGGGTATTGAGTGGGTACAAAGTGGTACTCGTATTAACTCTGTTGCCCCCGGAACAATCTACTCTCCAACTGCTGCTGCCAACTACCCTACAGATGTTTTTAGTGCTTCTTTAAAGGTGCAGCCTTCTGGCAGATTGGGTGTTCCAGAGGAAATATCTAGTGCTGTATGTTTTCTTCTTTCTCCGGCTGCCTCCTATATCACAGGAGAGACATTAAAAGTTGATGGAGGGCAAAGCCTCTATGATCAAGTTTTAAAGGTGGTCCCAGATAAAGGACTTCCTACTTGGAAATGGTCGAAACTATGAGATGCTTTTTTTCACTGAATCAATTTCATGATTTGTGATTATTGTGTGATTTGGGCAATCATGAGTTAGGCTAATGAAGCAACTAAACGTACTTTTTCAGTTGTTGATATGCTGGCTGTAATCTATGCAAATTTGAAATGCCAATTGTATTTATGTGCTGATTTTATGTTTATGGTCGATTCGCACGTGTGGCTTATCAATGCGTTTTTCCAGCTGTGTTCGACATGTCAATGCTAAGCTCTTTGCAGTAGACTAATCTTGAGCTATCATTTCGACACTGTGTTGACAAAATGGTTGATGAGATCAATTTAGATGTGATTTTTCTTATATACCTACTATTGTATTACTGCTTTGGCTCGTCCGATTTGTTGTAGAAGGGACGGCTTGTAAAGAGGTCAGTAACTACATCAGTACGATCTTATTCAATAAAGCACCATTTTTTTACTAAACAAAAAAAGCCTCGTTTTACATAGTTGACATGAAAAAGTCCCATTGCGCTTAAGTTGAGTTCCCCAGACATTTTCCGCAAGTCAATGCTTTCAAAAAACAGCTGTAAACTGTATACTCATTTAGCCGATTTTAATCAGCAAATCTGTTATTGGACGCCAGCCGATTCATTATGATCTTCCAATCGTTTACTATAAAAAAAAAATTACAGACCTTTGGCACTATAATAAACAGAGCAGCAAGAACAAGCGGGAACATTGAGTTTTAAATACAGTATTTCGTTTGGTGCCTACGTTTTGCCAGTTAGAACTAATTGATTTTGTGATTTTAACGTCATAATATCCTGATAAAGCCTGCTAGCATAGTGGCGAAACGTTTAAGCTGCGTATACCATTCAAGTTAGTTTAATTTTTTTCAAGTACTGATTGACCAAACTCGCTTGTTTTCTTTGTTGATTCATAATGTTCTTCGTGACGGACGGACCGTGTGTTTTGCAAATCGCAATGATGACTTACGATAAAGACAATAATCAATGATTTAAAGCAGGGACATTGTTTCGATAATGTAAGCATTGTGGATCATCAACTTTAGACAACCTCGATAGAATTATTATTGTGGGTCAAACGGCTGGGTATTGTCATCTACAAATTGCATTGGGTATAATTACATGCTCTGATGAACTGCATCAGAATTACTTGCCGCTGGAGGAACAAATCAAAATTAGAATTTCACATGAATTGATAGAAATCGCCATTGTCGGAAGGAATCGAACCCTCGATCTCGGGAACCTCAGTCGATTTCTTTTCGTCTTGCCACCGCGATAGCGCGTTCCAATCAATTTTGTAGTTTGGTAGTAAACTTGCTTAGAGGCGTCATCATGCGGTCACAGGGAAGAAGAAAAACTAAAAATGTGCGGCGCTAATGCCACCGTTTTTCGTCTGCTCTTAACGGCATGACCCTACCGGATCTGTATAAGACACTAGGTAAAACATTTTGGAGAGAACCACTGATGCAAACTATGTTAATGTATTGTTACCATGTTTTGTGCTATTCCGCCGCCACTTCGAATGAATTTCTAGTTAACAAGATGTGCTCGTCCCAAGCCTATAATTCGAAAAAATGGTAGCTTATTTAAGCAAAATTTTTGCTGTTATTGTGCTGGATGCCTCTATGACTTCTCCGAAACTGCTAACTTTTAATTCTTGATAATACACGCTCGCATCCGACACAAATCACAGTGACTATTATGCAGCTGTGGGCACTTGCGCCGCAATAATTGCGGCGCAACTGTTTTACTTGTGATAGCGCTTGCGCCGCAATTATTTTTAAACGGTTGCGCTGAAGCTTACGCCGCAAGTATTTTAGCAATTTTGAGCGCTAGCGCAATTCAAATACGCTTATGAATGATTGTTTTTCAATCAAATGTGGTTAAAGTTAAGAAAAAAACATTGACGAGGTACTTAGGCGTAGCCAGGATTTTTGATTGGGGGAGGAAGGCCAAATCGCAAATCACACACATAACGTCGTCAAAATTTTTCAAAAAGAGGGACTTTTTATGGGACAAAGACACCGCAGAATGGAAGATCAGAAGCCGGGGCCTGGGTTGGCATGTAACCTGGGCTTTGCTAAAGAAAAACGACTTTAACGTAAAGTTAAAAAGATTTCCAAAGTTGTCTAAATTGGGAGACGTGATGAGCAAACTAGTTTAATACAAACGTATCACAGACGGGGGTCTGGGGGCCGCCGCTGGGAGATTTTTTGTTGTTTTTTTTGGAAAAAGAAACAGCCAATTTAATGCCATTTGGATCACATTTCGCACGTTTTTAGAGCCATTTAAAATAACTAAATTTTTGAGAACTGAAAGCCAATTGAAACAATCAAATTGGTGAGTCTTTTTTCCTACAGATCAAGTGCAAAACACGTTTAAAATCTTGAATTTGGGGGTTAAATTTTGCAAGTGACTTGGCCCATGTGGGAGAAGCAAGGTACATTGCCTCCTGCAATATTTTTAGCAGTTATTAATCAATCAAATTTTTGCTTTAAGAAATTTTTATTTTGTCATGAATACGGGTTATACATTTAAATTGGATGGCAAAAAAGGCCCAGGCAACCTGGTTGTTAATATCAGTCTTGTGCACGTATGCTGTTGTACGCGAAAATGCTTAAAAAAACTGAACCTAAAAAAAACATAACGCTTTGTTGTTGTTATTTTTATCATTGGTTGCATTTCAATTTGGGGAGGGGGCGGTTTTGCCCCCTCCCCCCTGGCCACGCCTATGACGAGGTAGGTTCATGAAAGCTTCGTCGTGGGAAATTCCGTTCGTCTACTGTTTGCTATACTTGTATTGGATTTACAGCTGGAGTCTTTTTTCGCTGAAACGTTTCTCTCTAAAACATTTTTTGCCGATTTTTCAAAAAGAAATTCCAATTGAGTAAGTTAAAAAATAATGGTAAAGTCAAATTTTGGCAGAAAAATTATTTTTGCAATTATCTTTTTAGAAATACGCTAGTCGTTTTTAAACAATCTTAAACTTGCTTTGTGCAGTAATCGCTTTCCTCGTGACGGTCTTTTTTTACCGTAATTCAAAAACAACAAAAACTATTAATTACTACTTTTTTGCTTGTCCGGGAAAACTTGAAAGATATTGGAAACAGAAGTGACAGCAATTGTAAAGCTCTTTTACGTAATATTTAGATAGTTCAATTTCTTGAAACAAAAAACAGGATAAGTTTTTAGCTTGCTCCGCTTGTCAGAAAGTGATGCTAATTGCTCCACAGAAGAACAAAATATGTATCAAAGATTGTAAAGGATTTCCTTAAGAGCCATTAGAAAAAAACGGTGACTCAGAAGTCGTTCACTTACCACCACATGCAGACTTTTATTAGTGGAGTTTTTTTAACAACGCGGTTCCTGTAAGTGCGAGTGTTGAGAGTCTTTTTTTCGTTTGGTATAAAGACGTTCTTTGTCCGAAGTGGTTAAGCGATAGGCATTTTCAAATGCTTGTATTTTTTAAAGGAAATCAATAATTTTTTGTTTACTAATTTGGTAACGTGCATAATTGGTTTTAAATATTGGTTTCGTACGGTAACCCAGTGAGGTTTGAGCAGTGAGTCAATTAGAATTATACATTTCAAAGATCACACTTGCGGTTGCGCCGCAATTATTTTTCGGGGCTTGCGAAAACGCTTGCGGCGCAAGATTTTCAGAGTAGTTGCGAGTGCGGCACAACTTTTATGACTTGCGCTGCCCACCTTTGCTGCTATGTTTGATATTGCAGTGAATAGTGATTCGTACGTTCTTATAAACCTGGCACTCTCCGTCTGTTTAACCACACCAACGCTGAGCACCTTTTTTGGGTTCTATGATGATTGGAATCAAATTGCTGACACCCAGAACTCAAAAGCGAATGTAATTGACTTGAAAAATGCAAGATGTCGCCACACTGCATACCAGTACGTTAACCGATTTTACACTGGCCTTTCGAAGACCTAGATTGGCATAATTTTGACTTTGAAGTAACCTTATACATCTTTACTTAATGAAAAATTCTTTGGTGTAATAAGAAAATGTTAAAGCATTACGCATAAAATTTCACAACTTATGTCATAGCTTGCACTATAAATTGCCACGATCTGCTTAGGTTTAAATGTTCGCTTGAGCACACAAAATCGCATTTCGAAGGTGATATGACATCTCTGTGTACATAGCCGTTCCAGGTTGGTTCGATCTACGCTTTAAAAGCAACAAGAAATCCATTTGTGACTTTGGTATTTGCAGTTAATATTTAGCCAGATAGGCCTACGCAGCGCCATTTGCACCGGTAACATGCTTCAAAGACTCATTTAAACGCAGAGTAAATGCCACGTTCTTCACCGAACAATCTCTTTTTTTGAACTTCAGATGTGCGTACGTAAACGCATGGGTGATGAACCAAACCCAAGGAATAATCTCTTCGTTGAAAACAATCTACCAATGACACGGGTTCGGGGTCAAGAATTAGATGCAAAATAAATTATATGCAGATGCATGTTTAGGTTTTCTTTGAACCACATAAGCGTTCCAGAGCAAGCAAAGTAGAAGGCACACACCGCACAAGCAAAGTCAAAGTGGGAGGGCACTAAAATAAATCAAATTTTTCACCATCACGTCAAGTTTTATGCCAGCTAATATAATCTCAAAAGTTTCATTTTTGAATATGGTACATATTCATACAATAGCAGCTTTTGGCTTGTCATAATTTTCCACGACCGGTTATCACAGTATATTGATTGGTGCTAAAGTCTAGGAGACAAATGAAGTCAAAAGAGCTCTGCAAAAGTAATCCTATACATTACAATTTTGATATTTAACTGGCTTTGACAAAATCCCACAAAGCTGCTTTTCTGGAACGGAATCAACAAAGGAATTGTTCTTGCATCTTGATTCACTAAGCTGGCTTGGTCAGGAGACAAGGAAGAAACCTTTCGGTCTTCGAGTCAAGCTGTCACCTGTGCACCACACACGGTGGTCGAGGCGTACCAGTTTTTCTTTTATTGCTAAACGTTGGTAGCAGGGAAGTTGCGAATACCAATTTTTCCAGTCTTTGATTTTGCTCGACCGGTAATCGAAACCAAGTGTTTTACACAAAGTTTAGAATCAGTAAATAAAACATTTTTTCATCTGAGGATTTGAGAACCCCAGTCGTATAGACACGGCTTCGTTCATAAGAAGGATGAACGCAAGTTGTCAAGATTTCCGCCAGACTCCACGAACTACAGTATATGCGCTCGCTGACGAACAATTGTAGGAGATAGTTTCTTTTCCGGAAAGTAGCAAAGGAGTGAAAAGGTTATGAGCATTCGCAGTCGAAAGAACGTGTCCCGATGCGATTGACCGGCTCGGCTGGACAGCCTATAATGAGCTATTGTAATCTGGGCGCGTAATTACAGTTGTTACAGTTGACCAAAAAAAAAAAAAAGAAAACACTGTCTTCCGAGCCAGAAAAATGCACGTGTGAGACAATGAGGTTATGAGTTTAACAATAATAGCCTGTTGGTAATTCCAATTATTTGCAATAATCTAATTACATTTTATTTACAAAGTTGCCTCGGCCAGGAAGCAGGGAAAGGACCTTTTGGTCTTCGAGTCATGCTGCCACCTGTCTACGACTCACAGTCGAGGCTTCGCACTGTCCCTTTTAATGCTGATCGTCAAGGAAGGAAGCTGTGAATACTAAATTTTATAATCGTTGGTTTCCGGAAATCGAATCGAACCAAGGTCTTCCGACCGGGAATCGAACCAACGTCTTCCGATTCAACGCCAGACGCTCTATCCACTCGACCACGGATCGGTTCAAGAATTAATATCGCAGTTTGGGGGAGCAGGGGCTGGTGGGATTTTTTTGATTAAGAAGTCTTTAAAAAGCGAAGCGATGGATTTCACGTACCCTAATAATGACTTCCAGCTCTGGAAAATAATTTTGCAAGTTTTTTATATGATTCTACGTTTCGAGGTACCGGATGAGATTCAAATGACCTTCTTCCCCAACAGGCAACATTCTTGGTATCCAATCTCTCAAACCCAAGTTACGCGTTAGCATGCTATTCAAATACAGTATTGTACAATATCTGACATTCTTCCGCATGAAAAAAAAAACGAAAAAAAACTTTGCTAATTACAAAATCATGGTAAAATTTTGAGTTTTACCGTAATTTTGAATAAAAAATTAAACTTTTTTGCCATTGCGCATTAGCCTATATTTTTTGCGCATTAGCCTATACTCTAACAAACTTTGAAATTCAGACTAGTTTTAAATAAGGGAACAAACAGCTAATAGGTGGCGCGGGTCCCTTTTTCCAGTAGCGGGCAAATTTTATAAATTTCTGCGCACTCAAACCAAAATACCTGCTCATTTTTAATCGTCTATACCATATTTGAAACCTAACAGAGAATGAAATAGTTTTTGTAAAATTTAATTCTAAACAGTTAAGCTATGGCCTTAAACCGCAAAACTTTTACAAAATTACATGTTTTTGCGTAAAATTATGTGAAAATATTGTTTTTTTTTGTCAAGCTTATCAAATGAAAAACTATGGCATTTTTGCTATTCGTGAAAGTGATAAATGCGGGTTTATAAATGCCAATAATGCGGGTTTATTGCTTTTTTTTCCGTGTTGAGCGTAGCGCAGATGAAGTCAGTTTATTCTTTTAGCCTTTCCACTTCAACTCTGCCCAGTTCAATACAGCAGCTGAAGCGGGCTGTAAAATTGAAAACAAACAGGAATAAACTTATAATGAGGACAACTTTAAACGTCAAAACCATTCTAAGCGAGTGAGGGTTTGCCCTCAATCATACGCCCACGTTGCTTCCTAATGAAAAAGTAAAAAAAAACATGAACAAACAACTAAATTCCCGAGTTGCAGGTCGTGAAACGCTGTCTATAACTATGCTGATCTGAAGCCATAAACTCAGGTTCATGACGGAACGAGAGCATCTGGGTTGGGTCGAAGTAACTGAATTCTTGCCGACCTCCGGTGACTAAAACTAACATAGACGACAGGCTCCTGATGAGGGCCGAGGGGAAGGACGTTTCAAATCGGCAATAACCTCGACTGATTGACGATATTGTCTATGGATATCAACGATATTGTTTCTGATCCTAAATAAATAATTCTTATTAGTCGTTATAGCGGTACCGGTAAACAATTTGCTTAATCTTTACTACTATGTACTTCATTAAACTTATAAACGTCTTTTAAAAGCCTGAATACTATAGTATGGTAATTTAAGCAGTGGTTCTAGTCAAATTTTGCAGAAACCTAATCTGGAACCCGTTTTTTAAACTTAGCTACCGGTTCGTTTGAGCCAAAAGGGCAGGTATCTACGAAAGCATTTTTTAAGAACCGGATCTCTAAATTTGGCAACCGGTTCGCACGGACTGACCGAATTGCAACTTTAAACTGAGGCTCTGTGGAAAATTATTCATCACTTTGTAGACAGTATAAAGTTACTGAACCCTGTTTTGTCCGATGAAGAGCTGCATTTATATTTTTATTAAAACACACGAAAGCGTCCAAGGTTTGCTGTGAATACGATTTTACACCGGTGTTTGAACTAAATATACACCGGTGTAGCATTAACCGGCAAGATACACCGGTGTAACATTAACCGGCAAGGTTGGAAGAAATGCAAACATTTTGAAGGATTTATAATCCACGCTTGGCCTAAAACTTATAATTTAAGCCATCGTTAGCTAGCCAGAGCAAACATCTTTCTGCAGAATTATCTGTGGGCATTGGGGCGTCACCAGCCAGCGTTTCGCAAACATTCACCGATAGTAAAAAAATACGGAGTATAAAAGCGCGACGCAGCGGAAACGCCCTTCACCCGTAGCAGCCGAAAAAAGTTGAAAAGAAGCTTGGCCGAAGTGACGTGATAGCGTAAAGGAAAAGTACTAAAAATAGTAAGTTTCTGAATTGTTTATCGAAAGTTTATTTTAAATTTAATGGAGTAAAAAGAAGTTTAAAATATTTCAAAATACTAATTTTTTTTTTATCTTGAATTGGCTTAAAGGGGCCTCATTTCCTTTCCTATACTCCAGGTAAAGCTACTGCAGGCACATATACACAATACACCAACTTGGCAAATATCAAAAACTATAACTTTTCTGCAATTATCGCAGAATGAGAATTGCGCATGGGGTGGGAAGAAGATCATTTCATGCAAAGCTCGGAGAATTACGTATGGGTCCTGGAAAAACATACAAAATATTTTGGTCGTAGCAACATCTATCGGAATATCAATATCATCGTTATTAGGACCTGAAACTTTTCATTTCGAGCATTTCCAATATTCGATTCTAATATTGGCCAAATCTTAGTCGAAATCTGCATCATTTGAAATAAAACTCTTCGATAATCAAACAAAATGGACCAATTATGAGACGAGCACGAAAAAAAAGTTTCTGCTAAAATGAGCTACTACAATGCATCCTCGATTATCCGGCCACCGATTAACCGGCCCCTCAATTAACCAGCCGAGTTCAACTGGTAGGTGCATTCAATTATTTAGTGTAAAATCTACATGTATTATAGCGGGAAAAAAACTAGCCTGCCAACAAACAATGTTGTCAAGGAGTTGGTTTCTTATTTCGCATATAAATGTTGTTACGTAATAGTTACTGTATGATGTTACTATATTCATTTTATTATTACGATGCAGTGGATGGTGGGTACTCTATGATAAATACTTTTCTTATCCGGCCAAGATTTTGGAAAAAGGTTGCCCAGCTTGACCGAATAATCGAGGATGCTCTGTATTTGTCAAAACAAAAATTATCTGCCTTTTCTTTGTCCCCAAACATTCTGTGCTTGACAAACAAAGCGAGGTTGGAGAATTGGTCCAATTTTTTGACGGTCCATTTCAGTCTGGTAGTAAGATATTCTGAAAACTATGTGGTAGTGTTTCACCGGAAGAAATATCGTCACGTATCTTTGCACAGAAAAATGAGAGACGACGCAACAAAAGAAACGTGGGGTAAGGCGTCCCATAAATAGCGGATGCGGAACCGGTATGACCGGCAAACCTTTCATCAGAGGCATTGATGTTTATAATCGAGGAGAAATTTTTTACGAGTCCAATCTACCGCATCTTATAAATAGCCAAATTGAACTTTTGTAAAGTAGAAAAATTTTAATGGCAACCTGGTATAATAAATGGATTATTTTATTAATTCTGCTTCGCTTGGAAAGTAAATGGGGATGGTTAGCGTGGGTGGGCGGTCGTTTTTGATTTGATAATGCGTCTAGTTGCTAAACCATATTATTGCCAGAAACGATGGGGCGTCAAAGAAACTTACCATCAATCAATTTGGATTGGTAAACAGTAACAGCTGACGTAATACTTGGGCATTACGCACTCATAAACCTTATTGAACTTCGTTACTTAATATCGCGAGTGAGAGCCAAATACCAATTAGAGCATTTGATTATTCTATTGTCCTAATGCAAATGAAAAGAAATATAACTTGTAGTTTAAAGTTGAATTAAATTATAGTTCAAAAGCAAGTTTTGTTTTCTGCTTTTATTGCGTAATAGTATATAGGGTGCTGCGCCATAAGTAGGTGTATAGTGCACACAGCTATCGCTCAAAGTGCTTCAATGTTTTTTTAATGAAGGTACTTCATACAAGGTCATATTTCAGTTCCTGATAGTTAGCAAGTAATGTGGAGTACTTTAGAATGCGGTTGTGCGAGATCTCCGTGCCGTTGAAAGGAGTTCCCGGCCCGGGTACAAAAACAGAACGAAACAATTGCGGCAAGGAGTTCCGATGGTTTCGTTCTTCATCATTTCGCAATATTTGTTTCCGATTAAGCTTCGACCAATAAGCCCCTCTAAATCTGCACGGACCCTCCGAAAAACCCCAGACCTGGGTACTCCAAACCCTATTGTTTCCACACTCAACCGTCTTGGTTAAAACCAGCAGATCACGAAGTACGTCGCTTTCGACCTCCAGCCATTCCACAAAAGAAGAAGCAGTTAGGATCAGATAACTGCATTTCTATTTCGAGGACTTTTCACATTTCAAAACGTCACATGATTTAGGAGGTATACGTTTAAATTGAACCAAAATGAAACTTGTAGCTGCAAGGGTGTAGCCAATTAAAAATCAATCTATTTAATAAAAAGTGAAGTACTGGTAATCACAGTAGCCAGCATCGCCTTAATATTGTAGAAAAGCAATTGACCACACATTGTCCAAGTAAAATTTCGATGGTCTTTCGTTGTCCGCCCACGTTGCAAAGCTATTATTTTGAGGTTCATTCAAGGCAATTATCCGACTTTAAGTTCTTGTTTTGGAAATCTCATAGTGGCGAATAAAACTGCACTTAGCGCAGGACCAAAAGCAGCCCCAAAACAAGCAAATTGTGGCGAATCAACAGCTATCTGCAGATGATCGCAATTCGCAGTTGGACAGCAAGTTTTTGATAAGCCACGACTGTGTATACAGATGTCCTTTTAATAAATTTACTTCAAATATGCGACCGCATAATCGACGTGTTTTGAATAGCAAAATCGATCAAATTCTTCCGGTTATTTAAATATTACCCACCAATGACGTCATTATTTGGCAAGAGCGATAATATCTCATAACCGGAAACTACAATAGACATATGGAATGATTTTATATTTAAATTAATAACCAAGCCTGGCCACTTTTTTAGTTCTTTTGAAGCTTTTTTTTTATCTTTTGGTAGTGACATCATTTTGGCTGCTTGAAACTAAAAACAATGTTTTGGTTACTGGCCAAATTAAAATGCGTTTTTTAATCCTTTTTTTGCTGAAACTAACAGCTCTTTCAAATTGAGGAACTTTACATTTTTCAGCATCTTGGAATTTTGTGAGTTTTATAGGGATAGATCAAACATTAGTTTGTTAGTCGGTATTGTTCTTTTCATTCACAAGATTTCGGGAACATTCGACTCGGCAAATTGCAAATGGGCGTTGATGGGGTTGACCGGCATTGATACTTCAATCGTTAAAAATTCGTAAATATTTGTCCTTGGCGGACTGGCGTTTACAAGCATCTTGTTGTTTGCTTAATTTCTACAAATAAGCTGGCAAGGTCGCAAGAAAATTACAGCCCAGTCAGTATTCAATCAATGGTGTTTTCGTAAACTTAACCAATGGCAAAACACATTTTTTACGTTTAGTGAATTACGGTAATGGTTAATTTCAAATCCTCCGCACATTTCCGCCTTCAATCGTTAGTTTCGAAATGGGAATGGCTCATCTTGAGCTTTGGTATTTTTCGTTTAAAAGGGCCCAGGTTAGGGTTTGAACTGCGGTTACAGTTCGGGTAGTTATAAAATAAAAGTTACTTCAGGTTTAGAATAAAAAACCTTGATCAAATTTTCCAGGGAAATAAAACTTTGCCTGTCGCTTTTCATGAATTCCGACTCGTCATATTGTTCGTTTGTTGCTTCATATTTTTTTACGGAGAGCGACGCTGTTTCAATTGTTAGTTCACTAAACCACGGTTTATGAAAAAGCTGAAAGATGTTGATTCGCAACAGAACACTTTAAAAGAATGTCACGTTCGACCAACCCATACCTGCTCAAATCGGTTTTTGTTTGCACATTTCAGCGAGCCCCTTATTTGGAATTCTACACTTAACTGGTGCCCATCTCATCTCGTTGAAGGTCATTTATTGTTTTTGTTCCTATGAGTTAATTGGCCCTCATTTTATGCATGACAAGCACGACCTAGTAGATTTGCAAAATATTAACTCTGAGGCTGAAATGTACCAACGAAGATCAAGATAATCCAAGGATTAGTCGTTTTGATAACTAGTACCAGCCGCCGAACTTAACAAACATTAAATTTTTTTTTAGAGAGAAAAAGCTTGAATTACTTCATGTTCAGAGCATTTCGCTCGGCCATTTGTCCAACATTATTCATCAAAAATTGTATTAAGTCGCAGATTAAACTTAACTAACGTTGATACATTTGCACCTCAAGTCTTAAAGTCAAATGCGAAAGAATCAAACGTGAAAATACTCCATCGTTTTACTGTTGCCGTTTTGTTATTAAATCCGTTTCGGGGAAAAAAATGTCAGGTGTCTTTATTCTTGCTGCAATGCAAAACAAACTTTACAAGTAAGTATTTGCTTTCTTTTCAGAAAATGCCGAAGCCACGGACCTCCGCGTACAGGAAGAGTTATGGAGTCGGAAAGGAAGGGGATTATGTTATGGTTAACGCGTGAGTAATGAGTATTTATGATGTATCCTCTTCCTGCGATGGCGTCATAACCGCACTTTATGTGGTGACAGAGATGTGAAGCACATGAAGGAAGGGGAGAAAGACAAAATGAAGAAGTTGAACAATAGGCTGGTGAACTACATCGATAAAGTTCACGACCTCGAAACAGCAAATAAGATTCTTGCCGCGGAAAACGCGAAGCTCCGCAAGTTGCAAAACACTCCCGAGACAGACGTGGCCGCCATATACGACGAAGAATTGGAAGTAAGTATAAAGATGGGCCACATTGCACGCAAAGGATTAAAACAAATGGTGTGACTTTCTTCCCGTCAAACATTTCAGTTTCCGATAACTCAATGCTAATATTTGCTGAATATTTTTGGCTCCTCATAAGTACTGGATCCTGGGCTGCGAACTCAAACTTGAACTCGAAAAAGCTGTTTTTTTGCCAAACTTGACCTCATAAAAATAAGCTTTCGGAACTCGAACTCGAATAAAACTGCTTAAGTTCATTAAAAAGCAATTAAAACTGTAAAAATTGCTGGAAAAAAAATTTTTGTTGATTAAGTCGTGTAAATTGATTGGTAACTTAGTAGTTTTGTCAGTCTGAACTTGAACTTGAACTAGGACTTGCTAACATAGGCTGAACTCGAGCTTAAACTTGAATAAAAATCGATCTAGTTCCAGCCTTGCGGGGTACGATAGCACATATAGTGCAAATGGGCATTGTTTAAAAGCACTTTCGGTGTTGTTAATCACACACTGTAAAATTTCAGCACAGCATAAAATAGAGTCAGTATCACCCATTCGTAAAGTTGAAAGAATACTATTGAACCACTTCGTGGATGAATGAACGAAAATAGATGATTTGACACCCCATTTACTTCACTTTAACATTTTTGTGATGTTTTCATGAAACGAAATACCACGCAAAACTAAAAGACCTGTGGACTACTCCACCATCCGGATCAATGTTTTGAGCCTCTATCAGCTCGACTTTGAGATGAAATATCAGACAAACGCTATCACAAATTTACCTACACACCATAGGCGTAGCCAGGATTTTTGATTGGGGGGGGGCCCAAATCCTCAAAAATTCGGCTGTCTTCTCCGAAATTGAGAGTGATTTTTCAGCCGAAATCGGAAATTCGAACGATTTTTCCGCCCAAAATCAGGTGATCTCCAAAAAAAAAAAGGTCTTCACCGAAATTGAGAGAAGTTTTTCGGCCGAAACCGTTAGCTTTACTGTTACTTTACTGTTCAATTACTGTTATGTGCGCAATTACTGAAAAAAAAACTGCAACTAAACATCGTCAGGCTATGTTGTCATAACTTTTTGTCGTTAGTGGAGTTTTGATTGGGGGGGGCCTGGGCCCCCTGGGCCCCCCCTGGCTACGCCTATGCTACACACTATATACTTCAAAGTTGATGCAGAGTTATTATCGCCACAAACATCCTTCACATTGGAGCCACTAGAAATGTAATTCAAAACAAAGTTTAAATATTGCAATTCCCAACCGATGTCTCATCAAACAGAAACTACAGTGCGAACATCTCATATTAGCTTGTCACTTTGTGAAACTTACAATTTGTACAAACTTTAAAACACCAAGAAAAAATCAAAATTGTTCCGTTCTTTGCATGCTTAAACATCGTGTTAAAATTTTCCTTTTTGTAGAGACTAAGAATAAAAGTGGAACAACTACAGTGCAAAAACGCTGAACTTGAGATCCAAAAAGACAACCTCGCAATGGACTTGGAAGAGGTTTCTGAAAAGTCAGTAAAACCTTTTGGTAATAACACTTATATGTCTTCATCAGGATTATGCGATTTCAAAAATTAAACTCCTGCACTTGTGGCTGCATAAACATAACTTCAACAATAAAACCCGTACATACTGTCCCGTTTGTTTTTACTGTATCTGCTATAGGCTTGGTTGAAGTTTATAAAGAACGAATTGATTGATAGTTACGTCAAATTTTTCTTGTGCAGTCAAATGTGTTATTTGCTAAACACTTAAACGTAGAGACACACTGTACTTGAACCATAACACGTCTGATGACGTCTTTTCCAAAAATATGTTAAACAACTCTCAATATGATAGATGAGGACGAACAATGGTGGTATTCACAATAACAATGTGGCCTTTAAACCGGTATCATTTGAGAAATAAGGGCAGTGATACTTGTCGAGATAGCTGAACTTATGAGGTATGCGAAAGGAAGCTCTTAGTAGGGCATCAGCTGAATGAATGGAGTGAAATGATTGTAACTTAACCAGAGGTTCACAACAAATCGTATATTTCTCCAATATCTATAACCAGCATGATCAACATAAAACTGAATTCTCATATTTGGAGCATGTTTCAATCAAACGTAACTCAGATCCATCGCGTGTTGGGAAGAAAAACTGGAAGTATCAAAAATATTTTAACCGCTTTTGCAGTTTGCCAACATTACCTTGCTTGCTGGAGTGCAGTTGATCCAACGTTGTATTTGTACCGGGCATCATCTAGTGCATTCGCTCTGCAGTGATATCAAAAGTAATAACCAGAGCAGTACTTGACCAGCCGACCATAAAAAATGTATTGCATTGTTGGTAGTGCATCTATGCATTTTGTATGTATAAATGGTAGGGTCTTAACAAGGGACGGCAACCTACGGCCCGCTAAGGAATTTCATCCGGCCCACGACCTTTGAAACCTGGCCCGAGATCTCATACACCCATCCGCCTCATTCATTTTTAATGAGGTCCTTACGTAACTTTTGAAAATCGTTGGCCAAGCAACTACATACGACTCTAAAACTACCTAAAAATTTTGTGAAAACCTTTTTTGATCTTCAATAATTCGGCAGAAAATCGCCTGAATTTATAACGGCCCGCCGGGACCTTGCTGAGTCTGGTTGGGGCTCGCATGTAGGTGAAAAGGTTGCCGACCCCTGATCTAAACATATGGGGTCTAAAGATAATTTTAACTGTTTCATTTGACCATTCTCAAAATCGTTCTATTAACTTTTGCAAACTCTGTATTTTAGACTGGACGATGTGAAAGAAGAAAACAAGGAATTGGAAAAAGAAGTGAAAAGTTTGAGAAAGGTAAGGAAAATAACCTAACAAAGAAAAAACTGGGATCTTATTTTGGTCTTCGTCCAGTACAGAGTTGTAAGTCGGGCCGAGCTTTTCGGGTCGGGTTAGAGCCTAAAGTAGACAAAATTTTTGGGCTTGATTCGGGCCTTAGACGTACTTTTTGTCTTAGATGCACAAAAATATAATCAAAATAACTTGGCAAATTTGCTAAATTTTTCAGACCTACGTTAACTTTCTGGTTTTTTCGGTCATGATTTGGGCTTCAAATAAGTTTTCGGTTTCGGGCCTGAACTAGTCGGCCCGTTTACAACTCTGGTCCTGCATGTGCACTGTGCAGATAAGCAGAGTATTATTTCGACGTTGTAAGTACAGACAGAACCAATACCGCGGTGTTTGTTAGATTGTTGTATTTCCACTTGGCATGCAGGCGTATAGAACGAAAAGTTTGAATTGTGAAAGAATTTTGAAGATACCTGGACAAAGTTGACCACCAAAACGAGTTTGAAACAGTCTCACTAAAGTTTCACATTATGTTGCCGGTCGAAAAATTTGTCTCTACCACAATTTATATAAAAAAAGTGTCAAATGATTTAAGGATTTTGTATGGTAATATATTTGCAATTTTGCCGAACCAATAAATAAACTGGTGAATGTAATAGAGCAAAATAGTTTTTTTTGTGCCCATTATTTATACTTTTTGCATTGTTTGCACTGACCTTTTTAGGATGTTGATGACGCCACAATTGAGCGAGTGAACCTTGAAAGCAAGATCGAAAACCAGCAGGAGGCCATGGAACTAATGAAGCAAGTCCATGAGGCAGTAAGTCTTTAGGGTATCTTTAGATCCGGATTGGTTAATCGATCACTTACCGATGGAATTTGCTCTTATACAGTATGCGCCGCTTACTGTTAACAGTTTTTCCTCTGATAGTATGACTAGCCGCTTATTTTATGACCAATTTGGTTCGGTCCGGAATTTCTCCATCTAAAATCCATCGGTTAATATAACCATATTTCCGATACTATAACCAACATATTCTCCATCTCTCTAATTACAATACAGTATTTTTTCCGCAACACACTTATATTTTCCGTCAATGGAAGAGTTCGATACTTTCGCTTGAAAAACTTGTGATTTTTTGCAAAAAGATCTTGGTCAGCAGAACATTGCCGAGTTTTTTTGCAACAAAAACTAACTAACGTACGTGCGTAACATTTAGCGTTTGTGTTGCGGTGCTTTAATATGTCACTTTGATTAAACGTTATTTGAACTGTTATTTACTTTGATTCAGGCACGGTTATAGCGGCTTCAGTTTGTATGACCATTCGGATATTATGACCAAAATGGTCTGGTCCCAAGGTGGTCATATTAAGCGGCGCCAACTGTACATTGTTTTCTCTCACGTCGACCACATATTATCATACACAAAAGCCACAACTTTTTGAGCACATAGTTGATGCAGTTATCTTACGACCTTAGCACTGAACCGACTTCATCGGAACACACAATTTTCTATCAAGCCATTCTGCTAATTCGTATCGTAATGCAACAGTGTTGCTCGTTTGCGAGTTACGGAGGTCTTTCCCGACAATCATATTCAAATTTTGAGGAAAAGTGATTTTATTTAGTTTGGAAGCCTTTTCAATTGCATTTTACCTTTTTTTTAGGAAATGGAGAACCTGCGACGCCAGATTCAGCCCCACGACGCGCCACTCCTCAACGCCGAGGGACCTTCCATTCTCCCCGACCTCAACGACGCAATAGCCAACGTCAGAAAGCAGTACGAACAATTCAACGCGAAATCGCTTGAAGACCTCGACAATTTCTACAAAGACAAGGTGAGACTAAACGCCACGTCAATTAATTCATTCCTTTCGTTTTCATAACTTTTCGGAGATTTACTTAATCGATTACCCAGAGAAAATAAATCCCTATAGCCTTAGGAACTGTACCTTTATAGCGAGAATGGACAGGCAATATTTCGCAAATGGAACAAATTTCTAGGCCGAAAAACAAGCTGTGCACATTGCAGATGGAAGTAATTGCTGCTGATTTTAAACGCACTCTTTTATGCTACGTGCATACAGTCATGCACCCTCGCCATTCTGAGCAGTCGACAATGATTTATTTCAATTCAAAAACTATCAAATTTTATGGTATGTCCAAACTGCTACTAAAAGTCTAACTTCACGAAGCAGAATCGCCAGTTCGCCACTCCCTTTCGCAAATCCTGATCACTGATTTTAGATTTTTCGTTTCAGTCCTAAGCCCCCCTTGAAAAATATTGGTCAAGTTCTTGCTGGTTGAGCGAATACTGCAAAATTAGGCTGGAACTTGGAATTCACTTTGAAAAATTACGAGAGTGTATGTTCAGGTGGAGAACCTCACCCGGCAGCTTAAAAACGCTCAAGAAGAAATTCGCGATCTTCGCGGGGAAAACAATGAAAAACGGAAGAAGATTCATCAGCTTGAGATGGAGATCGAATCTCTGCGCAACAAGGTATTATACTTTCACTGATTGACAATGTCGCTGGAAGATCATGGGGTTTACAGCTAGTCAGCAATATAAGCAGCTCACTCTTTCCTTAGCAAGTGACCAAAAGGATCAAAAATCCATAGAGGCGCAAATTTCGGGCCAAAGTGTCCTACCACTGCTTACAAATCACAATGCAAAACTAGGAGTTTAGAACTAAAATTAGAACTCTAAACTAGCTCAAAATTTAGCTGTAAATCCGTCAGCTTTGGAAAGATACCGATTTAGTTCACAAGGAAAATCAAGACTTTTTAGTACCAGTATTCAATAAACAGCAGAATAATTTATAGTATTTTTGAAATCTGGGCAACAACTTGGAAGAATGGAACCAGAGACAGTTGATCAAACCTAATTCGGTAATGCCGCTACAACAAACACTTTATCGGAATCTTTCTTGATCTTCCTACGACTGCGATACAACAATACTGTAGTTGTTTTGTGACAACACGTATGAGTGAAATGTATAGTGGCAAGACAATGAAACATGTGTTTAATTCTTGATACTTTTTGCCTGCAAATTACCCTTTGTATTTGCTTTTGGATGGCACAAGTGGGGTACAGCTTAGTAGCACTTAATTTGCTTTTTCTGGTTGAGGTATTCTATGGTAATCCAAATAAAATTGAATCATGCTTCGAAGATTTTTCATAATCTTGCTCTCATTAGCATGTTGTATGATGGGTAGAGGATGTAGTTATTACTAAATCGACCTGGAAAGGCAAGGCTTTGATGCATGCCAGCACGACTGGGATGAGAGTGGTGACGTCACAATGCATGAAAACTGTTGCTTTGCAGAACGACACCCTAGAAAGGAACATCGAGCACTTAGAGGAGCGGTTGGCGCGCGAGGCGAGCGAAAACCAAGAATTGCTCAAACAACTCCACAAGGAACTAGATTCGACCAAAGAGGTGAGCATAACGCACCGCATGAATCGATGTGAAATTTCTACCAAAATAATTTGCCATTTTGATGCGATTTGCCACCAAAAATCGAGAATTTATACAGTGATAAAAGCACGCTAAAGATACAGTTCATACCTTTTAAAACAATAAGAATCTCCTACTTTTGGCTTCGCTTTTAACTTTGCTCCGAGTCATCTGAAGAAGATGCTCGAAAGCCTTTATGATAATTGCGAGTGATAAACAAAGTTCTGAACAAATTTATACTTTCATATACTTTCTTATGTCTCAAAACTTTGGGGTGGTGAGACGCAGCATTTGATAAAGTTTTCAAATAGAGCAAAGCTCGGCTTCTTTAGATAGAAGTAGATTACCAAAGTTGAAGACGTTTGAATGAATTAATTTTTCTTTGGAAGTTTTCCGAAAGTACAAACTTTAATTGATTTTTTGCAGGACCTAGGTAAGTATTTGAAGGATTACCAGAACTTGAACTCACTGAAGTTGAGTTTGGAGCAAGAAATCGCCATCTACCACAAGCTGCTAAGCGGTGAGGAGACGAGGTACGTTGGAACGCATGCTCTTGTGTATGAACTATTTGTTGCAGATTGCCTTAAAGGTGGGATGATGGTGCAAGAGCTCACGATTGAGAGTGTGGGCCTTGCTAATTTTGTTTTTTCGATAAAAAAAAAAAAGACGTAAAGTTGTCTCAACATCCCAAAATGTGCAAGACTGTAAAAGCTAGGTCAAAACTTTTAACGCGATTCATTTACAAACAGGATTGCTGAAATCGACACTCAGGTGGTTGTGACGAAGGTGAAGACTCGATCACGATCATCCTCTCGATCTTCATCAAAGTCTCGCTCTCGATCCCGTTCCGCGTCGCCGGAAAAGAAGACGGAAGAAATCGTGGCAGAAATGTTGGAACAGCGGAATGAGGAGCGACGAGGAAGCTCCAGCAGCTCCTCGTCCGACTCCGACTAACCCTAGCCAGCTTAAATTCAAGTTAAAGGCTACTTTACGGCTCTGCTTATCGGGTTGCCGGATAATTTTGCCGTTTACCGATCGAACCGACCTATTATAATTGATTTCTGAAACCTATAGTTGTACATATCAAATGACTTTTTCGGTTGGACTGCAAAAACGTATCCGCCGTGTGAGTAGGTGTAAATAATATAAAAGTTTTTTTTTTATAAATTTTGGGTTCGATTCTCGGTCGGTAGCTAGTAAAATACGACCGGTAATATTGGACGAGTGTAAATACAGGAGCACTTACATAAAAAGGGATTGTTTTAAAACGTTCGAATACAAAGCTTGCTTTGCCTACTATGCACTCATGTTCGCGCTTAAAAAACCCTCTGCTGCACTGTACATAAAATGTCTTGCATTATCTTTTTGTAACTGGTTGGGTAGTTCTTGTATCTCAGTAGAAGCGACTCGTATAACTGAAGTATATTAGTTTTCAATAAAAAGTGTAAATTGATATTGCTATGCGTTTTAAATCACCAGCTTCAACTGCAAACTTTAAATTTCGTACATTGGTCACCAACTCCGTCGAAACTACAATTACAATTCAAATGATTAAAAAATCAAATCTTTTATTGTAGGCTACTCGCCGTATCACGCTGAAGCGGGTAAGGAGCTGGCGAGGCCCATCTCCATGCCATTGCGTCCAAGCAACGCAGCTCCTGGCGATGAAATTTCATTTTGACCGGCCCGAGACTTGAATCACAAAATTATTGCTCCAAAGACAAACGCGTCATCACTCGACCTATTAAAGTTTTCGTACTTTTTCCCGAGATTAAATTTCTCTAAAACCATTGACAACTTTAGAACCGCGAAAGATTTGAAAGCGTGAGATTCAGTGGCAGTACTGTATGCACAGTAATTTGTTTCATAATGTAAACGTTCCAGCAAGTGGGTGGCAAGACGCTTGCTCCTGAAAATACACGGTCGTTGACAACCAATCTACACGTAGCCTTTACTGCGCATTTACTAGGTCATAAATAGCAAATGGTGAAGTTTTATTCAAATTCTTTTCCAGTTCTTCTACATGCTAAGGAATAGCATTGCACAGCACAAGAAAAGCAACCTACTCTGTCTGTCCAATCGTAGACGTTTGTTTCGACCAGCAGCAAGTAGGAAGCATTATAAGTTTGTCCGCGTTGTGGCGCTCAAGCTCTGAAAGCGAAACCTAATGACGTTCGCAACTACTCATAAACTACTGTGTCCCTAAAGTCTATAGACTGCAGTTTTTCAGTTTGGCTTGGCGCATTGCCGAAAAATGCTGCTAAGGCTCTTTTAATACAAGCTGAGTTAGAAACTATTGAAAAACAATGATAACTTGACGTTCATCGTGGTCAAACTTCTGGGATGTCGGGAGAACTTTCACCGGCAGTTTGCAATAACAACCAATCCCTGCAGCCGCAAGCTGCTTGAGCAAGTTAGATTACGAAGCAGGAACTCTCTTTCATTATACTCGCTGAATTGCGCCGAAGCGTGTAATGAGTTTTCGGGGCCCATCTTCGCGTCATTGCACCCGGTAAACACAGCTCCTTTAGAAGAAATGTTGCAGCGGTGGCGAGCCGTTGGCAACACTGTGTTCGATTTGACCTGCCCGAGATTAGAACCTCAGACTTCCGGCTCCAAAGACGAACCCAATACCGATCAACTGATTGGCTGGTCTGGTTATTGTAAATTCAAAATTTTATTCAAAAATAAATTATTCCTAAAGTGAAATAGGCAGAACTAATTTAATTGTTCACAGAGACATCACGTCTTGTAATCCTGCTTTAATTGACAACACCTTAATGCTGTCTCCACGTCTAAATGGGTAATCATTTCAACCCCTAGTGACGTAGGTGAGGCGGAGCCCCCGTGTTTTGGATTCACAAATGTTTTGGATTTGCTAGATAGTGACGTCAATGAAGCAAGAATAATATGTTATTGATACGTATGCGCCAGACTCTCTACACCCTGCATCTCTCCAACCTCACCAATTCAGAGAAGCTATTTTTTTCAAACACAAAAAACATAAACATTGTGAAATATTCTAGTCAATACAGTTTTACGATTATACCGTCATAATATGCCGGATAAATAGGTTAGAAAATTGAGCTATAAAATCAATATCTTCTGTTGAAAAGAATATCACTGTCATATTTTGTTAGTGTGTCTGTCATATTTTGTTCATACCGATCAGAGGTCGAGTGGATAGAGCGTCTGCTACTGAAGCGGTAGACTTGGGTTCGATTCTCGGTCGGGTCAAACCAAGGACTATAAAATTTGGTATTCACAGCTTCCCTGCTTGACGTTCAGCAATTAAAGGGACAGTGTGAAACCTCCATCGCGTGTGGTAGACAAGTGGGCAAGTGGCAGCTTGACTCGAAGACCGAAAGGTTCCTTCGCTGTCTCCTGGCCAAGGCAATCTGGTGAAAAAATGTAATTACAATTTGTTAATGCTTTCACGCCTTCTTGGGTGAAGACTTTTCAACCCAGTGCCAAAGTACGGTAGTTCGAGGGATGGTCTCCCATGGGATGCTGATGAGAAAGGTCTCACATGGGGTATTTCACGTTAAATCACGCTGTTGTTACAATGAGATTAACTTTTCATGAAGCAATAAGTTTTTTTTTACTTCATGAAGATGAACAGCCGCTGATGCAACAAGAAAATGTTTATGAAATCACGTAACTGCTCTGTATGTTTAACTTATTAGACTTATCTCACTGCGTTGTGGTGGTTTTCGCAATTCACAACTAATATTTGTTGTATTATATTGAAAAAACAAAAAAATATAGAAACAACAATAATTTTGTATAGAAATGGAATTTTTTTTGAGTAAAAAATAAAACAAGCTAATGCTGTTGAGGCGGAAATACGCGAATTGCAGTTAAAATTGTCATAAACAACATGAATATGTGTAAATGTGGTCAAAAAAGGAATAATCTTCGAGATTAAAATGTGATTCATTAAGAACTAATATAGTAAACAATAATAATTGAAAACAATGCAAAACATAACGTGATATAATTTTTGAAGTCGCATAAACCCGATCGGTTAAAGACATATTTTAATTATTTCTAAAATAGTTTAATTTGATATTAATAAATATTCATGAATCTAACTCTGGCGTGCATCCATTTCCATGCTCTAGGGTGGAGTACGCAGCAGAAATGAAACCTAAATTGGAAATTATACTCAAGAGTTAAGTATTCTATTTAGCTCTTTCAATTTACTAACGTAAGAAAAGTTTGCAATTCTCAGAGCTCGGCAGTTTTTTGCAAATTCTTAGCATGCCTGGCATTTTCTTCTGTTGTTTTGCGATAAGAAACAAAGTGATGCAAAAGCGAAGTTAAAAGTTAAATGATGAAAACTGAAAGTCTGTCACGCGATATCTGTTATTTCAAAAATAAGAAACAAATTTCAAAATATATGAATGAGCGTGCATAATGTTACTACAAACTTAAAAACCGAAATCGTGAATATAACTCAAATTGATGCTTAGAATATTGTAAAAGGTTAATATAAAATAATGCAAAAGTATTTTGCCGTCGTTCAGAGAACAAAAAATTTGGGTTATTGATTTTGGTAGAAGCGATATAGGATATTCTACAATATCGTGTTTCAACGCAAAGCTCAAACCACCAAAAGCCAAAATAAATAAATAAATGGCTTGCGGCATTTGTTGGTTTATGTAGTTTTGAAGCTAAAATCTGTAATTTACTTACATAACATTAAAATTAAATCATCATAAAAAACGTCGCAGCGGAGACCAGTCGTTGGCAACACTGCGCCCGATTGACCTGGCGAAGAATTGAACCAAGTCCTCGCGTTCTAAAGGCAAGCTCCGAACCGCTTGACCAAACGGGCACAGTTTCAAAAATATTTTGCACCGAATGAGTTGCTGAAACGTACCGTATGTTGTTGTTCTTTTGGTGGCTTTTGCTGTGGTTGCCTCTCCTATGACAGCAATTAACATTCCCGCTACGCAATTTAAAAATCTCAGCAAAACATGCAAAGAAAAACACAAAACGCTTGGCGCAAATATTTCTTAATTTCGTAGAGAACAGAAAAAATATGTCCGAAATTGTAGGGAAGGATTTTCTTCCCTTTAATTATCCATGTCTTCAAATTTGCTAGAAATTTTTTCCGCTTAATCTTACTATCTATGTAGTGCAAAATTGTATTTAAAACTTTGCATTATAGCAAAAAAGAATTTATTTGTCTTATAATATTTATAAAGCCATTATTGCTCATAGGCGCTTTTTATTGGAATACAATAATTGGTAAACAGTAGTTCTTAACTCTAATCCCAAATGGCAAAGCAATATGTCCACAATAAGACCCACACCATTTATTAAGGGGCTTGGACCAAAAGATTGAAATTTTTTGCTTGTAAACTGTGTCAATTATTGGGCAGTATGAGTGGCAAATTGGTGCAACTTAAGCGTATCACAGACGGGGGACAAGGGGTGGACACCCCCGACGCCAGAGACCTTGGAGGTATGAGAACGAAGTCCGCGTCCCAGGTGATTTTGTGATTTTCCAGAAAAAAATAGCCATTATAACGCCGTTCGGACAAAATTTCGCATCTTTAAGAGCCGTTTAAAAGAACTAAAACGGTACGGTTCGGAAGCCATTTGAAAGAAGTGAGGTGCTCAGACCCTTCAAGTCCCCACTTATTCACAGGTCAATTCCAAAAATTGTGTAAACGCTCGCAATTTTGGTTAAATTTTCTAAGTGACTTGGCTGAGGCGGCTGGAACTCTTTAGCCCTCTTGGTGGCGCCACTGTCCACAATCACAAATATGGAATTTTTAACTGTTGAAACAACGCTCGTATACCGAAGATTTTGCGATTGTTTCGCAATAATTAAGCTGATAAAAGTAAAGTGCTCTCATCGGGAGGCCGTGGAACTTGTAATAAAAATATTTTCGAACGCAAAAGGACACTTATATGTTTCATTATTGTTAGTTAAAAAAAAATCTTGTAATACTAACGGTAAGGACTCCAATAAAGTGATTGCATCTATACTGCGCAACGTGAAATCAACAACTAAATAGAAATTTTACAAGATGTTTGCATTCAAAATTGAAGAACACGCTTATCTCACGCTACTACGTGATAATAAGCATTATTATAAAGTAGATTGTTCTATCATTGCGAATTAAAAAAAATATGACTAAGAATTTTGTTCGAACAACAAATTTTCCTACTCAGAACCACCAACATTTTCCGGTCTTAGATGATGAAGTCGGCAAATTTTGACGTTATTTAGCAAATGATGACCTACTGTAGCTGATTACGAATTACATTGTTTGCTTGTGACATAATGTGCTTGTAACAATTTCCTTGTTTTTTTTTGTCTAGATATTTTTACAAGATCTTTGCAACAACTATGCAACGCGTTATACAGTACGATCATTGTGACGTGTGGTTTTGGTTAATTATAAGCATCACGTAACAGAGCCACATAAATCTTTTTAATAAATAAGGAAAAAATAAATCTTCTAAATTGACCAAAACCTTCACTAAAATAAAAAAAAGTGGGCTTGGAACTTTAGACAAAAACTTTTTTAAGTAAATGCATCAGACTTACGATACCGGTACGCAAATCTTGCAAGGATAAGCATCTTAAACACTTTAAAGAGGATGAAACATCCAGCTAGGATTACGTACAAAAGCTAAAAAGCTCTTAAACGTATCTTCACCAAATTTTAGCTTTCTTCGACCCTTCGTTTTCGAGATAACTCATTTTATTTTGGAGTTAGAGAGAAACCTCTAATGTTGCTAGTAAAACTTCTCCCAAGTTCATTGTATAAAGTAACTTTCACAACGATTTGGAAAGAACATGATTGCAAGGCTTCACCAATGGGCCTCAGGGTCAGTGTTGCAAAATAAGTGCTAGGAAAGTTAAGTAAGAGTCCAAAGCATGGAAAATTACCTTTTTACTGGAAATACTGTAGGCCGGGAGATCTCTTTAATTTCGAAATACAATATCTCAAAAACGATAGATAGTAGAAAGTTGAAATTTGGTGAAGATGTGTTTTAGAGGTTTCATTATCTTTCAGTCATACCCTAGCTCCGTCGGTAGAGAGTACCTGCCTTGTAAATGATCGAAAAGTTGCTGAATCCCGGTTTGATTCCCGTACTGGCACGGTATCATTGTGTCTTTGGGAACGACGCTTAGCGATTGTTTTCCACTGTTGAGAACAAGCACCAGCAGTCTTTCCGATGCGGCTCGCCTTGACGAAAGTTAGCAAACAGTACCCAAAAAATGGAGCTCTGCGTTGATAAGGATCAACAGACGTAAAGTGCCTGCGTCATACGCATGAATGAACAAAAGGTCGCTTAAATTTCCGATTTGCTAATTTTGTTTGTTAGTGAGTTGACGATACTCCAGGGTTTTCATGCAAAAAAAAAAAGTAAAACGTCACAAACGTTTTTGTGCATTATTTGGCGCAGGTACATTATCAGCCTTTGTATGTACTATCGTAAAGAATCCAAGTTGTGGAGCATTAAGTTCCGCCCGACACCATTGTCTTTCTCAATGATGTAATGACATTGACATATGATACACAAACTGTTCTTATATGGTAATGTTTAACTGAGCATTATGTCATTTCAAAAATCTTAAAAATAACCTAATTGCATTTTTATGTCATATGAAATAGATTTGAATGTAATTACGCGAATGAACCCTTGCAAAGTGAGACTAAACTTCCGTTAATTTTCCAATCATTTTGCCAAGCGTTGTTACCAATTTTTTTTTCGTTGTGACGCGCAGATGGCGGAAAAAAACAAAGCAACTTGCGCCATAGTAATGCGTTTACGTCGTTTAAAGGAGTTAGAATATTGCGTCTTAGGTACTGTAATAATTCTAAGCAGGGCCTCAGAGAGAAAATTTTCCAGGGGGTACGAAGGTCGATACCGGGCCCCCAAATCTTATTGGGCCCCCCAAGCCTTATCCGGGGCCCATACCGTTAAATCATTTTTTGTCGGATGGGTTTAAATCTTTATTTGAAAGTGAGAGGATAACGATATTCGCATACAGTTAGGACCTATAAAAAACACAACTAGACATAAAATTGGTTTAAATCCGGCTAGGGGGTTTGGGGAAGCGCTGTGAGCTCCCCCAGCGGAGTCCGGGGCGGAGCCCCGGAAGCTTTAGCCTTTTTTTATGTTTCTCGAGGGTAAAATACAGCATTTGATCAACATCCCAGCACCAAACTTGCTTAAACAGACAAGCAGAAAACGTGATATGCATGAAAGAAAGTATGTAAAATGGGGGATGATGACATTGACACAATATTATAAAATATAATGACTCTAATACTGCAAATCCAAATATTTTACTGATAAAAGTTTTAAGAAGTCCTCTGCAATCATAGACGTCGCAAACCCAAATACCCATTAAACTCATACAGATAGAGGAGTTACTTAATGATAGTAGTATAGTATGTCAACTTTGACTCCGCTCTCTGAGGTTGAAATGCTTTTGGATCTCTGGAAATGTGGGCCCTCGTACATTGTTATGCTGTAGAATTAGGGCTCTCAAGTCAGAGAAATGTAACAAATCGTTAATTTCAGTGCAAGTGTATGGCTTTTGATACATTTTCCTCTTTTTTTTAATCAAATTGGCCACTATTGGATACCCCAAAGGCTGTGTAGCAAAAATAGCAACCAATTACCAGTACTGAAGAGGCTGACTGATATTTTTGCTGCATAGGCAAGTTTGATTACGGTGTTATGGTGCGATACCAAAACTTAACGCGGAAATCTGAAGTTCTGAACTCTTCCGGGCCCCTTGAACCCGGGCCCGGGTACGATGTACCCCCTGAACCCCCTCTCACAGGCCCTGATTCTAAGTTTTGCGATAGTGCAAAAATTTAAAGGCCAACTGAAGCGGCTGTCACACAAAAATCATGTATCACAGCTGCTAAAGTGACGTCACTCAGCAATTGTTACATCAAAACACTTCAATAGTACTGATGGGAACATAAAATTTTGTCATTTTCGAATTTAAAAAAAATTGCTTTTTTCAAATTTACTTGTTTTGCTGGAGTGTTTTGTTTGCTACAAATTTAATGCAAAAATAATTAAAAACAATATAAATCATTGAGCAATTTTCTTTGATCTCTCATATAGGGCTATGTAATTTACACGTGTTAGGTCATTATTGATGAACAATGGATGGGCTGAACCAATTACAGTATGACGGACAAAGCCCTTCAAATGTTAAATCAAGTAGCTTAGTATAGGCTATTAACGCGAAAAATGACAATTAAAACTGCATAATAAATGCAACAAGTGTTAAGTTACGGATTTATGCTGTAAATCCGAATGGAGGCATTTAAACAAAGGACCATCGTGATATCACACGAGCAATCAATAAAATGTCCTGGCGGTAGTGATCTTTATAAGTTTATCCATTTACCTAAATGCTTAAAACATTTAGTTTACATTGCGAGGAAACCACAACAGTAACTGTTCTTCTTATAGATTAAGCTTTTTGTTTGTTTTTTTGTTGGAAAGTCTGTAATTATTGTTTATTGCAGATTTATTTGCAATTCGAAACAATTTCAAAAAACTACAAAATCACTTTCAAATTGAAATTCCCCTTATAGATGAATAAATCAGTTCCGTTTTGGAGTTTATTTTCATCGAAAGCTTGAATATTTGGCAAAATCAAAAAACCAAACTCTTTCCGATTCCCATAAAATTCTCGTATTTGTGCGAGCCAATTCTGCTCGGAACGTCACTATTTATTGTGACGATGCAGATTGCAAGATCTTTGGATATCATAAAACTATTAACTGAAGTAACCAACATTTAGAATACATCAAATGGAATGAACTTTAAGTTTTCCGATTTATTTTTCATCTTCCTCTGCAGCATTATAAAATTTCCGCCTTCACTACGCAAACATAATGATAGTAGCAATGATGACATAATAATGATGATCACTAGGCCCTGGAAAGAATTTGTTTTCCAGCTCAATATAACATAAGTGCCATGATAAAACAAGGCAAAAATCTTACAACATTTCAATTTATTCAAACTTTACATGGCTATTGTAGTTTTTGACCGAAAGTTGAACCTTAATCGCGACAAAAAGGCCTCTTATCATTACGGTCATAAAAGCACAAAACAGGCGTTGTTTTCCTTTATGCAAACTATCATTTCTACATTGCAATAGTTTTCACGGTAACAGTATGGAAAAATAGCTTAATTAAATTTTTTCGAGTGTTAAACCGTTAAAACTAAAGGTTAACGAGAACAAACAATGAAAAACGCCAATTGTGACATCATAAAAAAATCCAATTTTGTCATTCATATAAACTGAGCAATTAACTTAAGGTCAAAGCTCAATAAAACTTGATTTCGCGGCCAAAGCTCCATAACAACTGAAAGAACTGAGAGTGGTTTTGAACAAAAACAAATTTAGTGCTGCAAATGAGCAAAAAGTTTCTTCCTTCAAACTGGTATTTGTTGCATGGTCCAACGTAACAATAGCTAACTGATATCAATAATGGAACAAATGTACTGATGCGGTGTAAAATTCATCAAGAATAGATGGGAACAGCCACGGCAGTGCCACAAAAAATTTTTTTACAAGCGCAGACGATGAAAACTCGATTGAAGATGGAGTGATTATTTCGTCTTACACTGACCCAGATGACCCAAGTGGTAAATAAAGATGAATGTAATTGCAACTTTAAATGCCGTATAGAAATCAAAGAGTACATTTTGCAACCAGGAATCAAGAATGTCGCTAGAGGTGGGCAGTACCGAGTACAAAAGTATCGCTGTACTATACTGCGGTACTTTTTTTAGTACCGATACCGGTACCCACGGTACTTTTTCAAAAATGATACCGAAGTATTGGTACCGCGGTACTTTTTCAAAAAAGATTTGGTATTTTCAGTTTTTTGTTATCACTAATGGATTGAAAATCAAAGTGTCTCTTTCTCTTTGAAGTGGAGCTAATAAGTTTTTATCTCCGAAATATACCTTAGCGGCTCGTGCAATGGTAACATCTTTGCATTTGCACTTTCGTATTTTTTATGATGACGATCATGATGACATCATCAAAAAGTATTTGGTATTTTCAGTTTTTTGTTATCACTTATCGATTGAAAATCAAACCATCTCTTTCTCTTTGGAGTGGAGCTACTAAATTTTTAACTCCGATATATACCTTTGCGGTTCGTGTAATTGCAACATCTCTGCATCTGCAGTTTCGTGTTTTGTATTATAACGGTCATGATGACATCATCGAAGACGAAAATGATCATGCTCCTTTGTGTATAGAGAAATGCAGCACTCGATCAAAGCCAAAGTATAGTTAACTTGTCATAAGAGAAGTTGGAAGCGCAATATGCTTCTGATGAGAGCAGTGATATGAACAAAAGTAAACATTCGGATGAACTTTTTGATTTTTATACAAAACAAGCAATAACACTTGCCAAGGCAGTGCCACAAAAATTTTTGAAAGTTTCGTCGATATATAGCCTCAACGGCCAAATAGTTCATCTATACTGTCTAACTTTCAAAATGATGCGCTGAAAAATCTCTTTATTTGATACAAATATAAAACTGCACTGCCTTGAAGTGCAGCAGTCGAACGAGTGTTCTCTGTAGGGAAAGACATTATAACCCTAATTTACACAGGAAATCTGACCCAGGGTAATTTACTTGGGGGATACAAAGATGCTCCCTCTAAAAGTTACCGAAACACCAAATTTCGTATGCGGGTGGTGTTTACCAATATTTTTTAGAAAAACTGGTTTTGAGTTCATGACGTCATGATAATGACGTCACGGTCATATTTTGAAAAATGACGTCATTTCTGCGATAACATTACAAGCGATTCAAATTTTAGAGATAGGTGTGTTTTCGATACTGTATTACGAAATGCCTAAGTCAAGTTGGTTATATCGCAAAAACGTCTTATGCCGTTATTCAAGTTAAACATTGGCCAAAAACTGCTCAGATTTTGGAAAGAGACTTCGGAAAACCTCAAAATTGGAAAACTTTGCGTTTAACAACTTGAAATTTTAGTAGTTATTTCTGTTGAAACTTGACTCAAAGTCAAGTTGATTCGAAAAAATCTTTTTGCTAAAGGAATTTATCACAAAAAAACGAAAGGGGGGGGGGGCAAGAATGCCCCGGGGTAAAAAAGGTTTAAAACCCAAAAGATTTGGGCTAAGTGACGAATTGACGATCATTCTAATTTTTTCAAAGTAAATGGTTGCGCACATAATCTTGATATGTTCTGGTTTTTTTTCTAAAAATCACAATTTTTTTAAAACAAACTTTCTTCAAAGATTCTAAGACAATTAAGTTGAATTATCAAAAACTATCTGAATATTGGCCTAGTCACTGTTTTAGGATATAAATTTGCAACCCAGGATTGCATTCATGTTTTATCAATATCCATTATAGCTTGACAGGAGATTTCCATCTGATATTAAATTCGATCGCCTACGAAGTATTGGGTATTGAACCCGACTCTAAAACTACACTTTTACACTGATCTGTGATCATGCAGGTGTATTTGTCTTCTTATTTCTGATAGTTTTTACTCCTAAAAGTGAAAAAAGAAAAGCAAAAGAAAGTGTTTATGAGCATCCTACACCTGGTCATGTTTTGGGTTTTATCTGTAAAGCATCAAAATCCTTCACCTAGAGTTTACACATGATCAGGGCAAAAAAAAACAAAAACGCAGTCAACTGTAATTGTGGTCTCGGACGAAAAAGACAAAATTACTCAAAAGTAATCCTAAAAAATACGCCTGACAAAAGCGTCAAAAGAGACAAACAATGAGTATTATTTGTAACTGGAAAACGTCCAAAATAAGATCAAATTATTTTTTTTCCTTGAAAAATGGCCTTCAATTGTTACAGAAAACAATAATTATGTTAAAAAATACACAATCAAACAACGCTTATCTGTGACGAAACAACCATAGATAAAATGTTTAGATGAGCGAAGCTAATTTACCTGGAATTTCACAACCGTATTCGACTTATTTATTACCACATGTTTAAACAGGGTATTTTCATAACAGATATGAGCAGCCCAGGCACTAGACGCCCTTATAAAAGCATCTAAATATAACAACAGCAACTGCACACGTTCTAGGTTGGGCCAACTTTAAATAGTACCACTTCTGTTAAAAACCAAAATACCAGGAGAAATAGCAATTATTTTTAAAACAATTAAACAACTATTAGGTCATAAGATTTAATGTCACATTATTGTTTATGATGAACCAAAGCTTTTCTTAATTGTTAGTATTGCGTCATTTTAAGGCAAAATTTGCAACAACCTCTCACAACGTTCTTGCTATTAAATTAGCGGAGACATCTTAAGTTTGAGGCTCAAGTATTTCTATTGAAAGTAAAAACGAAGACAGTTCCGACTTTAAAGTGTCCGATTAAGTACACAATTAATTTTGTGATTAACTTGTCACCAGGCTAAATTAAAAATTTTAGTCGGCAGGGAGATGCACAGTCGCGGCATACTGACTGAACCACTGAGGCCACATATTTTCACACACGTTTTAAACGACCGTGATTTTTACTGTAAGCCTAACCACAATGAGCTTGGCTACAAGGCTACAAGGTCACATACGAGTACGTAACTCACCATCTGCAATCCGTATTATAGGATTACAATATTTCCATTACCAGTAGGTAACTGCTTCAATCTATGACAAAAAAAAAAAAACAAACTGCAATTATACTAAATCTGAAAGTTAATATACGTCTTCTGTTGTACCATTAGGCTAAAAACAGAGGCTACTGGCATAATATGACTAGCTGACAACTGCAATTGACTAGTCAAGCGCGATAGGCCAATCAAAGACATTGCCAGCCTGTAGCTTACTCGCCTACTGCCGACACTTGTCTTCAACAAACAGCTTTACAGGCCCACACAGCTCCCAGATCATCTATACCATTCCAAATCACTTACCAACGCCTCTCTCAAGATCTAGGCTTCCCTTATTTCCACCTATTTGGTATTTACTGTTAGCTACAGGCTACAAGAAAAGCTAACAGACACTTCATGAGTTTCATTGCTTAATTTGACGCGCGGTAAATTTGAAGTGCAAAAGCCCTCCAAAGCTGCCAGAAAGATTTTGCCAACTGCTTAACAAATCAAAAAAAACTTGCTAAAAAAAGAACAAAAAAGCTATTGAAATGGTTTGCTTAAAATAAAGAGATAACAAAAAGAGTCTTCAAAAAGTTTTGCTTACGATATTATTAGAATTTAGCCCCAAATTGATGAAAATATGTGCATATTTACCCAAAGGCTCGGTTTTTGGCAAAAGGTCAAAAAGTAGCCAAAAGAGTAATTGTTCAATAATCGTAAGTTAGAAAATTTGGTAGTAAACTAACTATTTTTTTAGCCATTAAGTTTTTTATTGAACAAATTTCAAAGTAAAAGCACAACGCAAAACAAAAACAAGGAGAGTACTCTCAACGCAAAACAAAAACAAGGAGAGTACTCTCAAACTTGCGTCACAAAAATACTATTGCAGAATATAGTTGACGACGTATTGCCCATCTAGTCACACTGACTGGTCTTACTAGACGTGGCCGCACATACTAGACTTTACAGTGCATGAAGAGTTGATTTTCACACAAGCGCGCTGTACAGTGATCACAGGCTAGAAATTACATAAGCATGTTTATAGTAACCTCTTATAGATCACCGAAATTTTATCAATCGGCTTTATCGAAAATGGTAAACCTGAGATCGTGATTTTCCCTCGTGTCTCTCTTTGCGACTCGAAGCAATTTTGTTTAGTTGTTTGCATAAAGCGAAAATCAATTTAGCTACACTTAAAAGCAGATAATTAAGAAAAATGGGGCACTATAACTTTAGTTAAAATATAGTTATTACCAGTACTGCCTTTTAAATTGCAACTAAAATAGCAACTAAAATAGCAGAGTGGCTAGTTTTGAGGTGGTAGCATTCATTGAAGAGCAAATTTCGTGAATCAAAAATAATGAAAATGGTTTCAGTATTTGCACCTTGTGTTTTTTTAAAAGGGCCATATACAATTGTGCATACTATATTTTAGATGTACTGTACTTTATTCAAATCAAAAAGAAGCAAGAGTAGTTGTTAAATGACATTATTTTGTCGGATAAAATAATTACGCATTATTATAACACAAAACAAGTCACTTGCAAAAATAAAACTTTAAAACCCTACAGTCCGTTTCACCCATAATCGCGATTATCACGAGGGGTGTCTGCTTATTTAAATGGAATCAAGCGACGTGTAGGGCGTTATAATTTTCGCTAGTATTTTTTTGTAGGTTATTGTTTACAATTATCGTGGTTGCAGTATATAGCGACTAAATAAATTTGTCCTGTCCTGCAATTGAAACCATGTTGAAGCTCATTTTCATTTTGATCCATGCAACTTTAGCTATGCCAATATCTTTGGTTTTACGGTTATACGAAACTAGCACTCCTCAGACGGTCTTTGAATCAGTTCCCGCTCATCATCCAAATGAAACACCACACCCTTCATTTTCAACATGATCGAAAAGGCAAGAACGCAAGTCATTATTTTTAAGCTGAACCGCCCAAAATTTTAATAAATTTTCACTTATGATGACACTTCTTTGGTTTAATTAAACCGTTTTAATAATTATTCTGCAAATGCGGTGTACCTCAAATTAAATTTGCATGTTACTCATTCATTAAATACTTCCTTATGTCATGTAATTACTTTATTTTGCCAAGTGTCGAACAGATGTGGCTATTACAGATTGCCAACATATCCTATAATTGAAGATTCCTAGCGCAAGTACGTATCATCTTCATTTAATTTGCTCCCCTAATAAAATTAATAACAAACAAGATTTTGCACAAAATTACCACATTCAGGCAGTCACAGCAGGGCTGATTGCATGGTGATCGGAATGTCAAAAATGCCGGTTACTACCTGACCACCCTTTAATTACTACCTTTTTTAATGCCTCTTCGCCAATTTTAAAAAGGTAGTGACTATTTCACCGAAAATTTTCAAGTTAAAGAGAATAAAACGAAAATGAGAAATATCCGCGCTTTTTTCATTTGCTTTTTTAGGGCTAAGATTAGGATTTACGTTAGGGCTTTGGTTTGAGTTCGATTTGGGGATAGTTCAGGAGTAAGCATTTGAGGTTGGGTTAGATTTGAGTCGGAATTAATAAAAAAGTAGATGAAAATTTCCGGAGAAATAAAGCCTTCTTTTTGAAAAACCTTTTTTAGTTCGTTTCAAAATGTAGGGAAACAAAATAAACGTATTAAGTTAACAAATAAAGTTGACACATACTTGCAGCAAACCACATCATTTTCGTATTGGTTTTTTTGAATCATAAATGCAAAAAGGTGCTTCAAAAGTTGACAAATGCAGAGTGTTCTTCTGCAATACAATTTCCGTTCAGTGACAAATGAATGGAAAAACGCGTTCATTAATAAAACCAATCGAGTCAAGAGGCATTGCAGCAATTTACCGGTAAAATATGGATAATGACAGCTTTTTACGACTTTGATTGATCGCCATATCGAGAATTCATTTCCGTTTTTTTATTTACGCTTATCCGCACTCAAGAAAACTTGAAGCTTTTATGATAAACAGCTAAGAAATGGACTTTGTTTTGTTGCAGCTCAACCGCCGTAATGAACCGTTTAAATACATGAATAACGTAGGTTTAAAATAGGTCTAGAACTAAGGTTTTAATAACATGGTATAATTAAGGCTAACCACTTCCATTTAAACTGTTGATAATAGTTCTTTAAAATTCAATTTAAGATATTAATGGGGACAATTTCAAATACAGATTCGATAAACTTTGAGTGCACATAACAAAATATTTCAAATGCTCTTTAAAAAAGCAATAAAGAACTAAATGAGGAGGTTTCAAAAATAGATTTTAAAAGCAGACACTTCACCAACGCCACTTAGTTGATGTATCAACATTCCACTGAAACTCGCTCTCGGTGGTTAATTGTGTTTGCACCACTCTACTGATAAAGTTATAGAATATTCAGTTTCTTGATTACCAAAGCATTCAAGTTTGAAAAAATAAAAGCCAATCAGTTTGTTTTATCCATAAATTGGCCGGACCGAATTTACATTTTGCGGGGCCTTGGTATTCCAACAGTCAAAAACTTTGCTGTGTTGCTGCCTGCAGCTGGCTGATTTATCCAAAATGCGCTCAAGCTTGATTCTTGGCGGTTTTCTATTAAATAAACGATAAAAAAATCTGCGGAAAAAATGACGAGACAGTTTAACTAAAAGCAAGAAAAAAGGACGCAATAAGATTCTACAGAGCTAAACAAAACGGTACCATCAATGCATATGAAACTACGGAGTTAAATAAGTTAAATAAATACCATTCTCCAAAATAATCGGATATTAATATATGCTTATCATACAACGTCACAACAAATACAGTGCGGTAATTAAGCATGCAACGCCCAACACTACTCCGCGCGCTCCCACGATTCGCCGCGGCAACCAAAGTTGCCCAAAACGCTTCGCCGAAGCGCACAAAATACTCCGGGCGTCCCATTCTCAATTACTAGATGTTTAAACCAATCACAGTTGCAGTAAATTAAAAAGTCAAGGTTTAGGACCACAAAAAATATGAAAACAAAAGCTCACCGACTGTCTTGCAGCACACAGATCAAACAGCAGATTTAAGTAATTCCTAATATACAGTTGTAACTCTAAAATGCACATGAACTCATTACTCTTGTTTCCATGCCTCGCCTGCTTCCCGTGCGACCCGCACAAACGAGCAAAATGTCAGCGCCAGGGCCCAGAGTGCGAAGACACGTCGCCCGTCCGTAAAAGCCACCCAGAAGTAGCAGAACCCGCTTAGAAGCAAGGCAATGTCTCACCCGAAGGGCAACTCAGAAGTGTGGACTCGCTCCAGAAAACTCGCATCCCGGGAATACCGAACAGCAGCCAGACGTCTCCGTCGCCGCCCGACATCCCCGAGACACAAATTACTAAGTAGCGGCACAGACTCCCAGACTCAGACCCTTCCATTAAACTCAAATCTTAACAGTAATCTCAATAATCTCAACAGTAAATCAAAAATCTTAACAATTCGGAACAGTAACTTAATCTTAAACATTAACTCCAACAGTTAGTTAAACTTGTCAGAAGAACTTCATAGGTATGACCACGCTCAAAATCAAAATCTCGAAACTTTACAGAAAATTGCAACGTCCTTGCTCTGCCGAATCAAAATGCATGTTATTATTACTATTATTATTGTGAATAGTGGCGCTTTATAACAGCGGTGGTTTATCAGCACCATAACAAAATTAACTAAAAAACACAAATAGATATATGAAATGCTGTGGATTTTAATGTGATAAAAAAAAAAACTAAATTATAACAGAAAAGACCGCGTGATTGTGGAAACAGGCGTTTTGCGATTTCTGCAAATTACATCTGCAACTAATTACGTGAACTAAAAATCTCAATAATAACAAAAAGCGAGTAATCGAGAAAAGGCAAGTACACAAAAACAATTAATCGAAAGGTTACTGGTTCGAATCCATATAAAGGTGTTTTGTAGTAACACCTTGGTATTTTGAAAATTATCGCAAAATCTTCCTGCCAAATATAGGAGAAGAGACAACAACAAAAATAAATTACCATCTGAGCGTTGGGCCTCCGTCACAGTGCCCCATGGTAAATCCGGCCCTGGTAAGTGCATTACGTCCATAATAAGATTAGGTAAGTTAGCAACTTTTAAGACAAAAATCCTTTAACTTCACCTGGGCTATACATTTAAATTGGTTGGCAAAAATTGAATCGAGGGGGCCGGGCCCCCTAGTTGTCAATAATATTGTTAATTATTGTTGTACGCGTTTATTGTTGCTCGCAAAGACGATAAAGAAAGCTGAAACTGAAGAAACAAGGCTTTTTTGTCCCATTTTTATCATTAGTAGTATTTCGATTAAGGGGGTCCCGGCCCCTTAGGCCCGCCCTGGCTACGTCTATGTCATTAAAGTTCTTATTCAAACAAAATGAAATCATAAGGGTTTTTGGTCCAAACAGAATGATAAAGAGGCATATTTTTCAAATATTATTATCGTTAATTTCTTTTGTGGACGAAATGTTATGTTTTAATTTGTTTTTTGATTTTAATATTTCATATTACTGTGCTAATGCAAGCACGTTTGTGATCCTGATATTTACCACGGTTTGACTACCCATATATTCGATGAGTAACAACATCCCATTCGCTATTATTTAAAGATAACTAATCATTGATTAGATCCAATTTTATTCATATTCTTTGTTGAATGTCAGATGAATTTTCAACAAAAATAAATGCAATTTTGCCTTTATATAATTCATGTAAAACTTGGTTAATTATGCCCAATGTATAGATAATGCAACATCATATGTCTCAAAGCAAGTTGCTCACATAACATTGCTGGAATTGTTTGACAAATTTTTTTGTCACCATATCAGTTGCAATTCAGAACAAAAGTAACGTTTTAAACGATTAGGAACGGAATTTTTTCAAAAAGTAGAGAAAAATAAGCCAAAGCACATAAGTATTTTCTAACGTTTCGCTAAATGCTTATGTAGTATTATCATATGAAGTTTATTATCAAAGTTAACCTAAGTTATCCATTTATGAGTATTTAGCAAAACGTAATGAATTTTTTTGGTTAAAACACTATGAATGGGTGTTGGGTTGGTTTGTTCTTCAACAATTGTTTTTTGTTTAACTTTGTATTTTTCTCACATTTGCCAAGCAGTTCTGCTATCATGTGCCAAATGCCGTTTTGATCCCTCAACGACAAACCTCAAACTGTATTTTTTAAATCTACAGACTGTAAATATATGTGTATGGATTGATTGTTCCATATTTTTATCCGGCACTCATCAGGAAGCTTCAGGTGGTTTTTTGATTGGACAAATCAGAACCCACGCAGCAGAGGTCTGCCACGTTCCGAATTTTTTGTTGAATTTTTTGATTTCTTCCGAAAATATATTTGTTTGCCATAAATTTTAGAACTTGGGGAACAAGCAACCCTATCAATCTGTTACTGCTCGAACTCACAAACGTGTTGCTTTTTTTTGCACACCAACAAACCTACTCAAGCTTCAGAAAATTGTTATGTGCTGATTGCAATTTTTTTATTACTTTGCCAAAAGTTTTGTGCATTTGACGAATTTAAAGGTGGCTCATGCTGAATCGATCTGGTACGAGTTCTGGTAAACTCCTCAAATACTGTGGAATTCCTTATATAGATTTCCGAATTAACAAAGCTACAGATATTTGAACTGTCGTTTCGATTCTGGTATTGTTACGTCAAACGCAATCAAGACGAATTAGGTCGGAATTTTTTTTTTGCAACAAATGTTAATGCTTTCCGATTGTTTGCCTTTGCTGATCATGAAATTCATCAAAAATCGTTGTTGCTAAAATATTTATTAACGCTTCCTAAAAAAAGCAAATAAAAATGTCACAGTGTCAGTGAGTGCATAAAAACAGTTTGGTAAAAAACGTTCGATTAAATATTTTACCAGTATAGTAATAATAATAAATAATAATAAATACAATAAAGATATATGACAGGAGACGGCATTTAATTTTAAATACTCGAAAACCTAACAGATCACTCCGGTATTTTCCGATTTCACTTCTCATTGTTGCGTGTGAGGGATGCAAATAAACACGGATGGGTGAAATTTGGAAAAACTCAGTAACATTTGCAGAGTAGCAATTTCTAATTTTTTTTTTATGACACTGGCAAAGTTTATCAAAATCACTGACTGATTAAAGAAAAAGTTTATTCTGTTCCGTCACACTTATATTTGCTGCTATGTTAATTCGTCGTCATCATCAACAGATTAACGAACCATCAATTCCTAAGCTGCTAAAAACCAAAAAGTTTCATCGGCAAGATATTGTGGTTTGGGGGTTTCCACAGTATCGACCATCATTGAAATGGCGCAAATATTCAGTCCACCTCAAATAATCCACGTCTTTAATAAAAATAACGATTCCTTCGTCAAGGCTTCGTGCTTCACTTCACTCCACAACTTCGTATTTTGAGTCAGGTACTCCGCAAACCACTCCAACCCAATTAACCCAATTTCGGTTCCGTTTGCAGGTTTTCTTGTTACTGGTTGGGCTCAAGACGATCCTTGCACGCTGCAAAACTGAGGGTTGGATTGGGTTTGAATCTCCCGGGTGGTCTGGGTTATGTGACGGAACTGGCCGCCCATTTTTCCTTCCATGCGAAGTTTACGCAGAACAGTAAACTAAAGAAAAAATAAACAAAAATAAGCGCTGCGTCCCAACTCAAAATTTGTAAGATCAATCATGCACTATAAAAATCATCAATAGAAGCGCGGGCGTTCGACGCGATGCAGACACAACATTGTATTGCTACCAAAAGTTTATTTTGACACTGCAGGAGAACATCAACCATTTGCGTAATAAAATACTGTATTTGTTTAATACTTATTTTGGGCAAAAAGTAAACTATGCTTAATATGAGATTTGGAGTGCTGCTACTATACGATACATACCTGAGCAAAAGATAATTGGACTGGGCGGGGGTACACAGTCCATATGACGTTTTCAGTGCAAGGTGGATGGGTTAGAGAGCCTTCATAGCGGACTCCACGTCCAGTGATGAAAGCTGGATTGGCGAAATGACGGGTGTTAGAAGAGTCGTTGAGCAACCTGAAAACAGAGCTATGTTTAAAACTTAGCAAAGTAAAAAAACTAAAAAAATTAACAAAATTGGACAAATCATTAAAAAAATAATAACTCTTATGTTATTGTACCCTTAGTTTCATTAAGAATTTAATTGTTAAAGCAAATATACCTTAAAATATGGTCCGGGGGTGACGATATAGTTGTAGACGTGTTAGCTTCTTGTGCGCGAATAATGGCGGTCAATAATTCCGACCATCTTCGATTTTCTTGAAATGGTCGTTGCTGCAATAAAGAAAAACACAATAAACATCTATGAAATAATGCCATGAATATATTGAAGTTATAGCTACGCCAATGATTGGGTAAAATTTTGAAACTAACATTTGATTTTGTATCCATGTTAACATCTATAAGGCCTACTAGGATAGTTGCCACTAAGCAGAAAATAATGATTCTCTACTAAAACCTGTCGCGCCTACTTAAAAGATTAAGTCTATTTCTAAATAGATGTTATGAATATGACGTAATAATAATTACACAGGAGTAGCAATTTGGAAGTTAAAGCTGAGGCCTACGCAAGGTGATATTTTAGAGAAGTTTTTGAGATATTTTTAATAAATCGCTCACGTATCCTTGACTTAATCCGTTGTTTTGCGAGGTTTATCATTCGCTATTTTTATTGGGGCATTTGACTCAGCGAATTAAGCTTGAACAGTCATAGGCGTGAAGACTTTGCAATTTACATTTTTACGCTTAATCCTTTTAAATTTAAGCGCAGCCATTACCGGCTAGTACAACATGTCTTGACTATGAATATTATGATATCAAAATCGTGTCTATTGATCAATAATAGTGTGTGATTACGTTCAACATAATTAGCGCATTAAAGACTGATCAACATTTAACATGCGCAGTCTGGTACGGCAGGGAGAAACGCCAGGAATCCCTATTTGTGTATTTTATTCAGGCATGTTTCTCTCTAAATCCGTTTGGAATCCTCTTATCAGCTAATAATCGCATTATTATGGAAACAATTAAATTTGATTGTTTTTTACTAGTCAGATATTCTTTCAACTGCTGAACAAACAGTTAGCATTCTTCAAAAAAGATTTTCGGCTAGACTTGTGAAAATTTGTTTGGATTATAGCATTGTAAAATATCTGTTTAGCAATTTTCGACAAATTTTGCAAATTCTGTTCAACAGATTAAATTGCTTGTAGAATTTTAGATATTAGTTGTTCTACTACATGATTCTCTTTACTTTGGAACGTGCAAAAATTAAACAACATAAACTGAACCCTGATTGAACGCTGCAGATATATTTAGGCCAAAACAGCATTAACACTTTATAATTGATCTTTGGAAAACCTTTATCGCATTTTTAAGAATTATTAGGCAATTAAGATATAATTTACTTAACGCTTTCCATATTTAGTCTAATAAATTTAACTTGGCTTACAAGATATTTGTGAGTTAAATACCGTGTAATTACAAAGGGGCGCAGTGTGTCTTGGCATTTTAACAGAACCATTTCACCTCATTAAATTCTCAATATAGCCTGATTTATTATGATTTATAGCGATAGAGTCAATTAATTTAAATAATTTTAATTTTACATGAAATGAATTTGTATGCAAATATTTTGCATTTTAAATAAGGTGTAACAAAATACTCTGCACAAATTGCCAAGATCATATTTATTGCCTTAAATTTCGCCAAAATAATTTCAAGGGTTTCTTAAAACTTTCGGAAAGGCTTGCAGAGAAACTGTAGGAAATTGTTTTTAGTCGAAGATTTTATTTACCTGAAGCATGAAAGCCAACGCATGTACCTTTCCGTTGCTCTCGGGCTCGTGGAAGATTTGCATCTAAAAAATAGAAAAAATGGTAAAGAATGTAAATTACAAATTTTAAAAAATATTAACTATGAAAATAATCTTTCATCAAATATTGAAGATTCTCTGACACTTATTACATTGATATCGAGTTCCACCAATCAGTTTAAATTTCGATTGAACCCAACTACAAGTTATTCATTAATTCAAAGCAATTCTGTCGTCACACTTATCCTCAATCATACCCACCTCTCCAGCGTGACGTAGACCTCCAATAGTGTGCTCAGATCCTAGAGAGGAGTTCGAGCCCCATTTCAGTTGCAAGTAATCCACGTACTGTTTCCTCTGATGGGTCTGATTGAAGCCAAACAAGGTGTACAAAGCGAACTTGGGTTGAATGTCGATCCGGACTGGAAAAGTAACAAAAGATGAAGCTCGGTCCAAAGGTGCGTTTTCACAGGACGCGAAGCAACGCAAAGCGACATGAAGCAACCAAAATGTGACGTCATTGACGACTTGCAAACGGTCGCAATCTTCGCGAGCGTCGTTGCTTAATTTCAGTTTGACAAAATTTATTAAAGAATGGTAGGCCTATTTTAAGCAAGCTGTGTTAGCGACCACTTGCAAAGATTCGCTTGATGTAGCTTCGCTTCCTGTGTAAAAGCACCTTAATCCTTGAATTATTCCTATCTTTTGCATCAAAGTTGATATCGCTATGCTTTGTTTGAATAAGATACTTCTTAAGATCTTTGCTTTTGAGGAGAAACAACTCAGCTCTTAGTCGTTTTTAAATTTACAACAATTTTTTTCCTTAATATCGATTCTATCTTTAAGACTCTGCATGTGCAACTCCTTTAATGAACTGTGACGAAATATACTGTATTTGCATGGAGAAGATCTTGTTAAAAAGTTGCAAAAGAACTGGAAAGATATCTGGAGGATTGCTAACTTACTCATTCGTCCCGTGTTCTTGATATTCCAGCGAATTTTTTGACCAGGTTCGTTTTCCCATCGCAGCACCGTCGCCGCTTCATCGTCGCCACAGTTAACGCTTAATGTTTGGATGTCGACTGGGGATTGTTGTCGGCCGTTGCATTCGAAGGTCTCGTCAAGGTCGGCCCATTCGTGAGGAGGAACTGCACACAACATCACCATAAAATACTTTGTTTCGCTGGGCATAGTTTTTGAAAATTGGTCGCAACAAATTTGTTTAAGTTTTTTCGTGAGAATTTAAACGTGCTCACTTGCATGTGGACAAATAATTTAGCCGCTTAATTTGAAAACCTCAAAACCACGTGATGAAATGAAGAAATTCCGCTGCTAAGTTTCAGAGTCAACGCTATAATATTGAGGCTCGAACATTGTAAGCTGCCAAGCTTTTTTAATAATCATGAGAATATAAAAAATTAAAAAAATATATTCACCTGCATGTTTGTTATCAGAGTAGCCCCAAATGAAATCTTTCGGAACATCTAAAAAAAGGAAAAAACTTTAGTAAATACAAATCAAGCAAGTTATAACAAAACAACAGTTTAATAAAACAGACGTGTTCTTAATTTAGCTGTATCAATCAATCTTTTGCATCCACATCCACCAAACTACAGTTCTCACCTCTTTGACAGATGTAATACAACTCGTTGTCGCAATGCTGGTCCACCCAGTCTCCGACCTCAGTGCCATTTCCCAAACTCATCATGAGAGCGGACATGCATCGACGATTGATGGACTCTTCCTGCTTTGGCAACGGCGGCCGATGCTGTGGCTCATCCGAGCCCGCAGCCCACTTGTCGAAACCATCCTGTAAAAATAATTAAGTTAAGATTCGAGGAAAACTTAAGTTGTTTGTTTATTAAGTTTTCAAGTATTTTTGTTTGTTTGTTTGTTAGAATCAGCAAGCCAGTGCAAAGACTCGTTTCCCACAAACGTTAGCGTCGCGCGATTCTATAAATAGCTTTTCTGGGTAGAGATTATCCAGTTTATTAAAACCACTTGTGGAGTTTTCTAAATAACTGGCCTGCCGGTGTAAACAACTGCAATCAGTTGAATATTTTCCAAGTGAGGAGAAGCTTTTGCCTAATAAGGCCACATGCAAAACAAAATATTTACATGTGAACAGAGTTGTTTGTTGTTGACTCACCTCCTCCGGGAGAGGGATTGCTCCTCCCTTGTTCCAGCGCCAGCCGTTCGGTTCCGAGGAAGTGATGCTCCCTCCAATGAAGTATCCCACATCCTTTTTGCTGTTGTAGTCCCACCCAGACACATTGCTCTCAATCATTTGTTTCAAGCAGGTTTGGAGGTCCTGGCCAATCTCTTTGATAAGATCAGCGCGAATTTCTGTGCTTTTCCATTCGATTCCCCACTGCTTGCATTTCTTTTGCGCGCTGTGGGCAGTCACGCGTTCAAAGAATAGTCGGTATTCAATGCCATTGACAATAGCGGCATTCTTTCCCGTGCAATCTGCAATTATCAAATCACTGTTAAAGATTATCTGGAAACTGTTGAAAATAACCAGAATAACATAAGCATTGCTCGACTTTAATGCTCAAAGATTTGGTAAGTTTTATGTGTCATATTGCGTATTTTTTTCTAAAAATTCCCTTGTTCGTCTTATTGCCGTTTTGCACAACTAAGTTGACACAGCACTTCCTCAGACCGGTAATTCTGTTCGGCACAAACTCTTGTACCAACATCGGAAACGATTACTAGCATTGCGTAAATTGAAAATCCAAAATGAATAAACTCAGATTAACGAAATGCGAAGAATTTCTCAGTTGACTAAAGTGCTACAAGTCCAAGAAAAAATAAGCATTAACAAAATTCTGCTTTAGTCCTAATTATGTAAGATTGCCAGGTGACAGTTGATTAGTATAATACCATCAAATTTTCATTTTACAAAGAAGATTAATAATATCAATGATAAGAGTGCACATTAGTATTTGTCAATTGTAGCTCAATTTACCACTTCGTTTGCAGATAGCTTTAAACTAAGCGTAAAATTTCGCATGATAGTTTGAATAATTCTAAAACGAATACAAATTTTGCGAAAAGTTTTCTAATGTTTCAAAACTAGAAACATTTTTTTCGTTGAAGAAAATGAGCCAAATATGCATCGCATATTTTGCTAGAAAGATCACCTCATAGTCATGTTTAGGCAATATCGCAATCGCTAAGACAGAAAAATTTATTCACAATTTTTTTAATGTGGAGCTGCTGAATTTAAAATTGTAATTTTATATTGAAATATCTTCAAAATGATTACAAAATGTAATAATCTTTTTCGTATAGACTTTTTTCTAAAAATATTGATAAACTATTCTGACAGACATATCTCTCACCTCCGTTGGTATAAGATGAAAGAAGAATTAAAGCAAAAATTTGAAACAACATTTTTTCGTGGTTTTAGTAATATTTATATCTTGATATCTTGAAGCGTTTAAGCTCTCATCAGTTCTGACACGTTCTGGCGTGATGGCCACTTATATATGCCAAAAAAATAAAAAAGGAAAAAATATCACCAATATTTCGCATATTTAAGATTTACGTACTAACAATGTAAAAACTTAAATTATTCAGATCCTCTTTTTGTTGAAATTATAAAAATATATTTAGCTGCCCCGTAAAAGAGTATTTAAAACTATCCAGAGATATATAATAAGTGACGACAAAATAGTGGATCGATATATTTGTGGTGTGCTTTTGTCCAATATTAAATATATAATTTGATTTGAAAGTATTTATAGCCTACAAGTTTAAATTCAATATTTTTCAATACATCAAACTATTGAAATGCCAACTTACATCATTTGCCCATGCAAATGCTGTAAATGATTTGGAAAATCTGCTGATTGGCTACAAAGTTAAATTAGATTGAATGCAGTTTTTAGTTTTGAAAATTACGATCAAAATTAATTTTGACTAATGTAAAAAACGAAAAATTATGTTAAATTAATTCACAAAATTGCGTAGTATAGGCTTGTGTCGTGCACAGTTTGTTTAAAAGAATATTGCAGAGCTGAGAACCCGCTTACAAAATTCAAATTAGGCAAATAATAGTTTTCTTACTATGTCTGAGCAGATACACTTAGATCTTAAGAACAATAAAACTAACTATATTTAGGCGTTTAAAAGTTTCGCACCGGTGTGAACCACTCCAAACTGTAGCGTAGCCAGGGGGGTGGGGGGCTCGAGCCCCCCCCCCATTGGCCTGTAAAGTATGCAAAATCGCACGTTTTTGGTGCTTTTGAGGCCGATTTTTGGTGAAAAAATGAAAACAGCTCCCCCCAAAAGAAATTGGGTGCCGAAGTTGTGAAGTAGATGTCGTGACTCGGCCTGAAAAAGCGTTTGAATTTTCGATTTTGGCCGAAAAATCCGTATCAATTTCGGTGAAGACCTTTTTTTTTTGTTTGGAGATAATCTGGTGTTTTTTTTTGAATTACCGAGTTTTCCGAGAAATTCCGTCTCAATTTTCGGATAAACCGTGTGATTCTGATTCAAGAACAATGAAAATTCGGGTCAAGGTCGTTTGCAGTTTTCTCACTCTTTCAAAAAAGCCCCCCCCCTTTTCCAAATCCTGGCTACGCGCCTGACTCCAAACAAATCGTATTTCATTTATATGGATTGATCAATATTTGAATGAAATCAATTAATAAGCCTTAATAAAATACTGCACCGATCATACTGGTTGACCAAAAATCCGCGTTATTCAGTGCATTCGGTTTTGGTTAGCATTTTAGTTTGTTGAGCGGTTTTGCTCGAACTTTGTTAACAAACCACTATAGGCGAGCAAACTATTGCGAAATGAAATTTGAAAATTTATTCAAATTTTGATTGTCCAAACGTTGGCCTTTCGGATTCCAATATTCAATTAAAGCATTAGAATTGCGGATATAGCTTAGTCTATAAACAAAATGCCAAACATTTAATCAAATAAAATGGCATAAATAGACTTGATAGGGCAATGGCACGCGTTTCACGGCTGCATGTAGCGAGATATCGAGAATGAAACCCGCTTCTGGGTGTAGAAAACAGATCTGTCACCGGGCAGAAAAATTCAATTCTGAACCAGAAACAAAACTCCCAACCCAACACAAAGTTGACAATTGACGAGAAGTTGGTGTACGCTCAAAAATTACCGAAACGAAATTAGAGCCCGAAGAAAAAAAATTACATTGTGCCGCTGATGGTCACAAAGTGAAGACTTTGGTCGAAGATTTTTTGTTGATAAAGATGCGAGGCATCCCCGCTCACGTTCGTATATTTAAACCATTTGTTGGAACAGGATTCAACATAGTAAAATAGGAATCCCGCAAAAAGTGATTTTCTCACTTGACTACTCAGCAAATCATTGCACAGGTTTTTGTGCTACGTAGCGTACAATAAAGCGTGCAAGCGTATTTTTTTTTTAATTTAACAAACTTGACGTTACCCAGTTGGCACAACTGTGCACCAAAACTTCCGTTGAAGCAGTACAAAAGAATGCACTAGAATGTTTACGAAAAGCGCCTATTTTTTGTTTTTTTTGTTAGGCTATGTTTTTTGCTATGTTGTTTGTTTCTCGATCTTTTTTTAAAAAAGAAAAAAAGGTGCCATAACTGTGGTTATGTAAAAAGGGCAGTTACATGGAGGACCAGGTTTGTGGGTGCTCCACCTTAAAACAAACAAATAATATTTACGACACAATAAGCTACTAATACGTAGATTGTTCCGTTGCATTGCCAAATCGCGCTCATTACAGCGATTGCGGTAATTTTCACAACGCTCTAAAACGCTTTTTTACGCTGGCAGAATAAGCAGTCATTTACACGTGAGTCGTTTCGGAAACGCATTTTTATAACTTTGTATATTTGCAAACGGGAGACATATTTTGAAAGGTGCAGCATTCGCCTTCGTCGATCTTGCTCTATTTAGGATTTGAACGTCAAAATCCTCTGCCTGACACAAAAATAGCAACACGAACAAGAAATCGAACATAAACTGATTTTAAACAGATTGTAGGAAGGTCAGCAAATAGGTCTTGGGATGATTCTTTTATTTGCTGTATATACACGTATACTATAACACCGAGACGATACCATTTTTTGATCGTTGCACGACCAAAAAATATGCTAACAACAATTACAGTCTAGTACACATTTAAACTCATAGAATTGTTTACGGCATCGGAAAGAATCAAACCCTTAACCTAGTGATTTATCATGCTTTATCGTCATCAGCTAAATCACGTAGTAGTTTGTTTGTCTCATCGGTGGTCAGAAGATATCGTTTTTTTTTACAAGTTGAATGACCGTGGAAATGATTTGCAAAATTTCCCAAAGCCATTTCACATCTAATTTCAGTTGCATTTTCAATTCTCCATCCGCTGAAATTTTTAGAAAATCAATTTGAATGCAGCGGATGTTTCTATGATCCGGATGGGCATCTTTTTATAACTGGAATTTTCAAGCTGCATGTTGAACATGCAAAGTTCGCAAGGAAGCAGCGCGACAAACTCAACGTTGACGCAATTAATTTCTATGCGTTAGTATTTGGTCTGTCGCGTTGCCAAATTTTCATAATTTCGAAAATTTCGTAATTTCGTAATTTCATGATTTCGAAAAACAAAATTAAACAACTGATATTTAACAGCTCTCAAAGACTTTGCAAAGCCTATCAAAAACGTTTTTTTTAGTGAGTTTGTATTAAAAGAAAATATGCAATTTACATTTGAAACGAAACCGTAAAATTATGAAAATCGATTAGAATGTCTTTCTTTTGCCCACTAAATATGAACTTTGTCTTTTTTGGACCATTACATAAACAAACAAATTATTTTCAAACTTTAAAGAGCACAGATTTTAGTCCAAACAGATTGCTTGCCGATTATGAAAAACCACATCATGTCTCAAGAGAATGAAACCCTTAAATACCAAGAAATTTATTTAGGGCGAGGTTCTTCAAATATAAAAAATGATCAAACCAAAATTTTGCGCAATGCGAAGTGATCTTTGTTGCTTGCATAAGGTTTATGACGTGTGGTTGAGTCTAAAAAGGAACAAAAAAAAGCTTATTATTTAAAAACGATGGGATGTTAAAGTGCGCAAATTTATTGAGATATTAATTTAAAGATCAATAACTTGTTTTTAATTTTGTGTTTCTTTTTGTATCATGTAACAAACGGCGTTAAATGTGCCCATGGACGTATATGTGCTTTTAGGAGAACTTTCGCCATCGTGCGGTGGCAATTCAAATTTGACTGGTATTCTGTTCACAACGGAGAAATATTTTCAAAACAAACTTAAAGATACTTTTTCTTCCAAAAAATAATTAGGTTGTAACGGACGTATTCCTTGTAACATCTAGGTATTGGGATGTTCTATAATCCTTGTATAGCTTTGTACACACGATACTTAAATTTGCGCAAATAACGACAAAACAAATTTATTTCATCGCTCAGTAACAGCACCAAGTAGAAATTAATTAGCATTCGTTTGAGAAGGCAAAAGGGAAGTTTCAAAAGACCTTACGGTCATCAAGTCAAGCAACCTAACGCCGAAAATTTTCGAAACTTTGCTGTATTTGGTAAAGCAATTGCAACCAAACAGCGACATTTAGTGTGATTGGCTTCTGTAATTACAGCCATTCATCGCCACGAAGAGACAGGAAAAAGAGACAGGCACAGAGGCATTAATGTATCGGACTCCGGTTCACAAAGTTCATAATTCGATTCCCTCAGTCGTTGTCGATTTTGCAAGGCCATGACGTCATGATGGAAAAAAAGAACTTTGTTCACGAAATCAGGCATTATCATTAAATAATTGATAAATAATTAAGTCGAGGAATTTTGCTTATTGATACAAGCTAAATTGACTACAGTGATCTTATCCAATTTTAGATAATTAAAAGATTTATTTCTAATTAAATATGACTGGAGTGTTCTACTTACGCGCAAAGACATTGCTCAATTTGCAATCCCAACTGTAGTGCAATAAGACGATATTTTTCAGGTGTTTTGAAAACAAGTCGGAAAAATGTTTCTAGCCACCGCAATCCTTTTACACCCACTCTAATTGTTTATGGTACTTGAAAATGATAAGCAAAATGTTGTAAAAGCTTGATGAGACTGTAGACAACATTTTAAGCACGTGACGTCAAATGCCACCACTTTCCTTTGTGGCAGTTAATTTGTGTTTCCAGATTCATATCTCGCTATCAATTACATTATCATCGAATTATAAATTGCTTTTCACACAAAAATACAATTTCGTACAAGAAAGCAAAACGAAATAATTTTTTTATGTACAGAAAAGGTCAAAATTGACCAACGATTATTATTTATAATCTAAATAATTTAACTTATTAGCACAGTAGTAAAATCAATTTGGCTTTGGGCTAAAACCGTTCACTTGTCGTACCTCTTCATTTCGCTTTCTACGGTGAAGGACTAACAGCCACTGCCCACTCTTCTTGAATTTCGAAATTATGTTGCAGAAGTAAAAACAAAAGCCCTACCCAACTGCCCTCTAGTGACTGACAAACAGACGATCAAAGTCTTCGCCGTGGGCCATTTGTGGGTCCCGATTAATTTTTATTCTGCCTGCGCCGATCTTCCGCACAGAATTTACCGACCGAATTCGCTTTCTTTCTGTCCGATTTTACTACCACACAAAATTTACAAACCGACTTTATCGTCTCTCCGACCGATCTTACCAATTTTACCGTACAACCAAAAAACATGCCGATCAATAACGTTTGTTGTCAATACGCCTATTTTATAGCTTACTGTAAAAGGCTGCCAAAAAAGTCTCAATCTTTTCCTAGATTTTTACTTTTTTGCTTCTGTTTTGAATTTCTTATTGGGCAATGGTCTTGGCATGGTATTCTGGCATGCAAAGTGGTGCCATGAACAAGTTGTTTGTCGGGGCAGCTTGGCAAAGCCTAATTTGCTATTCTTTAAAATGCTTGGAACGTCTGGGTAAGAACCTCTTGACGTTTATAGAACATAATTTCAATAATAATTAAACAAAAAGTTTTGTCCTGGAAAGGTCATAAAGCTTATAGTCAAGTCATAATTGTGACTTAAAAATAAGGCAAAATTAGAAATGAAAACAATCCAATTCAACGACCGGAAAAAAATCGCAAAATAATTAAGAATTTTAAGAACTGTCCAGTTTAAGATTAACTTAATTAGTTTAAAATAATTTAATGTTTTTGCTTTTTCAGAATTACTTGATGTCCAATAAAACTGACTACGTACAAGTTGTAAGTCTGTGAGAGAAAATTCTGCGTCAACATATAACAATGTCTTTTGGTCAGACCAAATCGGCAAAAATTTTGAAAATGAAAAAAATTGCGATGGGTAGTTCGGCCAAAATTGCATAGCATTAAAAATACAATGACTTTCTCCTACCTCTCAAGCATTTTGAGGAGAGAAAGCGGGATGGCTCCAAGTGTGTGTATTCATGATAAATAAATACTCTATAGCCTCATCATAAACACTCGGTTTGCCAAAGATCGTGTTGAAAACAATGATTTTTAAAACTCGTTGTTTATGTTACCAGTAGTTTCTCACTAACTATTGTTTTGTTGATTTGGCGTTTTGTTTATTTTGTGATATTTTTCTTTTTTGCAAGTTGCACTTTACGTGTTAAGCGAAGCAAGCTTTGGCTTTTCAAAAATATCACCAACTTCAGGCCGCCTCTAAAGGAAAGATTGTATTTCAATTGCAAATTTTTCATACCTAATAAAAATTTCATTGTTATGAAACACAATGTTTTATCATAGTGCACACCCACTGCAGCCAAGACAATCGCTCAAGCCTTTTTTAGGCCGGAATCAGAATAATTATTATGTAACAGTATTTTACAATTATCAAATTGTTACGTTGAAAGTCTTAATTTTGCAAACATTAGCGAGAAAATTTGTTTCATTCTGCGTTCACATTCTAATGATCCTTTTGATAACCCTAATCAAATTTAACTTGGTTATATAACTAAATTATAATATTATGCAAGGCATTGTTATGTAAGCCATGCATATCAAAAGTATCACGGTGGTTCATGATATTTATTGCCTCAACATCACATAATTGAAAATTGTAATATTCTACCCCATATAATTTTTATTAACAATTGATTCGGTACTCATTTAGCTTTTTTATATTTTCACGGAGCTATTGATACTGGAAAGACCGTAGTCTTCTGGGCCACGCCAGCGACGCAACAGAGGGGACAAAAAGGGATAAAAATTACCACCCCTAGCTAAATGTATACTCACACTGTAATTATTAACCCAATAATTATAAGGGAGATAAAGGGAATAAAAGTGGCTCTAGAAAATTGTAAAAGTTTCAGAGAATTTTAAAAAGTCGCTATGATATTCTCAAAAAATCACAAAATGTACCAATTAATTGCGTCTTTGCCTCTGACTCTCCTGGCCTCCAATGGTTGAAGGTTTCGCTCCAGACTCTCGCAGCACAATAACAGTTGTTGATTGATCCATTTTTTGTGCATAAAGATTCTATAGCCATTGGTTCAGTTCCTTTCATTGCAAGATGATGGTTTCTCGCTGGCTAGCACAACTTCTGATAGTCCGCGGATTTTCTTTAGGCACTGGCAAGTTGCTTAACCATTGCTATTGTCAAAGTTTTAAATTGGCGATCTCATTTCTAACGAGTTCAAGATTCTTAATGTGACTTAAAGTATGGGCGAGGAAACTCAAAACCATTTGGTGGGGGGGCTCCAAACTTTTGCCCAAAAAATGACTTGATAAATTGAATTTTGCCAAAAAAATAAATTGGTCACCTGCATTTTTTGCTTAAAAAATGTGCACATCAAAAAACCTGAATTATGAAACTTACCGGTATTTGCTATGCAGTTATTAAACTAGCTAAAATGCAATGCGGTAAGCTAGTCATTTGACAGCTTGGTAACACATGTTGATGTATAATTATTTAACTGAACTACTGTCATACACAAAATCAAATCAATGCTAAACTCACCAAGATCTAAAAAATTCGCTTTCCTGAAAATTAACATTTCAATGCAGATATTTTGCCAAAGTTGTAGTCTGATGGTTTAGTGGTACTTAAATATTTTACCAACAACGGCATTATTTGAAGAAAGACCTTCATCTTTTAGTTCAATCACTTCACTTTAGCTGATTATAATTAAACAATGCCAACTGGCAACAGCTTCAAGTTGCAAAGTAACTGGTCAATTTGTCAATTCTGAATTTAGTCAACAAATTATTTAACCAATAACACATGTGTTTTATTAGGCAAAATTAGTACAGAAAAATATGAAATCGCCCAAACTTTTACTGTGCCATTAATGTTGGATTATTGAAGCTTATTAAGTCCGGGTAGACAATTTGAATCATGGATCAATAGTTACCTAATGTTATTTCTTTGATGACACTTACAGCAAAGCAAACTGGATAATTATTTGACCACAAAGCTAAAAACTGAAAAGAAGCCAGCTTTGACTATAAAAAAATTATATTAAAAACTGAGCAAAATTGCTCAAAAACTTGGTTTGCAATTCTCAAAGATTTGCATATGACAAGATGGACTAACTAGCAGGCCTTTTTGACAGTTGGCCACATAACTGATAAGCAAAAGAGCCACCGACAATAAAAAATGACGGAATTATGGGGCAAATCTTCCCAAAATATAAAATTGCCCAAAATTTCACAGCACATTTAAAACCGGTAATGACAGTGACACTTGACTTATGGCAAATCATAAATAGCGTAGAAAACTGTTTGATCACAAAAGCAAATTAGCCATTACTTGGTAGCCTAATAGCTACAAATATATGATGAATAAATGCTGAACAAAAATGCCAAAAAAATAAATTGCCCAAAAATTTACTGCTCCATCAAGATGGACTATTACACGGCAGTAACCGGTGCAGCGAAAGTCGCTATTTGAGTGTAGCTAAGAAAACTATTTGACCACAAAAGTGAAAATTGCCAGAACTGACTGGGTGTATAAAAATATGATCACTGGTGAGCAAAACTGCCCGAAATATAAGAAATTGGCCCCAAATTTACTGGCTAATAAAGGTATAATAAGATATTTACCGACGCAGCAAAACAGCCTAGAAATTAGGCTATTAACTAGACTAGCCTACTGACCAAAAAAATAAAATAGCCAGCAGTCCAACACTGATTACATAAAAATATAAATGTTGAGCAAAATTGCCCGAAATTTTGACGCGCAATTGACACCTTAAAACCAAGCGGGGGGGCCAGTGCCCCCCGGCCCCCCAACTCCTACGCTACGGACTTAAAGTCTGTGAATGCGTGTTTGCAGTCACTAAAATGATTGCTGCTGTGTTAAACTTAGCCGATTTGGGATCTAGCGAATCTGCTACTTAAACGACAGGCTTGAGTTTAATTCCCGGTCCGGTCAAACGATACAGTTTGAAACTGGCCTGCGAACTTGAACATGAACTCAAACAAATAATTTTCTAAACTCGAACTGGAATAAAACTTTTCGAGTTCGAGATCATTAAAAAGAAATTTAAAAATTAAAAACATTGTTGGAAAAAAGTATTTTTGTCGATCAAGCCGTGTAAATAGAGATTACGTTTATTTGTTTACACCGTGGCAACCTATAGAAAGCAGCATGTTTACAAAAAGAAAGCGATTAGGTCGAAAAGAAAACTTAGAATTTTTGTCAGCTTGAACTCGAACTCAAAAAACTTGATATTTTTGCCAAACTTAAACTAAAAAAAAAAAAATTTTTCGGAACTCGAACTCAAATAACACTGTTCGACTTCACGAAAAAAAATTAAAACAGCAAAAAATGCTCAAAAAAATTATTTTTTGTTGACTAAGCCGTGTAAATTGATTGATTGATGGCTCAGTATTTTTATCAGCCTGAACTTGAACTCAAAAAAATTGATGTTTTTGCCGAACTTGAACTCCGATTTGAACTAGAACTTGCTAAAATACGCTGAACTCGAACTTCAATAAAAATCGATTTTATTGTTCTTGTTCAAATTAAACCTCCACATAGACGTTCAGTACTAAAAGAGACAAAGTGTCGTCTCCGTAGAAATAGACAGGCCGCAAGGCGACAATTTGACTCGCGGACAAAACGATGGACTCGCTGCGTCCTAACCAAGAAAATTTGGGAAATGAAGAGGTCTAGTTGTCTACGTGCAGTTCTGTATCGGTACAATCAAAGCTTTAAGATTAGCGTCCGAATTAGCGTTTCTAACTGGCAAAATCATCATCGAAATATTGGTGCTATGCAGAACTGTGGTGGGTGCGCATTAGTCATTGAAAGTTTGTGTATAACTTATCTTACGCATTTAAACTCTACAAAACCATATTGACTCTTCAAAAATTCATTGTTCATAGATTTATTGAATCATGGTGTGATATTGCGCGCGAATAATGCAGTTTAAATTAACAAGATCGGTACCGTAATTGAGCTGGAATAATCATTTCTCATTATTGTGGAAATATTTTCTTGGCAATATTATCTCGGAAAAAACGATTAAAATATTTGCGCAGTTCGGTCGCACGGGCACGTAGTGTAATTGCAAAACAAAATTTTCAACCAGAAAGTTTTCTGCGACTATATTAGGAGAGTAAAATGAAAAATACCTTCAGCAAACAAAAATATCATTCCCTTTCCTATTACATGAAATAAACTAATCCAATCAATCCATAATTCTGAAAGCACGTGAAAAAAGGAAAAAGAAAATGAAGCAGAGCTTGAGATAGACAGATTAGAATTAGCGGGCAAAATAAATAAAACCAAATCAATGTAAACAAATTTACATAACACGCGATAAATAAGCGTGTCTAAATATAAACATCCGAATCCATGCACGGCGGAAAATATTAAGAAGGTCAAAACCTTCGAAACTAAAGTTAAATGTCCAAAAAATGAATCATCAATTAACTATTATCGCAGAACAAAGAATTCAAAGGGTTGTTTGAAAGAACAACATGATCCTTAATTAACGATCGATTGAGGGTGTGTGCCTCAAATGGGTTTCGAATTTCATCGCCATAGAAGAATGATCTCAGAATTTATCTGAGGTATTGTGCAAAAATTATGTATTGTTGAATTATGCAAAATGTAAAAGGACAGGATGTTTAAAACCGGTTGTTGTTTAAAACCGGTTGCTTAGATAAACACTGACCCGGGGGTTTATTAGAAATGAGCTCTCTGCTTGCATTACAAATAACTATGGTAGCAAAATGTACTAAGTGACTTAACAGAACGATGATCAGTTTTGAAAATTTCGAAGCAGAAAATATAGGTTGAGCACCAAGTTTGATCAAAAATTTTGAAACCAATATTTAGCAAAGCAAGCCTTGTCCAAATAAAATGATTCGAACAAGGATGATAATTTTTGTTTGAATAAGGTTGAATAATAATTTAAGAATAAACCGAAAAGTTTCTATCATTCAAGCATGTTTTATTTAATATTGACTTAAAAATTTCTAATTAGATTTGGTTTTAAAAATATCTTTGAGCCAATTTAAATTTATGTTCGTCAAAATGTTTTAATTAATTAGGCGACACGAAGTTACTTCGAAGTGACGTACAGTGGATCGCACGTGCATTGAATTTACAGCATTGCAAACTTGATTGAAACTGTCCTTGCTTACATTTGCAAAACCTCAAAATAACGTGTGAAGTCTCAATTTTTTGCGATAAGACTGATGATTATTGAACATCATTTTTAGGTTTTAGTAATTTTTGATGGAACAGGATAATGACTTCAACGAAAAACCTATTGCGCTATTAACTGTACCAATAGTGCATACTAATGGAAACAAACAAAAACGCAAGATATGATGTAGCAGTATCTGTTCCGTTTGTTTTCAGCGGATTATCCGTTCGAAAGCTTTTGGCGCGTTTGATCAATTAATTGAAGCCAAATATTTGATTATTTTTTCTCGATTGCAGTCAAAACTATAAAAATGTTTGAATGCAAACTTCTCATGTGAGTGCTTTTTTAGAGTGAATCGAATTAATCTGAAACCACATCCCTTCAAACATTTAGTTTGAACTTACACAAAAAAGGCTCAGAAAGTAACGCAAACAATTATTACTTTATTTAAAAAAAAGAGGTAATGTGTCACCACAAAACCATGTATCACAAATATATTGAATAAAAGATATTGATCAAATGTTCGTCGGCAACTTGCTTCAAGCAACATTTGTCATCCAATGCCATTGATTGAGACGCTATTTTTTTTGTCAATCGAAATACAAATGCAAACTTTTGACAATCCAGAGCTAGCAGTAGGCTATACTCACAATAAATCTTGAAGCTGGGATGATTGAGGATTGATAAATAGCCAGTCCCGCTGCAATCACCCGGTATCAGCAACACTAAACTACCCGCTAATTACCATTCATTAAGAGCACACTGACCATCCCATTTTCAGGTTGATGTGAAAAACTATGATAGCAATTTGATGCATAGTTGCTTGATTTAATTGCTCAAAAATATCTAGTTAGGAATAAAATGCTTCTACTTGAACATTAATAAAATGTGTGTGCTATTTAACTACGCATTAGAATCATTGAAATGAGGAAATCGTTTTTAGTTCTTCGCAAAGCCATCATCAATTACTCTTTCTAAAATTATAAACGTAAAATAATACAAATCACCACGAGGAACAAATAGAGATTCTGTGCCTCCTATCACAGTGATCAAATTTCTACTGAATTAAATGTTCGCATGCACGAACTATGCCTTCTATTTCAGCCAAAAGAACTTTTGGGTAAAACTACAACTTGGCAGCAACTGGGACTTCGCGTGAGCGAGTAGTACCTTTTGTTTTTGTTTGCGAATTTTGGCAGATATGGATTGATTTGCTCATAACTAGCAAACGGTAAAACGTAGAAAGTTAAAATTTGAACCACACGTAAGAATTAATGAATGCATCATGCGTGCCATCATGTGTGCCAATCATTGCCATTGCATTATGTGTGCCAATCCTAAGTCACTTGATCGTGAATTGAGACTCAAAAAAATTTTTTAAAATGCGATTTTTGGCTTGAAAATTGATTAATTTGCCTATAACTCAAAAACCACTGCGCATGCACTGCTGAAATTTGTACACAATGTGGGTAAGTATAAATGGTTTATACAAGCCGAGTTTGGAGGCACCTGGTTACGTGACCAAAATGTTACAGGCCGAAAATGGGCAGAAAGTGGACAATTTTGAACAGATATATCTCGGTAAACTCCGATTTTGATGGAGAATGATTTGTGGTTTCTATTTTTCTTCTTTTTTCTTACTTGTTTTCTAACTTTTTTTCTGCTTTCTTTTCTCTTTTCCTTCTCCGGCTATCTACTTTTAAACCGCTAAACGCAGTGTATTCAAAGTTTAAGCAATTGAAGATATCAGGGAGGACTAGTGCGGGAATGAATCGGAGGTGCCAGGTTGGGGGAATACCTCTCAATTGGGCCTTCCGAAATTTTGAACTTTTAAACCATTTTAGCTGGATGGATCAAAATTTTGGAATAGGTAGATGTTAAAATTAAACTAAAGCTGACATTGAGGTTCAACAATGGGGGTTCCCCCCAAACGGGCCCTCCAAAATTCAAACTTTTTAACCTTTTAAGCTAGGCCCACGAATTTTTTAAGATAAGTAGACATAAAGGAAAGATAAAATTTGACAAAATTTAGGGATACCAAAATGGGGGTTGTTTCCCTAAATATGGCCGCCAAAATTGTAACTTTTTAACCACTCATGCTAGACACATGAAATTTTCAGGGTAGCCAAATATGAAGAAAAGATAAAATCTGACAAAATTTGGAGGTACCAAAATGGGGATCCCCCTGAAACATGGCCGCTGAAATTTTGAATTTTTAAACCATTGGAGCTAGATGCATTAAATTTTCGGAATGGGTAGATATTAAAAATAAACTAAACCTACCAAAATTGGAAGTTTCAAAATGAGGGATTTTCCCTGAACGAGGCCCTCCAAAATTTGAACTTTTTAACCTTTTAAGCTAGACACATGAAATTTTAAGATAACTAATCATAAAGAAAAGATAATATTTAGCAAAATTTGGGGGTACCAAAATGGGGGGTGCCCCTCAAACAAGGCCACCAAAATTTTAAACTTTTAAACCGTTAAAGCTAGATGGATCAAATTTTCGGTATAGGTAGATATGAAAAATAAACTAAACCTAACGATATTTGGGGTTTCAAAATGAGATTTCCCTCAAACGGGGCCCTCCAAAATTTAAACTTTTTAACCTTTTAAGCTGGACACATGAAATTTTTAAGGTAACTAAATATAAAAAAAAGATAAAATTTGACCAAATTTGGGGGTACCAAAATCAGAGATCCCCCCAAATGAGGCTGCCGAAATTTAAAACTTTTTAACCGTACACTTTAGACAAATGAAATTTTTAGGGTTGAAAATGACGAAGATAAGATAATTTTTGATAAAATTTGGGGGTACCAAAATAAGGAGTCTCCCTAAAACGGGGCTGCCAAAATTCAAACTTTTTAACAACTCACACTAGACAGATGAAATTTTCAGAATAGATAAATATAAGTTAAAAGTAAAATATGACAAAATTTGAGGATACCACAATGAGGGTGTCCCTCTCAAAAGGGGCCATCAAAATTTAAACTTTTTAATTACTCGCGCTAGACGCACGAAATTTTCCGAATAGGCAAGTACGAAGAAAAGATAAAATTTGACAAAATTTGGGGGTACCAAAATGAAGAGATCCTTCTCAAACAAGAACGCTACAATTCAACTTGAACCATGTACACTAGACTGATGAAATTTTTAGAATAGGTAAATACGAAAAAAAGATAAAATTTGGAAGTACCACAATGGGGGTTCCCTTCAAACGAGGATGCCAAAATTCAAACTTTTTAATTGTTTAAGCTAGACACATCGAATTTTGAGGATAGGTTAATGTGAAGGAAAAACAAAATTAATTTGTGGCACCAAGATCGGGGGTCCCGCAGTTGAATCCTTCAAAATCCAAACTTTTCCACCATTTAAGCTAAGTATAATAAACTTTCAGAATAGATCAATATCAAAAGATAAATAAAATCAGAATAGGTAAATAAAATATGACTAGATGCCACAATTGTAGAACCTCCTCCAAGGGTCCCTCAAAATTTTAACTACTCAAGCTATACAAATAAAATTTTCAAAATAGGTAAAAATACAAATGAAAAAATATTGAGGATCTAATACTATAGGGGTCCGCCAATTATGTTGACACCTCCCCCCAATAACTACAAAATCTAAACGAATTAAATCGTTTGGATAGGTCAATATAAAGCAAAAATAGATAACAAAATTTGATTGGCTGCATCGAGGAAACCACGCCAAATAGGCCTTCAAAAATTTTTAAATCTTAAATACGAAGTACTCCAGCTAGACATATCATATTTTAAGAGTAGCGGTAGATTGATATTAGAAAAAGATAAAACACGCCAAACTTGGTAATGCCATGTTGGACAATAATTAGCTTAAAAGATCGTGTTTATTAAAGGACGTATAGAAAACTGCGATAGTTTACAAGGTTATTCTTATCAACCTGTGACAACTTGTGAGTGAAGCATTAACTAAGGAAAATAAATTTTAATTCTCCTCTTTTTTTTGCAATTTGTCAAATTATACCATTCGAAAATGAAGTCTATGTGGCAAAAGCATAAACGATTTCGTAAAAAACTTAAATAAATGCCTTTTTTAAATTTGCATAATTTTAGCATTTTTTTTTATTATAGTTTATGCTGATGAGGAGGGGGGCTTTAATTTCCAAACAACCAGCATACCAATACTATATGTTGAATTGCGATGCGAAATAGCGTTTTTAGAATCATACATGGCTGTAAGTTTTGTTGATGTAACGAAATTTGTTTGTGAGTCGCTGGAATTTTAAAGACCGCTTTATGTTATTTCAAAGGAAGTGAAAAACTGTTGAAAACTCGTGAAAAATGCTGAAATTTGGCGTTGGATTGTGAGCTATTATGCGAGCTTTTTCATTGACGTTGGTCGATTATTTTTGATAGCTTCGAGAGATTTAAATTTTAACTCGAAAAACCACAAAGTGATTTAAGCTAGTGAAACAAAATTTGAAAAAAGCGCAATAAAATTATTGATCGACGATCAACGACTACATTTTTTACAAATTCATTTAAAGCAATCGGATCACTATTTTAAAGCTTAATAACATTCAGTAAAAGTTGGATAATTTTGCGAAGTCCCAGATATCGCTTGCGATGTCACGTTCTAGCATTAAAACGAAATTAGACTTTAGAAACATATATTTAGGACATGTTATGGTTGTAACTGCTCAATATAGTCTCATAATATGATATTGGATTCATATTCCATAATAGTTCACAAAAACAGCAAAATCGAGTCATATTGTTTTGTGTGCAGCTAAGCATAAGACTTTTACTATTTTTACGACGGATGTAGGTCAACAAATCTAAAAAAATTCAGTACCAGTATCCATTGTGTTTTCTGTCACGTTTAGAGGGCAATCTAAACTTTAAACCATTTCTTGCTGAACAGTTCCGGTAAATGCTGACGCATGGGAATGTTCGGTTCTTTGCTTTCTATAGCATTCCAGTTGAAGTGGCAGTGAAATACAACAAAGCTCGTAGTCAGTTAAAATCCTTTTACTATTATACAGTGCAGCAGCTATATTCTGACAGATCATTATCTATCGACCGCAAACTTCTCAAAGGCCTATTATTATACGGCCCAAATCATAAGATTTTAAACTAGAGGATACTTTTTGATGCCAGGTATCCAATGTTTAAAATTGATTTTACTTGTTCGAAAACTGAATCAAAATCAAATCATTCACTGGACTAACTTGAATTTTGCAGAAGCGTGTAACGAGTTTACTGCACCATCGCCGCGTCATTGCACTTAGACAAAGCAATTCTTTAAGAAATGTGGCATGAGGGGCGAGCCATTGGCAACAACGTGTACGATTTAACCGATCTGAGATTTGAATCTTCAACCTCTCGCTCCGTAAAACAAACTCGTTACCGCTTGACCAACTTGAATTACCGCAAATCAATCTTGATAAACTGAACTTTGTGATATATTTACTGTATTATGGAAATAGGAATTATAATTGCTGGTTTCAGCGAGCAAAACCTTAGGATATTGTTAAGCTCCAACCAAATGACTTGGTATTTTGCCCGGAGTGAATGCATTAATGCACTTAAAGGTTGTGGCTGAAACCAAAGCGTTGAATATATTTCAAAGACACGCATCGATTTGATTAGACTTGGGTTCAGTTACCGTCATCGCATTAAACTAACATATTATGAAATTACTTTTATAGATTATTCGTTAGTTGAAGAGAAACTTCATTATCTCTTGGCAAAAGCAATAAAATTCAGAAGAGGTATTTTAATCTATTAAGTGGAACACGAAGAAGTCACTTCAAATATCTTCAATTAAAATAGAAAGGGATTTGTTCTACATTGTAGTCGAACATCTATGCAAATTTGATCATTCTGTAATTTTACAAATAAAATTAAATTTGAAACACTGATTTAAAAAATGACGTCAAAGTTTAAAAATTGAGTAGTGTTGATGGCGCCAATAACTAAAACATCACATGCAAATAACAGGAAAAATTCTTACGCCTGAGCTAAATCAGCCAAGTTACTCCATCCAGAAGAATTGCTATCGGTGTGAAACAAATTCCCCAATTCGCAATCAAAATATACGTCAAAATAAACTTCGTTGGCGTTTGAAACCTAAAAAGTCAAAATAAGAAATAGCTAAAAAAATTAAGCTGTTACATTCGTGGTACAATATTCCAACAAAGATGTTTCAAAGAAGAACAAGTAAGATCAATGAGATTTTGAAAATTAGTGTAATCATACATTCGTGATCATAAAGCCCTTCTTTGCCAGGATATGCTTTCAAAAATTTGCAACCAGTTAATCTTTGATACGTCATCAATTTCGTGCGAATATTTTCCTTCATATCGCAATATACAAAGGCTTCATAGATTTGGAAAAAGTTTTAAATCCCGGTAGTTTACGGCCACCCCAGTAACTCGACATTTTGGTTCCAATATTACGGTCACGTTACCGAAATTCCACTGGTACCAATCGACACGATACAGCAAATAAGTTCATTGATTGAGAATAAGAGTAATTATGATTTTATATGATTTTTTTTGTTATACGAAACGTTTTAATTATTATAACTCAACTTTTTAAAGGTCTAATATAGCACTGCTTAAAAATTTTCATCATTGCTACAATTAGTTGAACATTAACAGGGATGAATGCTAATTCCAAAAATATAATTGTTATCTAACAATGCTCGGCCTCCATATAATTGTCTGTGATGTTATAGACATATAAGAGGTTTATATCGCTAACAACTGATTTTGAGTTGCACTAAATGTCAAATTACATGCAAATATGTGCGATAACTAAAAAACATGTTCACAATGCGTAGTTTAGCAGACATACTCAAGGTAACCGCAAGAAGGTTGCCTGTACTGTAGTTTCGATGTAAAAATAGTTGGTTGGCCGAATTCACCGAATGTTGTACAGTATGTTTCGGGTACTTGCAGCATGAAAACAAGACTGGTACTACAGTAGAATGATAAAAGTGTTCGGGAAACTCGTTGATAATCAATCAATAAATTTTTATTCGACATAATCATGTTTCTGTAGAATTTAGCAAAACGGCTACAATGTTAAACATTTTAGAAAGGCTTACGTCGATGAGGACAAAATTCCGTGAAGACAATTTGTTCTCCCTGTATTTTTCTATGTACTGTCATACATGTTTGTCGTCACGGAATTGTACATAGACTGAACAGATGCATATGCTGTAATAATTTTCTACCTGAGTTTTAACTCAATCGCATAATGTGTATATTTTGTTTAAATGATGTAGCCTACTGTTTAAATTGTATACATCGTGTTATTGTCGCCTAATGAAACCCTTCAGCAAAGATAGGCAGTACCGAGTACAGAAGTACCGCGGTACTTTTTTAGTACCGTTACCGACGGTACTTTTTCAAAAATGGTACCGAAGTACCGGTACCGCGGTGCTTTTTTAAAAAAGTATTCGGTATTTTCAGTTTTTTGTCATCACTTATCGAATGAAAATCAAACTCTCTCTCTCTCTTTGGATTAGAGCTAATAAATTTTTAACTCCGAAATATAGCTTTACGGTTCACTCCAAAGAAAGGTTCAAAATGTGCTTGCCAACAATTAATATGTAATTCCAACATCTTTGCATCCGCCGTTCCGTATCATGTGTGATTACGATCGAAGTCGAAAATGATGAAACACCTTTGTGTATAAAGGAATGCAGCAAACGTTCAAAGCCAAAGTAACTAATTTGTTACAAGAGAAATTGGAAGCGCAAGGTGCTTCTGATGCGAGCAGCGATATGATTGAAAGTGAACATTCGGATAAACTTTTTAATTTTTTACACAAAACAAGCCATAACATTTGCCGAGGCAGTGCTACAAAGATTTTTAAAAGTTTCATGATCAAAAGCCTCAAATACAAATTAGTTTATCTATTGTCATACTCTGAGAATGATGCGCTGAAAAATCTCTGTATTTGATATATAATACTGCACTGTTTCCAAGTGCAGTGGTCGAACGAGTGTTCTTTGCGAGGAAAAACATATCCCTATCTTACGCGGGGCAGGTTATTTGACCAACGGCATTTTACATGGGGGGCAAAAATGCTTTCCATTTCTAAATCCTAAACCAAAAGCCATGGAAACATCGAATTTGGTACGCGGGTTGGTGTTCTACAAATTTTTTTAGAAAGGCTGGTTCTGAGAACATGACGTCATCATAGTAACGTCACAAGCAGGCACGTAACCAGGAGGAGCAGGGGGTAATTGCCCTTCCCGAATTTTAGTTTGCCCTCCCCCCAAAAAAAATTTTACTTAAATTCTTGAGTTTTAGGATGGAAAAAAAGTGTTGTATTATTTTTGATTTGATACATACAGTAAAAGTCGCAGGAAATGGTGGCTTTTGGAACTGAAGACCATTTTTTTTTTTTTTTGAGACCAGCCCCAGCGTGAAGCCATTGCCCTTCCAAATTTTCGCTTGTCCCAAAAAAATTCATTCTGGCTACGTGCCTGAACGTCACGGCAACATTTTTTTAAAATGGCGTCATTTTTGCGATGAAGTCACAAGCGGTTCATATTTTATTCATAACTTTATTTTCGGAAACTGAATCATGAAATGCCTAAGTCGAGTAGGTTACGTCACAAAAACGTCTTATGACGTGACTTAGTTTAAATTATAAACTGGCCAAAAAATGCTCAGATATTGGAAAATGACTTTGGGAAACCTCAAAATTGAAAAAATTGTCTTTACCTTAACAACTTGAAATTTTTAGGAATTATTTGTGATGAAATATGACTCAGTTTGAAAAAAATTGTTTTTTTTTCAAGGTATTTATCATGAAAAAATCGAAAGTGGAGCAAAGATGCCCGCCATGTAAAATCGGATTAAAACACAAAAGAGTTGGATTAAGTTACAAATTAACGATCTGATTTTTCTCAAAGTAGATGTTTGCTCGTAATCTTGGTTTGTCGTGCTTTTTTTCACAAAAAATTACAGATTTATTGAAACAAACGTTCTTCAAAGATTCTAAGAAATTATGTTGAATCATAAAAAAGTACCGGTTCCAAGTACCGGTACCGTGGTACTTTTTAAAAATAGTACCGGTACCGCTACCGACGGTACTTTTTATAAGCACGTACCGGTGCCGGTACCGCGCGGTACTTTCTAGAAAGTACCGTGCCCACCTCTGCCCTTCAGCAAGGTCGAAACGCGTCGCGATAGCTCAGTGCATATTGCATTAAATAGTTTTCAGTCTACTGCTTATGTTTTTGAATGCAACACTGTGAAGATGACATAAGACTGTTTCGAAACATTTTGGTATCGCTAGTTTGAGATCCCAAACATCAAAGTAAACCTTTTCTGTAGTAGTTCTAGTAATTGTTTCCATAAACTAGAACGACTGTAGAATAAGGTCTAAATTTGTATGCTATACGTTATTTAATTTTTGGTTTTCCAACTTATTGCATAATTTAGAACCTCTTGTACAATGTATTTAACTCATTCACCTATGTCTTTTTGTTTTGTTGATTGGGACGGAGGCATACCCCAATGCCCATAACGCGTTAAAAACTGCATTTAGAAATCATCAGATAATGAAATGGACAACATTTCGAATTTTTGATTCCAAAAGTTGAAGATTGAGGAATGTCCACAACGCCCAAGACCTTTGCGCTGCTTAGCTCAGCAATTTTCAAACAACTACTTTCACCAGCTTTTTTACTCCATACACCATCTAGCGAAAGTTAATTTAAGTATCTAGAAATTCTCACAGGAGATCACAAGGCAAAATATATCAAAATAATCGTGCTTAATTTTTTCAAAACAATTTCGCCGCTTACTAGCGCTGTGTATCAATTAAATTTTATTTAAAGTTAATACTTTCGCTTTCACAAAACAAATCTTTGCTCAGCGAAATTCTAAAAATGCACCTCTTCGCAGATTTGTTTGCATAGCACATTACTATTTTAATTAAATTTTCATTAAGGCTTTTTCGATTCAATCTAGGTCACACAACAGTTAGTGATGTTCGTCTTATTCAGCGGTTAGTAATTCCTTAATTCAGAAAATTAATTCAGAAATCTCAAGATTCAAATATACCAGTAAGTTGTTAAAGCCACGTTTTTATTTCACGGAAATAATTTTTTTGGAAGCATTATAAGCTATAAGAGTATACAAAGAGACTGATATTTTTTACCTAAACCTAAATATGCCTTCAAGAGATATTATTTTAAACTGATGCACCCAGATTTTAGATTAAGATTTCGATATCGATGTGGTTACGTAAAAAGTTCAGCATAAGTTCAAGCCAGCAACTTCAGCAACAATTTAGTCTAGAAATAAAATTCAAATTCTGATTCCATCCAGAATTATGAAATTTGATGTCGAACTTAAGAATCTTAAATCTGACTTTAAAATCCTAAGAAAATCAATACATTGCACTGAATTTTTATCAACGCATTATTTGCTGAGCCCAAGCGCACCAAACATAGATTAACTTTAATTTACAGGTTAATAAAACTTTTGAAGAAAATATCAAACAAATCATTAGAGAATGTCACAAATATCATGTAATGCAAGAATAGCCTAGCTCAGAACGAACAAATTCTTTCTTTTTTGTTCTCATAAGTACATTCAATTTACAGCGCACAAGAAACAAAAATCGACAATCTGTGAATTATCACAATTTTCTTAAGTGTATTTTCACGCTAAATTTGGTCTCAAATCGCTAAAAATAAGCGATCCTAAAGTTGGTTATTTTTTTCTTTGCTTTTGTTTTACAACTACATTATATAAACTAAAGATATTCCTGAAAATGCAGTCGCATTATGAAGTTACAAGCATGTCGAGAATTTAGTCATCAACCGGCTGTTTTTTGAAAACCTCGCTGAAAACGGAATTTTTTGGTTGTGCTTAATCATATCTGCATAATAAACTCTATTGCACACTATTGAAGATAAAAATATCACATGTCTAATGTCTTAATATTCATGAAAGAATTTTTGTATTTCACAATAAACCTGCTCCAGATTAGCACTTTTGGGGCTAAATATAATTTTTTTTAAGTATTTGCATCATATTTTGCACTATGAACTCTGCAAATATGCTAGTGCCAATGCATTACATTTTCAACAGAGTTTTAATTAAATATTAAGAAGATTTGTTTCATAAAAGAGCTATGTCAGTTATCTTATCGAAGATGATTTATTAAAAATTTAGATTTTGTTGCAAAGCTGTTAACTAGAGCATTGCATGATAGCACGTGACCAATTCCGCCTAATTTTGTGTTTTAAAACTTGCTATGTTCAGAGTATGTTTCTTTTTATTGTTTACGAACAGTTTAAACTTATGACATTGAATAATGTAAACTATTGCGCAACAGAAAATGTTTGTATCTACAAATTTGCAAAGCTGAATTTCCTTTGTCATTGACAAAGAGAATACGAAACGTTGTCTTCGTCCAACGTTATATACTGTTAACATAGCGGATTAATTAATCTGACAAATTAATTACTTTGTTGAAAATACTCTTTTGAAAAATTTTCAAGTGATGCCAAATTTGATATGGCTTTCAGTAAAGTCGACTTCAAAACAATGAGCTTTCGCCACAGCTTTTTGGACAGAACTCTTCAGTAGCGATCTCTGTAACAAATGTTATGTTTGTGGTTTGCGATGGTCTTTGAGGATCCTGCTCTCCACATATCAAATAAAACAAAGATCGCTGCTGAAGAGTTCTGTCCAATAAGCTTATAGGAAAGTTTATTACGAAGTAGACTTTACTGAAAGTCATATTCAAAAAATACTTTTTACAAAAAATGGGAGCAAACTTATTAGCAGTTTATATTTCTAAGGGTTGAAATTGAGTACAATATTGTTGTTTTCAAGACTTAAAAAATAAAAGTTACTCAACTGCTTTTGCAAGCACAACATAACGCATCTAAGGTTTCAGATTTCAAAGGTGCTCTTGAAATATGGAAAAGTATGTGCTGAATGGAGCTCATAATGCTTTCCCAAATTCCCAGGTCGCATAAAAAAAAATAATCTCAAAATAGGTTCAATTGCCAAGCATTTAAATCCCGGCAAAGGATAACGATCTCATTTTTAACCTACATCTTTTAAGCCCTCTGTGAACAAGATAACGAGTCACAAAAATTGGTTTACGAAAAAGTTTGCTGCTTTCAACAATTTACGTACTTTGTGAAGCATTCATTGCTAAGTCAAGCTTAATTGAAACCAGACCAAAAAGTACGAAATGTTTAAACAACCAGCTTGGTTTTTGACTCATCAGATTGTACTTAAATTCATTTGCTGTTTTCGTAGACCTCCTGATGAGTCGAAAACGTCAACATCTTCTTGATGAATTAAAAGACGGTGCAAACTAATGAGATCTTTAAGAATTTATTGAACTCCATGTTAAATCAACGTAAGTTTAGCTCAAAATTAAATGATTAAAATCACCTACGCAGCAGCAAATACGTCTCATATCGGGTTAGATAAAATTAGAAATGATTATAGAGATAAACCAAATTAATTGTTTATGGCTTAACAATAAAGCCAAATATTGGCCTTAAAATAACCAGACATTAGGCTTGCATAAAACAATGTAAAACAACGAATAAAGTAATCAAACAATATTAATCAGGAAATCTCTTGTTCTGATAGGAATCTGAATACTTAATTGCTGATAGTTACAAGACTTAACCTTACAACCACGTAGTAATATTTTGCGCAAAAACAATTAAGGAAGCCAGATTATAATGACCTCAGGCTATTCTTTCACAATTTCCAATCATAAATTGTTTAGAAAATAAAAGAAACAGAAAATTCGTTACCTAACAATTAAAAAAAATAACGTAAATTAAATTATTGAAAGTCTTTACATTGTTGAAAGCCATTCTGTCAATAGATTATTAGATTAAACCTTTCTTTGATTTTAAAATTTTATTTATAGCATTGAACCAACTAAAGATGTAAGAAGAGTAAATAAATTTAGATGCAGATTTTCTCCTTGACCTCTGTACTGGGATAAGGCATTGCTTATTGAAGATTTTATGATAATTTGATGAAATTCATGTGAAGTCAATGCGTTACAAACGTCCAATTTTTTTGTGATCTTTTTTGTGTATACAGAATAATGATAAAAAAATGAATGACTATACATAAAAACAATGTAGAAAAAATGGTCACAAATAAGGCCACTGTCTTCACATCTTCTGATATATCCCATTAATCGTTTCCCTCTTTTTTAGCAAAGGTTTTAATGTACATTCTAAACAATCAAAAACTGGTGTACCAAGAAAGACCACAACACTCTCATAAGAATATTTCGACTTCATATTTCGATGTAAAGTACACCACACTTTAAAGACAAAAATATGTTTACGTTTTATACTTTGAAAGTGATGATATCGCTATGAACAAGATTAATATTGGATGTACAAAGATTAGAAATGATAACACAAAACAAGACCATATTTCACAATAAACAATGACGTGAATAAGCAGTGTATCCATAAGCATAAAAATATTGACTTGAAATTACAAAAATTTATCTGCTGTAATGTCCTCTATGCAAATTGCGTGTTTTGGCGTCATGGTGGCTAACTTTAGACGGCAAAACAATTTAGGAGGAAGGTATAAGTCACGTCATGACACAAAAACTGTAAAAACTACAACTTTGTAATTTGAAATTTGATTTGCTTCGGAATTTAAGCGACTTGGTTTTTTGTCAGTTTGAGTTCTTGATAAATTTTTGAGCGATGGAAAAATGACCAACCCCTTGAAATTGATCTATTGTTTGGCATTCCAAAACTACGTTCAGAAAAGAAAAAAAATGGGAATACTGATGTATTTCCCGTAATCAAAACTCTTTAACATCAGTTCTGTTTACTATTCATATTGGCATAACACGAATTGTCACTATACATACTGGATCTGTGTTGCCATTTGTTGCCTGCTTTGTTATAAAAAGCAACATTATCGCCAAACAAAGTACAATTCTATCAAAAAAACTCAACCCAAAAAAGGTATTTTTAGAGGCATTGCATTGGCCTGGTTCAGTGTTAATGAATGAATCAGACAACTCTTGTATATGTACTGGCTGAGAGTGCTTCCGCATCTTGTCTTACATAAAGTTATGGTATGTTGTGTGGAAAGGAAAGTATCCAATTGTAACTATTTGATTAGAAAAACAACGATTTACGACAGGCTTTGCCCAAACATTTTTTACCATTTCAGCATTCAGGTTTGTCCAAATGTTTTGATGGAGTGCCAATCGAGAGTTCCTGAAGGTGCAAGCGGAGGCAACAGTTCAGACTCAGACGAATGACCGATGTACAAATGAGACCAGCGACAAGGTAAAGATTAAAAAGGTCTTTGTTATTTTTCGTCGTAAAAGATTTGGTTAAGCCGATTCTTTCTTAATATTCAGTAAAGTAATTTTGGTCTGAAGAAAAGTGGAAAATGGAAGCGGACCGATAAAATTTCATCGCAAGTCAGACTTTGGACGCCCATGTTGTAAAGAGTAGTGGTCGCTTTCTCTGCGCGTAAAACGAAAATATTTGTCTGTGGAAACTATGGCAATTACGGCTAAATCTTTTTACAACTGTCAGGTGTTCTAACAATGCAGCTATTCTAATTAAGCAGCGCTTTGTTTACAATAAAGCACACTTTATTCAGAAGACATTACAGTCTACGAAAAAAACTACTGTAATTGTGCAAAAAGTATCTTGCTGAGAACTGCTTATTGTTTTTATCTCAGATTCGAGAATTTTGTCGATATTTCGAGAGTGTTAAAAAAATGAGGCAAAAAAACTGAGCGAATGCCAACTTTAATTTCTCACTGTAACAGCGGTAGCTGACTACATGCAGCAATGCAAAGTTACAAATAATCATAAATTGCGCAGGAAGTTCCTTTTTCGTTATAATTATGACTTTAATATGCTGATATTGTAACATAAAAAACATGAAATGACAAGTTTTTTTGTCATTCAAACTTTGCAAATAGAGTTTCTACTTCACGTTTTTGCAAATTCATTTTAATTTTTAGTCATTTCGTATTGGATATGGCTGAAATTTTGAAATTAATAGCAATTAACGTGGCAGCCATGACACGAGTAAAATTGAAACTTTTTTCTAAACATATTGTTGTTTTTACATTCTAGAAGCGTCTTAAACTTTACGAAGACAACTAACCCTTGAGCTGAAAATTTATCAATTGTCACATCCTGTTCAATATTGGGCGTCATTGCATGCATTCTGCACATTGTTATTGATATCAGAAATCACCAAGTTGGCCTGATCATATGAGCCATTTGGTATTGCGACCAAAAATGCCTATTGCGAACAGGTTGATCATTCCACGCGACATAGAGTATAATATACGTAAGAACTAAGAACACTAACCTATAACACCCTTTAACCCGTGAAGCGCGGGTAATGAAATTTGTAAAGCAGTGAAATTTGCCATTATTGCAAAAAAATTCTTCAACAGTTACATCACAAACACAACAATTTCGGTTAAACTTTGAGCCAAATATAACTTTAAAATTCTCAACCTACATTAAACGGTTACTCAATACTTCATCAAATGTTGAACCGAAACTTTTTCTTGTAACCCAATTAGGAAAATGAACATTGACAGTGTATTTTGTTACGCTGTAATCGGGAAAAAATATTTTCATTAAATACATTCAGTGTTCTATTACATTATAATATTCAACAAACAAAATATCATGTTTATGCAAATATGCAAACAGTCCATCATCCTCAAGCCAGGGACAACTGAGGTGTCGTGTGGAAAATTTGCAACAAAGCACTAAATCATTAGTTGATGTGTTGTGATGAAGACCCGGACAATTTAATTAGTGCAAAGTAAAATAGAAAAATTTTTAAATATAAACAAACCGGCCTGTTGGTCGCTGGATTACGCGTTTGTCCCGGTCAGGGATTCAAATTTCGGGCCGGTAAATCGGACATTGTATTACAAGCAGCTCTCCACCGCTGTGGTATTTCTTCAAAAGAAGCTGTGGTGCTCGCAAGTACAATAACGCTATGTTGGGCCCCGTAAACTCGTTGCACATTTCAGCGCAATACATCGAATATGATGAAGATTTGACTTTGACTTCTAAACAAACTGATTGTTGTGCATTGTTACGAAAGACCTATCAGTTATCAAATCTAATCTTTTGTTATACTCGCTCTATTAGGCTGAAACGTGTAACAAGTTGGTGGGGCCCATCTCCGCATCATTGGGCCTACTAGTCACATAAAGCTCAAAAAAATGTTGCAGCGGTGGCGAGCCGTTGACAAGACTGTGCCCAATTTTACTGACTCGAAGTATGAACCTCATACCTACCGGCCGCTCCAGAGACGAACGTGTTACCGCTCGACCAACTGGCCGGTGCCGATCAACGGTTATATGTCACAGAATTTTGTCAATCATGAAATAACACCGTTCATCAAAAAAGCATTCTATTGTTACTTCATTAGGCTGCTGCTAATGAAAATGCTTATTGCTTACGTGGTGTAGTGATTGTAACGATCAGACATTGTGAGAGTTCCTGATGATGTGAAAAGGAACAAAGTACAGTATTTCCACTTCCAATGCAGGACGAACAGTCTGCTGGTTATTTTAAGCCTGACCTTGTAAAACTAGGGACAAAGTTTATTTTGGAAGCAACTCTTGCTTTAGCGTCTTTATCGTGACTTTACTACCAGTGACATGAGGTAATGAAGCAAACTTTGTAAGTTGCTGCTGTAATGATTCACCACCAGCCATGAATTTGAATGGGTGAGAAATTCCACGGTTGATGCTTTTTTATTTTGTGTTTGATAACATTGATAGTTATTGTTGGTGTGAACCGGAAATTATGTGAATTACAAAGGGCATTATTGAAAGAAAAGAGGAAACGATGATATACATCATTTGTTTTACCAGAAAAAATTTTTGCAGGAGTACTCCCACATTCCAAGACTAACAATGCACTTTGTAAGATTTGCAAATTTTTGCTCTTGGCACTCTGATCAGCAAGACCAAGGCATTTGAGGTAACTTTCTAAAATGGCGCCTAGACAATTCGATCTGTGGTCTAATGTACAGACTTCTTTATAAGCCTGTAAGTTCTTGTAGTGACATAGTTCAAAGTTCTAACATTAACTTTCAAACTTGAAAGCATAGCAATCTTTTGCAATTTTTCTTCGAGAATCCAGTACTTGTTGCAAGATTTCTGAAGAAACTTCGAAAAAAGTGTGAATATTTTGCTATTACATCCAATTTTAGATTCTAACTCATAAGCGAGTGCATCTTAAAAAAAAACAACATAAAAGTGTTTGGTATCTTGTGGAAGTAATCACACTGTTTTATTTGATTAAAAACAGTAAAGCCTTATTTAAAATAATGAAATTTTTAAACGTTTCGGACTTAGCTATGTCCATCATCAGTAAAAAGTAAAATCTAAAACAGTAAAAAAGTAAAGAACTAGTCTCGAATGAAAGTAGACACATTTCAGTAAAAGTTATACATAGCGCTGCAATTGAGTAAAACCTGCAGATGTAAACAATCTGCTGTTCCTCTGCTAAACACACTAAGTAATTCTGTGATACTAGCGTAGTGCAATGAATGCGAAAAGAGGAAAAACAAAGAGCAATCACGTGTTGAACAGATACAAAGTTATCGATGACTGATCAACGTTTATGTCCGGTTTCAGTTTGTCGATGCTTAAAGTTTCTAAAATGAATAGCTTGGTTTGGTTCCTGGCAGTTCCAAGTATTTTAGGTTTTGCAAAGTCAATTTTATGGTCGGAATTTTCGTAGAGGTTTATGGTCGGAATTTCAGTCCCGAAGATAATCACACTGTCGTATGAGAGTTACAAAATGATACTGATTCAACATTCATGGTGCCCCGCAGCACCAACAACCAGCCAGTGATCAATTGCAGCCCTGCATGCCAATGTGGAGTGAACAAAATGTTGCAAATTGGTTATAAAGTTTTTTTGTCACGGTAACGCAGTACGTCCAAGAGATACGGGGCTCATCAGGTACAGATATTGATTCAATAAAAGCAGTGTAACCTTATCACTGCTGATCATATCCTACTTAGTGTAAAAAGGCTGAAACACTTTAACATCATCCCTCGAAACAATGATGTCAGCAACAACAACCATACGAAACTAGGAAGGCTGATGACGTAGCCTATTGCAAGATACAACTGCTTCTGTCAAGGCTTGTCCATACGAAGTTTTCCAAAATTTAAAAAAAAAGGAAAACGTTAATACGTTTAGGATGCAAATTTTTAGATTTTATTGTACAAACAACTTTAAAAGTAGATGCTTTAGTATTTTGCAAAGATTTTGAATTAGGTATTTTAGAAATCTCAATGGCTTTTAATTTCAGTTCTCAAATCCTTGGTGAAGAAAATTTCGGTTTCGTAGCGATTTTTGCATTGACGTTCTCTCAATATTTTCTATTGTAAAATTGAAAACATTAATGCTAAAAATGGCATCATAAGCACTAATTTTTTAAGCAAAAATTTTCAAAAACCGCAAATGTATATTTTTTCGGGAGAATCATTTTTTGCCCACTGTTAAACAAATAGTTAGATCAAGATGGGCAGTTAGTTGAGTTTATTGCAATACAACTTTAGTAGATCTTATTAAGAAAACAAGAACCACGACTACAACGTTTTAACCTTGTATTCAACATAATATATCTATTTCAAAGACGTTTTACGATTGATTGTGGTATGAGATATTATAGCCGAAACGTCTCTGGAATGAACAGAATATATGGAAACATATTGGCAATTATTTTCTTAGAAACATTAAAACCATTGCAATGCGGCAATTAACTTCTTGGATATCTCAGCAAATGCTGATTATGTTGCCATTAACTTGCAAACAAACAGGAAACAAATAAGTGGGATTAATGCGGTTAAAACCAATAAAAGTTTTTGACGTCATTTAAATTATTTTACGCTAAGAGAGCATTTCCTTATTTTGAACAACCGGGAAAATGTATTTTCAAACCGGCAACCCTGATAATAACAGCAGCTATTAATATCAATATTTTTTTGGCAATTCAAACAGCATAATTCTTAAGTGGTGAAATGAATCAAAAAAGAAAACTGCAAAGAAGTATCTTGAACGTCGATTCAAATTAATAGTCACCAATTTAGCTCTTGTCACTGGTGGGCGTGATATCGCATTTACAGTGAATAGTCTTGTAGAAGCAGTGGACAAGTTTTGAATCGGATCGATGATGGAGTTTAGAGAATTGAACATCCCCTCGTTATGCAATTTAACTGAACCGCTTGTCCATACTTCGATAGTCGCGTAATGTTGAGATTCAATCAGATTCAACCATGCATAGGGGTTGGGTTAAGCTAAACTGAAAATGGTCGCAAAGTACAGTAATGCTGTTGCAAGTAACGCTTTTAAAAACGTTTTGGAATTTTTTTTCGATTTCGTCAAGAAACTTAAAATCTTTTGCAAGCAGTATATAGGCCTACAAAACATGACATAAATCGACGGAGATAGTTAAAAGCGAATTGGTTCAGGAAGCTAACATTGCCAAATTGTTGCGGACGTTGTAAAGAGTTAGGACAAAAATATCACATGTCGTAGAATTTAGAACTCTCAAGGCCAAATACAGTAATACTCAACATCTTAGATTTTCTGCAACCGTGCGGTGCATCGTCGATGAATGATTTTATAATGTACACGCTTCAAAACTCTATGTATACGAAACAGCATTTGGCATATACTTCTTGCTATCTGGAAAAATATTTTTTGGCATTGTTGCATCAAAAATTCCATTACAAACTAGAACGCGACATCTCAAGCGATATCTGGAGACTTCGCGGCATAATACAACTTTACTGAACTTTTCTAAGCTTTGAACTAGTGATCCGATTGCTTTAAATAAATTCGTAAAAGAGTGGTCGTTGATAGTCAGATCAATAATTTAAATGCGCCCCTTTCAAGTTTTATTTCACTAGCTTTAGTGAAATAAAATTTTGTGATTATTCGAGTTAAAAATTTAAATCTCTCAAAGTTGTCAAAAATAATCGACCAACGTCATTCAAAAAGCTCGCATAATAGTTTACAATACAACGTCAAATCTCAACACTTTTTACGAGTTCTTAAACAGTTTTTCACTACATTTGAAATAACATAAAGCGGTCTTTAAAATTCCAGCGACTCACAAGCAAATTTCGTTACATCAACCAAACTTACAGCCATGTATGATTCTGAAAACGCTCTTTCGCATTGCAATTCAACATATGGTATTGGAATACCGGTTGTTTCGAAATTAAAGCCCTCTCCTCAACAGCATAAACTAAAATATAAAAGCGCTAAAATTATGCAAATTTAAAACAGGCATTTATATAATTTTTTTGCTAAATCGTTCATGCTTTTGCCGCATAGCCTTCATTCTCGAGTGGTATAAGTTGACAAACTGCAAAAAAAAAGGAGAATCAAAATTTATTTTTCCTAGTTAATGCATCACTCACAAGTTGTCACAGGTCGATAAAAATAACTTGGTAAACCATCACAGTTTTCTGTACGCCCTTTAATTAACGCGATTTTTTGAGATGACTACCCAACATGCTTTTGTAAAGATTTAGCTTAGAAGGTGAGAGGTGCTGATAATGCACCAGCATTTCAGGCTTTTTATGTTCATCAATCCATCTAATTTTCTTTGAATCATTAGCAATGAGGGTTTATTTGACTCAGCTACTTGACATGAAAATGGAAAAAACTTGAAATCAAAAATACCTGGGTAAAAACTTACGTAAATGACCTTCAAACTAGTCTAACGAAAAAAACTTCTTAAATTTTCATGTAAGTGGTAGAGAGAGAGACCCTAATTTCGAAACACGCAGTACAATTATTAAATCCATTATTTCGCAACTAAAAAACTTCCTTACTTAAATTCTTCAAAAACCTTGAGCCATAAGAAAAAGTACGCTTTCTCAACGTCACTGGAAACAGTTTCGTGAAAAAAAACAAAAAACTCTGCCATGTAGCTCAAGTTTATCAAACCCATTAGGCTTAACTTGAGTATGACAGCGCAAGCGATATCTAGGGACCTCCAATTTGAATGTTTTGATGTTAGATTGTGTTCGAAAAAAGCCTTTTTTGTCCTGTCTTCGATCACAAATTTTTTGTTTGTGATTATGTCTTTGATGCTGTTTTGTGTATTTAGTTTATGATTTTGTTTACTTGTTAAGTTTACTTTGCGCCTTAATATCTACCGATTCTGAAAATTCGATCCATCTAGGTCTAACGGTTTAAACGTTCAAAAATTTGGTGCTCCGTTTGAGGAGCCCCCAGTTTGAAACCCTCAATTTTGCGAAATTTTATCTCTTCTCTATGTTGGCCTACGTTGAAAACTTCGTGTGTCTAGCATCAGTGGTTAAAAATTTTGAATTTCGGCGGACCCATGTCGAAAGGAAACCTTAATTTTGGTACCCCCAACTTTGGTCAAATTTTATTTTATTTTTATATTTGCTTACCTCAAACACTTCATCTTTCCAGCTTAAAAGGTTAAGAAATTTAAATTTTGGATAGCCCCGTTTGGGGGACTTCCCATTTTTGAACACCAATTTTTTGTTAGGTTTAGTTTATTTTTAATATCTTCTCATTCTGAAAACTCGATACATCTGTCTCTAACAGTTTAAAAGATCAAAATTTTGGTAGCCACGTTTCAGGGAAACCCCCATTTTGGTAACCCCAAATTTTGCCAAATTTGACCCTTTCTTCATATTTGACTACACTGACAATTTCCTGTGCCTAGCAGGAGTCGTTAAAAAGTTTCAATTTGGACAGCCCCGTTTGAGGGAGAAATCCCAATTTTGAGACCCCAAAATTTTGTCAAATTTGCTCTTCTTTTTATATTCACTTTACTTCAACATTTCATACGTCTACTGCAGCTTTAAAGGTTAAAACGTTTGAATTTTGGAGGGCCAGTTTGGGGAGAAAATCCCCTTTGTGGAACCCCCAATTTTTGTTAGGTTTAGTTTACTCTTAATATCTATCCACTCCAAAGATTTGATCCATCTAGTCATTGTGATTCAAAACTTCAAATTTTTGGAAGACCCAATTGAGGGGACCCCCCAACCTGGCACCCCCAAATTCAGTCGCACACTATATTCCTCTCTCATATCTTCAATCGCTCAGACTTTGAATACAGTGCATATAGCGGTTTAAAAGTATATAGCCAGAGAAGAAAATAGAAAAGAACACAGAAAAAAGTAAGAAAAAAGAAAAAGAAGAAGAAAAATGGCATTCAGGTTAGGGTAAACGAACCAAATCAAAAAAAAGGTGGTTGATAGTGTGCTCAAAAACCACAAACCATTTTCCATCAATAACGGTATTTACCGAGATATATCGGTTCAAAATCGTCAACTTCCTGCCCATTTTTGGCCTGTAACATTTTGGTTATAACTCGATTTGCATCATCCATTCATAAGTACCCACATTGTGTTCAAATTTCAGCTTTGCACTCCCTGTGGTTTTTGAATTATAAGCGAATCAATAAATTTTCAATCCAAAAATCGGCATTTTTTTCATGTTTCTTTATGTCTCAATTCACGTCACGTAACCTAGGATCCCCAAATTTGGTACACATAACGTTTTTCAATAATTTTTATGATGAGTCCGAATTTCAACTTTCTAAGTTTAACCGTTTGCTAGTTATGAGCAAATGAAACTTCATCTGCCAAAATTCGCGAACAAAAACAAAGGTACTACGCGCTCACGTGAAGGCACACTTACGATTACCAAAATTTAATATGAAAACCAAAATCACATAGCTCAAAAAAAGCTATGAAAAGCTTTAGCAATATAACTTGGCACATTCAGAGCCTCGTTGATTTGTCTTGGAATGAAACACTTTACGCTTACTTTTCATTGCGGCAGCCAAATCTAGACGTCGTGATGGCCGTGGTATGACGAGACTTGCTAATTGAAGAGGGTGATTTGTATAAGTGACTTGATGTGGACAGACGCAAAGTACCTAATTCTTACGTATGAAAGCAATACGTCAAACAATGGCTTTTCTACCTGATGGCAAGGTGCTCAGGCTTTTTGGCATCGTTCTCATCAAACCTTTTACAGGACTATGATTTGCCTAGTTAAGATGTCGCAAAATAATCGACTTGTTCGGCTGTGCATGATGGATGATAACTAATAATATAATTAGCATTTTCAAATTAAATTATTTTGAGGGACTATCAAGTCCAAAAAAGGGAAACGAAGTTAAGTGCAATAGGGATAATCATATGGGTACATGATTTTTATGATTGAACAGGCCATATAACGGTCGCATTATCTTCATCAGGAAAACTCTTGAAGTGATTTGCCATTTTGCTTTCTTGTGAAAATTACAGCAAGTATTAGTGTAAAGATATCTGGCCTAAACATGGGCACTTAAAGAAAATTGTGCCAATAGATTAATAGGAATTTGACGTGTTTATAGGAATTTGACGTTTTGATAACGTTTGACGAGATGTGATTGGTTTGAAAAGTTTTGTTTACGAATTTTTTTCTGCATCACAACATGAAACGCCGCGCAATTGCGTACTAAAATTGAAATCTTTTGGTTTTTCTTTGCGAAACTGTTGTAAGTTCGCATGGCTGAACAGCGTTGTTTCGGACTGTTAGCTCTCATCAGTCGCTATTAACAAGAAACTAAGCTGAGGAAGTTAGTTTGACTTTTCTACAGGTGGGACAATAACGCTAAACACTATCCAGTTGAACATGTAGTTATAAGTTGCATTTGAGCGACGGGTTATAGAATGAAAGAATCATCTAAGTCGTAGAATTAAGATGGACATGAGCGCCAACAAAAATTAGCGCTTATTAACTAAGCGCTTAAACTCAGAAACTTGACCACCTTAAATAAAGTGCATATTTTATTAACTTTCTAGAATAAATTTCAAAGTTATTTCAAATAAATTTTAAATTTCAAATAAATTTCAAATTCAAAGTTGTTTCAATTGTTTCAAATAAATTTCAAAGCTGTACCAAAAGATGAATAAATGCTCTACCATGCAGTGAAATTTTGAAGTTTATAACTAAAGCAGTTTTCGAGTTATTATCCGAAAACCACGGTGGGTTTCAGAAGCAGAGGTGACGTGGAGAACACAATCTTCGAGGCCTAGGCCAAGGACTCGAAAAAATCCAAGGCCAAAGCTAAGGACCGACTTTTCGAGGACAGACCCTCTGGAGGCCAAGGCCAAGGACCAAGGACACCATTTTCCAAATTATTGTCGGCAAATTTTCCATATTTTTTTAACGCAAGAGTGTTTAAGATATTGCATTTTGTTAAGTTTTTCATGATAATTCGAAAAAAGTAGTTTCTAAAAATATTGAATGTCATCTTGAAGTTTTACGCGTTGGCAGGAACTTTGATTACGCCCGTAGCGGTATCGTGGTAATAAAACAATTAGGGCCAAACCCGTGAATTAGCAATGGGAATGACTAATAACTATAGATTTTTGAGGTGGAAGTGGTCAATTTTATGATCTTAATTTCATCAGTTGGGCCCTAGTGCAAACGTCCGCTTATGATGGATCCCCACCTTTTCAGAAGTTTCTCAAACACAAACCTTATTGTTTAGTTAAACGTTTCCTTTTCACCGAAATTTTTAAACATTCTCAGAGTTTTTAACTATTGCATAGCGACTATAATATTATTATCTAAGAGTATTTTAAAAAACTGTAAATTTATATTTTTAAAATGAAATGGCGTACCTAACTTGCAAGCTCAAGTCTTTGGAAAAAACTAGGTTTTGGGGTTGAGGGCAAATTTCCCATGCCTCCTTTGAACAATTTTAGTAAATTTTTTTTTTTCAGAAAAATAACAATTTTTGTGACTTTTGTATAAAATTACACAATTAGACTTTCAAAGCAATTTGAAAAAAGAAAATACCGCAAAAGTTAGAAATACTTTAGTTTCTCCGCATTTTCCCAATCCTAATTTTCAGGCAATCTTTTCTTGAAGTTTCAGTGAAGCATGTGATGTTTTTCCATAGTCTTGCGTCTAATGCGGAACAAGGAATGAGCGCATACGTTTTGGCCGCCAAAAGATACTTTGCAAAATTTAACGTAAGTTATTTAACTGCAAAAAGTGACCTGATAATACCAGCATGGCCGTATTAAGGAGGAAAACCTTGGAGACATTTGCCCCGGGGCTATCCTTGAAGGACCCACGAATTGTCATAACGTAAAAATTAGAGTTGTTCTTTCTTATCTCTAAACAGATTTTTCGTAATATTCGCTCGCGTATTTTCAGAACAATAATTGTCGTTCTCAAGTTAGTAACGTTTTGTTAGTTGTAGCGGGGCTATATCGATCAGTGGTCGAGTGGATAGAGCGTCTGCTACAAAAGCAGTAGACTCGGGTTCGATTCCCGGTCTGGTCAAACCAAGGACTATAAAATTGGTATTCACAGCCTCCCTGCTTGACGTTCAGCAATTAAAGGGACAGTGTAAAGCTTCCGCCGTGTGTGGTAAAGAGGTGGGCTGGTGGCAGCTTGACTTAAAAACCAAAAGGTCCATTCGCTGTCTGCTGGCCAAGGCAACTTGGAATAAAATGTAATATACTGCATGTAATATATTTAGTACATCATAGGCCATCCCTGGTAATTGTATTGCAGGTCATTATCAAGCAAATACTGTCTTCTGATTTCACATTCGCATAGGCACGATCATGTTATAGTATTAATTAGCAACTCAAAAATGTTTGTGTCCAGACCCTCAGATCCCGTGCTATGGCATGAATGGTTTAGGCATTTAGCTGTTTGTACCAGCCACACCGGAAGTATTTGCAGAAATAAAAAAAAACTATCTAAACTGCGTTTTGCCCCCTCATTCTCCGATTAGAGCTTTCATACAATGCCATTGAAAATAAGGTTTACTTTGACTTGACTACCGCATTATATTATTTTTCAAATAAGGAAAGGAATTGATAGGCTAGAAGTCGTAAGCGTAGCCGAAGGTGGGGGGGCCAAAGCGCCGCCTCCCAATTAAAATGCCACCAATAACAAAAAGGATGACAATAAAGCCTATCGTTTATTCAATTTTAGTTTCTTTTAACATTTTCGCGTACGACAGTAATTAAGAGCAATATTTAATGTTGACGACCAGGGGGCCCGTGTCCCCTCAATTCAAACTTTTGTCACTCAATTAAAATATATAATTTGGGAGAAATACAAGGTTTTTATCGTAAAAGTTGCAACCTCTGGCCTTCATCTAACTTTTCTATGAACTTAATGCAATAACATAATTAATTACAGTAGTAACCATCTACTATGCCAACTTTAAATAACAATCCTCTTCCCCTCGCCAGTTTTAGCAAAACAAAATATTAAAAAAAAAAGCTAGGGGAGATTTTCATTGAACAAATTATTGCTTTTAAACTGAAGAGCCCCGGGCCCCCCGGTCGGACATATAATCCTAAAACTAATTATTTTCATGACAAACAAAGACTCCAAGAAAAATAAAGTAAATTATTACGTACTGCTAAATATAGTGCTGAAAGCCATGTACCTTGCTTCCCTTCACCCGGACCAAGTCAATTACAAAATTTATCTAAAAAAAGCTGGGTTTTAAACAAGAATTGCAAGCAAAAGGAGGACTGAGCAATTTAATTTTTTCAATTGGTTCTCAAATCTTAAAAATTTAGTTATTTCAAATGGCTCTAAAAACGCGCAAAATGTGATCCAAATGGCATTAAAATAGCTGTTTTTTCCAAAATTTACAAAAATTTCCAAAACATCGCCCATAGCCTCCGGCTGCTGGGATCCCGCCCCCAGACTGTGATACGTTTGAGTTACAATAATTTCAAGACATTTTTGTCCCATAAAATGTCTTCCTTTTAAAAATTTTCTGATGACGTCATATTGCATGTGATTTGCAGATTGGGGACCCCCAATCAAACATCCTGGCTACGCATATGCCAGAATTTAAGAAATTTTTGTGTTTGGTTATTTTCCTATTAACCAATCAAAAAACTATGCTATCCTCGAGGCAAAGTCAGGGCATTTTCGAGGACTTGTAGCGCTTGAGGCCAAGGACCTCAAAATGTGTCCTCGAGGACTCCGCCTCTGTTCAGAAGCCCTGCCGTTGAGGATCATTACCCCGAAAAAAAGTTGAGAGACAAAGGGTTAACAAATTAAAGAAAATGTTATATCCATCTTTAGACGGAGAGCTTAAAGTCAATAAACGTCGTTGCATAGCGAGTATCGGAAAGTTTGACGATACGTAACTGAGTGGTCTAACGCATGCCTTGCGTTGGAGAACTGCTGCGACTTTGAAACCAGTGTATGCCGATGGTTGCTACAGGCATGGGCTCGAATCCCATCCGAGTTTCTTTTTTCTAACAACCGGATTATAGACCAGCTTGTGGCGTTGCAGCATGTCTTCTATTTTGTCATTATTTAGAATAATGTATATTTGCAGGGCCAAAAGAGTGGTGCATTATTACAAAATAGTGAAGGGTTTGCCGACCTGTACCATGCTAGTAGCAGCAGTTCAGACAAACTTGCAATGCATACGTACGTAAACAGCCGCAACTTCGTCAAATGGCTTTATTAATGAGTCAGGAAATCTTTAACTGTGGATTTGGCTCGACAGTTACAAAGTGGTAAAATAAGGAGTCATGAAAATCAAGTGAATGACCTTCAATTAACGCATGGCTAGCGCGAACACGACGAGTCGCGCGGCCGGTGATTGATGTAAACGATAAATGTTCACTTAGTACTATTTTGGTCAAGACATATTTTTGAAACAAGTCCTCTTGTAATTGTCTGGACAAAAATGGAGCCCGTGCTGACAAGATTTTATTATATTTAAAAGGGAACTTTTATAGAAAATGACACCTTCGTTAGCCACGTTCAGAAAGGAGCTTTAAAATTTTTCTGTTTAAAAATAATTTCTGAAAGCAACCAACTTCGCCCTTCCTGGTAGTTATTTAAATCCACGATTGACTCTATTGAAAAGCGACCAATCAGAAACGTTTGGGGTTTTCATAAGTGCTTTCGCCACTCATGTAGTATTCAACATTCTGGTTATTTTACGTAAGTTTAAAGTTATTGGCCAATTCATCGCCACCCATTAAGTTCTGACCAAAACATTTCAACTGCAAAACTGAGCGCCAATCAATACTGTTTATGCGCAGTGCATGATCAAACTGGCTTATTTACTCCAAGCTAAAACGTGACATGTTTCATCCTTATATGGTCAATTGGTCATATTCTGACTGTTCAAAACCATGGCATTAAAATAGGTGATTTTACACCTATTTACTACAAGACCAAATGCAAATGAGTTATTTAATGAAAAATTGCAAATTATGTCTGCAATTTATATACTGCATATAAAATATATCAATCAAGCATTGCAAACGGTTTGTTGCTGTAGACCTGTTTGTCAAAGATATATGCTATAGTGAATAAGTGCAATGTTCCAAACAGTGTTGTTCACTACCAACTAACAGTAAAACGATATTTTAATTGATTGGGTGATATTTCTGTGCAAACTTTTGGTCGAATATGTTATGAAAATAACGCATGATTTTTGAATTAATCTTTCTACCCAGAACGAATATGTTATGAAAATAACGCATGGTTTTAGAATCTTTCTACCTTCTTTTTTTTTTTTTCTTTCCACCTGAATATCCACTTGATTTGTCAAAATAACAGTTTTCAGCACTTCGAATTCAAAACTAAATTGCGACCAGGTAGCGCAGCATCCACCAGATACGTTATTCTATTACTTCCAATTCCACACAATCCTACCAGCTCTACGAGCAAAACAAAGACTAATATTTACCATAAACCAGGTGCAAAACCAGAATTTTTTCATTGGAAGGTTGCCTTAAACTTAAAAATTTTCCGCATATTAAAAATGAGAATTTGGAAAGTAAGCCTCGAGCCACCGGAACATTTTTGTGATTTTTCGGAAAAACTAGCCATTTTAAATCAATTTGGATAGCACGTTTGCAGAACCATTTAAAAAATTAATGCATAGATTTGGATAGAATTGAATCACCCAATTGAATCACCAACTACCCCTTCTCCCCTGCCTTATGCTGGTCAAGTCAAAAACATGTTTAAAAGCAGGCACATTTGGCTTAAATTTTCTAAGTGACTTGACCAAGAGAAGGGAGGTTGAAGCCATTTTAGCTCCCTCTCTTGGTTTAGCCAGTGCTATCACCATTAATATTTACATTAATCTTGTGCCACTTCAAACGGTGCTTTGCTTCATTTGCACACGTGAAAGCGAAGAAGTGAAAACGGAAACTTTCCAAGACGATAATCGCATGGAAATTGTCAGGTGAAGTTAGCGTATGTGACAAACGTAACGAAACGTTTGTTGAGCTTTGAGCAGTTTGCAAGTCAACATTAAACTTTTGTTCGGTTTTTTTCATTAACATAAATAACTAAGTAACGTTAAATGCCATTTGATGTTGACAATCAATTGCATGCTGGTTCTCTCAAACTTTACACATTTTCACGACTGAATGATAAACAAAACTTCATATTTTCACAAAGAAAATGAACCAAAATGGTTGCATATCATTCATTTGCACTGACTTTTAGCTACTAATTTTATTGACCTTATTGAAATGAAATTCTGATTTACAAGAAATTAAGAGCCAAAGAACATATTGCATGAGTTTGAAATCAAATAATACAAGCTAAATTTGACGAAGAACCAAAAGCTAAGCGTTTGTTGGATTCAATATTTCCAGATTTAACTTCTCGCCTTTTTATAAATTGATGTCAAACGGCTATTGCAAAAAAAAAAAAAATCCAGCTAATTAAATTAGTTGCTAATATTACACGAAGGATTTAACCATCGTACATTTGCTTCTTTTTTCTTTTTTTGCTTTCCAAATACTCTATGATACCATTAGGTAGAGAGGCTTTAATGAAAACAGGCATCGTGTGACATCACATTCAACTTTCAGTTCCAAACTCATGCACTTTTTGGAGTTAAATTTTAACGCTGTTGTAGCATACTATAACATGTGTATAATCAAACAGAAAAATATATTACTCATATAGTTAACAATCATTTCAGAATGAAAATAGCCCTAACGAATCGCAAATTTGACACGATCAATTTTATAGCTAGCTTTTGTTTTTATGTATCTTGTAAACAAAAGTGAAAACTGATGCTTGTTTTTACACAAAAGTAAATAAACAAAGCATAATTTTAGGCGATACTATCAAGCGGCACAATTGGCAATCAAACACACTGTTTTCTGAAATGAACTAATCATAAAATTCAAAATATAGTATACGCTTAAAAGTCTACGATGTAAGTACTCAACTAAAAGTCGTTTGGAAGATATAGCACATAGTGAAGATTTCACCGAAATTTACAATATTGCGACAACAATAACAATACAAAAAGATCTTATCGGCAATCCCTAGGATTGTTCAAGCAAAATATTCAATTCAATGACGAGCTGTAGAGAGAATAACAGAATCCTGAAAGCATAATCAAAGCTAGGTTTAACAGGCCAAAAACAAACAAACAAACAAAAAAGTGTTTGGCGATCGACAATTACAGTATTTCCTTCCTCATCGGTGCGGCTAGGTTCAATTTCTCGGTACTCTCACTCCACCACCAAATAGGAACTGCATGGACTTGAGATACGAATTGCATCCGTAGAAGGGCTATAAGATTAAAAAATTTGAAAAGAATAGTTTTTTTTAAGCAACCTATAATTGCATTTATGTATAAATGATTAATGCAACAAATGAATGTCGTTTCAAACATATGTCTCAAAGTTTACAATAAAATAAAGTTATGTAAGAAGGCAAGTTAAGCCACTGCTTTTGCCCTACTGAAGGTCGTTAGGTTGGGTTGAGATTCGAACTTTCCACCTTGCGATTGCGACAAATAAAAGGGCATTAGAGTTTCTTAAGTTGTTCTGTTGGGTACTTGCAAATTAATATCTAAAAATATGTTGTTAATTGTTTCGAAACAAAAAAGGCTTAATTTGTCACAAACAAGGCTAAAAATAAAAAATAGTTTTGCATCAGTGCGTCATGATGTAAAAAAATGAAAGGATAATCTCAGTTGACTTGCTCGAGAGCAGGATGCATTGCGATTAACATTAAATGTTTGTAAAGCAATGTTAGCCACGCACTTTTAACCTATTCGCTTATAACCTTAACCGCACGCATAAGCTAGTGTTCGATCTCGGTAGGTTTGAATCAGGATGCTGCTGCGTTTGAATCAGTTGACGTCGTCTTGCGATGCGATGCAAATGTTTGGCATTTGCGTGCGTGACGCAATGTGGGGCCAGTTGCATTCATCGAGATTCTCAACATAGCGTGAGCAACTGTAAACGTGAAAAAAAACAACAATGAACCTGAATTGTTTGTCGCTGATGAGCAGCTGAGATTGAACGCTTCATTACTTTAAATGACATCGGTAAGAGGTAGAAATAATTAAACTAGCCTATTTCATGAAAATGTTATCATTATCTTCAATTGACCCAAGTTATTTGATGCGTCGCAAAAGTTCATCAGGAAAAACTCGGAATGCGCACGTACTTGCGAGATTTTCGATTCAACATTGTTTCGTTTGCGGTTTCCATTATAAATTGTTATTCTGACCTCAGTTAGCCCAAACAAATATAACCCAAATACGACATTAAACAAGGTCATCTAAGAGCGAACTTTGACTGAAATACCCAATATTAATGCAATGATGTCTACAGCCCGACGGCTACAGTAAGTTTTGGATAATTACTCATTGCTCTTCGAGTACTCAAGCTCTTGCAATAAAAATATACCACACAGCCTTTTCAGCCTTTCCAAAAATTCACCACACATTATTTCCAAAAGGCAATTGGTTGCTGTAGCTCTTCAGAGCAAGCCTGCAATACGCACTTCATATTCGTAAACATTTTACGACGATCGAAAAGGTTTGAAGAAGCAATTTTCTGTGAAACTTTAGCCTTAATATTGCAACGTCAGAAGCATTACGGTACTTTGCTAGAACGATGCAATGACCAACTAATTAATCACACTAACTGCCCTTTAGATAACTGGCTGCGCCTTATAGTCAAGCTTTGCTGTCCTAGGTAATGGTATTATATCGAAATAGTAGTTTTTTTCCCTTGCGATTGAAGACCAGAGATTATCTTTGACTGAAACTGTGGCTATTTCACTGGGTTGAGGCTAAAGGTTAAAGTAAACTTCCCATTTAAAAAATGGTTCGAGACCAATATTTATGCCCGCGTGCCAGTCGTACGACAATCTCGAGTTTCCTCGCAGCAAGCTTCTTGACCTTCAGTTGCTGGATTCGCGCAGGTGGTCCACGACAGAGCCTTGCAGATCTATTTAGTTTGGCCTTAGATCTCAAATGGGATCATTTGTGTACAGTAGTTGTGTGTCGCATGCAGAGTGTTTGAAGAGCTTTGTTTAGCTTGTCATTGACCCGTCTTGGAATCGCTTCTTTTCTTTTTTCAGCTGCCTGCAGTAGGAAGCCATACACAACCGTTGTCCCTGCCAAGGGGCATTGATCTGTGGTTTCAAGCTATTGCAGTGTATTCCCACAATTGCTTTGCAATCAATCATTTTTGTAAATAATTACACTTACTACGTTCCTGCGAAGAGATCGGTGGTTTCTACAACCGTAACACCAGCCAACAAAAAGACGAGATTCCAGTTAAATGATAGTGGATTGTTTTCTAAATTGTTTTTAAAGTGGCCGTTTCCGCTCAATCATAATTAATAAATTATACATTGGTAAATAAAACTTTTTCACCAACGAGTTTGCAAATAAGATTGTAATTTTTACATTTTGAAAGAGCGATGTATATCAATGAAGTAACAAATGCATAATTATTGTATTTTACAAAATAAAAAGGTAGGATTTGTGTATAATTTAGCACCTAAGTTCGTAATATGCAACCCTTTGCAAATATTCCTACGATACGATTTGGACAGCTTTGTTTATTTTGAAGAGTTAAAGATATTCGCAACATGTACATTGTACAAAACAACTCCAAAAAACCAGAGGTGGAGTCGAGGACACTAGGCTCAAGGCCAAGGCCAAGGACACAAAAAAAGTCCGAGGCCAACGACAGCCTGTCCGAGGACAGACCCTCTTGATGCCAAGGACAGGAATGCTCGAGACCAAGGCCAAGGACCAAGGACATAGCCGCAAGTGCTCACCAAAAAAAAGGTCTTCAAAAAGTTTTTCAGTCAATCTCCAATTCATAGGCGTAGCCAGAATTTTTGATTGGGGGGGGGGGGGCAAACCACAAATCACATGCAATGATGTCATCAAAATTTTCCAAAGGGGAACTTTTTGTGGTACAAAGATATCGTAGGATAGAAGATCTGAAATCGTTGCCTATTTGCACTTATCCAGGATTTTGCAAAGAGAGAGGGCTTAAACTAATAGTTGAAAAGTGCAAATATCTAACTTTGGAGACGTGTGTGAGAAAGCTTGTGTAACTCAAACGTATCACAGACGAGGGTCTGATGGTGGGGCCTCCAGCTGCCGGAGGATTTGGACGATTTGTTGTAATTTTTTGGAAAAAAAAGCTATTTTAACGCCATTGAATCACATTTCGCACGTGTTTAGAGCCATTTGAAAGCACTAGAGTTTTGAAATTTGAAAAGCAATTGAAAAAATTAAATTGTTTAATGCTCCTTTTACTTGCAATTTAAGTCCAAAACACATTTAATATCTTGCATTTTTGAGTTAAATTTTAATTGTAAGTAATATCGTCCAGGTAGGGGGAAGTAAAGTGCTCTGTCTCTGGCTACATTTTAGCAGTAAATAATCCACTCGAAGATTTTCCTTAGAGATTTTTGGTTTGTCATAAAAATAATCAGTTATAGGAGTACATGTTCGACCAGGGGGCCCAGGCCCCTCAATTGAAGTCAATGATTTGTTCAATCAGCATTTTCCATGGCTTAATTTTTTAAATATTTTGTGCGTTAAAACTGGGAAGGTGGAGGTGAATTACTGAATTGTCATTGAAAAATGGTGCAATAGATGGTTACATCTATTAACCATGTTATTGCTGGGCCGGATTTACATCGCGCTGGGCCCCTGGCACTTTGGGGATTTTTGCAAGATCTTTTTGCCAAAAATAGGGGAAGAGCAAAAAAAGTCTTACAATTTGAGCGCGGGGCCCCTAGCTGGTACTGCGCCATATTATGGTAAATCCAGCCCTGGTTAATGCATTACGTTCATAAAAAGTCTCTATGAGGGTCTGATATAGCAACTTTTAGGACAAAAACTCTTCATTTCTTCCGGATTATACGTTTAAATTGGCTGGCAAAAATTGAATTGAAGGGGGCCCGGGGCCACTGGTCTTCCATATTGTTGTTAGTTACTGTTGCAAGCAAAAAATGCTAAAAGAAACTAAAACTGAAGAAACAGTTGACTTTTTAAGCACTTGTGTGTCATTGCTGAAATTTCAATTGAAGGGAGATTCCTTGGTACCCCCCCCCCCTTTGGCTTCGCCTATGCTTCAATTGAGGAAAACAAAAAAGATGTTTACAAGTTTTTCGCGAGGTTTCTGGCGTTTTCCAACAAAATTTCAACGGTTCAACAAATAGTGCTGTCCTCAAGCTGAGGACAGAGCAATTTTCGAAAACTTGAGGCTTCGAGGCCGAGGCTGACTTGAAAATGTGTCCTCGAGGACGTCTTCGAGGCCTAGGACGTCCTCGAGGACTCCACCTGTGCAAAAGACATTGATGAACTTCAAGACCTGAAGATAAATCGCCTATACCCTGCATTAAACTCGGCAAACTCATAGGAAAAAAGAAATTGATTAGGTTGTCGCAGTAGACACCAAATTAAATCCGTTAGGATTTTGACTAGCGTTTATATTTGAGCATAACGGAACCAAATGTCATAAAAGATTATTTAATCGTTTAGTGCTCACCAGTTGTATAGTAGGTAAAGTTATGAGTTTGTGGCACCTTGAATTCTTTCCAATTAGCCCAAAAAGAATTTGACGATAGGTAAACAACAAAGATTATTTATCTTAACTAAACTTAATCGTGGTATTTGAGGTAAAAGACATGAACTTCTAAATATTAGCATCTGGACTGGAAACACAAGAAAAAAGCAGCGTGTCGGCGGACAAGCTGAGGCCTGCGCAGGAGTGCGTCTGCGCATCTGTGTCGCTATCGCCTGTGAAAAAGTAGCAACTTTCCACAAAGGATTCTTAAGTTTTTGTACTGCAGACATAAGCAGTAAACAGTAGGCCCAGTGGCGGATCTAGAAAATTTTGGTGGGGGGGGGATGATAAAATTTATGAGCACAAATTAGGTATAAGCTCAAAATTTTGCATGCTTATGATTAATGTTCTTGACCTCGCGCAAACTTGTTGGGGACATTTTTCATCCGTCTCATCTCAAAAACGTTACCAGTATATAAAATATTTTTTTATATTTAACCAATGACATAAAACTAGTTTCATGCCATTGATTTAACCAATTCAATTCAAATTAATAACACAAAACGCTCTTTTTGTCTTTCCTGCATCAAAAATCGTATTTATTAAACTTTTGCCAGCATAACCGTCTGCATCTACACAGAACAGGCGCGTTGCCAGAAATTCGCAATGAGGGAGCTGCTTTGGGGTCTGGGGGCGGAGCCCCCAGCGATCGAAAATTTTGCATCTTTTTGCAAAAACAACTAAATTTTAGGGCTATTTTGATAAAAAATAATGCTTTTAAAACGTGGCATAGCAATTGGCAGTGCAAACATGATTAAACCGGTTGCATAAATGGGCTATGTGAGAAGTGGCTAGTGGTAAGATTTTTTCTTGTTTACATGCTGGTAGATCATAAAATCCTATAGTTTAATAAAATTCACACGGAGTAATCTATTTCGACTATATTTTATAGAGAAAAATAATTGGAGGGGGGCTCATGGAAAGATATTTGAGAGAGGTGATTAGAAATTAACTAATACTGAATAGATCTCCCCTCTGTTCGTGAGTTTATAATATTTTTGTTGATAAAAACTATGTTAAGCATTTGCAATGAGCTATATTAAATTTGATTGCTTATTTTTGGCCATTTTTCAAAGTTTTTATTGATTTGTGAGTTTTATTTTTGACAAATTAGCCCCCCTGAATGTATGGTTCAAATGATGCTTTAAATCACGTTTTAGTCCATTCTAGTCCAAAAACCAGTCTCAGAAGTGCTAAAAACGTGGTATTTTTCTTGTTCTGCATTTTGGTTGACAGGCCAATGGGTGGGGGGGCAAAAGCCCCCCCCCCGCCCTCCCTTGGCTGCGTTACTCACACAAAATGAGTAAAAACTGCCTGCGTAAGAATTTGATATTTCTATTGTCAAAAATCTATTTTGCTCAAGTTTTCATTCAGCATATCGTAATTAACAATGCAATAAAACTACATTCCAGAAGACATTTTACTTGATGTTCTATCAAATCGACACACTTTTTGTGCGAAATCGCACTACTGTATTGCGCAGGCGCGTAGCCAGAAATTCGCAATTGGGGGGTGGTGGAGCATCCAGCCGCCGAAGGCCAATGGGGGTTTGGGGGCAAAGCATCCAGCCTCCGGAGGCACGGGAGTCTGGGGGGGGAGCCTCAAGCGATCGAAAAGTTTGCATTTTTTTGCAAAAATAACTTCATTTTAGAGCTATTTTGATTAAAAAATAATGATTTTAAAACGTGCCTTAGAAATTGGCAGTGCAAACAAGATTAAACTGGTGGCATAAATGGGCTCTTTGGGAGGTGGCTAATGGTAAAATGTTAGTTCTCTTGTTTAGATGCTGGTAAATTATAAAATCGAATAGTTCAATAAAACTCACACGGAATAATCTAATTTCAAACTATGCTTTAAAGCATTTTTTAGTCTAATCCAGAGTAAAAGACAGTTTATAGAGAAAAATAATTGGGGAGGGCTAATGAAAAGAGATTTGAGAGAAATGATTGGTAATTAACAAATAGTCAAATACTGAATAGCCCCCCCCCCCATTCCTTAGTTTATAGTATATTTGTTGATGACACCTATGTTCAGCATTTTTACGCTTGCGATCAAATTTGATTGCTTATTTCTTACCATTTTTCAAAGTTTTTATTTATTTGTTGGTTTTATTTTTGACAAATTAGCCCCCTTCCCCCTGAACATATGTTTCAAAAGATGTTTTAAATCACTATTTAGTCCACTCCAGTGCATAAAACAGTCTCCAAAGTGCTACAAACGTAGTGTTTTTCCCATTCTGCATTTTGGTCGACATATCAATAGGGGGCTATAGCCCCCCCCACCCGCCCCTGGCTACGCTATTGGTATTGCGTGAGGTTTGAGCGAAAATGCGCCGTAATTGAACTCCTGTTGTGTTATGCCTTTATCGTTGAAAAGTGCGAGTTGTGAATTTTGCTAGTTTGGCGCTTTCAAATCAATCGGACCTGTAAAAAACTAATTTCTGCTTTGTAAAAAGTTCGCTGTAAAAATAACTTTTTCCTCCCCCCGCCCTACCCCACCCCCCCAATGGCTTCAGAAATTATATCGCAGTCACCAGGACTATCGCGTATTCACTGACTGCTTTTTTTTTAAATGTTTAATATTATGCATATGCACGTTATGTTTGGGCTGGTGGGGGGGGATGCATCCCCCCTATCCCCCCCCCTAAATCCGCCTCTGAGTAGGCCTACTGTATGCCAGAGGCAATAAGAGTGCAATGTCAGTTATGTTTACTTTGGATGGTTTGCTAGCACTGTTGGTAGTTTTGTTACAAATAGTGCAATAGACTATACCAGAAATGATTAGTTTTAGTGAGTTGGTAAGACAAGGCGATTTGCTGCTGCCTGGCTGAATTGAAAACTGTGATTTTAGGTCCAGTATCAATCAAAATCGAATAAGTTTGTACACTAGAACTGCCTCGGCTTATCGATGAAGAAGCATATTGTTTAAGATAAAAGACAACAACAGAATTGGTTAAAATTTCGGTGAAATTACACCAATATAAGCAAGCATTGTCACCACTGGTACTAGAGTAATATTTAGCAAAGACCTATGATACTGTAGAGGCAACAGAAAAAAGATTACATATAGTAGGTTATTAGATTAAAAAATGCATCCCAGATTAAATCATTTTTCCCAGTGCTACACTGTTGTAAACAACTGAAAAATAAATTTGCAACTTTCTGATTAGACATTGCAGTAGATCATCACTGGGTTAGGGTAGTCAAGCATCTAGTCAAAGCTTCGTATTGGCTAGCAGGGGTGCCGAAACCCGACGGGGGGGAGATATATCCCCCCCAATAATTTGACTGCATCCCCCCCAATAATTTGAGTACGGTCTACATGGGCATCCCCGGCAATAATTTGACTCTGTCTGCATCTGAGCGCTGGTGGTCTTCACTTGAACTCTGGGAAAAAAGTCTTTCAATTTTGGTGAAGACCTTTTTTTTTGGTCTTCACTTAATTTGCCAACCTGAAAAAATCGTGGTCGAGGTTCATTCCCCCCAATGTTGAAAATAGGGCAAAATTGGGGTAAAATTGCAAATTATCCCCCTCAGTGCTCGGCACCACTGTTGGCTAGGGAAACAAAAAACTAAGAAAGGGCAGGTAGTTTTGCGTTTCTGGTTTGCATTGGTTACATAACAGTGTCGTATTGTCATTGTAAAACCTACGGTAACTACCAATAGTGTACCTGTGTACGGTACCAATACTGCACGCTGCATAAATTTGAAGAGCATCGGAATGGCCTTGTTAGACCTGGGGTGAGGTTGTACTACAGAGAGTACGCAGGTGTTGGTGGTTCTTGGTTTTATCCAGTTTACTGTTGACGCTGATTAGCAATGTACTGGATCTAATTGTCTACTTTTGCTTGCCTACATTAGCCCCCTGACGTGTGCAGATGCTGTGGTGTGCAGATGCTGTGGAGATTATGTCCAATATTGCAAACTTGCTAGTAACAAGCTTTTTGTATGTTACAGGAATTTAGGGTCTAAATATAACATGATTTTAAAATGTATGTTCTAGTTAATGGCAGTTTTATTTATTATGGTTAATAAATGTTCAGCTCTCTACTGCAAGTCTGGTTATTCTGGTGAAACAAAAGATCCCAATATCACTGATATTCGTACTACTGATTTGTTACTAACTGAATTGCAACTTGTTTCCTGCTGAAACGTTTTATCATTTCGATATTCAATTTTTCTGTGTCGCTAAAAGATTTAGTCAATGATTTGTTGGTATTACTCTCAATACAGTGTTATAGCAATCGCTGTGAAAACTTTCGTGGTACAGTATCTGTTTTTAAAATTTTTATGCTGATTAATGTGCTTGAAAAACTACTTTTGAGAATACATTTTTTTGGTGTTTTTTTGTTCTGAGTATAAGTTACATCATGTTTTTGAATGATTATTGTTCTTAGATGCATTTTATTAGTGTGGGCTCTAAACATGGCAGGGTAAAAGTTCTTAAATGATTACAAGGTCGAGTTGGTTTGTGAATTGCTAGTCGCTTTGAATATAACATCAAAATCATTGCGTTTGCTAATTAAAATTGTGGTACCGATTGTTACTTTACGATTCGCTTAAATTTTCATTTGTATATCACGAGCGATGTTTTTAATTTTGCATTTGCCACAAGTTAATAAAATGTTTTAAGGTTCCAAATTTGTGATTATTTCTTGTGCATGGTAATTATTATTTTCAACGTAAATATTTCATTGGTAAAAATCCCCTTTTCAGTATGATTTCGGAATTATATCAGTTGTCAGTAAAACTACTTCTGCGCGAAAACAAAGAAATAATCTTTCGGCAAAATCAACTTGTTGACTTCGCCCTCAACTTGTCTGGGCCGCAATTTTAGTTTCCAGTCCAGATGCTAATATTCAGAGGTCCGTGTTAAAGATCTCGAGGTTTCGAACCACGAACGAAGACCGCTTTTGGAAACAACTTTCTACGAACCAAGTGGCATTTTCGAAGTTTCGTAACTCACAAGGAACAGATTAGGATGATAAAACATTAACGGCAAACGAAGAGCTCTGCAGTATTTTGAATAAAAATTGCAGTTTTTGCAATGGGACAATGTTTAGTAGGGCATGGAAAGAGCAAGCTGCTCATTCTGAGCTCATAACAAATATTGTTTACGTTGAAGCCTCGTGCAGCCGAGAATACAGAGATTTGAATTATTATGATTGCTTAGAGACTGAAGTTGTAAAATAAACAAAAATTGCTTGTGACCCAAAAATGCTTCATCACGATCGGCTTATAGAGTCTTCAGTTGTTTCACGTTTGCGTGAATTTATTTTCTATTCATAACCAATTTTTCGTTTCATTAAACCTTTCTTCATCAAATTTTTGTGTTTTAAAGAGACATGGTCATATAGTTGAGTGCTTCTGCGTAGGGATCATGCCCACGGTAGACCAATATAGGAACTTTGCTAAGTATGTTGGTTGGTTTTTGATTTTGCATGCACGTCAAATATGTATATTGTCTGATTAAATTGTTGTCGTGAAGTTAGTATTATGATACAACAAAAGCGCGCAATTGATTTTATGTTAAAACATTAAAGTGTTAAAAAGTAGCTTGCTTATGCAGTTTGCATTTACCCTCTAACAGCAACAATGGGCCTACCGTTAAGTCGCTTATAAAGGTGCTTCTTTGTTTTTGTTTTGCACCAACTTTGGTTAAGGAGATTTAAAGCAAAATGCAGATTAGTTTGTTGCCAATACGTAAATGTCAATTAATCTGTCGCATTCACAGAGCCAAATCACTTCGAAATCTCTTCATTATCTCGAAATATCAGGAGATCAATTTGATTTTTTTTTCACCGTTTTGGGCTGGATAACCCAGCAAAATGGCATAAGAGTAAGCTGCAAGTTGAAAATAGCAGCCAAAATTGCCCACGAAATGTAAAAATAATTGACATAATCTTACCAAAATAACTGTTAATTTGTTAGCAATTCAAGAGCCCAAGACGCAGCGTCATTTTTGATAAGCAACGTCTTGTTCTTCGTCGTTCAACAATCCATCCCACTTCACGATCAAGCAGGAATGTTTACGTAATCTAGCATAAAACCTCAACTCTTATCTTAGTTTAATCAGCCTTCTTGACCTAACTGACCCTTTCACCTGGAGCTGCAGGCATCAACTACAGCATATTTATAGTAAACATCTTTAAGCATTTTTTTAATCGCAGATTCCAAGCCATTAAATCTTAAAATCTTGAAAGTTTTGCTTAAATATTTAAATGCACAATATTACTGGTAAATTGTGGTAACCAATTCAGCAAAGTAACATATTTCGACCCATCCTGCTCATTTGGACAATGAATTGGAAGAGTTCAAAAAGCACCCGAAAAAATATCCTTTTGAATAAAAAAACGTTAATACTGTAGAAACAGAATTAATCGATTGCCTTTTACAATAAAATATGTAGTTAAATGCTTGTGATTAACGGAATCAAACGTAATTACTTCGACTAGAAACAACGATTTACACAGGTCAGCAAGCTGCTCTGATGTTGGAGAAACTCCGGTATCTTAAAACCGTAAATGAGTATGGCAGTTATCATATTTACAGCGCCACTCCAAAACTGAACAATTCAACGCTAAGATTAAACAAATTAGCTCAAGCACAATCGCTAGCTGCACACCTTCTGCATGTCGATTAGCACAGTTTTGATGAGTGTTTCGATTATTGCCCTCTTAGCTTCTTGAATCCGCCTGAAGCCCCAAACGGTGGTAAGTTAAAAAGCTATTCATTTTCAAACTGTCCCAAATTTTCTTTTCTCGGCCAAATAACATCATTGAAAAGATCGGAAATGAGAGTAACAAACCAGCAACATAAACTTGCATCTTAAAGATTCTAAATCTGAAAGAGCAAGAGCTGCCTTTTCCATACTTTTTTAATTATTTTAGAATTGCATTTCATATTTTCAATTCTATATTATCTAATCCAAACTATTGAAATATCTTGCAGCTGTGGTCCATAATAAACACTATTGCAAAACCACATTTAGTCAGTGCTTTCTTCTGCACTGGAGTTGAAGCTGTGGTTTGCAACTAACAATGGAGATTAATTTTAAAATCACCACCAAAATCCGGTGTAAGCAAGTAAAATGATTGGTCATTATCTATCATGAGTATAAATAGGCTGTTTGTTACTTATTTAACGATTATTCCGTCTCAAAATCTTGTCTAAACAAGATTAATTGGTGGTTATGTTAAACCATTCACGAGTTGCTATTATTGCACAACAGTGACTATTGAAATGCGAGGTTTATCGGATTTTGTTATTGCTGACGTAATTTAATTAAGGTGTGTAACTGTGTATCAATAAATACTGATGAGCGCATCACATATAAGTGTAGCAGTTTTGAAAGAAAAGCTTACTTGGTCCGGCGGTACAGCTGCTAATTTGCATATGCGATTGATAACAAGGTAAAACAGTTAAATATAACGTGGTCACATCACACCTGATTAAATTTATGTCACAGTTTTGATTATTAGCTCACAGATATAATTAGCACATATCATTTTTCCGTTCAATCTACAGTGTATTTGTGTTTTTATAGGCATGTTGAAATGAACTTAGAAAGTTAAAAAATTTGTCAAAGTAAATATCGATTAAACGTTTTCACACCTATGTCATGATCTTTTTGTTTGCTTGTTCGTGATCTCAGATTTGTGGAGTCACCATAACGGATAAAGACTCGTTGTATTTGCTTAGTGACGGTCAATATCAATGAAATCAACACGGTGCCTTCTGGCAACCCACTCCGGCTTTTCACGCAAAACAAAAAATATTTATCGTTTAACTTGTTCTGAGTGCTAGGTCACTTTATTCTTTTTATTGCTAAACAATCCGTGGTTGATATCAATGTTTCAAAAAGTGTTCAACTACTTATTGCTGTAATAATATTGAGCGGAAGCAAAATACTGTATATTACACAAATATCGTTGTTGTGCGTAATACACTAAACCTTATGTTACAGCACGCGGGGGGGTCTTATATGTCTGCCTTTCGTTTTTTTTGTTTTTTTTCATGATAAATTTCTTGGAGAAAAAGATTTTTATTTCGAACCAACTTGACTTTGAGTCAAATTTTATCACAAACAAAATTTGAAGTTGTTGTTGTTATTGTTGATGTTGTTATTGTTGTTGTTGTTATAGTGCATAATTGGCCTGTTGTCACCGGACAGCTTCAGACGCTAACTGTCGGACGAAGTTGCTAAAACTGAAAGTTTCTTAATCTTGAAGATTTCTGAAGTTATGTTCCAAATTCTGAGCAGTTTTGGCCAATATTTAACTTATATAACGTCCTAAGGCCCGTTTCGTAGTGGTGACCAAGTCGATACGACAGTAGAAGTCAAATCAGATGTTTTTTGCATTGATTTGAATGGCGTCTTTCTCACTCGGTCGTCGTCGGACATTTGGTCTTTCGACATAAATTTTGGCCGTATCACATTGAATCTTGACCCAGCTGGTCGTACGACCAATTTGGTCGTACAACCGACTGTCGCCAGTATGAAACGGGCCTAAGTTTTTTTGAGACGTCATTACTTTGACCATGTACAAAAATTGAATCGCTTGTGACGTCATTGTAAAAATGACGCTATTTTTTAAAAATACAGCAGTGACGTCACAAAGGTGATGTCATTAACTCAAAACCAAATTTTTCAAAAGAATTTTGGTGAACACCAAGCCGCATGCCAAATTTGGTGCATGACTTTTGGTTTAGAAGTAAGACAGGGGGGGGCATTTTTTCTCCCCTACGTAAAATGCTTTGGTTAAATAGCCCGTGTAAAATAGGGTTAAACACAAATTAAAAATGCTAATCTATGCAGCTTGAAATAGGGGGTTTGCTACGACAGAAAAGCCGAGCAACCATTTAAGTTTGTGAGCACCACTCTGATCAGGCCAAATACTTCATCACTGATGCTCTGTTTACCCAATGGACTGATACCACTCGTATGCCACCAACGTAAAGATCGAAAAAACACTCTACAAACAAAAACTGAAGAGTTCTAAAGCAAAATTATCAGTGTCTTTAATCAGGACAATAAAAGAATTAAAAAAAATATCGACTTGCAAAAAGAATCTTTTTTGAACATAAAAAAGTGATTTTAGATTTAAACACTGGGATGGTTAGCACTTGGCAAATTCAAACGATGACGTCCAAAATGAGTTTTTTACAAAAAATCAAAAAAGCTACATTTAAGTTGTTTGACAAGGTACGTATTTCTTAGATTCGAAAATCTCTAAATATTGAGCCACTATACGAACTAAAATATGTCAGCTAAAATGGTTTGGCCTTACAAACAAGTTGCCTCAGGAAAGATTTACATAACCACCTTTACTTGCCAAAGAAAACTGTAAAAAGACCAAACAGACGAATCCCAACTTGCTGGATCAGCTACATAGAGTATTTTGGGTAAAATCACATGAAATTTTACCCAAACAAAATGCAGGATGTAACGAAAGACTTTGAAGCGTGGCAGTCTCACAAAAATCGGGCAATAAAGAGAAAGAAAGAGAGGAGGCTTCTTTATACCATATCTTTATTCTTTATGGTTAACTTCTAAGCGGGTGAGGATTCGTGTAAAATAAAAACGCCATCGTCGCTTTCTCGAGAGTGGAGGACAAATAGAGATCCATCAATCAATCAATCCATCGTTCAAAATCACAATACTAAATTGCAGATTCTCCAGCGAAATGGTGGTTCGGTTCTTTTCCGGCAACAATTGGTTCAAAAC